>JASSKH010000031.1:2901782-4101782 GCA_031763025.1 Macrocystis pyrifera
GGCAGTCCGCGGCCGCGACCCCCCACGCGACCCCCACGATTTCTGCCCCGGCCTCCACCTCCCGCGCAGGCCTGCTCGCGCCCGTTGCGCACCTTGTCTCTCGGCGCCCCCGCCCCCCCCCCCCCCCCCCCCCCGGTCGCTGTGGATACGCTCTAGCCGGCGCATAGACGCCCTTTCCGAACGGCGCGGGACCTGGGGTTGGGCCGTCGGCCGTCGAGAGACGGGCATACTGGGATGCCGACCAGCTTTACGAAGAAGCCCCTAAACTCCGAGTCCTAACCGCGACACCCGGCACCCTCAAACACTCGCCCCTAAACCGGCTGGCGCCGATGACCTCCTTGGTGCCCCCCGCTCGCCTTGAAGATGGGTCTCAGGGAAGCTTGGTCTCTCTCTCTCTCTCTCTCTCTCTCTCTCTCTATTAGGGGGGACCATAGTAAATAGGACTAAATATTGTTGGTAAAAATAAGGCAATATATTGTTTTTTTGTGTGTACTGTAGGTCCTATTTAATATGGTTCCCCGTAATAGTTGGCATTTTTTTTGTTTTTCGCCATATAATACGATCGGGCATGCAAACATGATTTTGTCGTCTTTTTCGCCGGTTTCACCCGCTCCCTCCCCTCCCCCCCTCCTCCCCCCTTTTATTTGCCTGAAAAAACGCCTCCGCTGTGGCGCTGGCCATCGAACACAAAGCCATTCCCCTGCGATAACCCTGGAGTCTCTGAAGCACGGGGTGAGGCTGGAGGGAGCGGCGAGGCCTGTGGGCATCATCACGCTCGAGGACATCATCGAGGAGATCCTTCAAGAGGTACGTACTGCCGTACAGGACGCCTATTAATATAAATAAAAAAACAAAAAACAAAAAACAAAACACGAAGGGCTCTCCTCAGGCACACGCTGTTTTTTTTTTTTTTTTTTTTGTTTTTTTTTCTTTTGCAGGGAAAAACGAGTGCATTCTACGAATTCCACTAAACTTATACAGCGTATAATGGCTGACGAAAGTAAAGGCCGTTTTGCAGTGTGCCCGGAATAGTTCCAACCATGGTCCGCTTTTTTCAAGGCTCTTCTCGGACCATGACCATATCCAGCGGGTTGGGTCGGGTCGGATCGGATTGCGTCTGGCCTGGTCGGGTCGGGTCGGGTCGGGTCGTTTCACGAGCTCTCCAAAATATCACGGATCGGGTCGGGTCATCCTTACCCTACCCTACCCTACCCGACCCGACCCGACCCGGCCCGACCCGACCCGCGATGTTCGACCCACAGCCGATGAAACATCCCTGGTTTTGTTTCGTTTTGTTTGTTTTTGTTTAGTTTTATTTATTGCTTGTTTTTTTTTTTAGACCCGAACCGACCCGACCTGACCCGCGCGATGTTTGACCCGCAGCCCGTGAGTGAAGCATCCATCCCCGGTTAGTTCTGTTGTGTTTTTTTTTGTTTTTTTTTTTAAGATTTTTTTCGTTGATGTTACTGTTTGTTCCTTTGCTGCTGCCGCCGTCGCTGCCGCTGCCGCCGGGTATGGAACGCCCTCAGGAAATCATGGACGAGAGCGACCGCCTGACCCAGTTCATCGAGGACCGCGCCAAGGACACCTTGCTCCGGTTCACCCGCATGAGGCAGCAGCGGCGCATCATGGGGCGCTACTCCGCCGTGGCTAACATCTCTCCCTCCAAGGTGGCGACGGCGAAAGTGTGCCGCGTTGTTGTTGTTGTTTTTTTTTTTTAGTTCGTGTCGCCCTCCATCATATATACAGTACATATATGTATGTATTCGGTAATGGAAAACTTTTCGCCTGGCGTGCATTCCATTTTTTTTAGGCAACACCCCTCATAACCTCCCCTGCCCCTCAAATGCATCAACTTTCGTCGTGGGCTTGTTGGCCTACGGCTTGTTGGTCCCTAGATCAGAAACAATTTTGAATCGACAGGGTTAGACGTCGGAGATCCTGAGATGTTTCTTTTAGAGGTTGTCCGACGTGTCGCGAGCTTTGTCCTGAGGTGTTCGAGCCATTGTTTTCAGAGATGCTCACAAATGATTGCCAAGACGCCCCCCCCCCCCCCCTATACTATTTAGCTGGTGAATATATACTGTAGGTTGGGTTTGCGATGAGACTGTAAAGCAACGCCTCTCACTGCGTGCGATAGACAACCAGGATATTATACGTTTTTTTTTTTTTTTTTTTTTCTTTCTTTTTTTTTTTTGGCGGTCGGTCACAGCTGGTGATCGAGTTGTAGGTCAGTTGTGCGGAGTGGAGAACCTCTACTCCGCACAAGGGGGAGAGCCTTTATTCCGCACAAGGGGGAATGATCGCTCCACGTGCGTTTATGGTAAGGCACCCATGAGGCAGTTGCGTAGTACCCCCCCCCTATATTGTCTCTGGAAGTGGCCACACCGGAAATTGAATTGAATAATTGAAGCTGACATCCACTAGCGGTTCTGAGTAGGATGCAGCTCTCACCCTTGATGGGACTCGCGGAACACCTCAAGGCGCCTCGCGCTTGCTTGCAGCAAGCAATGTCTGCCTGGTCGGTGAATACCCGACGTGCTCCGTCCCGGCATTGTAGGGATGCGAAGGTCTATGGTCATACGACTTCGGCCATGCATGATAACGAGTACACCCCCCCCCCCCCGCTCCTCCCCCCCCCCCCCCCGTCTCCCCGCCCTTCCCCTCCTCCCCCTCCCCCCTCCCCTTCCCCTCGCCCTTTCCCAGGAGAACTCCCTCCTCTTACAGCTGAGCAACAGCGGCTCCACCCCAGGGACCGGCGGCGGCGCCCCCCCCCATCCCCTTTTTTCGGCAAGCTGGATAGGCTAAATGCCAAAAGTGTCGGGTCAGACGGGTCGTTTTCCGCGGATCCTCCCGCCGCCCCTGGGGTGGGTGAGCGCGCGCGCCTCCTATCGAACACGGCATCGCGACCCCTCTCTGGCTCACACAGGCAAGTCGCTGTTCCCTTGAGGGTTTCCATTTATTAGGACGGGGGGAGGGGCGGGGGGGGGGGGGGGGGGGGGGGGGGGGGGGGGCAACTCCTATCGCACACATCGCAGCCCCTTTGTGGCTCACACGATCAAATGGCTGTTTGCTAATGGTTTTGCATTGCTTTGGATGGGGGGGGGGGCGGCGGGGGGGGGGTGGGGGGCGTCTCGTATCGAACACATCGCGGGCACCTTGCTGGATCGCACACCGCAAGGAAATGTTTTTCGAAATCTTCCATTGATTTGGAGGGACAGGAGGGGGGGGGGGGGGGGGGGGGGGGGTACTCGTTATCATGGAGGGGGGGGGGGGGAGACTCGAAGAAACTCTTGTTCAGCTTTCACTTCACCCAAGTTAAGTCTCTTTTTTTTTTGTGAGCGTGGAGGGGAGTGCACTCATTACCATGCATGGTTGTAGTTCGATGAGAGGGGGGGGGCAGGGTAACGCGAGCCGTCTCCAGTCCAAACACGCTATTTGCTTTTCGGTGATACCGTTGTTATAAGAACGCTTGGGGAGAGGGGAGTTGGGGTCGAGGGGGGGGGGGGGGGGGGGGGGGGGGGGGGGGGGGGGGGGGGGGGGGTGGGGGGGGGGGGGGGGGGGGGGGGGGGGGGGGGGGGGGGGGGGGGGGGGGGGGGGGGGGTGACTTAGTTGAGAGTTTTTGTCCATGTCCGTCGGGACTGGAAAACGTGTCTCAGGTTTTGTACAGACGCGTCGAAACGGCTAGATTGTGGCCGGTCGCTGTTAGCTTACTGGCGCTCGCCACCACGAAGAGCTTGTTGTGGTGTGAGGTCTAGATGGTGTATTATAGGGGTTGAATGCTGGGGAGGATTTGTGAGCAAGTAGATGGCCTTCCTTCTTCGGGAATGGTTGCCCCCCCCCCCCCCCCCCCCCCCCCCCCCCCCCCCCCCTCCCCCCCCCCCCCCTCCATGGTCATACGACCACGGCCATGCATGGCATGAGTACCCTCGCCCCCCTCCCCGTCTGCCCTGCCCCTGCCCTTTTTCCGTACGTACAAGCAAGTGTTGTTGTTGTTGTTGTTGTTGTTGTTGTTGTCGCGTCAAAGACTGTCCATAAAAAAGTGCTGGAGCCCTAAGGAGGAGCTGAAAAGAAAAAGCATGTATACCAAGGTATATATTTAATATTGGGTGGGAGCGCGTTTTGCCGTGATACACAACAACAGGCAGGAGTGTGCGGGGTGGTGGGGCGCTATGTAGAAGCTTTTTTTTTTTTTTTTTTTTTTTTTTTTTTTTTTTTTTTTTTTGCAGGCAATTGGTAGGCCTGGACGGCATCGGCATTCCATTTGCTTCGACGATATGCATGCACCGTGCTGTTTTTTTTTTTTTTTTTTTTTTTTTTTTTTTTTTTCATGTTTTGCTTTTTTGTAACGGCGCAGACATGGTGCTCATGCAGCTATCTATAGTTTGATTTTGTGAAGTACGCCCATCATCCAGTGGAGCGGCCAAATTCTGTACCACCTGTCGAGAAGACGCAAAAGGTTGGTGGTGGGTGCAGTCTTTTGACGACAAGCCCGACGAACGGTACGGAGGGCCAAGAGCGACGGAAAATCAGCTTCCACTCGCGCATCTTGGGAGGCTTTTTGCCAAAGCGTCATGGTTCGATCCGCATCTCACGGTCGTACGCCCCCTCCTTCCTTGCTGCTGTCTCGTCCGCTACGTACACAATGCGCACTTCACTCCCTTTCCCCCTCCCTTCCCTCCATCTCAAAAGGGATGCGTGGTCAATCGTCCAAGGACAAAGGCAAGCAACAAATGAATACGCCCCCCCCCCACCTCCTCCCCCCCCCCCCCCCCCCCCCCCCCCCCCTCTCTCCTCCTTCCCCGTCCCCCCCCCCCCCCCCCCCTCCGACTCCCCCTCCCCCTCCCATCCCTCCCCCCCCCCCCCCCCCCCCCCCCCCCCCCCCCCCCCCCCCCCCCCCCCCCCCCCCCCCCCCCCCCCATCACCGGTGATGCACGCCTACTCATCTGGTCCTCCGTTGGGAAACCTCCCAGCAGGCGTCTTGGAGCCGGAGGCAAGCCGAGCAAGAGAGCTGGGGCCAGCACTACGGTGGCCGAGGCGATGATGGCGGCCGCCCAGAGGACAAGGGGGAACGAGGACGCCGCTGCCGCCGCCGCCGCCGCCGCCGTTGCTTCGGCCGCCGGGGTGTCCCCCGTCGCCGTTGACCCCGGCAGGAGACCATCCTTGTTCAAGCAGACCAGCCCAGGCTCCATCAACAACAACGGAGACGTCTCGGGGAGGGACGAGTCCGGTGTCGATTCTGAAGGTGTTTAGCAGGGAGTGGTGCTGCTCCTGGTTTTCTCATATGAGATGGACGTTCGTTTTCCTCTTTTTGTTCGACCGGGGAGTTCGATTGGTGCGTTCCTGGGGGGGCGGGGGATTTATCAATGGGGAAGGTCGAGGGCACGCACAAGCAGGACCCCGAAAGGGTTTAGAGGGAGTGCGTTTTGATGATTTTTTGCCTTTTGTGGTGGGAGTTCGATTGATGTGTTCGGGCGGCGGGGGACGGGGGACGGGGGACGGGGGACGGGGGGGGGGGGGGGGGGAAGCGAGAGCACCATGAGGATTCCGAAAGTGACGAGGAACGTTCATAGCCTCTGGTGGCGTGCTGATAGTTCGTTTTGTTCCGTGCTGGAGGGGGGGGGGGGGGGGGGGGGATAAGGCGGGGCGGGGGTTACGTGAGTTGCTCTGTGAATGGAATTCACATTTTGTCTGCGTGTCGGGGGAGCGGGGATTTAATTTTTGAAATGGGATTTGGTCTTATGATGAGAGCTCGACTTGGTGTGCGGGCGGGTAAAGAAGGGGTTGGGGCTTCAAAGGGGGATTATGCTTTGTCATGGGAGCTTGATAATATAGTATGTGCGGGGTTAGCGGGTGGGAATGGAGTTTATAAATCGACGTGCTTTCTCACGGGAGTTCGATTAAGTGTGCGGGGGGCGCGCGGGGGCGGCCGCGTGGGGGGGGGGGGAGGGGGGGGAGGTTCTCGATTGAGTTGCTCTGTGGTACGAGTTCGATTGTGAGCGGGAGGTTAAATTGCTCTATTATGACGGAGTTCGATATTGGGCGGGGGGGGGGGAGGTTATGAACCACATTTGTCCGTGATGGGAGTTTGATCTGATTCGGCAGGGTATGCAGGGGGGGGAGGCGGGTCTGCAGGGGGGAGAGGCGTACTCATCTGTCGCTTGCCTTAGTCATTTGACCATTGACCACGCATCCATATCGAGATGGGGGGGGGGGGGGGGAGGGCGTACTCATTTGTTGCTTGCCCTAGTGCATTTAACCATTGACCACGCATCCCTTTCGAGACGGAGCAGGGGGAGGGGGGGTGGCTTCTGGAACCAAGCCGCGGTGGGAAAGGTACTGCAGTATAACCCGCGTGATTAAGGTAACACACACCACGAGATGTATGCCCAGCCCGATGCCCCTCAAAACGAGGGGGGCGGGAGCGGGGCGCATCCAACGAAGCTGGTGGCTTTGGAGATATCTTGATGCCAGATATATTTTAGTTTTTTCACCGTGAAGGCATCGCTCGGCGTTTTTTTGAAACTCTCTCCCCGTTGTGTGTGTGTATGTGCGATATTGATCTCCAAAAATGACGGATGCGGAGCTCCTCAACCTCGGAGAGCTACCTGATATTGCGCGCGCCCCAGGCAGATGACGATCTACAGATATATCATCTAGATCACCTACATCCTAACTTGCCGATATTTAGGGCTGTGCATGATCTGCAGTAGTGCAGATGATCTGACACAGGATGTTGTACACGCGATACAGCAGCAGTGGTGGGTTGTGGGGGTTATGTGGCTTCCATCCCGGCAGCGTGATCTTATCTACGTGATTCCTCTGCTGTAGATCCTAGGCTGCCGATTTGTTTATGCTGTGCAGGATCTGTACACGTACATATCATCCAGCGCAGGGTTACACGTTCTACAGCAGTACGTTAGACAGATAGTGCAGCTTTCGTGGTTTCCATTCAAGCAACGTGAGTTGTGGAGGTCATACATGAATGACAAGAAGTGGATGTACTGTAGGTCGCGACCTGGATGTGGGAGTCGATGTTTTGTCTGCAGTCATAGGCTGTCTACCTCTTGTACTGTGTGATATCGTACATGGAAATGGTACTGCTGTACTGACTGCTTGCGGCAGCTGTGCTGTGTACTGCCGTACCTATATGGTCTCTTCGCGTTGATCCTCGCGCCGGTGGATTTTTTTCTCGTGGCCGCCGCCACTACTAGTACTAGTACTACTACTACTACTACTAGTACTACTACTACTACTACTACTACTACTAGTACTACTACTACTACTAGTACTAGTACTACTACTACTACTACTACTACTACTACTACTACTACTACTACTACTACTACTACTACTACTACTACTACTACTACTACTACTACTACTACTACTACTACTACTACTACTACTACTACTACTACTACTACTACTACTACTACTACTACTACTACTACTACTACTACTACTACTACTACTACTACTACTACTACTACTACTACTAGTAGTAGTACTACTACTAGTACTACTAGTACTACTAGTACTAGTACTACTACTACTACTACTACTACTACTACTACTATACTACTACTACTACTACTACTACTACTACTACTACTACTACTACTACTACTACTACTACTACTACTACTACTACTACTACTACTACTACTACTGCTGTAGGACAAACCTGGGAACTGTTTATATTGTACGGGGATACAGTGAGGATGCTTTTGGGTAGGAGGGGGAGCGACAAGGCGCGAGGACCCTAAGTGCATCCAGTATCTAGTGACCAAGAAAATAAGAACCTCACGTACGTAACATATTTTTTTCTGCGTGGCTCAACTTGATAAATAACAGGGCAGTCATCGGGTAGGCGCAGTAGTTCCGCGAGGCCTCGCTCCTCGCCCGATATACAGATGTGCTGTTGCCTTTGTCAATGTTCACTATATCTCGAAGCATTTTCGGGGGCACGTTGAGCTGAAGTGCCCCCGGAAATAGAAAATGCGTGCGTGATTGACGTGGCAACCAGTGCAAGCACAACGCTTGTCCTGAACGCCTCGTAACCCAGGCCAGCCACGGGCTGTACTACCTGGAGCCCCGGTACACTCAATACATCATAGACCGTTTATGAAAATTCGCCGAAAACTTTGCGATGAGATGAGTTCAGAAGAAGTCATGGTTTTCGAAAACCCTGTCACGTCTGTCAGCTGAATCAGGCGAGGTGAGATGAGCAGCGGAACTACTGCACCCACCGCGGGACCAGACGACGTAAACAACCCATAATAAGCAGGTCTAGTATCCTACGGCCTGTGGCGTCCGAGAACCATCCTCTGGCATATCTCCGGGTTCACTCCTGATTTTAGAAACTTGTGAAGTACGTCCGCTGTGGGTGCGATTGATTATATGGTTGATACCGAAGTTTGCCAGCTGCGTATTACGCCTGTTTTATATTCCCTTTACAGTATGAGGAGTGTGTGCACAATTTACGATGTGTGTATACAGCAATTGCTACTGATTTCTAGGCATGGATGGTTTTGCGTGAACCGTAACCCGTAACTGCCGACTACGACTACTACATATTGGCACGCGATGTCTTTCTTGGTTCTCTTATTAATATTTCATTTGCCTTCCGACAGTGTGCAGGGCAGTGTTCATTCAGAATGAAAAATCGGACACAATTCGTCGAGTACCGCCGATCTCATCCGGTGACCGCCTCGGCAAGCACGGCCATCCTTTGGACTAGTCGGTCAGGATGAGCCAGTTTCTTGCCTCATGATGTACCCGGGCGTGTAGCGCTACCTGCCCTGAGAGATACACACTGTGAACCGCTCAAACGAACCGCTGACCGTGTTAATGACATGTCGGCTACGACAAGAAAAAGGACGTTAGAATCGGAGAGTTTTTTTTTTTGTTTTATTTCTTCTTGTTAATCATCACTTTCACTTTCCAGCCAAACAAAACTCGTAGGAGGTCTTACCCTCAGCGATCTTTTGGACAAGCCGTGGTCACACGTAGGTGTCGCCCTTCTCCCCTCCGGTGCGTGCCTTCATTTTATCGCGCGTAGTGTTCAGCAATCCCACACCGCTCGTCGATTTTCATAGAATGTTGCAAGCTCACGCTCTCGCGCTTTCCGCTAATCAATTTTGGTTAAAAAAAAGTCCTTGCGAGTACGCACTCGGTGAGGGTCAACCCACGAAATTGAGCATAGCAGGCACGCGGACCACCTACTTAGCCATCGGGGGTACCAATAATTATATAAACAGCAGTAGATATCACCTCACTTAGGTGTAGCCACCGAACTGTGCCGCGACGAGCGCTGCGAACATAATCCAACACGTGTTCAACACTGCAAGTGTACCTCAACCTTTTCGAGCTGACAAACAAACGTGGCGCACATCTTCGTCCGCTGGTTGGATCGCGTTCTCTCTCGTCTATGCCAGTATTCGAAAGAGTCGGCTTTACGGCCACGTTTCATCAAGCACGGAGGGGGTCATTATTGGCGAAGCGGCCTGAC
Organism: Macrocystis pyrifera; assembly: GCA_031763025.1. Classification (NCBI taxonomy): domain Eukaryota; class Phaeophyceae; order Laminariales; family Laminariaceae; genus Macrocystis; species Macrocystis pyrifera. Next base: position 2,911,297 of record JASSKH010000031.1, read on the forward strand.
GAAACAGCCCCCCCCCCCCCCCCCCCCCCCCCCCCCCCCCCCCCCCCCCCCCCCCCCCCCCCCCCCCCCCCCCCCCCCCCCCCCCCCCCCCCCCCCCCCCCCCCCCCCCCCCCCCCTCTGCCATCAAGCACCGGTGTACGTAATGGTCGGGATATGGTTGTGTACTGATGGACAAAACGGTCTATAGAACCAACGAGACAAAACTTACTGAAGTAAGTGTTTTTAATTCCCGGCTATAGTATATTAGGTGGGGGAGGGGTTGGTCTGCCCGGCCGGACGTTATCGTCATCGCAACAAAGCCGCCCTTGGAATACGCCCCCCAACCTTATTGCATTGTTACTAAGGCAGTAGTTAGTCAGACCAACAGCTATAGGTGAGATGCACCAGAGAATGCGGCCACACGACGTTATGGATCGGTCGGCGAAAGTTAACCCCAAAAATCAGATGCTCCAGCAATGCCGGCCATACCACCCCATTGATTGATTGGTTGAAATCCTCGCCGAACGTTAAGCGCTACAAAGCGGCGGGGCCATACCACCCCATTGATTGATTGGTTGAAATCCTCCCCGAACGTTAAGCGCTGCAAAGCGGCGGGCCACGCAACTCCTTGAATCGGCTGGTTGAATCGACCCCCAAACACTAGACGCTCGAGGGAAGCTGGCCAGCGCACCGTCTCGATCGGCTGATTAAAGGTAGAACCCAAGGTCAGACGCTTGAGGGAATGCGACCACCGGACTTGGTGTATTGGTTGGTTGAAGCAGTGCCCGAACGTAAGCTCCTCAAGCGTAGGCGGCCAGTGTACCCTGTCTACAGCAAGGTTGAAATTGCCCCCCAAAGTCAGACGCCGCAGTGAGGCCGGCCACGAGGCTTGTTCTAGCGGCTGGTTAAAGGAAGTCCCGAATGTCAGGCGCATAAGGGAGCTTGGCCACAAAACCCTACCGATGGGTTTATTGAAGTCGAAACCGAAAGTCAAGTGCTGCAGCGATGCCGGCCACACCACGTCTTCTACAGGCTGGTTGAAGTTTCCCCCAAACGTTACATACTTCACCGAAGCCGGCCACCTGGCACCTTTGATAGGTTGGTCGAAGGTGCCCCCAAGCTCGAGCCGTTGTAGTGACGCTCCCCAAATGTCCTCGTCGATTGGCCGGTTGAAGCAGTACCCGAACTTGACGTGCACCGGGGGGGTTGGCCACACAATGTCACCCATCCGTTGGTTGAAGTAGCGTCCGAACGCAAAATGCCCCAACGGAGTCGACCTCTCGACTTGTCCGGTCCGGTCATTGTAGAAGAGACCACCAAACAGCACGCGCTGCAACAAACCCGGCCACTTGACCCCCCGAAGGGGCTGGTTGAAGCTTCTCCCAAGCGTCAAACATCGCAGGGCAGCCGGCCACGCGATCTCTTGGATAGGCTGGTCGAAGCAGTCCCCGAACGATAAATGCTCTAGCATAGCTGGCCACGTGGATCCTTCGACCGGACGGTTGAAGAACATCCCAAACGTCAAATGCTGGAGTGTAGCGGGCCACACAGATCGTTCGATTGGCTGGTTGAAGCCGCTCCCGGACGTCAGGCCCCGCAGGTTGGCCGGCCAAGCGGTCCGTTCGATGGGCGAGTTAACATGGCCACCAAACGCCAAACGCTGCAGCTTAGGAGGCCACTCGACGTCTTCGACCGGTTGGTTGAAGTGAGCTCCAAACGATAAACGTTGCAGAGAAGCCGGCCACGCGATTCGTTGGATAGGCTGGTCGAAAAAGTGGCCAAACGCCAACCGTACCAGCGTTTTCGGCCACACGACTCCTGCGATGGAGTGATTGAACTTATCACCGAAGGTCAAACGTTGCAGCGGTGCCGGAAGTACGACGCCTTGGATCTCAAAATTAAACGAGTACCCAATCGTTAATTGCCGCAACGATCCCGGCCACCAGACCTTGCTTGACCCCGAGCTGTGCCCCCACCAACGCAGTAGCTGACTTACTCCCAAAAACAGTCGACTACCACGTGCGAGGAGAACGTCGCTGCCCTCCGAAATGTAGGACGGATGCAGCTTCAAGTAAATTGAGCGCACTTCCAATGCCGGAACTCGAGAGGCGCGACGTTTCTTTCTTTTCTTTTTTTGTTCCCGACGTAACCAGAAATGGCGTGGGGTATCGTGGTTGACCACAACGCGCGACGTGGCGAGCTTGCGACAGGCGACGCATAGGTCCAGGCACACCGTTTCCAGCAGGTGGGTGGGCACAAACCACTCGATTCCGTCATAACCATGGTGAAGCGCCACGTCGAAGGCATCCAGACTGAGTTTTTGTCGTCCTTAAACGGTAGCAAGGCAAGACGAAGTGAGTGTTCGACGTTATTAGATGGCGGCAGCAGTAAGACGGGACACCGATACACGTGCAGTCGATGGTTCAGTGGTCATGGAGGTTGTTTCTTCGAACGCGTGCTACGTGAGGAGTACTATACCGTAATTTAGCAGTTTCGGTTTGTCACTGGGACTGATGGGGCTTCTCCATCGAGGAACCACCCAGCATCATTTAGTGTTGAATCTATGTTTCGATATAGACCCAGGCCATGGGTGCGTCTAATCGGGTGAAGCGTACCCTTTCCATGAAGCCCGTTTTTGGATGATATACAGAGCTCCTATGGGCATAGGAAGTCTCAGAAAACTGCAGGTGTAGGGTTCCTTCCGTAGCATACTTGTGGACAATGTTCCGCATTGCCCAGGCGCCACCGACTACATATCATACGCCACGCGTGTGTTGATCTATTCGCGTTCGTCATGGCCACTTCCTTCGAGCACGTACCGGCTTCACCCGACATCGCCAGAATTTCGCGGAGCTGCCGAAGCGTGTAACCATAGCGTGGAGCCCTCCTCACCTGCTGGCGACATTAAGTAACGATGTCACAGGACAACGGTACTAAGCTTGTATGTTACCATACACAGTACCATACGGAAGGGACGTATATAGCAGAATGGCACATGGCGAACAAAAACCATTGTTGGGGTTGAGACGTCAACCATGTCGCGACAGGATGTGAACAACAAAATTGTATACGTTGGAATCAACGTTGGGTAACCACCTGTTAAACTGTAGGACAAAACACCTTGCCTTAAAAATACGCTACTGTAATTGTTTACCTTCCCCCTGCTCTTATCGCCGACACAACTATATCCCCCGAAGACACCGTTTCTGTCGGACAATAAGGCAACGTCTTCACAACGAAAGTATAGCATGAAGGTAGGTTAGTGTCGGGCTGATTTCCCGGTTGGCAAATTGATTTTGAGAGATTGGACAAGTCTCCACATGTTGTGTCCGAGAGAAGTCCTAGTGTTTATCCCGCGGGTGGACATATACTGCACTAAGGCGATGCCATGCTTTTGGAGCGATTGTTTGCGATACCCCAGGTATTCTTGTTTTGGTTGTCAAACCCTGTTGAGTGCATGTACAGCATGTGTCTACTCTGCTCGACTGCGAACCCATCACAGACGCTATAATACGACCCTTCATGATTCCACGAGAAGCCGTTATGAGCACACCAGCATGCAGAGTCAATGAGTCTGGGTGGTGCGTTGGATCACACACTGCGATCTACAGTAGCTGTTATTAGTGCTAAGTACTTCGCTTCAAGCACTATTACGGGGGTCTATAGTTAACAGGACCTATGGCATACATAAAAACCTATATATTTACCTTGTTTTACTAACAAGATTTGGTCCTGTTAACTATGGACCCCCGTAATAGACGAGTGGTCTACAGAGTCGCTGGTTGGTATCACAGTCGCCTTGGTCAGTGGTCAGTATGTTGTAGTGCTGTTGAGGCATGAACATGAAACGAAGGATTACGCTGTCTTTCCATACCTAAATACGTCGCAGTAAAGAAAAGAGGTGTACTAAGAACGCTCCCAGAAATTTCCCCTGGTAGTCGGTCCCCAGTTGTCGCAGAAATAGCAATAAGGAGCGTTCACGTGCAAACCTCGAGGGACGGTCACGAGCAAGCATCGGGGAACGGTCACGAGAAATCATCGTAGGAACGGTGCTGTGTTGGGCGGCACATTGGCCCGGTACTGGCCGTAGAGCGTGCATCCCGGTAGGAGCTGACTGCTGGTAGCACCCTCACCCTCGCACCCTCTTGTTCCCTTTACTTAGTCGGCCCGCGAGCGCCATTGCAACATCATCAACATCATTTTTCTGAGCATGCTCGGAGTCGGACGTGCTCAACAACATTCCAAGCGTTCCCCTCTGGACTATCATCATAGTCGGCCGTCTTCACCATCAATAGGGTATGAACGATCCTATTCATGGTGGCGCAGAAACCGGCATCTCTCATCGTGCTCAAACACGAGGATGAAGCCGGTATCAGCGGCGACGGGCGGAAAACGTGGGAAGAGCTTCAGAAGACGTACCTCAAGGCTACCGACAAGATTATCCTCGCGAAGTTATCAGAACTGGCAGCAACCACGATGAAAGACGCACCAGATCCGGACGTCTACTTCACCGAGGCGACAACCAAGAGCGCCGAGGTGGAAGGGATGAACGAGCCCATGACCGATCTACGGTTGGAGGAAAACTGTGACGGGGTAGGAGACATCTCGCGTAACCACACTATACCCGCCAAGAGAAACACCGGAGCATACACCAAACAGGTCAAGAAGGACAGCAAGGATAGACCTGCTGGAGCTAACGCTGGGTGCGGGTGGAGACGGCGCCGGGGAAAAGTGGTGCTCAGTTCACAAGACCAACGCTCACAACGACACTGAGTGCTATTATTTGGGGAGCCCTACGCCCACAGGGTAGCGCTTTCGTCACTACTGCTGTGCTCGACGCCCACAACACGCTAGCTGACGACGACGAGAAGCCGACTTTCAATCTCAACGGTGGTTTTTTGTGGATGGCGTCTGCTAAGGGACAAACACCTGCCCCATCAGCTGCGGAATCACGATGCTGTAGCTGCTGGACGCACCGAAGGAAATGGTGACTGCAGGCCAGAACGAGCGACGAGGAACTGCAACAGGGATCCTCTACGGCACCATCGTCGACCAGACCGGTAAGAAGCATCGATGGCGGTTTTTTAGCTTGGCCGCTTCAGGCCTGGAGCGACACGTATTTTCTTCGTCCATAGAAGTGAAACGAGGGGTCACCACCATCCCCCAGGAAGCTAACCCTCACCTGCTGAACGATGAGGTCGTGGTGCCGAACATCAACACTAGGGCTTGGGGTCTGGTTTAATTCGAAGCACTGCGAATAACGGAGCGTCATCGTCTGGGATCGCTAACGCGCTAAAGGCTGGGGCTACTGGAGCACCTTTTCCTGGCTTAGTCAGCATCACCTGGGATCGACGTAGCATATCGCCCGAGATGTCTAGATCATCACCATCTGGGGTTATCGGAGCATCGACACTTTCCTGAGGTCTTTGGAGTTCCATCAGTAGAGGTCGCTGGATCGTCATCAACGGGAGCTGGAGTATCAACAGCAGCTAAAGGGTCATGAGCAAGGCCAGGAGCGTCGTCACCAGGAACTGGATTGTCAACTACAGCTGGAGCGTCTTCGCCAGGGGCTGGACCATGCTCACCAGGAGCTGGAGCGAAATCGCCAGGAGATACACCTGCAATTTAGCCAGGGGTCACGCATCACGTTTCTCCCGGAGTCGCACCTCCTACTTCAACTGGGGTCGTGCCGGATGTACAGCATCACGTGGCCACCAGTACAATATCCGGACCAACCGCCGAGAGCAGCTTCACCGAGGGCACCTTCGAGGTCGCGTGCGACGAGCTCACCCCTACCCCGTCGCTCAATCTCACGGAGAGAGTGTCGCGGGCAACTCCCCGGATGGGGCAAAACCACTGGATAAGCGCGGGAGTTTCGCCGACACCGATGGGCACACAATTAGGGTCTCGGAAGAGGAAAGCGTGGTGGTGAAACACCGAACTCCCCTTGGCGGAACAACGCCCGGGACCCTCGGGGCACAAGCACGTGAGGTCATCGGAGCATCAGCGGTGGACACCACTGGATCGCCTTCGCACTTCGGAGCATCAGCACCTGGGACCACTGGATCGCCGTCTGAATTCGCTGGATCAACAATACATTGGATTAGGGGATTGCTGGAGAACCAGCTGGAGCAACAGCACCATTTGGTGTCGATGGGTCATCGCCATTTAGGACCAACGGTCAGCTGCGTCATCATCGTCGGGGGTCGATGGATCGACAACGTCCGCATCACCCGGGGTCACACCAGCTGCTATTGAGCTGCGCCCTCGACCCAAGCCCAACACCGAGACCGACAGTGAGCAGAAGGAGATTCCCACGATCACTTTAGCGGAAGGACAACCGCGAATTGACCCCGCGGCGAGACCTCTGGACTTCGCACACGGTGACGGAGAACCAGTAGTAATATCAACGATCTTCGTGTGCACACGCAAGCCAATCACAAGATTCTTGCTCCCCCTGGACAGAGGGCCCATCGGCATCGGGGACAAGCCGCAGGCACTATCTGCATAATCAACAGGGGAAGAGAAGGGTTTGGTGGAATACAAATTTCAGAGCGACCGGGATTATCACTCAGAAGAACTACTTCAACAGCGTCCTGAACAGGGATGCAGGGCTGCAACCTGCGCACACGCCAGGACACGTATCAGAGCTTCAGACAAGCCTCACGTTGCGATTATTTGGCGGCACCAGGACTGCCACATGCACGACTGGAGAACCCGCGATGTGGACGAATACAAACGGCAAATCGGTACGTACGAGGGTTGGTGTCTCCCTAAAATTGTGTTATTAGTCTAAACAGTTGTAAATGCTCTGGCAGTGCCCTTTTGTTCCTTTGCTTGCGAGCGGCAAATACATTAGGAGACCGTTCGAAGCCATGCTTGTTGTGAACTGAACGGAGGCACTGTTTTAGACTACTGCTGGCGTATTCTTTTATTGGTCGATGAACTGACGGGGATATTGTTTGCTTTTGATTCCAATCTTGTAGGTTAGCAGGTGAACCTGCGTAAGACGTGAAGGTTGTACGGGGTGGGAAAATATGTAGCAGAGTAGTATATTGCAGTTTGTTTACCCATTTCTGGCCAACTAACTGATCACTGGGGTAATGTTCTTGCGTCTTATTTGGGAGCGTACGTAAGCCACGAGTAGGGTGTGTGCCAAGACTGCAACATTGCTGCCGCCGTTCGCACACGGGCCTGAGTGCGTAGTTCAAGTGTTGTTTAGCAGGCATGCGTTAACATCGTTCCTGCAGCCAAATCCATTGTTTCGCGCAGGTCTTCGAGATTGCGGATAATTGGAGTCAGTATCAATAGCAGTGAATAATAGTGAGCTCGGTAAGGAACTCAAGCATTTGATGTCGAACAGCAATTTTGACCATGTCATTTCCATAGAGGGCCCGTGTTAGTGGCAGATACTTCGCTTCAAGTCGTAAGCGCTACCGAGTCGCTGGTTGGTAACATAGACGCCTTGGTCAGTGGCCAGTAGAATGCAGTGCTACTGAAGCATGAACATGAAGCACAATATTATGGGGTGTGTCCATACGTAAATACGTCCTAGTACAGAGAAGCGGCGTAATAAGAACGTTTCAAGAACATTCCCCTGACAGTCGTTGGTCGGTTGTCGAAGAAGTAGCCATGGGAAGCATTCACAACACAAGCAAACCTCGCGGAACGGTCGCGAGCAAGCATTGAGGAACGGTAACGAGCAAGCATCCTAGGAACGTTGGTCGGGCAGCACAACGGCCTGATACTAGCCGTAGGGCATGCATGCTGCTGAGAGCTGATTGATGGTGGGACCTCCATCCTTGCACTTTGATTTCTTGCTTCTCTTAAGGGGACGCTAGCACGCTCATGAATGCGTCAAGTCCCCGCTAGAAGGCATTTCGGCAACATGTACATACAACTTGGAGTTAGAGTGAGGGATTTGCAACCAAGATCCGTATTTCGTGGTTGTAGAATGGTTGACGAGAATACACGAGAATCCTGAGTTTTTGAGCCCATTTTTGCACTTTTTCGGGCCCAATAACTTCCTACCCATCATGGGAACGTAGTTTTGCGCCCAGCAGCATCTTCGACGACGATTCCCTAAGAGATATGTTATCCGCCTGGAGAACAGCAATCTTCTAGCGAAGGCCATTTCTTCATCGGTGTAGCCGTTGTGCTATGTTGCCTTGCGTGAAATGAAACATTTTAGCGTTTTTGCGAGTTTTTTGTGATACTCGCTCGCAACTTCGAATGCACGAAAACATCTCGCGAGTCGTTTCTCGCAGCCTACTAGCACACCAGACGCGCTCACAGACCCCGTGATGAGCATCCCTCAATTTCGCGGGCCGTAGTATCCTGAGAAGCTATAGCTGTCCGCAACTGAAGTGCAAACGTTCAGTTGGGGGTTAATTTTTGTCTCATTTTAAGCACCCCAAATTTCGACCAATTTCGACCACTGGAGCACCTCTTAGTCGAGGTGTAGGCCTCTGTTGAGCGCCTGCGGGGGATCAATCTCGAGGGAAACACAAACTGCTGTGATGAACCTCTTTCAAGTCACCGTCGCTCTCCGGTAAGCACGAACCGGCCGAAGCTCTAACGCAGCGTGTTGAGATACCGATGTTTTTCTGTTCCGATAAAACATCTAGAGATTAGACTGACCGGAAACCTCGGGACCAGGAGACGCTTGGGTGCCAAAAAGTCCCCTTCATCGGCCTGAGAGTGCCATTTCAACATCAACACCTTTCTCGCGAGGATGCCCGCAACCGGACTTGCGTAAGGGTCGTTTCGAACGCCCGAATAAAATGGCAAAAAACTTGCTATTTTAGCAAGTCCAAATTTGCAGAACTAGCCTAATCGTTGCAAAAACCTTCTATCGTGAAATACTGCATATTTGGAAGTGTTTGGCACATGTTCGCATCATAATGCCATCAGATCTTATTCAAACCCCTTGCGGTAGCAGCAGGTGGCTAACGGCACGCCGACGCTCCCTATGCGGTAAATGCTGCCGCAAAAAGGACTTCAGGCGAAGCCCACGTACCTCAGAGGTCGGAAGCTCTTCCAGCCCGGCCCAAATCCCCAGGAAAAAGCTGGGGCGGCTGCTGTTCGTGATTTTTTAGCACCCGCGCGAAACGAGACCCACGTCGCCTCCATACGGGACTCACGGCCAGTGTCACCGGCTCTATCATCGCTGTGGTCAATGACACACCTTGTTTCCTCCGTATCTCCCTCTATTACATAAGTAAGAGCGAGTCTAGCGTGGGGCGTGGTGGGATGGTCTGTTTCGTATAACCTGGCCTAGGCGTTATTGGGCTAAAATGGCAAGTAAAACAGCAAATGTCACTTTCCATAAACTCGCCAACGAAGCAGAACGGAAATATCCAAGAACACTTTGGCAAGTCCATAAACTTGCTATTTGGCAAGAGACTTGTTAAATATGTGTCGTTAGAAATGCCCCTGACAGCAATCCAAGCGCTTGCCCCTCGACCATAATCATAGTCGGCCATCTTTATCGTCAACAGCCTTCGGGCTAGCCCCAAGCAAGAGGGTTCCTTTTCAATGAATCACAAGATGTCCTTCATTCATTCTGATATAACAACAAATCAAGTGGCATTTTTTCGCGAATGAATGCCTGACTGACCAGTTCGAGATTGCTGTATGTAGTTCTTTTTGTCACGACACGCAACAGCAGTGAAACCTTTTGAAATTGCGTCGAAAAGTGATGTCGCGACCGCAGCAGCATAGCGAGTGAAGCTCGGTTAAAAACCCTGGAAAACAAAGTACAGTATAGGCCCGCCAATAAGAAAGTGTTCAATAAGAACAGAATGCTCACCTTTGAGTCGAACCTAAGAAAATTGGGTTAAGAAAAACGACTCAAGAAAGTGGTGAACTCTACACTAAATCCTGAAGAATAGCCTATGCTCAAGGTTGTTTAATGATGGCGCCCCAATAAGAATCTCAGGCTTGCCCAGATTAGGTGTTTCTTGTTGGTGAACCCCTACTGTCCCGAATCGCGAGCATATTTCCCTACGTGCCGCAAAAAGCGTTTTAGTTCGCACAGGGGTGCAATGAGGGCGCGAAAGTCGAACATTATTTGTGCGGAAGGCTCTCTAACCAGATATTTTCGAAACACCTTGTTCCGTATTCACCATCTTATCACCGTTCTGGAAAAACTTATAGAGCTGAAAACGAATCGCACCTCGTGCCAAGGACACTTTTGTGTGTGTACGAGTGCGAGTACTCGTATACCAGGTATACTGGTATTGTGTTTCGGGATAACAAATAGAAAAATATCACAAACAACAGCGATGCTACGTATTGGGTTTTCGTCGAGATCACTGCTTTGGATCCATTTGTTCTCCCCGAATCCGGAAAATAAATAATTATCTGCTACGTACTGCTGATTTATCGTAAAATACAGCTAAAATCTGTAAACCCAAAGCCCTTCGTTGGAAAGTTTATGGAAATTCTTTGGACTTGCCATTTCATTCGGTAAGTTTTTAGCAATATGTGATATGAGTAGAGCACTCATGGGCTGTTTATTTTAAAGGACAGAGTTGGTTGTTATTAATAGGCATTTTTTTAATACCTGGTGCGGATACCAGGTCCCCTTCCCCTAGATTATACCGCCTCATTACACACAAGCTCAAGATCCGCATAGGTGACTCACTCCGTTCCGTGAAGGCTCGAGATACCAACCCACCTCGGTGTGTCCTCCACACCACAGCCACATAAGAGAGAACCTGCCCGGCGCTCCGCCCCACATTGGTTTGAATTTCAATTTCAAACATTTGCATCACACGCAATTCTAGCACTTTATTTATTACCGAGCTTGTTCGTATGTACACTCGAATATTATTATATGGTAAAAAAAGAGCAAACAATTATTTACTTGCTTTTAGTGTACGGAACCGAAATATTTATGACGCCAGTATTCTCGAATACTGCTGCTGTACACGTGCATATATGCATGAGATCGTCATACCAGGTATAATAATAGCAGTCAGGTACGCGTACTCGTACCATTACACCATTACACCATTACACCATTACAGCATTACAGCATTACAGCATTACAGCATTACAGCATTACAGCATTACAGCATTACAGCATTACAGCATTACAGCATTACAGCATTACAGCACATTACAGCATTACAGCATTACACCAGTACACCATTACACCATTACACCATTACACCATTACAGCATTACACCAGTACAGCATTACGGGGAACCGTGTTAAAGGGGAGCGAAATTTGTTATTAATAGTAAAAAAAGGGGAAATATATAGGCTTTCGTGTCTACCGTAGGTGCTATTTACTATGGTCCTCCGCAATACTAATAAATAGGCACTATATACGAGTATAAACACCCAGGGATGTACGATGGTACGACGAGACGACGAGTCATGAGCGATGGACGACGAACGACAATAATATCACGAAGACGATACCACGATAGCACATCATACGACGATAAAAAATCATGACGCATGCTTGATGACATATGATTTGATATCGGGACTATTATTTATTTTCCGGATTCGGGGAGAACAATGATTATTAATAAATTATTTATTTTCCGGATTCGGGGAGAACAAATAGATAATACGTTGCAGTCTTGTAGTCTCACGAATACGAGAATAATCCAAAGAATGGATTAACCCGGCGGATATTCCGTTAGTTGAGAGTAACGTTCTCTTAGGAATGTTCCCTAGGGCAGAAAACCCCTTAGACGAGAGTAATGTTCCTTAGCGCAGATAGGACCACGAAGTGAGATATTCTTATATTAGCAGAAGAACGATCGGTAGCCACAGGAAAGTTCTGTAGGCGTACATCAGATAAGAGGAATTTAGGAGAGCTTGTGGCGTGGGGTGGGACGAGTATATCTGGGCGTCGAGTCCCGCCCCTCTACCTCTCACTTCTCTACCAGAGCACCTCCTCAGCTCTCGCCATCAAAAAGAAGATCTAAATCAGAAGAAGCGAAGCACTGCTTTCCAGCTGCCAGAACAACCTGCGTCCCTTACCACTACCCTTACCACTACCCTAGAGCGGTCGCCGCATCACAAATGTTCGGTTTATCACAATAATTGTAAAATTAGGTAAAAATGGAATATAGACGAGGCGTATTACGCAGCTTCCAAAGTTGAGTATCAACTATTTAATCAGTCGAACTCACAGCTGACGTATTTCAAAATTTATAAAATACTTGAAAATCCAAATTTCCCAAAACTTGCTATTAATAATAAGTTTTCAATATTTCCAAGACGAAAAATCTGCACCTGCTGACATGTTTTGTCCAACAGAAAGAGCTTCTCGTATTACCGGGGGCCATAGTAAATAGGACCAAATAATTTGTCGTCTTGTTCTTTCCGCCCGTCGACATCCAGCACAACCAGTCAGTGTCTGTGCCGATTCCTGAATTCCCGAGAGATACGATACGAATACAAGTAAGTTCTGTGGTCACACAGCAGCAGTACTCCCCGAATTCGGAAAATAAATAATTGTTTCACGTTTTTGCAGTGACTGACGTGTCTCAGGCTCACACAATCCACACGTTAGACCGGCAACGTACATACTGGATGCGGAAACGTACACACTGGATGTGGACGGTGGATCAATATGGTCCCTCCTAAGTGTACACTCGCCCGAAGACGGAAAATAATGAAGTCGACTCTATTTGTTCTCCCCGAATCCGGAAAATAAATAATTATCTCATTTCCATTGATGAAGAGTCGAACTCACAGCTGACGTATTTCAAAATATATAAAATAGTTGTTGTACAGCAGTAGTAGTGGTGGCACTGCTAGAAGAAGCTCTGCTGGACACACGTCAGATTGTAGATTTTTCGTCTTCAAATGATGAGTTCGGGACCAGGAAACACATGTACGAAGGGTTCACACACAAGCTGAGCGTACAGCGATGCTGACCTGGCCTCGTGTGTCCTACTGCTGCTGCTGTTTTGCTGCTGGAGAAGCTCTGCTGTAGATGTCGTACATCATCTGTAGTAGCGGTGGCACCTGCTACCTGCTACGAGAAGTTCTCTCTTGGACAGAGCACGTCGAGTGCAGATTTTTCGTCTTGAAATTATTATGCGCTCTGCTGGACACACGTCAGATTGTACGAAAGTAATTAAATTGAAATTTATGGCATCTATTTGTTCTCCCCGAATCCGGAAAATAAATAATTGTTGCAAAAAATGGTTCTCCCCGAATCCGGAAAATAAATAATTGTTGCAAAAAATGGTTCAGCTAGCACATGCCATAGCAATTTAATCAAATCAGTCTCAGTCGAACTCACAGCTGACGTATTTCAAAATTTATAAAAAAAAACAACAGAAGTAGCAAAAACAGCAGCAGCAAGAACAGCAGCATTATTCACACTTAGAACCATACTATTAAAACAACAGAAGAAGTAACAAAAAACAGCATTTGTTCTCCCCGAATCCGGAAAATAAATAATTGTTGCAAAAAATGGTTCAGCACATGCCATAGCAATCTATTTCGTTCCTGGTGATGGATTTCGAGAGTTTTTGGTGTTTTCGAGTAGTCCCCACGTCAAATAAAATTCAAGTGAAGGAATGTATGCTATCTCGCATTACCGTCGCGATCTGTGTATCTATGGCGGGAGTAGGGGGCAAGGGGAGACCCTTGTCCGAGTGAACGGGGTTCCTTGCGATCTCTGGCATTTATTTTCTTGGCTTAATTTTTATTCTGATGAGTATGACTACTGTGTGATGTTTTATATGATTTGCATTAATTCCTCATGAAAGTAAGCGAACTTTGATGTCGACACGCAAAGAAAACGTGCCAAGTCAACGACCAAAAGTGACTGCTGTGCAGCCCGCCAATATGCCATGCAAGCCTAACCACAACGCCGTATGGGACATAGTATCTCTTACTACGTACGTAGAGGACTAGGTGTATAAATTCAAGTGAAGGAATGTATGCTATCTCGCATTACCGTCGCGATCTGTGTATCTATGGCGGGAGTAGGGGGCAAGGGGAGTTTCGTGTGCCCGAAGACGGAAAATAAATAATTCTCTCTATTTCCAGTACGAAATAATTTTTATTTGTCGACGAGTAGGAAGAACACACACAAACTGCAAGACGGATCGTAGAGCTTATCACGGCCGCAGCATACTTATAAAACAACACAGCAACAACAACAACAGTGGTCGTCGTCGTTCTCTTGCTGTTTCCGCGCAAGAAAGAACCTACCCAACAACGTGCGCAGGCAGCAAGCACGAACAGCATGTGATGATGGTATTTTTCAATCGAGTGTGTGCGCTGCAGTGAGTGGGTGGGAGTTCTTTTCAGCAGCAGCAGAGAGGACGAAAACAGAAAACAGACGGAAGAGGCGCACAACAGCAGCAGCCGCACGCAGCTGCGCGAGTGGAGTTTACCGCGAGGTTAATCTCTCTGTTGATCTGGAAACTTTCGTGTTTACTTTGTGGCATCCAAGGTGGTACAGGCAACTGTAGCGGTGCTTCAAAGTCTCATTTTTGTGACACAGCTACAAAACGTTCTGTACGTGCGTGTGTGTTTCTGTGGGCGGGCGTGCCATCCTGAACACAACGAGATGGACGAGATCCCCACCCGCAGTTCCTGTGAATTCCAAAAGCACCCGCGCAGTACAGCAGCGGTACGCAACACCAGCAGTATTGGTACAACACCAGCGTACCTCAACACATATATGTATAGATCGGCTAATAAATTATGTATCATCACACGAACGCCAGTGTTCTCCCTTTTCGACTTTCGCCGGGGATTCCATGTCAACTATACATCCAGAAGGAGAACATTAGTTATACAACATGTACACAGCCCGACCATAGAGAATACAGACAAACATACTACACCCAACAACAACATAGAACCGACGTTTGCAGTCACATCACATTCGTACAGCAGTAGTATCATACACCACTCTGCCTGGAACACATGCAAGTGTCTGTCTGGTATAACAGGTGATAATCGGGAAAGCTTTCGTGAGCCTTTACTTTTTTACTCGCCGTATGATTCGTACGTACCTCATGGGAAAAATTCGATCGGCCCTTCCCGCGTGGGCAAGTCCTCGACCTTGCCTTCTCGTCCACATGTCTTGCCGCTATCGCAGCTTCCATCCTTTCCGCGCGGGCGAAAAGGTTTTGTCTACAAAGAAAGGCCTACTCGCTAGGTAGCGTCAACGTCTCTGGTGTCTGGTGTCTGTCGGTTGGCCTGGGGCCTGGGAGCCGAGCCTCCATGGAGGAGGAGCTCCGGCGTTCACGGTGGCATTCTTGGTGCCAACAAGCAGTCCGGCGGTGGAGTCGTCGGGCGCTACGTACGTCAGCAGTCTATTACTGGCAGTATCGTCAGTACAGGACTATCCGCAGTACCAAGTAAGTAGTACCAGTAGCCATTCCCAATTGCCACACACAGATCCCAACACCCTTGCGGCGAATCATTATCCTTATTTCGACGCAGGGAAATTTCCATGAAAATAGAGTGTCAGCGCAAAAGAAATAATATTACGAATTTTGCTTATCTATTTCCCCGTTACCGACGACTAATCAAATATCCTAATCAAATTTGCATAAAAATGACGAAGTTATGCATTTTTGGATAGCATATTATACTACAGACTAGAGCCATATTTGTATGATATGAGATTCGACCGCTGCATTCTGTTGGCCGAAAACTCTCCGGGCGCTTTGGATTGGCCAAGCTTGCCCCGAGAGTGGCCTCGGACCCTCGGACCATGTGTCTGCTACCGGCGGAGTTTTGCGAGAAGAATTGCTGCCGCTGATGCTGCGTGCCTTTGCTGCCTGCTGCTGCAGCAGCAGATACTATTAGGTAGGTGCTGCTGCTGCTGCTGCTGCTGTACGTCACCGACTACTGCTGCTACTACTGCATATAGTGTGCTGCTGCTGCTGCTGCTGCAAGTGCTGTTGTTGCTGGAAACACTGCGGCAATAAGCAAGCACTGCGGTGAGCAGGCGCTGCTGCAAACAAAAGCGCTGCTGCTGCAAGCGAGCGCTGCTGCACACAAGCAAGGTCTGCTGCAAGCAAGCGCTGCTGCAAGCGAGCGCTGCTGCACACAAGCAAGGTCTGCCGCAAGCAAGCGCTGCTGCGAGCAAGCGCTGCTGGAAGCGAGAGAGCTGCCTCAAGCAAGCGCTGCTGCGAGCAAGCAAAAGCGCTGCTGCAAGAGCTGTCGCAGGCGCTGCTGGTGCTGCAAGCACGTGCACCCTTGCCGCCACGCCCCTGATCTTCGACCCCTTTTCGGCCAGAGAGGACGACGAAGAAGGAGGGCGATCTTCTCGTTGTGGCGGCGTTTCTTGCACAGCGAGTGTCGAGGAGCGCAAGATAGATCGCACTTCTGCCTGTTAGTGCTTGCTGCTGCTTAGGGCCATTCCTAACGAACCGAAAAAAAATCACGATTCGTGATTTTTAGGCATGCCAAAAGATCACGATCCGTGACATTTCAGTTCTAACGAAAAAAGCCGAAAAACGTCGCGTTTCGTGATATTTTCAAATAGTTAAAGTTCTGATATTTCAAACCCAACGTTTTTTGGGGGTGTGGAGCAAACTCTCGAGAGTGGGGGGCACGGCCAGGCCGGGCTGGGCCGTCCGCCCCTCGCCCAGCCCGTGACATACTCGAATCGCGGGCCGAAGCCTGACCCAGCCTGCGAGATTCCAACTTCACCGGCCGTCGGCCAAGCTCGTTTCGCGAGATTCCATCTCGCAGGCCGTCTGCCCCGCCTGGCCTGTGACATCCCCAGGTCATTTTCGCTTTTGTCTTCCAGCAGTGGCTCCTCCTCCTGGAAATTTCGAGGCCACAACCTCCTCGTTAGCCCGCGCCCAGCGGTATCTTTGGGCAGCCGCCCGTTGTCCACAAGCGGCGTACGAAGCAGAGTCTGCCATGCCCCTATGCCGACCATCGGATACCGTTGGTGCACGTGGGTTGCGTAGTGCCTTGATCAGGCGTATTTTGAGACACGACAAATGTCACGAATCGTGATTTTGTTTTTTTTAGGGAAAAGCTAAAAAAAATGGTGTCACATGAATCGTGATTTTTTTTGTCGTGATTCACGACAAAAAAATCATGATTCACGACAAAAATATCACGAATCGTGATTTTTTTTGTTCGTTAGGAGTGCCCTTACTGCTGCTGCTGCTGCTGCTGCTGCAGGTGGGTACTGCTGCTGCTTGCACGACTTCTTGTGTTCGGCTCGTTTGGTACAAAAAAAAGTGCTGCCGCTGCCGCAAGTGTTTTTTTTCAAACATAAGAATCCAATATTTAGCTGTTTTTCGTCTACGATTATGCGCATGCCGAAAGGCTTTCGATTGTGATTACCTTTCCGACGGAAATCCTTGATAAACAAAAATATTATGCGCAGACACTCTAATGATCAAGTTCTCCTCCTCTTTGTCTCATCACAGCTTGCCAAAAAAAAAAGCCTCGTCTCGAAACAACAACTAACTGCTCTGCTCCGCAATACGACGTAGAGTCGCCGGACTTTTGACATTGACCTGAACTATTTGCAGCAGAACTCACTTTGCTGTGCTGCTGTTAATTTAGGACAGAAGGAAGGGCCTTTATCGGCTGCGAACCCAGCCTCTGCCTACTCCTCCCAAAACGCACTGCTTCACTCGCAGGGGAGGCATTTGGATCAAGAGGACAGGTACTAATTATCACGGCGCCCTCAATGCACTTGCCTCCAAGAGAATCGAGAAGGCCACGGTGGATATCTCCTAAAAATGGGCAAGGAGGGCCTCGTTCCATTCTCGGCTCGTCTTCGGATGCGTCGGGAGACCCACCATGTTCACTGTCGTCCTCGTCCGTGTTCCCTCGGCCATTGCCATGTTGTTTTCTTCCGCCACAGGCGAGACTGCCGGTCTCGCTGCCACAGGGCAAACTCCTTGCGTCGTCGATCTCGCCTCCTGCCCAGGATTCCAGACTCCTTTCGCCGTCCTAATCGTCAGATTATTCCCGATCGTGTTCTCCTGCCCCATCATCCGTGCTGTCTTCGCCAGCATCCAATTGCAGGGACGTGCCACCTGGAGAAACGTGTCCGCCTTCTTCCTGGCGCTCGCCACCACCACTACCACTACCACGGCTCAAGGAAGGGTGAGCTTCCTCTCCTCGAAGCGCGTTTCCTCCCTCGTACTCGTTGCACGGGGGAGTAGGCACAGGGTTTTCCGGCGTGTCCGTTTCACTATCTTCCCAATTTTGCTGAACGGACTCAGTTTCCCATCGACATTTTTCCTGTTCCCACTGCATCAGTAGCAGCGATAGGGTGGGCTCGGCGCAAGTAGCGCCTTCGGGAAGCACGTTCTAAGCATTCGCTTAAGGATTCGTCGCCAGGTACGCCTGGTGGTCGACGACACACGTCACCTGTTTTATCGTCCGTCCTGCTTTCTTGTTTCTGTTTCCAATGAGCGTGGAGTTCTCGGTCTCGGATAAACACTACCTTGCCATCGGGGCATACGAACCCATCCCCCCTACGACGTTTCTTCTCTGGTCGTGGTAAGGCGTCCGAGGTTTCACTCATATCGTCCGATAGTGTCAATGGAACGCGGAACGAACAGGACGACGGCAGACGTGGTGCCACATGTTTTTGGGCTCACCTCCTAGGGATAGGGACAACTTTGTCAACTAAACGATTTTGAGGCGTTTCAGTCGATTTTCGTCCGCCTCAATGCCGGTCGAGAAACGTTTGCACAGCAAGATATATAGGCGGTGTGTATGGTGTGGAGGCAATGGACGACCACAGGAACTATACTGCTACTACTACTACTGCTGTGCTCTCAAGTGGTTGCAGGGGACACCCTGCTACTGTGACGCAGCTTTTCGGTCAACTATATACGTCAATGAAATTGTGACTAGCTTGTCGATCCAAAAAACCAACCGCACAGCTCGAACAACAGCAGAGACGGCGGTGCGTGGTGGTGGCGCAGGCAAACGGTGGCGACAGCAGGCACATGCGTACTGATGGTGTCCTCTCGATTGGCTGTGAGAATTGCACTACTGCTCAGAACATTAGCAGAGGAGTACTGTAAACAGTAGTTTTTTTTTCTGGTGGCGGTTGTTGCTCGTTGTGGTCGGTGTCGTTTGGAGTCGGGATGTCATTCATGCTGTATATGCGCCCGCGCCCCCAGCTCTGTCTACTATCCATCATCGGTGCTGCATCGTAGGCTTCGATACATGCAGCTATAGTCATAAAGTACACCCCGGATGTGCCACCTTACGCGCATTATTTTTCCTGCTGCTGGTGTGCTGCTGGGCGCCTGTTGTTGCTGGAGGATGAGTAGTTTTGTCTGGTGGCAGTTGGTCGTTGATCGTTGTGGTGGGCGTGGTCGGGAGTCAGGATACATAGATACATAGATACATACATACGCAAGCACACCCCAAGCTCTCTTCTCACGTATCCTCGATGATGCATCGTAGGCTCCGACACTTGCAACTACAGGTACAGTAGCCAAGTCTTAGAGTACACTCCGGATGTGTCACCTCGGACGCAGTTTTGCGTGGTGGAAGTTGGTTGTTGATCGGTGGGCGTGTTCGGGAGTCGGGTTACATACATGCCCCCGCATAACAAGCTCTTCCTATTTGTATCCTCGATGATGCATCGTAGGCTCCTACACTTGCAACTACAGGTACAGTAGCCAAGAGTACACCGCGGATGTCGGGGTTCTACACTATTTGACCTTGTCGTGGGCATGCCGTGGCATTGCCACGGTACCGCCCATGGCATACCATGGCATCACCACGGCATCCCATGGTGTGGCATAGGATCCCATGGCACACCGTGGGGGTTGCCATGACATGCCATGGGTAGTACCATGGGCAACCCCCGCTCCATGGCGACCCCCACGGCACCCATCAATGTCCACGCCACCTAGATTAGGATTGGGGTTGGGGTTGGGGTTAGGGTTAGGGTTAGGGTCAGGGTCTCATGGTACGCTGTGGAGGTCCGCGGAAAGTTCCGTGGTATGCCGTGGAAGATGCCGTGGACGGTTTTGCCGCAGATGGTGCCACGGCATGCCACGGCATGTCGCGAAAACAGACAATACTCTACCTATTCATCCTCCGTGATGTATCGCAGGCCCCGACACAAGCCATAGGAGAGTATACTGCGGATGTGCCACCTCACGCACATGGTTTTTTGCCTGCTGCTGCTGGGCGGCATGGCCGCAGCGATGTACAACAGCCTGCATGTTGTACTGGTAGCACGCTCAATACGATATATTTTTTTTTATAAATTTGTGCTCAGCAACAGTTGTAACGGCACTGTTGGCCAATCACGGCCATTTCGCAAGTTATACGGTAAGTCATAGCTATGTTTTGGTTGGTGCGAGCTCGAACAGTCTAGTCTGTTTTTACGTTGTTTTTTGCTTGTACTTTTTGTACCTTGTTTCCTCCTTCGTATCCCGCCGCATAAACGCATACGCCTCCGACTAACTACTGAAACCCGTTTCTGTTCCAAAACCAGTAGAGTGTGGACAAACCTTGATAGTAGATCTTCCTGGCAGTAGTGGACAAACCTTGATAGTAGATCTTCCTGGGGTAGCTAATTAGGCACTCTGATTGGCTAGGGGTATGTTTTACGCGGCGTAATCAACTTTCGAGTCTTCCCCAGCTTTAGGCTCTCCAAAACCAAGCCCCGGCGGGCACACGCAACAACCCTCGCTACAATTGGAAATCGAACCAGCTGTAAGTATTATCGTCTCGTCGACCCTGGTGGCATCCAGGGGAGTCTCTGGCCAGTAGTCAATCGCGAGGGAAATAATGGAAAACGCGCGCGGTTCACGCAGCTTGCAAAGTTGAGTATCGATCGATCTGCCGATCGGTTGAACTCACAGCTGACGTGCTTTCTTAGTTTCTTATAAAAACTCTCCACATTGCTCACACCAACTCAACCAACCCAAGACATACCACGAACACGATTCTCGTAGTAGCCAGCGCACTGGGAGAAAATGCCCCCCTCCAGGATGAGCGTCCTCAACAGGTATGATGACCGCGCTCGCCTAGAGTAAGACCGCTGGTCGCAAGCCAAGCTGAGCGGTGAAGGTGTCCGGGACGGCAGCAACACCAACGAAGCCGGAGGCTCGAGCGCGTCCGCATCGCCATCTTCCGACGGGGTAGGGCGAGGCTCTGGCTCTGGAGACCGGGCACCTTCGGGCGACGGACTTGAGCACAAGCGCGGGAGACAACGCACCCCGAGCCCTCGTCGTGAACGACAGAAGGTGAGAGCGACGCCACGAGACCGTTCAGAGTTTGTTTGTGTTTGGTATTTCAAATTATGATCTTCGACATATCTTGACACATATCATACCTCGTATACACTACTTTCGAATCTACACAAAAAGCCATATAAAATAAAATCTAGACATAAAAACAACAGCAGCAGCAAGAACAGCAGCAGCTAGCAGCTCATCCCAGGAAGAATTATTCACATTTAGAACCATATCACACTAAGAAATCAACAACACTCAATCAATCTACTAGTAATTGGTGGTAATGACGCGCGACCTCAGTAATACCTGCAGTAGTCATATCTGTGATGCATCATGCTGGGCGAATACGGATTATTCTGTTTTGTGCTGAACCAACACGAACGAACATTCTACTACCTACTACTAGTAATTGGTGGTAAGGAGGCGCGACCTCAGCAATACCTGCAGTAGTCATATCTGCGATGCATCATGCACAACATTTGTGCTGAAGCAACACGAACGAACATCTACTGCTGCTGTACCTATCACCTATACGCCGTCGTCGATGAATCTCATAATCGTAAATATTCTTGGCATCATATCCTGCTCTTGAAAAACACAGACAGCACAGCAGTACGGACACACCTGTAACAAATACCAGGTACTGGATTTTGTCGTGTGTATCGTGGTATTTCCACCTCGAAATCCGGCATAATGATTTGAAGATGAAAAATATGTACTTTTTTTTTTTTTTTTTTTTCTTCTTCATTACTTCTACTTTCCAGCCCGCTCGTAGGAGGTCTTACCCTCGATCTTCTGGACAAGCCGTGGTCACAGGTGTCTTCCCTTCTCCCCCCCGGTACTACTGCTGTGTGACCACAGAAGTTATTGCTTGTATTCGTATCGGATCTCTCGGGAATTCAGGAATCGGCACAGACACTGACTGTTTGTGCTGGATATCGACGGGTGGAAAGAACAAGACGACAAATAGACAAACACCTGGGGCCATTTTTTTTTAGGTGATTATTATATGGCTGTTTACCGAGGCTTCGGGGTATCTGGTCCCGTTTCTGATCAGATTTTATCAAAATCACGTCTTATGGGGCCTGTTTGGTGGAAAAAAATGTTCCTCCGAGATTTTATCACTCATGAATTTCCAGGAAGTGATTTTTTTTGACAGCCTTTTCTGATCAACTCTGAAAGTGATAAAATTTGCTTTTGCACAAGACCTCGGAGGCATTGTACAATCTTGTATAGGTTACAGACAGGGCTCATGATGGGTCACGACACTACATGCTTGGTTACTCTTGTACACAGCTGGGCTCCAGCACTTGTGCATCGGCCATTACGGAGAGGGAGGGCATCAATACCTTGGCCACCATTGCGTCCCTTGCGGCCGCCCAACTGCAGCTCTAGGCAAAACAACTTTGGAGACGAATAGGACGAGACTACAGCAGTATCAAAACAATCTAACGTTCTTCTTTTCTGACTACGACGGCCGCAAGCAGCTCATGCTCCGGGAGAGCGAGAGCTCCTTGCTGGTCCAGCGACCCATTACGCAGCTCCCCAGGAGGTTCCACGTTCCGTTCCTTCCTTGGAGGAGATGGTGGTGAAGGTTGATCGCCCAACCCGGCGTGAACGACTCGTTCGTGTCGTGGTCCACGTACGTAGAGTCAAGGAAACTTCAAGATCTCGGTTCTGTTCTTTTTTTTTTATTCTCCCATGAAATAATAAAACCAAAAACACCATAATAAGACGGCACATGGCGCACCGATCTGGTGTGGCTTTTTGCCGCAGGAAAATCCGACTTCCTGCCTTTTTCAATCACTCAAAAAATATTGCATAAGATCTGGCCTGATATATTTTTTCTTTTTCTGTTTTTCCAACAGGAAGTGTTTTCTGGTTGAAATTCGGCATAATTAATTTGAACACGAAAAATCTGCATCTGAAAATATTTGTCCAACAGAACGCGCTTCTTTCTCGTAGCAGGTGCCACCACTACTCGCTTGTACTGATGTATATACGACATCTACATGCAGCAACAGCAGTGTTTCTCCATCTACATACAGCAGCAGTGTTTCTCCAGCAACAAAAACAGCAGCAGCAGTATAGCAGTAGGACACACGACGCCAGCGTCAGCGTCGCTGTACGCTCGGCTTGTCAATCTAAACCCTTGAACCCTTTGTACACGTAGTCGATTTTGTCCTGTGTTGGTTTTGAACTCGAAATTCGGCATAATAATTTCAAGACAAAAAATCTGCACTCGACGTGCTCTGTCCAAGAGAGAACTTCTCGTAGCAGGTAGCAGGTGCCACCGCTACTAGTGATGATGTACGACATCTACAGCACAGAGCTTCTCCAGCAGCAAAACAGCAGCAGCAGTAGGACACACGAGGCGCCAGGTCAGCGTCGCTGTACGCTCGGCTTGTGTGTGAACCCTTCGTACATGTGTTTCCTGGTCCCGAACTCATAGTTGAAGACGAAAAATCTACAATCTGACGTGTGTCCAGCAGAGCTTCTTCTAGCAGTTCCACCACTACTACTACTGCTGTACAACAACTATTATACAGCAGATACTCTCCTGCTTCTCAGTCCCCTCATCAGCAGGAGGGTGGGCCTGCAGCATGTCTCGGGGACATGGCCCGTACGCTCGTCGCTGTGGACAGGCACAGTCTGCCTACCTACAAGACTCGTGGAGCTAGCTGGGTTTCAAAATATAATGTGTTGTTGGTTCTGTGTTTTTTCAACATGGCCCAGCACCAACATGTGCCTACACACACGTTGCCACACCTACGCGTAGCTCGAGCTACTGTGAACGACTTACCACCGCACCAGCACCAGGATGTCTCTTTTGTGTGTGCGCGTCCACAGAGCCCGCCGGGACTGGAATTGGTGCGGTGTGCGTCGAGGGCGGTGGTCAAACGTTGCCCAAAAAAATGTTGAATCACACACACCCACACACACACACGCACACACACATACAGAAAAACTCAAAACAGGGCACCCCACGCTCGTATCCGAGCCGCTATGAAGAGGCTTTTTTTTTCTTGGAAAATTCCAAGAAAAAAAAGGCTCGCCCGCTTTTTGCGCGCTTCGCGCGCCTCATTACTAGTAATTGGTGGTAATGAGGCGCGACCTCAGCAATACCTGAAGTAGTCATATCTGCAATGCATCATGCAAAACATTTGTCCTGAACCAACACGAACGAACATCTACTGCTGCTGTACCTACTACCTATACGCCGTCGTTGGTGATTCTCATAACCGTAAATATTCTTGGCATCATATCCTGCTCTTGAAAAACACAGACAGCACAGCAGTACGGACACACCTGTAACAAATACCAGGTACTGGATTTTGTCGTGTGTATCCTGGTATTTCCACCTCGAAATCCGGCATAATAATTTGAAGACGAAAAATATGTACTACTGCTGTGTGACCACATAAGTTATTACTTGTATTCGTATCGTATCTCTCGGGAATTCAGGAATCGGCACAGACACTGACTGGTTGTACTGGATGTCGACGGGTGGAAAGAAGAAGACGACAAATAGACACACACCTGATATATATTTTTTCTTTTTCTGTTTTTCCAACAGCAAGTAAGTGTTTTCTGGTTGAAATTCGGCATAATTAATTTGAACACGAAAAATCTGCATCTGAAAATATTTGTCCAACAGAAGGCGCTTCTTTCTCGCCACCACTACTTGCTTGTACTGATGTATGTACGACATCTTCATACGGCATCAGTGTTTCTCCAGCAACAAAAACAGCAGCAGCAGCAGTAGTAGTGGGCCGCACGAGGCCAGGGTCAGCGTCGCTGTACGCTCGGCGGCTCGGCTTGTCAATCTAACCCTTGAACCCTTTGTACACATCTACAGCAGCAGCAGTGTTTCTCCAGCAACAAAACAGCAGCAGCAGTATAGCAGTAGGACACACGACGCCATGGTCAGCGTCGCTGTACGCTCGGCTTGTCAATCTAAACCCTTGAACCCTTTGTACACGTAGTCGATTTTGTCCTGTGTTGGTTTTGAACTCGAAATTCGGCATAATAATTTCAAGACGAAAAATCTGCACTCGACCTGCTCTGTCCAAGAGAGAACTTCTCGTAGCAGGTAGCAGGTGCCACCGCTACTACTGATGATGTACGACATCTACAGCAGAGCTTCTCCAGCAGCAAAACAGCAGCAGCAGTAGGACACACGAGGCCAGGTCAGCGTCGCTGTACGCTCGGCTTGTGTGTGAACCCTTCGTACATGTGTTTCCTGGTCCCGAACTCATAGTTGAAGACGAAAAATCTACAATCTGACGTGTGTCCAGCAGAGCTTCTTCTAGCAGTTCCACCACTACTACTACTGCTGTACATCAACTACTAGTAATTGGTGGTAATGAGGCGCGACCTCAGCAATACCTGAAGTAGTCATATCTGCGATGCATCATGCAAAACATTTGTCCTGAACCAACACGAACGAACATCTACTGCTGCTGTACCTACTACCTGATACGCCGTCGTTGGTGACTCTCATAACCGTAAATATTCTTGGCATCATATCCTGCTCTTGAAAAACACAGACAGCACAGCAGTACGGACACACCTGTAACAAATACCAGGTACTGGATTTTGTCGTGTGTATCCTGGTATTTCCACCTCGAAATCCGGCATAATAATTTGAAGTCGAAAAATATGTACTACTGCTGTGTGACCACATAAGTTATTACTTGTATTCGTATCGTATCTCTCGGGAATTCAGGAATCGGCACAGACACTGACTGGTTGTACTGGATGTCGACGGGTGGAAAGATCAAGACGACAAATAGACACACACCTGATACATATTTTTTCTTTTTCTGTTTTTCCAACAGCAAGTAAGTGTTTTCTGGTTGAAATTCGGCATAATTAATTTGAACACGAAAAATCTGCATCTGAAAATATTTGTCCAACAGAAGGCGCTTCTTTCTCGCCACCACTACTTGCTTGTACTGATGTATGTACGACATCTACATACAGCAGCAGTGTTTCTCTAGCAACAAAAACAGCAGCAGCAGCAGTAGTAGTGGGCCGCACGAGGCCAGGGTCAGCGTCGCTGTACGCTCGGCGGCTCGGCTTGTCAATCTAACCCTTGAACCCTTTGTACACATCTACAGCAGCAGCAGTGTTTCTCCAGCAACAAAAACAGCAGCAGCAGTATAGCAGTAGGACACACGACGCCAGGGTCAGCGTCGCTGTACGCTCGGCTTGTCAATCTAAACCCTTGAACCCTTTGTACACGTAGTCGATTTTGTCCTGTGTTGGTTTTGAACTCGAAATTCGGCATAATAATTTCAAGACGAAAAATCTGCACTCGACCTGCTCTGTCCAAGAGAGAACTTCTCGTAGCAGGTAGCAGGTGCCATCGCTACTACTGATGATGTACGACATCTACAGCACAGAGCTTCTCCAGCAGCAAAACAGCAGCAGCAGTAGGACACACGAGGCCAGGTCAGCGTCGCTGTACGCTCGGCTTGTGTGTGAACCCTTCGTACATGTGTTTCCTGGTCCCGAACTCATAGTTGAAGACGAAAAATCTACAATCTGACGTGTGCCCAGCAGAGCTTCTTCTAGCAGTGCCACCACTACTACTACTGCTGTACAACAACTAATATACAGCAGATACTCTCCTGCTTCTCAGTCCCCTCATCACCAGGAGGGTGGGCCTGCAGCATGTCACGGGGACATGGCCCGAACGCTCGTCGCTGTGGACAGGCACAGTCTCCCTACCTAGCTGGGTTTCAAAATATAATGAGTTGTTGGTTCTGTGTTTTTTCAACATGGCCCAGCACCAACATGTGCCTACACACGTTGCCACACCTACGCGTAGCTCGAGCTACTGTGAACGACTTACCACCGCACCAGCACCAGGAGGTCTCTTTTGTGTGTGCGCGTCCACAGAGCCCGCCGGGACTGGAATTGGTGCGGTGTGTGTGCGTCGAGGGCGGTGGTCAAACGTTGCCCAAAAAAATGTTGAATCACACACACACACACACACACACACATACAGAAAAACTCAGAACAAGGCACCCCACGCTCGTATCCGAGCCGCTATGAAGAGGCTTTTTTTTTCTTGGAAATTCCAAGAAAAAAAAAGGCTCGCCCGCTTTTTGCGCGCTTCGCGCGCCTCATTATTATACAGCAGATACTCTCCTGCTTCTCAGTCCCCTCATCACCAGGAGGGTGGGCCTGCAGCATGTCTCGGGGACATGGCCCGTACGCTCGTTGCTGTGGACAGGCACAGTCTGCCTACCTAGCTGGGTTTCAAAATATAATGTGTTGTTGGTTCTGTGTTTTTTCAACATGGCCCAGCACCAACATGTGCCTACACACGTTGCCACACCTACGCGTAGCTCGAGCTACTGTGAACGACTTACCACCGCACCAGCACCAGGAGGTCTCTTTTGTGTGTGCGCGTCCACAGAGCCCGCCGGGACTGGAATTGGTGCGGTGTGTGTGCGTCGAGGGCGGTGGTCAAACGTTGCCCAAAAAAATGTTGAATCACACACACACACACCCACACACACACACACACACATACAGAAAAACTCAAAACAAGGCACCCCACGCTCGTATCCGAGCCGCTATGAAGAGGCTTTTCTTTTCTTGGAAAATTCCAAGAAAAAAAAGGCTCGCCCGCTTTTTGCGCGCTTCGCGCGCCTCATTATTAATACCACCTACTATTAATACCTATACGCCGCCGTTGGTGAATCTCATTATCGTAAATATTCTTAGCCTCTCCTGCTCTTGATACATGAAAAACACATGTTGCAGCAGTACGCACACACCTGTAACAAATACTGGATTGTGTCGTGTGTATCCTGGTTTCCACCTCGAAATCCGGCATAACAATTTGAAGACGAAAAATACGTACTGCTGTGACCACAGAGAACGTGTATTCGTATCGTAGCTCTCGTGGATTCAAGAATCGGCACGGACACTGCTGGTTGTGCTGGATGTCAACGGGTAGAAAGAACAAGACAAACAAACGCGCACACCTGACATGTCCTTTTCTTTTTTCCAGCAGCAGTGTTTTCTGGTTGAAATTCGGGATAATTTGAAGACGAAAAATCCGCATCTGAAATGCTTTGTCCAACAGAAAGATCTTTTCGTAGCAGGTGCCACCACTACTTGCTTGTACTGATGTACGACATCTACAGCAGCAGTGTTTCTCCAGCAACAAAACAGTAGCAGCAGCAGTAGGACGCACGAGGCCAGGGTCAGCGTCGCTGTACGCTCGGCTTGTCAATCTAACCCCTGAACCCTTTGAACACGTACACGATTTTGTCAGGTGTTGGTTTTGAACTCGAAATTCGGCATAATAATTTGAAGGCGAAAAACCTGCGCCCGACATGCTGCACGTGCTCTCTGTCGAAGAGAGAGAACTTCTCGTAGCAGGTAGCAGGTGCCACCGCTACTATACTGATGTACGACATCTACAGCAGCAGTGTTTCTCCAGCAGCAAAACAGCAGCAGCAGTAGCAGTAGGACACACGAGGCCAGGGTCAGCGTCGCCGTACGCTCGGCTTGTCGATCTAGCCCTTGAACTCTTTGTGCACGTACTCGATTTTGTCCTGTGTTGGTTTGGAACTCGAAATTCGGCATAATAATTTGAAGACGAAAAATCTGCACCCGACATGCTCTGTCCAAGAGAGAGAACTTCTCGTGGCAGGTAGCAGGTGCCACCACTATACCACTGATGTACATCTGCAGCAGAGCTTCTCCAGCAGCTAAACAGCAGCAGCGGTAACAGTAGGACACGCGAAGCCAGGATCAGCGTCGCAGTACGCTCGGCTTGTGTGTGAACCCTTTGTACATGTGTTTCCTGGTTCCGAACTCATAATTTGAAGACGAAAAATCTACAACCTGATGTGTGTCCAACAGAGCTTCTAGCAGTGCTACCACTACTACTGCTGTACAACAACTACAGCAGATCTTCTCCTGCTTCTCCGTCCTCTCATCAGTAGGAGGGTGGGCCTCATAATACCACCTGCAGCATGTCTCGGGGACATGGCCCGACTGCTCGTTGCTGTGGACAGGCACAGTCTGCCTACGAGTACTCGTAGGGCTGGGTTTCGTTAGGTAGAACTCAAGTAAAAAATATTGGTGTTTGTTGTTGTTCTGTGTCTTTTCAACACGACCCAGCACAAACATGTGGCTACACATGTTGCCGCACCGACCTCGACCAACTGTGAACGATTTACCATCGCATCAGCACGAGAAGGTTTCGTTTGTGTGTGTGTGTGCACGGAGCCCGCCGAGACTGGAATTGGTGCTGTGTGCGTTGAGCGAGGTGGTCAAACATGGGCCGAAAAAATGTTGAATCTCACACAAACACACAAACACACACACGTACAGAGAAACTCAAAGCAAGGCACCCTACCCTCGTATCCGAGCCGCTATGAAGAGGCTTTTTTTTTTTTTGGAAAATCTAAGAAAAAAAAGGCTCGCGCTTCGCGCTTCGCGCGCCTTATTATTATTATTTTTTTAATATTAGTGAAATGAAAAGGTTTCGACATGTTGCAACATCACATCATTCTCCCTTGTTCGGGTTATATAGTATCAGTGCGCATAATGAGTACAATTGTCCTGTTGACCCGGGCAGCATCCAGGGGAGCCGCTGGCCCATATCTTTGACAAGGAATTACATATAGAATACGCGCGTTCGGTTTGTTACAATACTTGTAAAATTCGGTAAAAGTGGAATATAGACGAGACGTATTACGCAGCTTGCAAAGTTGAGTATCAACTATTCAGTCAGTCGAACTCACATCTGACGTATTTCGAAATTATAAAATTAAAACACAACGAATTGTGCACGGTTTGTTGATCCGCATTCAAATATTTTAGCTCTTTACGTGCTCAGCCGACCACCCTCCTGCTGTGACCTCGACCAAGGTTGTACAGCCACCTATATCCTGTAAGCGATAAATAGCACACCTGGCTTGTAGGTTGATCATTTGCACATCCCCACGGCAGCAAGGACCCTGCTTGTCGAGTAACAAAAGTACATGATGGTGGTACGAGGCTTTTCCACTGCTGTAGGGCTGGCTTCTTCGTTTACAGACTATATATTCTGGTATGAAATAGTACGGCATTCTTACGTACGTGTTTCGGTAAAATTGCCTCACGAGTTTATGCACAATGCAGCTCGGCCATAAGCCGCCAGCAGGCGCATCACAACAGCAGCCGACGCATTCCTGCACCTTGAAGCGGTATGTGTTATCGATTTCAGTATATTGTACCATGGACAACGAGTCCTGGGAAGGGTGTCACTATATTTTCAGTACTCGTATACACATACACTAAAACACCAGTTAATCCTCGTACGTGGTGCGTACATGTTGCCTGTGGTCATTGCGGTGTAAGTCAAGCCCCAGCGGCACAGCTGTTCTCTGTGCTCGGTAGAATGACGTCCTACTGCTGTGGAAAGATACTTTACAGAAACGTAATGATTGGGGTTCATGGGGCCGACAATACACGAACAAGTTTGGCCCCTGATGCTAGTGATTGCAGTTTCCATCGCCGCAGCCCAAGCCTTGACCAATGCGGCCGTCCCTATCGAATTGAGTGCCGCTGCTCTGAAAAAGTCTGTGGCAAGTAACGGTGGGGCCGACGGTACGAATTTCGGGGGGCACACACAATGAAAATCGTGGGTTTGAAAAATACAGCATTATATATATACGTAGATTTTGTTCATTATTATTCCGTCATAATACATACCACTCTGTCCCATTATATAAGCAATGATTTTCCACTAATTGTCCAACCAAACGGTGCTTATGTTCAGGGACCGAGTGGTATCGTCTCACGTTTTTGAACAGTACCCGTACTTTATCGAGCGCAGATGACGCGCTTCAGGATACAGATGCCCTTGCAGCAGCAGCAGCAACTCCACGACTAGCCGGGTGGGAACACTCCCCTATTTTTTCGGGGCTAGGTGCCACAACCAATGACCGCCGTGTTTTTTTATAGCACATGGTTGCACCCGCGATGGAAATACGAACCGATATCCGGCACGATACGCAGCCCGCAAACATGGGTTTTGACGATATCCGGCAAGACACGCGGCCAAGGTGTCTTGATATTTCTCAATGTAAGCAGTCCCCCGATGACACTCACCCATGCGCTTCTCCTCTTTTCTTATTTGTGCCTATGCGCAGTTATTTTCTGCTGGTATAAGCTACCTTTCCCAGAGTGTCTATGAAGAACACACTAGACGCGTACCTCCCACGTGTCCGTTGTTGGAGCCCTGCTTTTCTTTCGTTGTGTTTCTTTTGTTATTTAGTTCTCCTTAAATGCTGTGCACACCCCTCGCTGATTCTATTGCACTCACACAACAAACTGCACGTGTTGACCCCCTCCCCGCCCCCCCACCTCCTATCTCCCCCCCCCCCCCACCCCGCACTCCCTTCATTCTTCCTTGCCAGAGAGGGAAAGGTAAGGCGCGCACCCCTCCGCCGGCCCTTCCTTACCTCACAAGCGAAGCAGCCCAACGGCCGGTGCACCTCAGCGGTCTGCGGGATCGTCATTCCACCAGCGGTCGGTGGACCCAGAACGTGGTGTTGGTGGTGTCGATGTCGACCCGTCTGCCTCCCGGGGTGGGGGCTGCGGGGGGGGGGGGGGGGGGGGGGCGGCGTGTGTCACGCCGTCCCCTGGCACCGGCAACCCGAGCACCCGGAGCATCTTGGGCTTCATGTCCAAGATAGAGGGAGTCATGCACGGCATGCAGCAGCAGCTGGCGCAGCAACAACAGGTGTGACGCGGAGGCTTTTTTGCTGTGATATTGTGGCGGTGTACTAATGATTTAACGTTTTTTCTCGACGTTCCATGTGTCGGTAATCCCATTGTAGTGTGCGGGTTTCTGCTTGTCGCAAGTGTTGAACAATCTGAAGTGTGTAAGGATGAACGACGTTACTGCCGTTCCGTGCCCGACGACGGGTAGTAATATATGGCCCCTTACAAGTAGTTGCGCGGTGTACAAGGGCAGCACAGTTTGGTTATGATATCACCGAAATATTGCGCAAGCTTTTGTGCGGCTTGGATTGTTTGAACCTCGTGCCGTGCGATAAGGCGCAGTTTTGCTCTTTGCGGTGCGACCCGAGTTTGTTTTTGAGCAAAACATACCGTGTGGTGCTGGGCGGGGGCGTTTCTTTTTTACGGTCGTGCGGCGTGGTTCCGCGTGCTTATCCGTTGAAGACTTGTTTCCTGCGACCCGGTTGAGCGTGCATCGTACCTAATCCGCGGACGTTCACGACGTGCCCGAAGGTTCACACGATAGCAACACTGCACAACAAAAGTACAGTGCGGGGCGCTCCCGCCTTCGCTAGCATACGGTGCTTCTTGCCAGAACCCACAGCTGCTAGATACAACGATGTACTTGCTCTGTAAAAGTCCATTGACTACAATCAAGGTTCGTATGATGTGCCTTGTGTTCGATCTTTGCAACCTATTGTGCAAAACATTTTGTAGAGCAGTGCGTGGATTACAAATATTACAACTACCAATGCTTTGACGTGCACTGTGCTGTGTGCTTTGAACTTGAAAGCACCCTGGCGTACTGGACTAACACCAAAGGTTGGGCATGGCGTAGTCTGAGGTACAACGCTGATGCGTACTTTGAAGTAATCTGGTACTCACGATTATAACATCACATGACACCTGGCGTCTTGGTTGGTACGTTCATAACATTTCGATGAAACCGCTCCGCCCAATATGAACGACGCGTTGTATGACCTACCGATGAACTATTACGGGGGTCCATAGTTAATAGGACCAAATATTGTTAGTAAAACAAGGTAAATATATAGGTTTTTATGTATGCCATAGGTCCTGTTAACTATAGACCCCCGTAATAGACGGCGGAGCAGGATGCGGAGTTTTTGTACTTAACGTGTCGCGTTGCGTTGCGGTGCTTAATGTCGTCGTCGGTTGCGGTTTCCAAAAATGTTTAGTCACCGAACCGCCCGCTACCACTAGAATGGACCGCACCGCCAAAGTCGATTTGTGCAATCTGTGCTGCGATTGGTAATGGTTTTATCTTGCATGCTGCTTTCGTTCTCACGACGCCGAGTGATCCGTTATTCATCGTCATTGCAACACGACGGTCCTTAAGGCGCCTGAAGACTCGGCGACTACCGAGGAGGACCTGGTAACGGGTGTTTCGATGTTCCAGCCCCGGGGACGCCCTCAAGAACGCGAAGTCGAAGGGAGTCGCTCGGGAGCGCAGTGTACGGGCGTGCATGACGGTGTTCTGGCGCCTTCATCGGCGCCAACAACGCAAACCAGGAGGGGGTAACTCCAAAGCACCCCTCAGACCAGGAATGTGGGAGCAACCACGTTCTCGCTGCCGTCGTGAAGATTATTCGGTGGGAAGGGTCCGTACGCGAGGACGACAAGCGCAGTGAGTTGTATCTGGTGTTCACAATGCGTTCTGAATGACGAAAACAGCGGAAGGCATTGTTGGATTGATTTTATTAGCTTGACCGTGATAGCCCGTGCGGTTGTGCTTGGGGGGGGGGGGGGGCGTACTCACTTGTTGCTTGCCTTGTCATTTGACCATTGACCATAGGCGAGGGTGTCATCCACATGCTTTACCGAGAGTGTGACTCACACTGTGTACGGCGTATACATCATAACTCCGCGGCTGGTGCTTGATTTTGTTGGCGAATGACGCGCGCAGACTTTCGTTGAGCTAGAGTTGTGCGCATCTTGTCGGCCAAAAGAACATATACTCCACAACCATAGATGTCGGTCTCGCCCGACGTTGTTCCATGCGTCGAAAACGTTTCTCTTGCGAACAAAACACACGTCCCAGTCGTCGCTGGCGACACCACCGCACGTCATTTAGGATGCAACATTACACACCTGCACCCGGCTGACACTACATCCGTCCTCCCCGCCTCGGTGCAACAATACAAGCAGAAAAAGTGCTAGATTATTACACCTCGCACCGCGCAAAAACGCTTGCGTCAGTTCGCGCGGCAGTTGCGTGGGTGCTTGAGGCGTTCGCGCGCCGAGTGCGTGGGACAGGAACTAATGGGAAGAAACTCACAGAAGGGAGTTGGTGGATGAAGATGGAGCTGGACCTGCTACAATTGGGGAATGACGATATTGTGAGTGCTCAAATGTTGGAGTGCATACGCGCTCTTGTCCTCTGGTGGGAGTGCAGTC
The DNA here is from genome assembly GCA_031763025.1 of Macrocystis pyrifera. Lineage (NCBI taxonomy): Eukaryota > Phaeophyceae > Laminariales > Laminariaceae > Macrocystis > Macrocystis pyrifera. The sequence goes on from JASSKH010000031.1 coordinate 2,945,653, forward strand.
ACTTGGTGCCACCTCTGCATATCTTGCCATTGAAACCGCCTACCACAAATAACCCCAGGAGGGGTATGGGGAGGTGGCGGGGTTCTCTTTGTCTGAAAGAGGTTGGTCCGTTACGTTTCAGGTTAGAAGCCGCTTCGCCCAGGTCAAGCACGATGGTGTGTGCCTGTTGTCGAGTGTGTCCGGCAGAGAGATGGGGGCTGATGGCATGTGATAATCGTGTGTATGTTGTACGTTGAATACGAGAGACACCCAGGTTGCAGACAGGGTTGACTACTTTTATTGCTGCCGGTTGCAACCACATGTACGTTCCAAATGTGCACGATCCACGCTCTTTACGACGCCTTGGTTGCCCCCAAAGTATCAACACACAGAAAACTAAATAAGGATCGCTCACAGCTTGTCGGTAACGTCTTATTTTCCCCTTCGTTGTGCAGGGACTGGTTGAAGCCTTCTCCGACCGCTCCTTCGATCTGACGATGACCTGCGGGCACGAACGCGCCGTCGGCCCCGACGCGGATTCGCCAGACATAGCGGACATCTTCGGACCGGAGACAAAGACTGAGCACATCTACCGGTAGGTGTGATAGCTGCCAAGTAATAACGACGTTCAATTGAAGCATGTTGCTCTGTTGGGTTTGGGCGCCGCCTTGTGTAGCGGACGTGTCCAAAGCGGCATTGATGGCCGTCTGTTGGAGAGCGCGGGTGCTCATCTCTTAATAGTTCGAACTTGAGAGCGCCTACGACGCACCTAAATGCAACGAAAGGAGGGGTAACTTCGCAATATAACGCTCGCACCCCTCACGCAGAAACTCAGTGGGCCACCCCCCCCCCCCATTCGAAACAGATGCGTGGGCACAAAGGCCGAAATACTATAAGGCGCAAGCATGATATGAGTACGCCCGCCCCCCCCCCCCCTCCCGCACACAACTGATCTAACTCGACCACCAGCCGTGGTGACCGCCACCAGAACAAGAAAAAAATATGGCACCCTGGCTGTCTAGCTGACGTCAGTGAAAGGCGTGTGTTTTACACCGTCGTCGTCAAGCGACGCCAACTCAACCGGGAGAGGGAGGGGGGGGGGGGGGGGGGGGGAAGGGGGCGTACTCATTATCATGCTTGCCTTATAGTCATTTGGCCTTTGTGACCACGCATCTGTCTCGAGAGGGGGGGGGGGGGGGTCGGCCCACTGAGTTTCTGCGTGAGGGGTGCGAGCGTTATATTGCGAAGTTACCCCTCCTTTCGTTGCATTTAGGTGTGTCGTAGGCGCTCTCAAGTTCGAACAATTAAGAGATGAGCACCCGCGCTCTCCAACAGACGGCCATCAATGCCGCTTTGGACACGTCCACTACACAAGGCGGCGCCCAAACCCAACAGATCAACATGCTTCAATTGGACGTCGTTATTACTTGGCAGCTATCACACCTACCGGTAGATGTGCGCAGTCTTTGTCTCTGGTCCGAAGATGTCCGCCATGTCCGGCGAATCCGCTTCTAACCTGAAACGTAACGGACCAACCTCTTTCATACAAAGCGAACCCCGCCACCTCCCCATACCCCTCCCGGGGTTGTATGTGTTTGAAGCGCAAGATATGCAGAGGTGGCACCAAGTGACTGCACTCCCACCAGAGGACAAGAGCGCGTATGCACTCCAACATTTGAGCACTCACAATATCGTCGTTCCCCAATTGTAGCAGGTCCAGCTCCATCTTCATCCACCAACTCCCTTCTGTGAGTTTCTTCCCACTGGTTCCTGTCCCACGCACTCGGCGCGCGAACGCCTCAAGCGCCCACGCAACTGTCGCGCGAACTGACGCAGACGTTTTTGCGCGGTGCGAGGTGTAATAATCTAGCACTTTTTCTGCTTGTATTGTTGCACCGAGGCGGGGAGGACGGATGTAGTGTCAGCCGGGTGCAGGTGTGTAATGTTGCATCCTAAATGACGTGCGGTGGTGTCGCCAGCGACGACTGAGACGTGTGTTTTTTTGCTCGCAAGAGAAACGTTTTTGACGCATGGAACAACGTCGGGCGAGACCGACATCTATGGTTGTGGAGTATGTGTTCTTTTGGCCGACAAGATGCGTACAACTCTAGCTCAACGAAAGCCTGCGCGCGTCATTCGCCAACAAAATCAAGCACCAGCCGCGGAGTTATGATGTATACGCCGTACACAGTGTGAGTCACACTCTCGGTAAAGCATGTGGATGACACCCTCGCCTATGGTCAAATGACAAGGCAAGCAACAAGCGAGTACGCCCCCCCCCCCAAGCACAACCGCACGGGCTATCACGGTCAAGCTAATAAAATCAATCCAACAATGCCTTCCGCTGTTTTCGTCATTCAGAACGCATTGTGAACACCATATACAATTCACTGCGCTTGTCGTCCTCGCGTACGGACCCTTCCCACCGAATAATCTTCACGACGGCAGCGAGAACGTGGTTGCTCCCACATTCCCGCTGTGAGGGGTGCTTTGGAATTACCCCCTCCTGGTTTGCGTTGTTGGCGCCGATGAAGGCGCCAGAGTAAAACACCGTCATGCACGCCCGTACACTGCGCTCCCGAGCGACTCCCTTCGACTTCGCGTTCTTGAGGGCGTCCCCGGGGCTGGAACATCGAAACACCCGTCACCAGGTCCTCCTCGGTAGTCGCCGAGTCTTTAGGCGCCTTAAGGACCGTCGTGTTGCAATGACGATGAATAACGGATCACTCGGCGTCGTGAGAACGAAAGCAGCATGCAAGATAAAACCATTACCAATCGCAGCACAGATTGCACAAATCGACTTTGGCGGTGCGGTCCATTCTTGTGGCGCGGGGCGGTTCGGTGACTGAACATTTTTCGAAACGTTGGCTGGCTGTCTGAGAGGGGAGATCGAAAGCCCGGTTGACCCGGACAAGGCGACGGAACCGACACGCGCGGCCGCAGCGGGCCGATATGCGGGCGCAGCGAAGTGGGACGCGAAAATCGCGCGAGTTGAAGCATCCGCGCAAGACGCTCCAGGCGGGGTAGAGGGGCAGCAGACTTGGCAAACGTCTGTCGCTCAGAGCAACATTTTACCCTATTGAGGCAAGTCTGTTGCAGGCCCTGCGGGTATGGTATAGTTGCAAAAGACGCTCCCAGGACCCTCGCTGTGGTAAGCCGGAGTGTCCTCGGTGCTGGACGGCGGAAAAGCTTGTGAAGGACAGCATGCGCTGTTCTCGGTTCAAGCACGGGGCACCACCACGGGCCAGCAACGGCATGGGGCGGTGGAAAGGTGGGAATGCGCGGTCCGCTACGAACACAGGGCCAACACCACGCGCTTGGGCAGTCGGAGACGGCGCCGGAGAGGATACTGAGATCTACGTGAACCCTCACGCCCGAGACAACGGCATGCCCGGTGACGGAAACGTCACGTTGAGTAAAATCTTGGTAATTTTTCGACCATGAGGGCAACGCGCGCCCAGATTCACAAGATCATGCCGTGGGGCCCACGATGGAGTGGGTACTTGTTTACGAATACGGGACGTGCGGGCGGGGCGTGACCAAAAAGGCTGACCCAGTTACCCTACACCCGACGTACCGGCTGCAAGGAAATTTTGGGACGCACCCATCTATATTTCCGCTCGATGCGATTCGGCGACATGTTCGCATGCACCATCTCTGCCCTGCCCCGGTGTCCATTCCACCCGCGAACACCGCACACCGGCCTGACAGTACGAGAGCAAACAGAGGATTGGCTCGGCGGACGTGCGGGCTGTACGAGGAACGACACGAGGTGAGCGCGACAAAAGGTCTGGAGACACAAGTACACTTTAGCGACAGCTGCCGGGGTACTAGGGGGGGTCGACAGGTACATGCTGAGCGAGCACTGGCACGGCGTTTGTAAGGATGGAGTTGTCTGATGGTTCGCTTCCTCTCCGGATGATTCCCGTGACCATGAGGTGAGCAAGGTCTTTGGAGCCGACTTGTGTGTAATGTCATACTCTTGCTGTGATCTCTCTGCGCAAACACGTGGCGGATAGCATCGGCTCCGACGCGCGCCACAGCCTCTCGAAGGTGGCCCCACGTCTCCATGGTAACGCGCGTGCGTGGTCCCCGCGAATAGTGTTGTTACCGTGACTGCAAGCACGGAATACGTACTGTTCGGCTCATGTATTTGCCGCGTTTTGACTCTCCTTTTGTGGGGGTAAGTGTGAGATGACGGTGTCTGTGTATATGCGCACACTGTGTCCCTCTAGCGGTTTACACTCTCACCACGGTTTTATTTTACGTTTCAGAGGCCACTATTGGCGGAATCCGCTGTAGACCGTGTCTTGGTCCTCCGGCACTGAAAAAAAAAAGCACGAAAGCATTGATTCGGAAACGTATCAAAACGGCATTTGAAAACGCATGCAAAAACAAACGTTACGGAAGGCCCTGATATGTTTTGCCCGCGGAATTGCTGTGGAGTTGCCGCTCTCTGCACACCTCACCAATCGACTCGGCATGGTCGACTTAGGGGTTAGCTGAGCTCTGCGAATCTTTCATCAGAGACAAAATTGGCTCCGGAGAGACTCGAAAAAAGGGGGTGTAGAACGAGCAGGCAGAGGCTTAAGGCGTTGTGGGATACGTTTCGAGGGCCGAAATCGCGTGCTCCAGTGTTCGGTCTTTAAGAAAACCTTTTTTTCGTGTTTTCCTTCTTTACACTATACCTGTCAGCTAGAATATAGCCCTCCCGGGTGGCGTGATTTTATGTTTGCAACTAGGATTTTGGAACCGGTGAACCAACATTTTCACGGGACTGTAACTTGGTCTTCAAATCAATTGCATCAAATCTGACGACTGATTCGTGATGCCCACCCCAGTATTACCGTTCCCAATTTTTTCTAGCTCGATTGGCGGAGTTCAACCACAGGGAGGTTTTGGAACCTTCCCCGGGTTCGTGCGTGTTGGCATGCTTATTGCTGAATCCGGATAAAACTCGTTGAAACCCGATCACCACGTGTATGAATTATTTTCCAACTCCGTAGAATGCCAATGGAAGCATCATGGTCTACGGTATATTTTTTTTAGACCTTACCCAGGGAGTGATTCATGTCCACCCCGCCCCCCCCCCCCATCCGGATTTTCACACACGCACAACCGCGGATGGCGCCTATATTGTTTTATTGATACGCATTTTATCGAGTCCACTATCACAGCGTCACTCTACATTGGCGACGTTTATTTGTATGATTAGGGCCGGTACTAACTGGGGCAAAAAAAACGAAAAAAAAAACGAAATAGAAACGAAGAACAGAACTTAAGAGCATGCGAGTTCTATTGGTCAAATTAAAAAAGTTAGGAGTAGAGATCCCGATACCTCCCTTTTCACATTTCGTTTTTTTTAGTCCCAGAGGACTTCTAAAAAACTGGGTGTTAAATAAACGACATATGGGATACCCAGGGTTGGAGAGGAACATAGGAGGGGCTCGAAGCGTTGGGATGAAGTTCCGATAAAGTTTCTACGACCGGTTGGCAAGCGCACGATGCCCGAGGTAGGGCATGTTGCTGCCACGCGGCTTGTCTGCTGACGGCGCGAGCATATATGGGTAGGGAATCACCATGGGGTGCCCTCGCAAGAAACCGGGGGATCAGGAAGTGGCTGTGGCGGTATATTTTTCGACATGAGTCCCACTCAACATGTTCTAGAGCACTCCGTAAGGGGCGGGTTGGACCACGAGAAGCGCCTGCTGTGGAGGGTGCCTCACGTGTGCGACTTGTGTCTATCCACCGCCGCTGTCGAGCGCTATCGCCGGAAATCACGTGCTGTGTGGCGGGTTGAGTCCTTCTAAAAAATTACACCGCGTTAAAATTCGACTCGGCTTCTACTTTTTGTTTCGTATTTTTTCTCGTTTTTTTTTTTCCCTGTTAGGATTGAACCTGCTGTTTTTCACGAAAAACGAAAGTCTGTTCGTTTTATTTCGTTTTTTTGTTTTTTTGTTTTTTTTTGCCCCCGGTAGGACCGGCCCTTAGGACCGGCCCTTAAGAGTATAGTACAGATGTACCTTATTTCCCTGTACACTCGTTTCTTGGCATGCCACGTATGTTACGTACATATTTCAAATATTTTGCATGTCTAACGCCTTGCTCGACGGTCCCACGCCCTTTTTTGTCCCCTCTCTTTCTTCACTGGCGCCGTTGGTATTCGCGCTTGCTCTCCCTTTTCTTCTTGAATGTGTGTGTGTTTTTCAGGTGCAGAGCTAGGGTGATGGGAAGATTTCCTCTGATGCGCCGAAAGGCGAGAATAGCCCATAGAGCTCTCTTGTCGCAAGTTCCCGCTGTGGTCAGCACCTCTCTTGCGACGCGCGATATAAAGGACACTTGAGTATTTATAGAGAGAACGAAAAGCCTGGTACCATATAATGGTATACCGGTTTCAATATACTGGTATGCTACTAACCCCGAAAACCTCCTAAGATCATCTGACCCTCCAGATGACGGGGCCACCCTTCAGAGGTTATTTAATGCTTGGAGGGCCAGGGGTTCCGCCCTCTAGAGGGAGGTCATTTTGCGTGGTGCCCTCTCCAGGTCTGGGCGGTCCGCTAGCCTCTACAGTGCGCACATCCCTGGAGGGCCGTGCTGCAGATGTTCACTCTCCACGAGGGTAATGGCCGTTGCAACCTCCAAAAGAGTGACTTCTAGTGACTACTCTGGAGGGGGGTCGTCGTGTCACCCTCGAGAGCGCGTTTGGCGTCCTGGGGGAGCACCAGGTTTTGCCCTCTAGAGGCAGAACTTTTTTTATAGAACCTCTGGAGGCCACATGACTACAGCATTCGTAATTTTTACCCTCTAGAAGTGTGTAGATTGTAATGAGCGGCCTCGAGAGGCATTGACATTGCACCTGCTGGATCCACATGTTACCCAAATGACACTTTGACATTGCGCGTGCTTGCGGGGAATCGTCATGTTTCGCCCTCTTTTACGGGTGGGTGGCGATTTTGCAGCGTTTCGACCTGTTACCCTCCGCAGGTTTTGTTTGCACCTGTCTCCTCTGGAGTGCTTGGTTGCTTGGGTTTTCCTACATCTTTCGTGCCTTACGTGCCGAGCTCCTTCGCTGATGTGCACCCGGCGGTTCGGAAACACCTGCTGTAGGACTATTAATAGTCTGTGTATAATGCAAATCTAAAACAAACAAATGGGTGTAACACTACGTAAAAAGTCGTGATGTACTCCTTTCCCAAGTAAAAAGCTCTTGTTCAGAATTTACACAATGATTACCACGTACGTTTTTACTGCCATTTTGTTGTCTTCCCGATATCCCTGAATTGGTTGTCTATCCCAAACAGAATTGAAAAGGACTTTTCGAAATATATATATGTCCCTCTGCTTAATTAATTTTACTATATTTCTGCGTGCGGTGTCTGCCTCACAGAAGTCACAGGGGGTTTACCGCTCCGGTGAAAAGAAGCGCTCTTCCTAAGTTTTCCATTCACACGGAACAGTATATAAAAGCACACAACGAACCGAATACCCGAAGGGAAAGGGCAGGCGCACTGCACACTTCGTCGGGCAAAGTGACGACCGGCCTACATAGGGTATTCCCACACCTATATCTCCGGACAGTTGCTGTTCTTGTTGGCCTCCAGGTGGCCGAATACTGACACGACCCTCTAGTGGATATAACGGGAAACACTCTAGAGGCTACGAGGCATCTGGAAGAGATACCCAAATATCAAGACCCCTCTACAGGGCGCAACCTATTGCGCTGCTCGAAAATACTACACCCTCTTTAGAACGACATGTTCATCCGCCTCTACGGGGTACAAGCTCAATGCCTCTAGGGTGATATCTCCATTCGCCTCCAGCGGGTACGATCGCAAGACTTCTGGAGGGTAAGGTTTTGATTGGCCTCCAGCGGGCTCAACCGCGATGCCTCCATTGAGTTCCCGTTTTCGTCGCCAGCCTCCAAAGGCTTCCTATTTGCGTTGCCCCTCTACCGGAACAACTGTTTCCTGTGGGCCTCCAGAGGGAACATCACGCAAACACCTCAGAGAGCAGGAATCACGAACACTGCAGTGTTGGCCTCCAGAGATCGCACCAGAAACGCACGCCCTCTAGAGGTCGAAACCTCGTACCACCTCAGAACGCCATGCCACTCCAGAGTTTCCACAAGAAGCCCCTCCAGAGGGTTACAACGGCTATTGCCCTCCTCGGGATCAACACTACCACACGGTCCTCCAGCGGTATTGTTCGGAGTGCTCACGTACTTGGTGTATGGATTCATGTGTAACGGTATTTGGGAGTTCCACACAGGAAACATGCGTGTTTCTGTGTGGAACGGTTAGCGGGTTGGGACGTATCATATCCGCCGCTTTCTCACTTCTTGTTCTACTTCTTGTTCTACTTCTTCTTCTTCTTCTTCTTCTACTTCTTCTTGTGTGTGTACTTCATGTTCTCACCCTTTCTTCCTTGTCTTGTGTATTCTAAGCGATAATATATATATACTCTGGAGGGGCTTCTATGAACTGACTCAGGCTTGGCCTATCATATCAGTGAGTGCATCGAACACGCTAGCGAACTGTTCCAATGGGACGCGCTCACTGAGTGGGGCTTGCTGGGAGAGATATATGTTTCGGCTCTGAGTGGAAGCGAGATGGCCACAATCGGCACAGGCGAGATCCGATGCAAAAGGTGCGAGCGGACTGGTCACACCCTACCGCAGTGTAGGGCGGTGGTGCAACTCATGGATGCTCCGGCCCCACCTCTCCATACCTACTTCGACGCTGGAATGCTGCCTCCTGGCTACCACTACATCGATTACAGTCGTGTCCTCACCAGTGCCGAGCTGGCATCCCTGCCACCGCAGCAGTGCGTCGCAGAGCGCAGACAACGACAACTGGGGCAGCAACACCAGCAGCAGCAGCAACACCAGCAACAACAGCAGGAGCAGCAGTGGCTCGAGCAACAGTTTCAACAACAGCAGCAATACAAGCAGCAGCTCGAGAAGCAACGGCAGCAACTCGAGCAGCAGAGGCTCGACCAGGAGCAGCAACGGCAGCAGGGCGGCACTCTCTGGAGGCTAGAAAATCTGGCCGAGCCACAGGTGCAGGACACTATAAAAAACAAGCTCCCTCCAGAGGACGGGACCTCTAACCCTCAAGAAACCCAACGCCCTCCGAAGGGTGGCCACGCCCTCTGGAGGGTCAGATATGTCCTAGAGGGCTTTTGGGGGGTAGCCGATTGGCCACGTGTGTACAGCTGTATTATTAACAACGTGCTACCAGTATAGTTGACGCTTGCGTTATTCATCGATGCGAGACAGGGAAAAAAACAACGATTCCCTACGTAGCACACACGGCGGTGAACCAGGTGCGCATTTCTGCAGTTTGTAGGCTACGTTACGCGTGTACTACAATGCAGTACAGCAGTATTAATAGTCGCATGTCATGCATCTGTTACAGGCAGGATGTATTGAAATTTTTATTCACCATTCGGCCAGCCTAGACCAGCGAAGACAGATTCACAGGATACTCTTTTTTGTGTTTTGTGGGCAGTGCAACACAGGTTGGTGTGGAGAAAGCAAGTCGCTCGTTCTCGGGCTTTTTATCATCGCCCCCCCCCCCCCCCCCCCCCCCCCCCCCGATAAGCGCTATTTTGTTCAAACACCCACATCTTAATGCTGGAACCATACCGCAGCCACACGACAAGCCCCGCTTCCCACCCTTGGTCCTAGATGATAGTTCAGTGTACCTGTACGTAGTCGTCAAAGGACCGGTCCGGTCGTGCCTGCTGCTCCTTGCGGAGCTCGACCACACCTCGCCGCATCAGCTCACAGCAAATAGAAGAAACGGTCGAGAGCCGCGGCGTGTCATCAAGGCCGCAGAGGAGGACAGTAGTAAACCGTTCTCCGACCAGCGGCAAAGAAAGGCTTTCGCTACTGGTTGGACGAGTTGCCAACAATTTGTTGTCCACCTTCCCTTTCAGGCGAGCGAATCGAAAGCGGGGCAGACGTGTTTCTGGCCCGTTTCTGGTCCGAATCGGGGTCAGGGCTAGGGCTTGAATTAGGGATAAGGTTGGGCTGCGTATGCCCCAGTGCCTTGATCCCGCTGGGACTCGGAAGCAAGACTTACGTGTTTCCTAGCCCGCACAGTCGTAATCGTGCACACCACGGGCGGTTCAGCTCACGGTAGCTCGAGCTCACGACAGAAGTTTTTTTCATTGGTATTAATAGCTCATCGGTGAGGTTTAATAGGAGCTACATGATGAGCTGCACATGTTTGCCCGGCTTGAGCCACAGGAAGGTGGCCCATGTGTACATGTTTTGAAAGCTTGAACTACAGAAGAGATTTCACTTTGCACATTGTTGACCAGGGTGTCTAGGAGCCACATGAGCTGCACATGCGTCCCCGGTGTGAGTTATAAGAGGGTAGCTCATCTGTACACGCGTTCAACTCATGAGCTGTAAGGATCGGTCATCCGCACATATTCGCCCAGGGTGAGCTAGAGGAGCTACATATATGAGCTGCTCGTGTTTCCTCGGCATGAGCTTGAAGGAACTACAGTACATGAGCTGTACATGTTTTCCCCGGCTTCAATCAATAAGGAGGTACTAATAGCTCATCTGCATACCGGGCTGGTACGTTTTAAACGCGCAAGCCAACAAGGGGATAACTCATCTGCACATGAATTCGACGCGTGAGCTACACCCTGTGAATGGTTGACGAGTTAGCTTCTGAGCTGTCTGGGGTATGAACGTTTTCTACGAGAGTATGACGGCCCGACCAGGGAATACTCGTCGTGGGAGTGCCATCGTATACGCTGGTGTGCCTCTCTCTGTTGTTGGTCTACGCCGAAAAAAATGTACCTGGTACGTACCGAAAGTACAGGGTACACACATGTGAGTACGGTATTCCGTACTGCTGCCACTGCAGGATTCTACACTATTTGACCTTGTCGTGGGCATGCCGTGGCATTGCCATGGTACCGCCCATGGCATGCCATGTCATCACTACGGCATCCCATGGCGTGGCATAGGATTCCATGGTACACCGTGGGGGTTGCCATGACATGCCATGGGTAATACCATGGCAACCCCCGCGGCTACCGCCACGGCACTCCATGGCAACCCCACGGCATGTCATGGCAACCCCCACGGCACCCCAATGTCCACACCACCTAGGTTTGGGTTGGGGTTAGGGTTAGGGTTAGGGTTAGGGTCCCATGGTATGCCGTGGAGGTCCGTGGAAGGTTCCGTGGTACGCCGTGGAAGATGCCGTGGAAGGTTTTGCCGCAGGTGGTGCCACGGCATGCCACGGCATGTGGCGAAAAAATACAATAATAAACATACCTCGTTTTTACTTCTAAGTTGAAAAAAAACAGGGCACGGGCAGACAAAAAGGAGAAGGGGGGAAATAAAAACACGTCGTTTTCTATAGCCGGGGTGTTCAAACAGAAAAACAAAATTAGTAGCCGAGAGGAACGCGGGGGAAACCAACAAAGATTAACTACAGTAGTACAAGTATTCGTACAAGTCAAATCTACGGACACAACTAATGCAGTATATGTGCTCGTAGGCATGCCCATAATCTTCGCTGGGCGGCACAGACCCTCCAGACCAGCAAACAGACGCGCCCTCAACCCGACCCTGGGAGAATGTTGCGCCTCCAATGAGGGAAGATGGTGGCGCGTCAGATATCGTAGATATTATCTATTAATAGCTCACCTTGATCCTACAGTAACCTGCCCGTACGAGATGGTGTGCAGGGTCTGCGTAGCGCAAATTCAACCGAGGAAACATGTGCGGCTCATAGACCATTAAGGTTTCACGGCTTCCACCTGGCAACAATTTTAGCTGCGTAGAAAATACAGATCGGGATATCATCTCCCCCAAATATCTACTGTAGATCATGAAGTGGCGATCGGTGATCTGTTTGATGAATGCAACGTTGACGCTCCGCGGTAGAAGTTTAGGTTGTACAATACCGACAGCACACAAAAAAAACGACGCCCCCAAACATAATTATCGAGGTAGTCACGCTGTTTGCTCTTCGCTACTGGCTCGAAGGGCCTAGGATAGAGATCCACGAGCGTCTGGGCTGCTGTGGAGGTTCGGCTGCATGCTGTCCGCCGGAGATCTGCGTGACTGTTCCACAGCTCGATCCGAGGCACGAGTTAACTATTCCCTACACCACGACCTGCAAATGAGCAAAACATAAAAGAACATCGCACGTGTCGCGATCTCGATAATCTCGACCCCAATGTGCCGTTGAGAGATGTTGCGCAGGATCTGTGTATTGCAGTACACGTCCAACCCAGGACATGTTCTGGACCATGCAGGCCATGCGGCTCCCACCCGGCAATATGAGCCAGGTCACACAGATCAGAAAAAAACTTATTACGTGACAGAGCTACAGCAGTAGATCATGAAGCGGGGACAGGTGATCTGCCTGATGTGTGGAAAAATACAACCGGACGAAACTATATGCTGAGGCAAATTGCCAGCAAAAAGCCAGGCTGATCTGGCCACGCTGAATCCGGAATGAATGCGAAGCTGACGCCTACAGCACGAGCGCCAACTTGGATGCTCGCATAGACTCTAAGCCCCACGTACCAGTCTGTCTTTTTCTTTTAAATACCTCCAGGTATTTATTAGTCTTGAGATCGGATAGGCACAGGTAACGAGCACTGCGCTCCTATGGGCCACGATATACCTACACTATTACGGGGGTCCATAGTAAATAGGACCAAATATTGTCAGTAAAAAAATTGTAAATATATAGGTTTTTATCTGTACCATAGGTCCTATTAACTACGGACCCCCGTAATAGTACTGTTAAGAATATTCGATGATACTCCGGCACAGTAGGCTGCAAAGGTTGGCGCTGTCAGTCGTTAAACTGACCGAGCAGACACGCTGTGTGTCCAGGATGTGAAGAATGGATGACTCTTGAAAAAGGCCGCTTGAGGGCAATAAAGGCTTAGGACGATGAACCGTGGTAAGTTCAGATGCGGTTTGACGAGTGAACGTGGGGGGTGTGCGAACACTCCAGTTCCTCAGTCTTGATGGCCTCTTACAGCAACGTCTATCGGCGGCTTGTCGCTGCAACTCGTCGACTACAAGAACTGCTGAAAGGCCATCTAAATATCCCGTTATTCATAAAGCGGTGTAATTAGTTGAACCGCAACTTACGAAGCATTGACTCAATAGGCTATGTACATACGGCCTATTTCTTAACACTCCCCCTCAATGCAAGTCGCAATGCATAAGCGATGAATGTCCCAGGGCGATAGAACATGACTAAAGTCCTGATCATGGCTAACGATCACCAGCACTTGTTGGAAGCGATAGAAACAATACTAAAGCGCCGATCATGGCTAACGATCACCAGCACTTGTTGGAAGCAACGCTACATCTTTACTAGAACACTGATAATGCATACAAAACCATAAAGCTTGTGTAGTGTAACTCCCCCATTCCCGCGAAAGTAGCAAGTAAAGACAACCAGCAAAAAGGACGGTTTGATCGTCTGAACTTCTCATTTTCAGGCCCTGAATTCGCTGATCAACCTGAGGCGGTAGCGCTGCCTTTGCTTACTGAGGTGCTTCGTGCCAATGTCAGCAAGCTGGTCCTCTGTTTTCACATATTTCACGGTGATTCTGCCCTCCTTGACTAGTTCCTGGATGAAGAAGTACCGTAGAGCCACGTGCTTAACTCGCGAACTGTAGGTCCGATTTCCGGCGACGTGCAGAGCCGAGGTGTTGTCGATATATAGTGGTACGCTGTCGAAGCGCGTGCCGAATCTCAGTTCCTTCATCATGTTAGAGCAGAACACCGCTTCCTTCATCGCTAGCACTGCGGCCACGAGTTCTGCCTCCATAGTGGATTGCGCTGTCAGCCCCTGCAGTCCGACCGTGAAGCTAACCGGGGCGTTCGCAAGGAAGACAATATACGAGGACATCGACTTGCCGTTATCCGGGTTGTTGCCCCAGTTTGCATCGGAGAATGCAGTCAACTTGAAGCCACCTTGCTTGTACGTGATGGCGAAATCCACCGTTCCAGCCAGGTAGCGAAGTAGATGTTTGGCTGCCGCCATGTGAGCTAAGGACGGCTTAGACATCGCCCTTGCCAGTTGATTGACGGCGTATAAGATGTCGTAACGAGTCACCTGCCCAAGGTACATGACGCTGCCCGTGATGGCCTGGAAACGCTGTTTCTCCTCCTTACTTAGAAGCCTCTCCTCCGGCTGGTCCAGCGACAGCTCTTTTCCCACACCAGGCGTGTACGTTGAATTGCAGCTTGCCATACCGTACCGCTCCAGCAGGGACTTGGTATATTTCTCCTGGGTGATGGTCACCGTCCCCTTCTCGCGGTCACGGGTAACACCCATCCCGAGCACGAGTGACACGTCTCCCATGTCCGTCATTGAGAAACGACTCATGAGCTTCTGCTTGATCCGCCTCAGCACCAGGACGTCTTTTCCGAGCAAGAGAACGTCGTCGACATACAGGGTCAGGATATAAACGGCACCGCACTCCGAGTAGGTGTAGACGCACGGCTCCGACTTGAGACTTTTGAAGCCAATTTCCACCAGATGTTTGTCGATCGTGTTCCACCAGTTAGTCGGGCTCTGGCGGAGACCGTATAGGCTTTTCATCAGCCTCATTACGAGTGGGACTCCGTTTTCGTCGAATTGCTCGTATCCGGGTGCCATCTTGCACTTCCTCTGACATCGGCGTTCAGAAACGCGGTGTTGTAGTCTAGCTGCCAACACTCCAGATTGTACTCCGCCGCTATTGCCAGCACCATGCGGATGCTCTGGAGCCTGCAGACGGGGGCAAACGTGCTGCCGCAATCAATGCCCGGCAATTGCCCCCATCCTAGTACAACAACGCGTCCCTTGTGTGAGTTGTCCGCCTTGACCTTGTAAACCCATCTACTGCCGATAATCTTGTGTCCCGCGGGGACAGAGGTCGCCGGCAGGAGGGTGTAGACATTGTTCTTTTTCAGGATTGCCATTTCCTTGTCCGAGGCCGCTTTCCACTGTGCTTTAGCCGGTAGAGTCATGGCCTCTTTAAAGGTGTTAGGAGTTATTTCCGCATTCTCCCCGGCCGAACAGCTTTGAATGGTCGTCGCGGCGTAGGCGTATTCAACGGCAGAGTCTGCTCCGTACGTCTCATGCGCGATATCCGGCAGGGTTTCCTTGGTATAGAGCCTCAGCCCTCGGAGCTCAGACAGCGCGGGCCCGGTGGCGATCGCCGCTAGGTGAGCAGAATCTGAACGGTTGTGAGTGTTACGCCTCGCAAACGATTGTGCTGCAGTGCCGGCACGCGTAACCGCAGGAGTCGCTTCTTGGCGCGAATGTCCCCGCTGTTGAAGCTGCTGTGATCCAGCCAGTGGTGTTTCCAGGGACGCTCCCGCGGGTGACATCGCTTGCTCCTGTGGTTCAGGAACAACCTCCTGCGAAACTCCGTCCATAGGCTCCCCCCCGGGCATCGCCCCTTCTTGCGGTGATCCAGCAGCTCCTCCGTCCAGTGTGTCCCTCCGAGTGATCTCGCTGATCCGCTCCAAGAGTTCAGCCACCGGTGGATTGTCTGAGAGCCCGCCCACGGCGATGTGGTCAGCAGAAGCACCGGGAAGCGGTTCCAACACGGAAGTGTAATCGCGAAGATCGCGCAGAAAGTCGTCGTCTGTGATGTAGTTGTGGTCGTCCATGCCGTTGCTTGGCGGATTAATCTGCTGCGAAGTTTCTTCCAACGGTGACGGGAATAGGCGCGATGGTGTCTCGATGAAGATGACGTTCCGGCTCTCCATAATGCCCCGGGTGGCAGGATTGTACACTCGATAGCTCTTGCTGTTGTTGCTGTACCCAACCAATCGTCCTTCCACCGCCTTGAGTTCAAGCTTTTTGGAGTAGGTCTCAATATGCACGAAAGCCCGGGCACCGATGACTCGAAGAAGACTCAGATCCGGCTCCGTTCCGTGTAGCATTTTGTACGGAGACTGCATGCCGATCGCAGAGTGCGGCGCCCTGTTGCCCAGAAACGCCGCCGTGAACATCAATTCTCCCCACAGAAACTTTGGCAGTCCGCTGTCGGCAAGCATACACCGCACCATAGCTGCAAGAGTTCTTCCAACGCGTTCGGACATGCCAATTTGCTGCGGCGTATTGGTGCTGGCGTACTCGAGCAACACCCCCGTCTGAAGGCAGTAGTCCTGGAACTCCTTGCTGATGAATTCTCCTCCTTTGTCCACCCTCAACCGCTCGACGCGGAAACCACTTGGAATCACCACAGATTGTACGAATACCTGAAATGAGCTGAGAGCGTCGTGCTTGGACTTCAGCAAATAAGTCTCCGTCCACTTGGTGTACTCGTCGGAAAGCTTTGTGATGTACTTGTAGCCCCCGAGGGCCTCTGGGGTTAAAGGTCCCATCAGGTCTGCGAAAACGAGTTGGAAAGGGAGTTTAACCTTGTGGTCGGCGGTCTTGGGATGAGCCAGCTGGTGACTCTTGCCCACGGCGCACACATCGCAGTCTGGCACAGGCCCGTCGAAACTCACCCCGTTGTTATCAAGGTTTTTCAGAAGCTGTAAGCTCTTGCGGTTGAGGTGTCCTAGTCGCCGATGCCACAGGTTGGCGTTTGCCGCAGCCTGCATTGCAAGCTCCGGCCCGTTGCCACCGCCGGCGAGGTCCAGCGAGAAAGAATAAAGATCGTGCCCCAGCTCTTAGAGCGGAAATATGTGGTTGTGGGTTTCCAGCCTTGGGTTGGTCATATCAAAGATGGACACCACACCGTTACGCGCAGCTTGCTTGACAGAGAACAGGTTACGTCCTAGGCCAGGCACAATCAGACACGAAAGTTCAATTAACCTTCGCACTCCTTTGTCGTCGATGACGTGGCCCCGGAGCACTCCCTGCGCAGTGCCATTCAATTCCCCCCCCCCCCCGGCGGTTGAGATTTTTCGTGGCACGTCCAACACCTTGTACTCTTCCAGTCTGTCCCGAAATCCGGGGATGATGGCGTCGTCGAAATAATGTCCTGACGCGCCACTGTCCACCAGCACATTTACGGAGTCGTTGCTGCACCCTGTCCGCGGCCTCGCGGTGGGACCGATCGTGAGTGCCGACCCATCTTCCGTACTATGGACAGCCCGAAGTCAGTCTGTCCCGAAATCCGGGGATGATGGCGTCGTCGAAATAATGTCCTGACGCGCCACTGTCCACCAGCACATTTACGGAGTCGTTGCTGCACCCTGTCCACGGCCTCACGGTGGGACCGATCGTGAGTGCCGACCCAGCTTCCGTACTGGTGACGCCCCCAAAGACTTCGGGCTGTCCATAGTACGGAAGATGGGTCGGCACTCACGATCGGTCCCACCGCGAGGCCGCGGACAGGGTGCAGCAACGACTCCGTAAATGTGCTGGTGGACAGTGGCGCGTCAGGACATTATTTCGACGACGCCATCATCCCCGGATTTCGGGACAGACTGGAAGAGTACAAGGTGTTGGACGTGCCACGAAAAATCTCAACCGCCGGGGGGGCGGAATTGAATGGCACTGCGCAGGGAGTGCTCCGGGGCCACGTCATCGACGACAAAGGAGTGCGAAGGTTAATTGAACTTTCGTGTCTGATTGTACCTGGCCTAGGACGTAACCTGTTCTCTGTCAAGCAAGCTGCGCGTAACGGTGTGGTGTCCATCTTTGACATGACCAACCCAAGGCCGGAAAGGTTGGCGCTGTCAGTCGTTAAACTGACCGAGCAGACACGCTGTGTGTCCAGGATGTGAAGAATGGATGACTCTTGAAAAAGGCCGCTTGAGGGCAATAAAGGCTTAGGACGATGAACCGTGGTAAGTTCAGATGCGGTTTGACGAGTGAACGTGGGGGGTGTGCGAACACCCCAGTTCCTCAGTCTTGATGGCCTCTTACAGCAACGTCTATCGGCGGCTTGTCGCTGCAACTCGTCGACTACAAGAACTGCTGAAAGGCCATCTAAATATCCCGTTACTCATAATGCGGTGTAATTAGTTGAACCGCAACTTACGAAGCATTGACTCAATAGGCTATGTACATACGGCCTATTTCTTAACAAGTACCTGGTATGGCGGTAGGTGGTATTGCAGATCTTTCTCTCAGGTTTTCCCTGCTTATTTCGTAGTTGTACCAGTACAATATATAATGCCGGTTTAAATTTTGTGTATGTTCAGGTCATTTCCATTGGATTTGAGAGTTGACTTGTACTACACTTCATCTGTCGGGAACCCATTTTCTCCAGGCACAACCTACAGTAGAACCGAAAACGTCCGACAGCCGCACTCTCTAACGTTTGTGCTGTGTATTTTGTATGGCACCCGTGCTACTGCTGTTGATCTGTTGAGACTTGTAGCAGCGTTCAGACGAAAACATCCACTGCAATGAAAGGGGGGGTTATTAAAAGGTCACACCTTAGACATGTCAACGCTTCCTACTTGACGATCTACGGTAGATCTTTCGCGGCAAATATATTCCTCATCTGTATCGTCTTCGTATGTAGCTCGTATTCCATGGTGGGAGCCGTAGAACCTGCACGCTCTAGAGCGTATTTTCTGGGTTAGATATGTGCCACAGTTACAAATATGCTGCATAACATCTCCCAATGGCAGATTGAGATGTTTTCGTAGATGATCTGTGTCTCACCTGAACTACGAGTCTCGTGTGTGTGCTTACGTGTTGTTGCTTGCGTACTGCATGTATCGTCTCACGCTGATGACGTTAAATTCCGGCAGGTTTGGGAGCAGTGCGGTTAGGTTGACGTGAGACAACATGATTGTCCCCGGTCTGGTCCGCCTCGTGGCCTTCCTCCTAGCTGCAACTTCGGTGTTCAGCATGCCCACGCGGCAAGCTGGTGCGCTTTCCTCGGCTGAGAGCGAAGGCGGTTCTACTGTCTCCGACGTGTGCTCAGACAAAGTCCTTGCCTGCATCGGCGACACCACGTGCTTCGGCTGCATGAATGCGTCGAGAGGCATGGAGTTCGCAGAATGCTATCCAGCCGAAGAACGTGACGCCTTCAATTCCACTTCGATGTTGAGCAACTGCGCGTTGGGAAAAAAGGCCGTGTGCTGCGCAGTCGAGATCTCCGAGCACGAATGCACGAGGAGCGGCTTCTACCTTGAGTATGTGGCGTGCGGGCTGTTGCAATTCGGTTGCTCGGCCGGGGAGGACTTATCCTGCATCGAGGTCAGCGTTGACACGTGGTCTCGCGCGGCCCGCGGCGGGGCGGAGGTCGGCAACATCGCGGACTCTCCGACCGCTGCGAGTGTTATTACCTTGACGGCGGCGTGTGTTTTTCTTTTTGCGGGTGTATGTGCGGGTGTGGCGGTGCAGATGAAACGCAGGCCGGGTCCGGACTCGTCTTCGAAGATCATATGAAATGGACGACGATTTATTTTAGTCTTGCGCTTCACTTTTCGCTGTTTGCGAAGATTGGGGGAAGGTGTGAGGGTTGAAGTGATGCCATGGGGCAGGCGCCAGTCTGTTGTTGGTTGCTGGAATGTTGATCACTGGTTGTGATCTAAGATCGCCCGTATGAGGTTCTTGAACAACACGTGAGGCTGAGCGTATTGCAAGTACAGACATATAGAAATGTAGAAACTAACAACTCAGTCAAAAGTACCCGATGTAAATAATCGGTACACGCTGAAGACTGTCATGTCCTAGGGGGGGGGGGGGGGGGTACGCATTGTCATGCATGACCGTAGTCGTACGACCGTAGACCCTCGCATCCCTAAAATTCCGGGACGGAGCACGTCGGATTTTCACCGACCAGGCAGACATTGCTTGCACCAAAGCGAAGCGCCGAGCGGGGGCGTTTTTTAAGCAGAAATCCTAGGAGTGCGTTTGCTTGTCACATATACGATGTACACTGTGACGGCGGAGGGAGCGCTTTCCGAGCTCGTAATTCAATATGTTCAGGAACATTGAGCTCACCCCGGGGCCAACGGATGCATGCTACCTGCACAGCATGGCTTGAACGTACATGCGGTTGGGGCTTTTGTTGGGCGCTGTACGCAGCGAAGGGCCAGTCAATCCAGCATATGGACACCATTTAGGTATAGCGTGGAATGTACTGGGGCGGCGTGCTGGTCGCTACAACAGTACTGCAGTAATAGTAGAGCAGGATGACGGGCTTACCTTTTTTCTCTGTTCATGTATGAGCTTGCGTACAGTACGCCACAGCACACAACATTTAGCCCATTGAGACTGGAGAGGGAAAACACTGTCGATGGCAGCGGGCATCCACACGAAACCTATAGCTCTATTCTGTACTGGCCCAGTATAGATGGGTGCCAGCACGGAGAAGCGTCAAACGGCATATACATGAGGTCATGCTTATCTGGTATGGTGCAGCTACAAACACGTTCGCTACATAGCGGCGTATCGCAGTCACAGCTGTCATATCGTACACTATACGATGTATATAGTGCTGCTACAAGCACGTTTGGTAAATGGCGGCGTGTCGTACAATTGGCTATGCTGCAGCTTTACGTATTGCGACTGGCGAGTGCGCGATGCACCTCACCAGCGCTAAAAAGCTGTTATTTCGGGCGACGCCAACGCCTGAGCTGCACCCCACTCTGCCCGCGCCATCTCATCATGCATGATGCACCTTTCTACTCTATAAATAGTCAGCCTGGAAAATCGGGCAATGCCCCGGTCTAAGCAGCAGTAGCACCGCCCCCGCCTTTGCCACCACATGCGGGACGACGTCTTCCATCATCCTGGCCTTCGCTGCGACTGTTCCCATTGCCGCCGTTGTTACCTCCAGCTGCTTTGGCATTGCCGCTAGCTGGAGTTGTAGGCCACCGACCAGATTCACCCCCTGCACGAGATACGCATCGGCAGACAGACGTGTGCGAGGTAAACGAGGCCGGCTGTGGTCATCACAGGAGATCTGGGTTACGTTCCCGGGTTTTTTTTGTGGGTATACAGCATCCGGCGGGTACAACGGGTACTGCTGCTGCAGATGCGTTGTTTTTTTAATTACACACAGCAGTCACAAATTACTGTACAGAGAAACGTAATCCCCACTGCCGCTGTCTACCTCGAGGTACCTTGACACTGCCCTGGGTTGGAGGAGTTGGCAAACAGCCAGAGACATCCCCCGCACTAAGTATAGGCATCAACAATCAGATGCGTGAGGGAGGTAGAGGGAGCCGTTGCCACATCAGCAATCAGAGAGAGACTATACCCAGCCAAACACAACGTTGAGGGGTTGTGTTGCCCACACCGTTTGGTATGACTACTGTGCTACTGATTGCCCAGCAATCTGATATGGTGGCACGACGGTGAAGCTAACGACCTGGCGGTCCGTCGGCGTTCAATACTTTGAGTTGGCCGTCCCTCGGCGTTCAATATTTTGAGTTGATTAAATTATAGCGGCCAAAACTACCACAAGTGCCACTGTGTCAAGCGTCTACAGTGTGTGTCTTGCAGCTCTCTATGCGGCCATTCCAGCACACCCTCTAGAATTCCCCAGAAAAGCACGCTGCTTCGTGTTGACGATGCCGCGTTCGCCTTGTCCTTCTTGCGCGTGTTCCTATTGAGGTCTCAATGGCGCCAAGGGAGGGGCCACAGCCATGAAGACATTCCAACCTGCAGCGCAATAGGCTGAAAAAAGACCATTGAGGTACCATAGTGAACCCATTCCTGTAGCAAGCCTTACCAGACGGGCAGGTGTGTCTACGGAAGCTTTGCGAGTAGATTCAATCTCAAGCGACTCGGTGATGGCTTGCTGCCAGCCCTCCTAAAGATTTTTATCCGACGTGACCTCCATATCTAATGATGCTTCCGGATCTGGATCGTCATCTTGATCGTCATCGCCGTATGTGAGACTTGTACACCTGCCGGCTGGACCCTTCACCGGGCTCGCTCCCGTAATTGTGCGGTTCCTCGTCACTGGATCCCCTTCGTGCATCATTCTAACCGGGACAACCAATCCCCTTTGACTCCGACATGGACGTTTAGTGTGGCATAATGATTGCGGTAAGCACTGGGTAGACGGGGAAAATGTTTTGTTTGTTTGTTTGTTTGTTTTATTGGGGGGACCTTCGCGCTTGTTATTTTTTGTTTTCTGGACCAGGCTAAACAAGTTTATAGCTTTGTTGACAAGGCAGGACGCGCATACATCCAGGGTCGGTCTATGATCCAAGCAACGCTCAATTTTCCTCATTTTCCGCATACGTACGCACGACTGAGGCAAAAACAAATACCTGGTACATATTTGTCTTCGCGGTAACACTGGCTGCTTCCGTTCTGTACGAGACATCCCGTCGCCCGGCGGCGAGCGCACAGACTGGGCGACGTGTACAACGATGCGGCGTTGCTGAGGCACCGGCGAGCGGTGGGAAGGTCAAACCACTTCACACCCCCGGGCGCGTAGTGGGCCATATGAACACGACGTTGGCGGGTACGTCTGGAAACGAGATTAGTGAAGATTGAAGGGTGGAAGACAAAGAAAGTAGTGCAGTACGACATGGGGTCGACCACTGGTACACGCGTCCAATCATCAAAATATATAAAACAGCACCAGGGCTATACGCGACCGCGCGCAGTGCTACGCGTCCCCGGATTTTCAGTCAGCTTTCTCCATGTGCGCGCAAAAGTACACCTATAGTACACCAGTACGTACGTAACAACACAAGTTTGGGTTAGACAACACAGCGCCCGGAAGGTGATAATTAAGCACCAAGGAACCGCCAATCCGAGCAGGAGGCCTCATTCAATCCAGTACTTACATTGAATGATTGGCGGCAGCGTAAAATAGTGACGTAGTAAAATCGTCACCCAATCAGATGGCGTTAAAACGAGGAGTCACGATTTGATGAGATCAACTAAAAAAACGAACGCCCGAGTCGATCATTTTGTTGAAGGCTAGCTCCCCTGCCAGAACAGGGCATTAGGCACAGGGAAAATACAGACTTTCCTACCCACCCTACCAGGTACAGGCTTTGTAGTCTTTTTCTGCAAGACAGTTTCAACCTCAGAGATGGTCACCGCGCTGAGAACGTACTAAGCGCGAGGTTTATCCCGGCCGAGGTCCCCCTGCTTCGGGGCAGGAGGCCTCATCCAATTCAATACTTACACTGAACGATTGGCGGCAGCGTAAAAAAAGACTGTAGGATTGTCTATGCAGTAGTACATATTTGAGGGAAACAGTTGTCAACGAGAGCATGCAAATCTCTTATTGATGTATTGAAAGATCATGCCATGGATAGACAGCGCACGTAACTCTAGTGTTTTTGCCTTCCATCAGATTTCTAGCGAAAACTTACCGTATCGATAAGCGACGCCTGCAAGCCAGAAGCAAATGAATGATAGTTTACAGGTTTACCCGGCAGCCAGCGCTAGCTGCTGTGCCTTCCTCTTCCTGATGTGTCTGTGTGTCCTAGATTTTCTTCATGTGGCGACGGGCGTCCAAGGGCACCAAAACACCGCGGCCCACAGCTTGGATCGTCACCACGGCACGATGTATACGGTGGTCACACCACTTTTCTCTAGCCCCGCCACGGTGGTTGGAGGAGCTTGACTGACGCAAATAGACGTCGTTGGGCATTCACGCGCGCCAGATAGCCCCGGCTATCAGCATGCAGCATTTCCGCGGCGCGCTGGTGTTGACGGTAGCTCGTCACGCTGCGCTGCCTCGCCATTATGTCTGGATAGGTGGGATGGTTCTCAAACGTCAACGGACGTGCACACGCATTAGGCCGCTACGTCCAGAATCGTGCAGGAACTCCGCGGCTCTATGACGACGACGGTAGCGGCTTGCGTCCAGATGCAGTAGGGCGCTACTCCCAGAAGCGTGTAAGAACCCCCCCGTGCGTTGACGACGGCGGTTCTGAGTTTCTTTTTCCACCCTCGCCTTACCGTCTGAATGCAAATGACGGTAACTATGCATCGGAATGCGCTCTTGGAGCATCAGGCAGTCACGCCCATCAGCGCGTAAACATACTATAACAGCGCGTTGGCGGCGGCGGTAGGGTACCACCTTCGCCCAGACCCCCGTGGTGTGCTCCGTGATGGGACCCCTGACCGTAGGCGATCGGAGCAAGCCACGTCTGGGCAGGACCTAAGCGTTGGAGACAAAAGCTGAGCGATTTGATGAAGCTACACC
The DNA here is from genome assembly GCA_031763025.1 of Macrocystis pyrifera. Classification (NCBI taxonomy): domain Eukaryota; class Phaeophyceae; order Laminariales; family Laminariaceae; genus Macrocystis; species Macrocystis pyrifera. The sequence continues at coordinate 2,969,737 of JASSKH010000031.1, forward strand.
AGCTGCGTTCTGGTGATAGCTGCGGGCGATGACTTCCCCCCAGGGCATGTCAAATGCGCCAAGCAAAAGAAACAACATCTTCGCGTGGTCGTCTGGCTAAAGCTCAAGGCCTGCTTTAATTGGCGTCCATACACGAGAGGCTTCGTCAACAAGCCCTCTAAGGAACCGTTATTTTGCGGTTGGGGTCATTGAGACTTGCGTACTATCTCTCGTTTGCGTCATCGGCTGCAATGAAATGTCACCGGAGGCACCGCCAACGCAACCACCCTCCGCGTCGTGATGTTTGCCGCAGGAGGATTGCCGCCGCTTGCACACGGAGAAACAACCGACCCTCAACCTTGCTCATCTGTCGCAGTTGCGCACAATTGATGGTGCGAACCCCTGCACGCGATATCCTGGTGCGAGTGCACGGCCTTCGATGCGTGAAGGCAGCCACTCTCGATCAAACTCAGTTGGGTCAACATTGTTCGCGATTGTCCAATCCAATTGAGTCTGGATGAAGAAGGCTGCCTTCAAGCAACGGCGGGCGGGCGCCACCGCTAGGATGTTGCGTGCGGCGACCTGCAGCATCAATTGTGCACCACTGCGACAAAAGGTTGCAGTTGAGGGTTGGCTTTTGCTTCTTGTGCCAGCGGAGGCATTGTCCCTGAAGCAAGCGCGACGGCGTGTTGTCTAGCTGCGTTGGCAGTGCCGCCGGTGGCAATGGGGGCAGGCGACGACGCAAAAGAGAGGTAACACGCCAGTATCATTGGCTCCAACTATAAAATGGTGGTCCCTCTAAGGATTTGATGACGACGCATCCCGTATATAGATGTCACCTACAGAAGGCCTAATGCTGGCCAGGCGAGCACGCGAAGACGGCTATTCTTCCCTCGGCGCCTTTAGCATGCCCGGGGAGAAAGTTGTCGTCCGCAGCAATAAACAGAATCCAGCCGATGCAGCTTCATCAAATGATACACAAGTATGCTCTAAGCTTTCGTTTGCGGCGCAGAGGTTCTGCCCGGACGTCGCCAGATCCGATCGCGTTTGGTCGGGGATGTCATCACGGAGCACATCGCGCTCTCTGGTTTGGTTTGTTCGCATTCGATGTGCGAAGCGATGCGAAACAGTGGGGGAGAGGAAAGTGATTATATAAGAGAGTGCCTTATGTGTGGTACTTCCTGCGATGTCGGCAGCCAATCCCGATGCCAGTTATAACGTAACCGAACCAGGAATTCCACATGAAACGGGGTTTGCTTGCTGCACGCGAAGAAGCACGCAATATGCAACTGACAGATTTAATCGTCAAACGACACCCGTTGGGGCCTGGCTTTAAAGTAGTCCCTGTATTATTTGACTGCACCAAACGAACTCGTCTGATCCCTGCCCAACGAACGCCTTCCGCCCGCGCTACCCACTACAGCCGAACATTACAGTACCGATGCACCGTTCGTGTGATAGGATACCCGTACCAAGTTACAGACTACCACACTCGGGTGGGTGGAAGGATGAGGACCCTTGGGGTATAAATATGAATATCAAACGTCCACGCCATTTCCGGCCAGAGCGGAGCACAGTACAGGACACCCACTCTACTGTTTTCATACAGTAGTAGTACACACGAATGGCGGTCAAGGCTGGATTTCCTGTTCGAGAAGGTATGTATTCCACACCAGCTTCTCCGTAAACCTCAGGTTGAACATCTCAGTGATCCTTGTGTTATCAATAGTGCAGTAGTTGCAGAATATGCGTTGGCTGACTTGATCTGGGTGTCGTCAAACCCGTCTCAACAGTCACCCCGCTCTCACTTCTGGGTAGGCTGCGCTGCCGTGAAGAGATGCAGCACGAGTATAGGCCCTACCAACAAGAAGTAATCTCATAAGAACGTCAGGAGCACGTTTTTGGGGGACAATGCTTGAGTTTAAGATATCGTGCCCAGCGACGAGCACTAAACATTGTCTCCCACCGGTGGCACATAATACCGTAGCTAGTAGGCTATGGTCAAGGTTGCTCAAGGTGGGCTGGTGTCAGAAGAAGGTTTCAACCCTTGGTCGTATCAGGTAATGATTGCGATTATTCATGTCGACATGCCCATAAAGTAGATGAAGAGACACTCAGATGATGTCTCACCTCGTCTTCAAAGTCGCGCTGCGACACGTCCACGGTATATAATGCTTTGTTGGGGTTGTGGTGTAGCTTCTCTACCATATGAGCGCGCTCCTGCAGCACACGTTTGGGCACGGACACCAAGGTGTAGACATCACGCCAAACGGTCATCTTGATAACTCCGCAACTACTTGCGGAGTAACCATGATGATCTTCTGGAGATACGTCTACGCCTTGGTGTCCGTGCCGAAGAGTGTGCTCCAGGAGCACGCTCTTATGGTAGAGAAGCCGCACCAAAACCCCAACAAAGCAGCATACACCGTGGACTCATCGCAGCACGACTTTGAAGACGAGGTGAGACGGCGTCTGTATGCCTCTTGATCTGCTGCATTGGCACGTCAACAAGAATCATCGGCATCACCACCTGATATGACCAAGAGTTGAAACCGTCTCTTCAAGCAACCTATATGACGTATATGCCAGGCACCGTGAAATAGTCAGCAAGCAGGAGCAGGTAGGTGGGGGCGGGGGGGGGTACTCATTGTCATGCATGGCCGTAGTCGTACGAGCATAGACCCTTGCATCCCTACAATGCCGGGGCGGAGCACGTCGGGTTTTTACCGACCAGGCAGACATTGCTTGCACCAAGCGCGAAGCGCAGTGAGGTGTTGGGTGAGTCGCATGAAGGGTGACCTGCACCCTACTAAGAACGGCTTTAGAGGCGGGTTTTTGCATATGGATGACAGCTTCGATGAATTGATTTAATTTCTGGTGTGGCCACTTGGGGGGGGGGGGGGTTACTCATTGTCATGCATGGTCGTACTAGTCGTTGGGGGAGGGGGCCCTTGACTTTGGGTGTCGGATACACAACAAAATATTTTTGCGTACATCGTGACTACACCACTTACAATACCTCCTTGATGGGCGAGTCGTTTTATGAGCCGCCCACAAGTAATTCCATGGAATTGTATTCAAAATTTCAACGAAAAACTTTGCTTTCCAGGCGCTATGGTCACGGATGTCGTCCCTTCTCCCCCCCGGTACGTGTTTCCATTTTTTTCGCGCATAAGGCTTAGCACTCCCACCGCTCATCCGTTTTCATTGAATGTTTCTTACTCACGCTCAAGCGCTTTCCGCTATTCTATTTTCATGCAAGAAAAAGTCCCTACGAGCATGCGTCGATGAGACTCGAACCCACGAAATTGATGGCACGAGAACCACCTACTAAGCCACCGGGGACGCCATCTAGCTACTGCTGTTTCTCCCCTCGTCGAGAATTCCGGACCCACCAACTACTATTTATCAGGAAGAAGTGAGCAGTGCGGACGTTTTCTGTCAATACCCCCTGCTTTGAAGTATTACCAACTGTTCGTACAGTGCGCAGTACTATCCAACGTAAATCGGTCCCTCCCGAGGTCGATGTGTTGTGTTGCGAGTCGTGAGCGGCCTACCTCCGTTTATCTGGCAATGCAATTGAACACTGATTTCGCGATGATCTTAGGTGGCCTCACTTCTACAGTCGAAAGAGCACGTAGTTGCCTCCTCGCTTGGTCCGGATGTCCTGATTTTTTCCAGCAAAATATCATGTGTCCATCCAAATCAATTTTGACTGGGTAAATCCAGCAGAACCCTAACCCAAGCTTTTGCCCAACCTTGTCGTACCGTCTGAATGGCAACGCTTTATCGGTAGGAGTCCTCGATTGTCAGAGCGCCACGCCCAACAGCGCCTGGGAATGCCACAGCGCGTTGGTGGAGACGGTAGCGAACCACGTTCGCCCAGTCCCGCCGTTGGGTCTGGCTGGAGGTGGCTGCGTTCACCTGTCGAGGTGAGCCCTAACGTGTCAGGGCACCGCGCCCAACAGTGTTTACCTAACCCTAAGTTATGGACTGTAACGGCGCGTTCACCACGACGGTAAGGACAGGGTTTCGTCGAGCCTCGACATTTTGTCTGAATGACCGTGATGGCAACAATGCATCAGCGGGTGTTCCGGAGTCCGGAGCGCCTGAGCGCCGCACCCAACAGCGCGTGAACATACCACAGCAGCGCATTGGCGGCGACTGCGAACCACGTTCGCCTAGCCCGGCTATTGGGTCTGGATGGGCGAGATTGGCCCGGTACCGTCGCCTCCCGCGCGCTGAGGTACTCTTACGCGTTGTTGGGCGTGGCTCTTTGGTGTTCTGGAACTCCTACCGATGAATTGTTGCCAACACGTGCATTCGGGCGGCTTCGTGAGACTGGGCGAAGGGTTTTCCCCACCACAGGCGTGAAAAAACACGCTGCATAGTTCCCTCACACCTCGTAGCGCCCTAGGGCAGCTGGACGCGAGCCGTCGGTGTGCGTGATGGCCATCACATGTACGGACCTCCACACGCCCATGGCTCGGGTCTAGGTGCTCCAGCGGGCTGCGGCCAGGAACGTGTAGGAATGATGCGCCATGATGACGACATCGGTGGCGAGAATCTTTCGCCCTGCCTCGTCATATCGTCTGTATGGCAGCAATTCATATGTAGGAAGTCCGGAGCACCAAAGCGCCACGCCCAACAGCTCGAGGGAATGCCACAGGGCGCTGGTAGCGACGGGAGCGAACCCCTTCCGCCCAGCCCCACCACTGGGTCTGGATAGATGTGATGGCCTTTAGGAACGTCACCCGTCGAGGCATGTGTGTAATGCTTTCGTTCTTGACTACCGTGTACAGAAACGAACTCATGCGATCCCTCGAGGACAAGCACCTTGTGTATACCCACTCTGCTTGTTGCGAGAACAAGCGCCAGCTGAGGACGGGGTCACAACCTTGCAAACACATGACGCCACACCGCTATATTGTGAAAAGTGTTTAAGGCATCACCGTCGAAAGTACGCCAGCGGCAAGCCTCGCCAGAAGAGGCGGGTATGTCTATGGCGTTTGTAGGAAATATACCAACTCAAGCGACTCGCTGATCGCGTTCTGCCAACCTTCCTCCAGATCTTCCTTCGATATGCCCTGGACTGCCGGCTCTCCGTCGCTGTCGTCGTCATGACCATCAGTACCGTCATCGTCTTCGTGGTCATCGTCGTCGTCTGGCGCTGTAAATCTGCCGCTTTGAACCGCCGTCCGGCTTGCCCACGCCATGCATGGATACTCGTCACCGAATCCCCTTACATATCATGGAGGCTGAAGGAGGAGACGATACCGATGGAGGTACGTTACCCGAAGGAACGGAACCACTCAATCACTGGTCGTTCTTTAAACCCCTTTAAAACTACACCGACGAATCTGGGGAAACGCGCATTGGGCCTACACTACATGTAGGATAGGTATTCCAGTGGTTTTGAAGGGACGGTCCCAGTGTTTGTATCCATTTCATGTGCTCTAAACCACTACGATACTTACGTGGCCAACAGTGGTATTGCTTCCAAGGGGATGACTGGAGCGGGTATGTGCCTCAAGAGACTGGCTCAAGCATAACAGGAATCCGTCGAGGCTGATGGGGACGCCTACAAAACGCCAGTCAGAGTGGGAAGAAACTATAAAGAAAGCCTGCGCCGAATCAATGCAGAAGCCCCGCAGAGTTTCTTAGACTTGTTGGCGAACCTACGCTACTGTAAGCGCACCAACAAGTCGAAGATCCCGGCCGGGGTTCTGCATAGGTTCTTGGCGAGCTTTCTTCATCACATTTCCCCCCCCCCGCTGACTCCGTAGATTACCGTTGCACTTGAGCCAAACTCTTGAGGGACGGACCCACGTCAGCTACCTCCTTGCAAGAAGTACCTCATTGGAACAGTGCTACAGGTAAGTTCAAGCTAAAAACGCTCCAAATGCCTTCAGCCACAAATAACACATGCGATAGCTACTTGAATGTCACGTTATTTGGTCCTGACCGTAATGACCAGCGGAAGAGGGTGACATATCCCCGTCTTTATTTGAGGGATTAGGGCTGGCGCTAGAGACAGAAGTGTGTCGCAATCAACCATTGGTCTTCCAAAGTCAATGTAAGTCGGACATTTCAGTACGAATAACGACCTTTTATTTCACATATTTCTCGGAACCAGCCGATTCCAGGTACTCCCAAGCATGTCTGCAAAGTGTTTCGCGCAAGCATTCAAAGATCTGACAGTGTAAGGTCAATATCATGTGACATTAAACGCTCAAATATAATCCCGCATTGAAGCTGAGTAGCAAGACAACCGCGCGAATACACATGTTTTCGGCACAAAATCCCAAATCCGCGCCTTTTCGGGAAGTTACATTCTGAGCTGTAACATTATTGCACGTGTTCTGTGAGTCCCTGTCGACCCTTTAACGAGCATGTAAATTAGGTTTTGGTTGCGACGGGAATTTTAGAATCCTCAAGAAATCCATGAGGCCAAAATATCCGACAAAACGATGACCGACTAAATATTTGGCAAGCAACTAAAACTCAAGCACCGTTTGATAACTACATGAGTGTGGTTCACAGAACACCTGTACAAAAGACGTCAAAATTAATGTCCCACAACGGCGCGAACCTCCGAGTCTTGAACAATTTAGTGAATTCAGCTTGCGCTATTACGGGGGTCTGTAGAAATAGGACCTGTGGTGCACACAAACACCTATATATCCACCCACTTTTACTAACAATATTTGGTCCTATTTACTATGATCTCCCGCAATAGTTTGAAGTGGTAGTCCGTGGTCAATTGCGGGCAGGCAACGTCTCGCCGTTCACTCGTATTTGGTTGCTTGTGGTACCGATATTTTACCCGTTCTAGTCGTAGCAACTACCAGATAGATTTGTTGACGAACGTTTTTTTTTTTTTGCCTCGCGCATACTGTTCAGCGTCCCCAAGGGCGATGCGTCCCTGTTCGTTCATCGACCTGCACTCCACCGCATTATTCACTGCCTTCGAATACGGAAAGCAACGCGCTACACACCCATCTCGTCACTCGCTCGCGGGTGCCTTTTGGTTCATCCTCTAGAGCTTTAGCGTCCCACATTGCGGTGACAAGCAGCGGTGGTGGCAACTATTTTTCACGTATAATACGTATGTGCACGTTGGCCCTTTCCATTGCCTTCTAAATTCAGGGACGAACTTGAAATTGTGAGGGTCCAAGACAAGGTGGACATTCTGCTGGTCCTGCGCTTGGCCCCGTTCATGGCCGGAGGAGAACGTTAACGTTGGCTCTTTATTGCGCCATGTGTATATATTTATCAGGTAGCTTATGTGGAGAAATTTGTTGTATTTCACAGTCTATAGAGGAAAGCCCATGATACACGCGAGGGGCGAAACAGTCCACACGATGGGAAGGCAGGCGGCATTCGTGCGGTCGGCGCGCGCGGTACACACCCTAAGCGCGAAATCGAGACCCGTCGTTCATGCTACCGGTATATGTGGAAGGGCTTGGATGGATTTGAGCGCGAGACCTAACTGAATCGAGTACACCGAGCGTGACTCTAGGCAGCTACGTTGACGTTATATCGGTCTCGTTCTCGCTTGTTGAGGTAGGTTAGGTGGGAGTCGTCCGGTGCTGCTTTATCCCACTCCGTATCGGCATTACGCAAGTTTGGTCGACCACAAAGCAAGCTAGAGCTGTAGATAACGTTTATGACGCGGACGGCGGCACGATTTACAAGCCAGGAGTCGTGCCCAATGTTAGCGCACTATACAATGCGTGTCCGCGCGGAGAGCAATGAAAGGTGCTGCTTCAACGACGTTGTGCCACTATTTCCGTGGGCATACACGATGCTCTCACCGAACGGGCTTACACCATCTCGTACACCTTGCAACACTAAGCGCTCTTTGGTCGGGTTAATGTATTTTCCTGAAAAGCCTCGAATGCACGGGGGGGGGGGGGTAGTGAAGGGTTCATCGGCATCATTCGTTCTTCTAACACCCACCCTACCGCTGATGCTGCTATACTATCGCTTAGATCCGACCCGCCGAACCCGACGTCGTCGATTGCTCCCAGACGAACAAGGACTATGTCGGTACAGTAGGGCCGACCGTGGTCCATCCAAACACCGATACAGTCCCGGGTCCACCCATAGCCACGCAACACAAACGGCTTCCCGCAAGCAAATGCCCGAGGTGGAGCCACCGAGTGCCCGAGAAAGCAACATCGAGCCCTGCCCTTGTCAAAGACCAGACGGTAGAGAGACGGGGCTCGGAGGTAAGCTGGCTCATTTTTTGTTTCCATGTTCTTAGTCGCTTCTGAACACCCAAGCTTCAATCGAGGAGACCGGCCATTTCGGTTTCCATGTTCTTAGTCGCTTCTGAACACCCAAGCTTCAATCGAGGAGACCGGCCATTTCGGGCGCGTTAAGGCGTCTGTCGTCCTATACATTGTACTGGTGTGCTTTGTGTAGAGGGCTCGTCTATAGGGTCTTGGATGTTCAGAGGCGAATATTCCATGGAAACAATCAACGAACAAGCGTACCTCAGAGCTCAGTGTCTCTACCGTCTGGCCTTACGCAGCACCCGCCGGCTCTCATCTCTTCGGACACTGGAGGCACAGCGTTGGCAAGGGTGGGGTTCAGTGTCGCTTTTATAGGCTTCCCCTTGCGTCTCCCATGTCGTTTGTCTGAGGGCGGCTGATTGTATTGCGTGGACATCGGTGGACTCTAAGCTGTGTCCATGTTTGGATCGACCACGACCGGCACCACAGTACCAATCTGCCCGTGTATTTTTGAAAGGAATAAAGTGCCGCCGGGTTTGGTAGTCTAGATCCCAGGGATAGTAACGCAGCACCAGCAGCAGGGTGGGTATTTAAGGAACGAATGATCCTTCTATCCTATGTCCGCTGTGAACTAGCGGGGTTTCAGGCAAACACATCCACCTCACCAAAGAGTGGTTACTATAGCGAAGCGAAGGTGTACGAGATCATGTAAGCGTGTTCGGCCAGGGCACCGTCCATGCCGACGAAGGTGACAGTAGTGTCGTTGAAGCAGCCCCATATGATACCCTCCACGCGGGCAAACATTGTGTAGTGCCCCAACACTGGGCTAAGCCCCTGGTGGTCGAAGGTGCCGTCGACATCACAGACGGTATCTGCGACGTGGCCGGCACCGTCGACCACCTGGGGTCGAGCCCACGTTCGGGGTGCTAGACAGTGTCTGCTCATGCGAAGGGCAACGAGTAGTGCTGCTTTATCAATAGAAATGCCACCACCGTCGGCATCGACGGTGCCCGAAAGAAGGATGCATACCTAATTCCATGAGCCTTGGGACTATGAGCGTTGTTTGGTGGGGTGGGTGTGGTTGTTGATTCCTGGCCCCAAGCCGGAACCATGGGTACAACCTAGCGTTGTGCTTGTCGTTTCATGTCTTTTGTGGCGTCGTGTCGTACTTCGGAGCTACCTGACCCGACGCAGGTTTACCTTCGCCCTCAACTCCCACAGAGCTGCCGAGAGCGCTGCAATGCAATGCCCTACCTACTGTGGAAGCATCGTGTACACCCTGCCGCTTGTTGTTTGCAACGCTAGGCCGGCTTTCTCTGGTGTTATGTTGTTCGTTTTCGGTATTGCCGTGTTTATTACAGTGTTATTGCGGTATGACAGGTAATTATTTTTTGTTTTCTTGTTCGCAAGGCTACTCCAGATCGGGTTTGGCTGGCATTCGGTCAATGTTTGTAGTTGCTGTCATATCTGCTCGCTGAGGTGTGGTGGACATTTTACTTTGTTCATGGCTTGCAAGACTCTATTTGGCCGATCTTTTGCAGCCGTTGCTTTGATTCCTTTGTTTTCGTGGTGTAAATATATTTCGCACCCGGCATTCAAATGCTGGAATCTCCGCAAATAGGTGGCGTTTTGTTTTTGCGGTGTTGCTTACATACGCATGTCGGTAGATCGCTTGCCATGGGATTTGATTCTCTCTCTCCCGCGTCCGATCGGTTGTCGACAGGCAATGTCGCCAAGGCGTTGCCCTCATCTTCTTTGGAGATGTAACTTGTTACAGTCGTAGGCCAGGAAACTTGTAGCAGTGCACCTATCGCTCTGCCATCGCTCTGCTATCCCAAAAGGTTGTTTGCTGCACTGTTAGAAGCAGACTGCTGTGAGCGCGCGGATCTCCGGGGTTATACATGTAGCGTTGTATGACATGTGCTAAGGAAAGACGACCACGACTGGCTCGAACGCAGGTCATTCCGCCCATGTATATCAGTATTGAATTATGGTTGTCAGGTGGGGGTCGTCGGGTGCTTCTTCATCCCACCATGTATCGGTATTGAGCACGTATGGTCGGCCACGGAGCAAGTTCAAGCTTAACTAAGAAAAACGTGCGACGTAGAAGGCAGGCACGGTCCACCCCCTGAGGTCGAACGCAACTCCAGGGCACTGTACAATGTACGAAGTATGTGTATAGTACTCACGTGGAGGGCAACGAATGGTGCTTTCTTTACAACAATAATTCCACCACCATCGGCACGATGCCCTGGCCGAACAAGCTGATGCCATCTCGGTATACCTTGCGACGCTAAGCGCTGTTGGGTGGTAAACATGTTTACCTGAAAAAACAGCTCAGGACGAGAAAAGAAAATCATCATCATCATCATCATCATCATCATCAATCGTTCTTCAAACACCTACCTACCTGTCGCGGCTGAGACTGCGTTTCTACCCCTGCGTTTATAGCGGGGGCGTTGATTCCTGCCAAAAGCACAAGAACACGTTGGTACTTGTACGTACGCACGTATTTGAGCATACCCACGTACTCTGATTTCGCTTTTTCTTCTTTACGGTGTACCCTGTTGTTCTCTATAGTGGCAGGAGTCATATCACAACACGGTGGACACACACGGCAGTTCGTCTGACCCACCCCGCGTTGAGGTGGTCTCAGGTTTGGTACGGCAAACCAAAAATCGTGCCGAGCAGGTGGTTCCGCGATAATGGTCGAGAAGCATCAAAGCTGGCAACGGGGGGGGGGCACCCGAATAAGTACTCTTGGCGCTTCTGCCGTGGCGACACAAACAAAGCCTGGTGTCCCTCTGCAGGTTTAAGCGGAGCCCTGGGACCTATGCCCTGAAAGAAAACAAAACTATTAAGTTTTTGGAGGCCACACGCTCAATGTTCAGGCGCAAAAACAAAATGTGTGTGCTATTATTTCTCATGGTCAAACACACCACTCGCGGCGTGTGCTTTTGACTTGATTTCGGTGTGTACCTGTTTTTTTTGCTCAAATGGAACAGGTGTACTTGATTTTGGCGTTAGTAGCCCAGTATCCAACGCTCGTTATATTTACGTCTAGAGTGGTATGCAGAGCAGGACAACCATTGTGGTAATGGCAAGAAGCAGGAATGCCGGTCCAGTCTTGGGTCATCGTTTGGGAATATACGCATTATCTAGAAGCAGTACATGAGGTTCAGTAAGACAGCTGATCCGCTACGATAGGGGTACCGTACCTCTTTTTGGCGAACTTTCTTCGGACTGACGGGTCTCCTGTTGAAGGACTACAGCAACACAGTACTTGTACAGTACATGCTCTAGACCGTGATCTGTTTTCTGTGTAAGGTTTAGGTAAGCTTGAACAAGGCGCGGAAGGGCACATCTTCTCCAGTTGATGGATTGAAGTGCAACTCTGAGCAATCCTTTGCTGTGGTATGCTGTTGTTGGTGTGTTTGTGGTATAGTACTGTACGTACTGCAGTGGAGAAAAAGTACTCAGAGTGTGTTTGATAGGATCGGAGAGATCTCTTGATACGTTTCACTATGTTGTGGTGCAACGTCTGAGAGTTCCGAAACGACGCAGTTTGCTTCGTACCTGCAAGCACTTTCTGCAAGGCAGCGGAAACCCATTTTTTTTACACGCACTGAAGTGCACAGTACACAGTGAACTCTGCTGTTTTATTATAGTTACTGCACATAACTGGCACAAAGACGACTACACAAATCGAGAACTCTGCTATAAAACTATAGCCAACGCCCTAGCTGAGTATCCACGAATGGCACGTGACCGAGGCTAATTTAGTCCGGCGTTTCTGTGAAAAATCAGCAACACCGCCAAGCCACATCTACAAGAAGTCACACACAAAATAGCAAGCAGAGGAAGCCAACACTGTGGTGCGGACGGGGGAGGAGCGCCCGCTGTGCGACCATACCATTATTGAGGGATCTGAGTTACGAAAGGGAGGGAGCTGGAGCAGTATAAGGTAAAGATAATACCCTCGAGTGCTGTGTAGATGTGATGGGGAAAAGCAGCAAAAGCGCGATGGCTAATGACCAGTAGGGTGGTGGTGGCTTAATATCTGAGCTCTTGACATCAAGAGCTCAATACCCACCCTAAAGACGCCTTCGAGAGACTTTGTCCGTGCTTTTGCCCTAATACTCACTGTACAGTCCAGAACAAATGTTCCCGTATATCACACCAACCGGTAGTCGTTCACTTGAGCAGCTCGACCGGTCAAAAAGTATCGAGTCAAAAAGAGCAACGTACATCTCCTCAAGTTTATTTTCGGATTGCAAAGGAAAAGACAAGAGAGGGCAGGCGTTGTCTTCCGCCCGTCTCTCTCTCTCTCCCTGACCTCGCAGGGATCGACCTCCCCTTCCTCTTCGTTGTCGAAGCAGTTTATTGCGTCCCGTGTCTTTGGAGATAGGAGACGATGTCGCAGTTTCTCTTGTGCTTCAGGGGTGTTCCCCAAGGTCCTGTTGTACAGATTTACCAATACATTACGGTAGAAAGAGCGGCGACAGTGGAAACATCATCACCAAATGCAGATAAATTGAAGAAGGAGCGTTGTTCGTTGGGACCAAAAACCTGATTCTGATGGGATTTTGGCTTTAGGGCTACGACAGTGCCCACCTCCATCCGTACCTATACCCTCCTGGTTGTAAATATGAGGACAGTTGGGTGTAACTGCACGGATACCAAACGCTCCTAACATGCGCGATGTCCAAATTGGTGCTAGGTATACAATAGGGCAACCAACCGAGTTGCTTGCGGAGATCCTGAATGTGAAAGCCCCGGTAAGCTGTGTCGTCGTTGGTTTATTGGCTATATTAGATACAGCAGCAACCGCTTGACTTATCTATGATATACAACAAAGCATCACACCATCAGATAGCAGCGAGTAACTGGCAACCGACGTGTGCCTACGTAGCCAAAAATGCTGTAGAAAACGTCTATTAATATTAGAATTACAGCGTGTTTATACGCAACTCGACCCAAATCGACGCGGAAACAAGCAGGACTTTTTGCGGGTCAGGTCAAACCTATAACGAGTCGGGTCGAGTCGGATCGGATCGGGTCGGGTCGGGTCGGGTCAGATCGGGTCAGCTAATCCGACCAGACCCGCGAAAAAATTGAGAGGTTGTTGACTTGACCCGACCCGACCCGCGAGATTTTGTAACCCTCTTGACCCGACCCGAGTCAACCCGCGAGATTTAAAAACGGTTGACCCGACCCAACTCGACTCGTGCTATTTGAAAATTTCCTGACCCGACCAGACCCGATCCGCGAGATTTCGAAACCTCCTGAGACCCGACCCGACCCACCACCTCCCGAATGACCCGTGAGACACGGGTTTCATGCGGGTTGGGTCACCTTGACCCGCGAAACCATTTTTCTCAAACCGCAGCTTCGACCCGCGGATCTGGCCCGTGGGTCGATACTTCGAAAACAATTCACTATTCATTTTTTTGTGCCCCGCAGCGATATATGGCCTAAGTGTAGTGGGCATGGATGCGCGGGTCAGACTCGCGGGTCAGCAGAAAAAACCCGGGAGTGACCCATTTCTCGCGGGTCATGACCTGACCCAACCCGTGAGCTTTTCATCACCTCTTGAACCGACCTAACCCGACCCGTGAGATTGAAATTCTCGACCCGACCCGACCCGACCCGTGAAATTTGAAAAAAGCTTGACCCAACCAGACCCGACCCACGAGATGTGAAAACCTCTTGACACGACCCGACCCGACCCGTGACATTTTGAACACCACATGATCTGCGAAAAGCCCTCGAAATAAGATGCTGAACTACTGTGCTGTAACTCTTCCAGCGATAAAAATGGAGGCATGCGCCGTACGTAGTAGGGAGAGGGGGTGCTCGCTATGTGGCCCCAGATCTAAGTCACGAAAGGGAGAGAGCGGGATGGAGAAATAGGACAGAAAAAAATAGACCGGATGATGCAGAGGATGACAGAGAAAAAACTAAACTAGTCCATCATAGTAACGACGACGGTCAAACTGCGTCGGGTGTGTGTGTCGGATGCACTTGATGGAAGTTCGAGGGACTACCACTGCGTCTAAGCCAAGTCACAGCCGTGACAAGTTTTGAGAATCCGGCCGTGGATTGTTGATCTGTTCCGTCTGAAGAACCCGCCCGCAGCAGCGCACGAGGTGCGATACTATGGATAAATTCGACCCAATGCCGGATCCAAACCCAATGCCGGATCCAACCGTGCGCTTATGAGCAACTCCCATCAGATACGTAACCTGCCGCAGCATCTACGGCAGACGACCCCCTAACATATGACACACGTTATGTCTCCGGGGTTGAACCCGAGGCCATCATGGGTGAGGGCGCGTGAGCCTTCGATGACACGAGGCGTGACTACGACAGCCGACCAAGTAACACACATACATACATGCATGTGTCGGGGATTGAATCCGAGGCCGTCATAGCCGAGGGCGCACGAGCTTCCGATGACATCCGAACAAACGAAACGAACGAAACGAACATCAGTACGTCGGGGATTGAATCCGGGGCCGCCATAGTTGAGGGCGCACGAGGTTGCGATGGCATCGAAACAAACGAAACAAACAGTAGTGCTTCTGCTAGCTATGTGTGACTATAAAATAGAAGCGGCGCTGGCAGAACCCTGAAAAAAAAAAACGTGACATGGGATGCAGAACACACCTGTTGATCCAACGCCCGAACAAATAACTACAGCAGTTGCTGCTTGTAGCACCAAAAAGCATCTGATATCAACGTCAGACGCCGGCGCGAAGTATCGACGTCACTTGTATTCGTCACTCGGCATGCAGATAGGCTGATCCGTCTTGTGCTACCAGTCCGAGTATGGGTGAGGATGGTTGAGGGTGGTCTTCAACCTTCTGTGCTGTGCTCGTCCGAAAAGCACAGCAGTCATGAGTGTGTGTGGCTGTGTGGAGAATGCTGTAACGGTTGATCGAGGGTACGTTGTTGTCTTTTTTGTATGAAACCGTCGAAGTATGTACCAGGTACGTATTTCGAGGGGATTCGGTTCATCGAAGTTCCCGCTCAAACGGATGGGGCAGTTTTAAAAGTTTTCATAAAAATCTACGTAAAAAGCACGTCACAGCAGCTACTTGTAGCTCTGAGTTCGATTTATTTTGATCAAGTTTATCGGCTATTTCGTGTCTGTACTCGTACCTCGTGGTACATGCCAACAGGTACATTATACGCACACGTATATTGCACGTACACGCCTGGAATATCCGAAGTAGATCGAAGCATGAACCAGCGCCAAAATATTTATGATACTCGTACGTATCTTTTTCTGTCGTTGGTTGTATCCATAGTCGAGAGCCTGGAACCCAAAGATAAATATGTTTAATACTCTACTGAGCAACTAGAACGAACATGTCTCGTTTCGCGGACTCTCGGCTAATGTAAATTGTAAGTACAACACGAATGGCAGTGTTGCAGTATAGCAGCGCAGCATGGTTTACGCTAGTTTCTCTGGCGGCGTTCTCGCTTTTAGAGGCAGTCTCCGCTTGGCTTTGCTGGGCCGACTCTTTCATCTCCCCCCCCCCTGTTCCCCTCTCTAAACCGCCGGAAGATAAAATTGAAACCTAACCTCACCACAAATGAGCATTTTTCGGTCACACAGCACCACAAAAACTGAACGCACGGTCAACGCCGAGGATGATGTATGGGTGTAGCCGTGACAACCGATGCATCGTTGCTGCCATCCTTTCGTTGGCAAGGGCGTGGCACTGTTCTTTAAACAGTGCGACACGAGCTGGGTCACGATCACGTCTTGAACGCTCTAGGTGTTTCTGACTGCCTCGTCCTGATTCTTTCTGGGTGGTGATCGTGATCTATATAGGTGCGATATCGACGGACCCACGCGTCCCTGGTGGAAGGTGATGTGTTCACGTCGGGCACCGCGTTCGCACCATGCTTCGACATTCCTACTCTCCAGCCGCGTACGTGATACTCCACTCGCTTTCGGCGTGCAAATCGGGTGAATCTCCCAGTCTGCTTCTCGAGATGGATGGAGGATGGAGCCCGCAGGCTGGGCCTTCTGTTTGTGTGGTTGGGACGGTCCAGGGTTCGCGGTCTCTCGTTGACCACACGTGCAACATGGTGAACAGCAGAGGGATGCGGGTTGCAATGCTGCTGCTGCTGCTGCTGCTGCTGCTGCTGTTGCTAGAGGTGGTGCTGCTGTGCAAGCATGGATGACAGGGCGCGCACCCTCCATTCGTTGTTCGGGCAAGGTATAGAGCGCTGCCACAATCAAACCTGCAGTTTTGGCCTTTCTCCTGTGCCTCGCCTGAGTTCTTCTGCTCCCCCCCTCTACGAGCACTGCAGCTACTTGGTGCTGGGTTGCTGCCAGCCTGTTTCGGTGGGGACTGCCTGCATCATCAACTTCGAGAGATTGTTCCAAGTCAAAAGGTGAGGGGTAGGCGTTGTTGCGTCGTGTGTGCTCACTTCTCGCTCGAGTGACGTGCGATATCTTGCTGCCCTCGGCTGCTGTTTTTCTCGTCAGCTCGTCGTTCCTACGTACGGCAAAGAGGCGCATTTCCTTCCAAGGTCGCGTATACTTGCAGTCATTTGGTCGACACCAATCATGTGCAGTACATGGTCAACTATGTCCGCAAAAGTAAAGACATCTGACAGTCATATATAGAACCGAACGATCGTTATATTTCCGGACAGTGTGGTAAAGCAGGGCTACCGGACACGTCGTAGGTACGTGACAAGTGTACTTTTTTTTTTTTTTCTGATCACTTTTACTTTCCAGCCTAACTCGTAGGAGGTTTTACCCTCGACGATCTTCTGGACAAGCCGTGGTCACAGGTGTCGTCCCCTCTCCCCCCCGGTACTAGCCCGAGCTGACTCACCTGCTATAGTTGAGAAGCAGGAGAGCCGATCCAGGTTGGCCTTTTTATTTTGGGGAAAGGGTGATTTTCCACTCTTATTTATAATGTAACTGCAGTACATCCCTGACATGTAGTAACTCCCGAACTTCCTACCTGGTACGTGGTTTCCTGTAAATCTCAGGCGTGGTCTCGGAGTGTGGAGTGTGCGTTCCCTCTGTTGTACTATTCAGCACCCACGTAGCGAGCGAACGCCAGTAGGTATCGTCGGTACTTAAATGAAACGCCACAAAACCAACACACACAGCAGTACGATAGGTGCACCGGCCCTGAAGGCATGTTAAACTATTCATCCAGCCTAAAAAAAACAATGAGCCGGCGCTGCAGGCGCCGCAAGCGGTACGTGTATATCACCGCTAATAAAGTGTACCGGCACTGCAATCAACACTACCGTTTGTACGAGCACTGCTTTACCGATACATAATACCGGCACTGGAAGCAACGCTATAAGGTACACGTGTGAAAATGTGCCGGCACGGCAAGCAATACCCGAAACCAATACGATTTACCAACACCTCAAGCAACAAACACTTCAACCTATAAGCATTACTCTGTTGGGGCAGGCTTACTATTTATACCTTGGAGGTACGAATGCACCGGCACTGCAAGCGGCACTGATACACACCACTACGCGTGGAAAACCTCGATTGTGGCCATCTTGAGGCAGGCTACAAAAGGTAGTGTGATCGATCTCTAG
The DNA here is from genome assembly GCA_031763025.1 of Macrocystis pyrifera. Taxonomy (NCBI): domain Eukaryota; class Phaeophyceae; order Laminariales; family Laminariaceae; genus Macrocystis; species Macrocystis pyrifera. The sequence continues at coordinate 2,987,550 of JASSKH010000031.1, forward strand.
AGTGTTCTGGGGGGGCACGGGCGGTTGGTTAGTCGTACCGGTCCGGCTCAAATAGTATACGCTACTATATCCGTAGATCATGCAGATGATACGACTCCCACCCGGCTAAATGAGCTGCGATAGTGACGAGATCAGGCATCTATCTGCCCCGAAGTATGTAGAGTCGAGAGAGTAGACCATATACTGGGAATCGATAATCTGCCCAAGGTGGAAAATGTTGATGTTGCGGCAGGCGGCAGGGTGCGACACTAAAAACAGCGGTACTCGTGCAGCAGTCAATGTATACAGCCTAAAGCTACTTCTGAGCGGCTCTGGGTTCATTGGCAAGGAGTCAGTTGCTTCTGAGGACCAACTATTGTTGGTAAAAACACGGCAATATACAGGTTTTTGTGTGTACCGCAGGTCCTGATTTACTCAGGTCCCCCGTAGTAGTATACCAGGTATGCTTCTATGTACCTGGTATTAATAGTGTGACACGGCGGCAGGGTATGCTACGAGTGCGTACAAAGATGTTGTCGAGGTTTTGTTTGAATGTTCACCGAGGAAGGGCAGGGCGGGGTTTCGATCGTATGATGAGGCGGTAGGATGTACTCGAGGATGAAAGATACGTCGGGCGGACTGTACAAAACCCCGGGCGCTGAAAAGCGGTCGGGGGCCATGAGGACGCGACGCTGTACAAAAAGACCACTGAGAGTTCCTTCTGCCGTCTCATCGAGTGTGTACTATTACGGGGGTCCATAGTTAACGGGACCAACTGTTGTTAGTAAAAATACCTAAATATATAGGCTTTTATGTGTGCCATAGGTCCTGTTAACTATAGACCCTCGTAATACGGGCCATACTTTCTGCGCTCAAAAATGTTTTTTTTTTACGTTTTCGTTATCATTTTCCAGTCTGTTGTGTTTGTACTCGTACATGTATAGGTAGGTCGAAGTATCACACCAAGCTTTTTTGCCTAAAAGTGACGGTTCGAGGATATTTTCTTATCTCATGACACAGCCGAGTTTTTTCGCGTTTATTTTCGTGCCTAGGTGTATGTATGATGAGTATGGTTTAACCGATTGTTTGCGCACGGCAATTTCCTGCATCTTTTGTATCATACCACGCTGTCCCTTAATATAAGCACCTTTTGGTTTAAAAATTAGCGTATAACCGTTTATTATATAATGGGACAGAGTGGTAGATGGTACTCGTAGCTCCGAGTGTGTCTTTTTTTTCTCGACTGGTCGACTTTTTTTCTGGTTTATTTTTCTTCCTTTAAATATCAACCAACCACCGTGGAGAGAGCGTTGAGTTCACGCGGGTCGGTTTTTTAGAGCTATTAATAGTGTTCTCTTAACCCTTTTCGTATGAAAGTCCCGATTTCGGGACAAATTGCTTAGAATTCGAGCGGTTTTTTTTTTTTTTTATGAACGGCAAGGGTGCTAATATATTCCAGTATTATATCTTCGGAAAGCTCATCCCAACCAGATCTTGAAAAAAAACACGTTGTTCGGTTTTTTAGGCAAACTTTCCGTTCTGAAAATATCGAGCGCCTTCAAGACGAACGCCCCGCACCTCTTTTCCACCCTCTTGACGGTTGGGTAGTGGAGTCCGGCCAGCCCACGCACACACAGGCGTAGATAAAGGGACACAGGGTTCCTACGTACATACGTCGTGACAAGAGTGGAGCGGGTCAGATGATGCCATTAAAATTATCTACATTGTCGGACTGCTGAGTGAGGACAAGACTTACCCCGCCGTTTCGGCGGCTGATGATCCGCGCTCTGTTGTCACCTTCGTACTATTTCGGCTACGACTAGCTGTGTGTGTCCCCGTCGGCATCTCGTTCGGTAGTTGGTGAGCGGGGCAAGGGGGACGAGGAAATCTTGGAATTGGTTGTTTCATGTCGTTTTTGTGTATTGGCGAGACTGACGGATTTTGTATTTTTGATTGTTGCATTCTCACGACTTGCTTCTGACTATATGTCGGAGTGTCTCTGCTTCCATCAAGCATACCAGGTATACGTCACCGGTACAGCGGTAGTTGCCTGTCCCGGAACCCTGATGGGGTTTCGTCTTTTTTTTTGCGGTGATACAAGTATTGATAATTCCCTGGTGAAAAACGCCTCCATATCAATTCAAGTCCTTGCTCCCAACCTCTCTCTTGCGCGCGCTTTCGCTTCCCCCCCCCCCCCAGTGCCGACGTCAAAAGTCGTATTCATTGGGTATATTTCGGTTGCTGTTAATAGTGTACACCCAAGAGCCTAATAGTTGGCGCCCATTTTTAGATTTTGTGTTGAGCTGGATGCCTTACACGAAGTTTGAACCCGCAGGCAAATCCGCGCCGTCCCACCGAAAATCTCTCGCTAAAATTGTCTTCGCTCCGAAATGTTTTCCTGTTTTTCTCATTATTAACAAAAAAGCACGAGCGTACACCGTTGACTTGACTGACGACAGCTGTAAAATGCCCGCAACAGCGCGAGTTCATCGCGAGAGATTGCACGTAACCTATATCTTGTGTGTTCGTCAGACATTGGTTTTGATATTATTATTTCGCCTGTTTTTTTTTATGTTATCGTCTTGCCCTCCCCCCCCCCTCCATCCCTTCCTGCCCCCCTCCGCAGGAAGACGGAGACAACACCACCCACGCCACCCGTGTGAATCGAAGTCGTGTATTGCCACGAGACCTTTTCTCTTTCGTTGGGAGAGGAAAGAGGATTGGTCTTCTCTGGGGTTCGGCGCTCCCCAGAACGTACCGCCATCCTTCAAGGCAACACCGACCCGACCTGAAGCCACTGCCGACGAGCTTGTGCGTTGTAAACCTTGATTTCAGGACTGCCTTGATTTCGTGCGGCATGGAACATAAACCGCCCTCTGAGGGAGTTCCAAGGCTTTTTCCCCTAGGGTGCACGCGGTGCATGATAGTCTGGGGGTCCCTGGTACTAGACTTGGTAATTCTTTGGGGTGGGTACCCGAGTGCTGAACCTGGTATACTAAGGAGTACCTGAGTGCCAAACCTGGTATACTGTGGGTTACCCGAGTACTAGACCTGGCATACTATGGGGTACCCGAGTGCCATACCTGGTGTACTGTGGGTGACCCTGGTACTGAACCTGGTGTACTCTGGTACCCGGGTAACAAAACCGGGTATACTCTTGAGGTTACCGGGTGTTGGACCTGGCTGTTTTCGATGTACTCGGGTATGTGCTCTAAACGGCACTGCGTTGTATGCTTTAGAGTACCCGGTCCTAGACTAGGTTGTTTTGTTCATACTGAGGTGTATGTACTTGGGTATCGCAGAGTACTTTACTCGGGTGTGTACGCGGGTATACCCTGAGTATCATACTCGGGTATAATATACCCTCCTACGCACAGCATGGAAAGGGGGGCGAGAGGTTGCTGTTGCAGGGATGCCCTCGTAGGAGTTGAAATAAGCTGTATTCGCCACTGAATGATGCGGGTATGCATCGATTGGGTAGGACAACAGAGTAGAAGTCGCGTGAATATCGCAGCAATATGTCCGTTGGCTACCGCGGTATCATACTTCAGTCGCGTGGAAAATGCATCCATGTGTGTGTTTGTGTGTGTGTGTTTTTTTTTATCCTCCGGCAGATTGGAAGCTTAAGCTCACCACACTTGCGCGTCAATTTTTTTTGTCGTGTGTCAAGTTAACCCATAGCTCCCGTTGCAACATCAGAACAGGCTGTTTTTACCAATGGCATTTGGGCACGTTGACCCGACCTGACCCCCGAGAGGAGCAGGTGCGGTGGAGATAGCCACATGGGAGAGTCATCTCCTCCGGGTAGTGCAGGACTCGCGCGAGCTCACGCTCTAACAAAAACCGAGGCTATGAGGCCTTCCCGCCGGACTTGGCCCAGTTACGGTCCACCCTGCCCGTTGGGGCGTTGGTCCTTCCGTTGGCTCGTCCGCGCGGTGCAAGCGATGCATAAGTCGGTTGACTTGTTGACGGTACCATGCAGCTGTAGCCGTGTGAAAACTGCTTCCTGTTGGCCTTCTGTAGACCGCCGTTAGGAGCAGCAGTTGCGTGATGTTGGGGTGTGGGCTCGTTTAGTTGCAGACAGATGGTCGGTACTGCCCGCAGAGAACCTCGGTTCTCCATCGCACGAGAAGGCCCTTGTTACGCTTTTTTCGACGAGAAAATGGTTATACTGAAGGTCAAGATGCCCATGTGCGACGTTTGTCTCATCGTCACGAATGAAACGCCGGCCCTGAGACTTGCTGGGTGGGAATTGCGATATTCCTTACTCCGGGCGAGATTTTGTCTCTCGTTCTGTCATTTTTCCGCACGTACTACTCCCGCACTGCTGTGTGTGGATAAAGATACATGGGCAGTACCGTTTCCATGGATGTGTTTTTGCCCTGCGCCATCCCCTCGCTGGGGATGCGATCATAGCCTCGTTTTATTTTTACGTTTTTTTTGCGTCCCTCGCGGGTTGTTCCTGCCCCCCACCCCCCCTTTGACGTTCCTCCAATGGGGTTTGACGTAGGGTAAACGAGTGGGAACGACTTGTCGGAAATCGAATCTTCCGTTTATGTTCCGCACGAAGCTCCTTTTTTTCGCCTCCACGCGGGAAGCTTTTAGAGGTGTGTGTGTGTGTGTGTTTTTTTTTCTCTCTCTCTCTCTCTCTGCACGCAGGATGCTTGTTAACCTCGCGCAGGGTGGAGGTATGGGAGTCGGGTCGCCAGGATTTTATATCTTCGATTGTTTTGTCTTGTACCGCGTAACCGAAGTCATTTCCTGAGATTCGCGAGTTTTGGCTTTTGCTTGGTACGTGTTACAGCTCGCCAGAGTCGGCTAGTATTGGCGTTGGTCCGAAAGCTGGCCTGCAGAGACGAAGGAGAATAGAATACCTAAATCGACAAGATATTTCTTTCAAGGGACTATCGGTTGTACTCGTGGGGGTTGTGTACGGCGATAGTCAAAAGCCCTGCAACCTCGTCAGGACAGACCATCAGGGCCATAGTTGGATAATGGATGTGTTTTTTTTTACCAAACACGCAGCACACCGGCGTGACTACGCGATATGAACAAAACGTCATGAACAATTCCACTATTTATACCGTGTTACGATTACGATAGTTTCTTTCTCGTTTTGACCTCTAAATCTCTCTGCAAAGAGTGTACGTCATTTTCTGTTTTGGCTGCTCTCGCCCGTCCTTGATTTTTTGCTTTTGCTCAACTCGTGTGATGTTATATGGTTAATCCCAAAAAACGTCCGATACAAGCGGTCATGACAAGGGCAGTAGCTGAGGCCGCCTCTCCTCCCCCCCGGTGCTTGCCTCACATGCGTTTTTGTTTTACGCGTGCACTACAGGGTCACAACATGAGATACATCGCCATTCCCACTGCGCGTCGGATCTTGTCAACGTTTGCGCCTGAATAAGGGGATGCCGACACCCAAGCGTTCCCTGGTTCCCGAGTTTCCGGTCACTCTAATATCTAGATGTTTTATCGGAACAGAAAACACACATCGCTATAGTTCGACACGCTGCGTATATACAACTTCGGCTGGCTCGTGCTTATACCAGAGAGCGACGGTGACTTGAAAGAGGTTCATCGCAGCGGCTTGTGTTTCTCTCGAGATTGATCTCCCGCCCGCTCTCAACAGAGGCCTACATCTCGACTTAGAGGTTGCTAGAAGTGTGGTCGAAATTGGTCGAAATTTGGGGTGCACAGAAGGAGAGAAAGCAACCCACAACTGAACGTTTGCACCTCACTTGACTTGCAGACAGCTACAACAGCACCTCACAGGATGCTATACAGCCCGCGAAATTGAGGGATGCTCTTGTTGGTGGGGTGCGTGAGGTTATCGGGTGCACCAGACGGCAGGCAGTCGTAGGCACCCAGAAGCGACTCACGGGGTTGTAGGAGGCGTTTTCGTGTGCTCGAAGTTGCGAGCGAGTAGCACAAATAGATCGCAAAACCGCTAAAAATGTTTCATTTTTCGCAAGGGAGCATACATATAGCACAACGGTTACATCTCCGATGAAGCAGTGACCTTCCACCATAATGTTCTCCAGGCGGGTGATGTATCTCTAACGGAGTCGCGTCGTCGAAGATGGGGCGGGAGGAAAAACTTCGTTACCATGATGGAAATCACGGGGGTCCATAGTAAATGGGACCTACGGTTCACACAAAAACCTACCAGGTATATATTTTTATATTTTTACCTACAACATTTGGTCCTATTTACTATACTCCCCCGTAATAGTCATTTCTTGGGCCCAAAAAAGGGCTGAAAAACTCGGGATTCTTGTAATTTCGCATTGGCCATGCTACAATTATTTACAAAAATACAGATCTTGGTTGCAAATCCCTTAGTCTAATTCCAAGTCTTTTGTGTACATGCTGCCGAAACGCCCGCGCGCGGGTACTTGACGAATCATTTAGGCGACGGTATAAGACCCAGAAGAACGCGTTTTGAAACAATAATATCAACATGCAGAGAGAGGGAATAGTATTTTGATATTTGGTGCTCGCAGTTTCCCTGTATTAAAAAAAAAAAACATGCCTCCGGCGAATCGGTAAAAGTAAAGCTTAAGCTCACCACACTTCCACGTTCAAATTTCATGTCGCGTGTCAATTTAATCCGTAGTTCCCGTTGCATCAGATTAGTCAGTGTCTTTCACTGGTATTTTGATGTACGAATACATCTGGGAAATCCCTGGTCGGCGAGTGCCATCCTCCAGGGTTGTTCCGGGGCGTCACTGGCCGAAAATTTGGAAAAAAATCACAAATATTGGCTGCCGATGATGGGGGCACCTTTTTTTTTTTGTTCGATCCGAAGAGATTGCGCAAAAGTCTCTTTGAAAATTAAATTACTCTTTTGTTGTCATCATAAGAAAGAAACGAGTTCCTTCCCCCTACGATTTGGTTGTGTTTGCGTACAGGGAGCTGTTATGGTATCCCCTCTCCCCTGTTGCGGCGTTATGGTTTGTAGCATTCGTCCCCTCATCATACATGGCAGGCGTTGTCGCCTGCTTTTCTGATGAGCGCCTCGTTCCTTCGTTCAGAAGACATGTGGCGAGGCAAACCGCAACTAACACAAGAGCTTATACCAACAGAGCTCCAAAAACCGACTTCGCACACCCCTCATACGGTCTGGATCAGCCAGGGGAGACAGGAACCAACACACCACGCAACCCCGCATCCCCCACACGTACGCACGTACTATTACGGGGGCCCATAGTAAATATGACCCAATAGTGTTAGTAAAAATTTGGAAATATATAGGTTTTGTGTTTGCCGTAGGTCCTATTTACTATACCCCCCCCGTAACACTAATAATACTACACGACTCTAAGCGGGACGCCGCGATAAACAGATGATATGATATGTACAACGTAGTGGCCCTTGAGCGCGTCGCGCGTGATACATTTATTTCATCGTCGACAGCGTGAAGCCCTATCTACTACTACTACTACTACTACTACTATTAATACTACGTACAAAAACATCGCGGACGGACCATCCATTCCCGCTCGATTATCTACGGTAGAGGTGATGGTACAGTAGATCCTTCAAGGCAGATCATTTCCCGATCTTGTACGCTTTATTTATTCAGCTCATTCATCATGCTGCCGGCTGGGACCCATGTGGCTACGGTTTTGTGCGTAATCCGCATGATCTGTCCAGCGAAATGTTTACCCAGGGGTCGATCTGTGCCATGCAGATCTCCTGCACAAACAACGATTCACAACGGCAGGTGATGAACTAGATGATCTACTGTACACAGATCATCAACTACTTTGCCACTGCCAAACAATAGGATGTGTATATATATAGCTTGCCCTCCTTAATTCCAAGTTGTCCATCCCCGAATACGCGGGCGAGTGCAATTCCACATACTACTGCCACGTATTATATTACGGGGTTCCATAGTTATTAGGACCTACGGTACACCCAAAAAACTATACATTTCCCTATTTTTACTATTACGGGGGTCCATAGTTAACGGGACCAAATTTTGTTAGTAAAAATAGGTAAATGTATGGGTTTTTTATGTATACCATAGGTCCTGTTAACTATGTACCCCCGTAATAACAATGTATGGTCCTATTAACTATGGTCCCCCGTAATAGTAGATAGCTGTATCTATAGCTGTAGCATCCACACTCTATCGCCTGCCCCTGTTCGCCCCCCGTCCGGATGAACGCAATATGATAATTCTGAGAACCATCATGATCGTCGAGAGAGGGAGTGAGAAATTAACGCCGGAGTACTTCTGTAGCGTAGATGACAACCTGCGTTCGATATTATTTCCCCTCTTCGGCACGGGGGTGAGGTCGGGTCAACGTGCCCTAGCCCCAGGAGCGACAGCAGACTGTTCTGACGTTGCAACGGGAGCTATGGGTTAACTTGACACACGACACTAAATTTGAACGTGGAAGTGTGGTGACCTTAAGCTTTATTTTTACCGATCCGAGGGAGGATTTTGAAAAAAAGAAAAGAAAAAAGAAGGAACGCCTACGTAGTAGGACGATTTTCATCCTGTCCAAGGGTACGAGTACTTCGTAGTAGGTCCACAAATTCAAGGAGCATGGTATCCAAATTCGCCCCTTCTGGCCTTTCAGTGCGACCGTTTGTCATGATCAGGAAAGCCTCCACGAGCAACGAACGAGAGAGGGACAGATAGATGGAAACGTCGGAACCGACTGCCAAAAAACGCCATCGACGGCTCTCTATTCGGTACAGTTAGTTGTATATAACTCAGCCAGACAAAAGATCAAGGACACATGTAAGTATTATTACCATTATTTCGCTTGCCACACGAACGCGTGCAGCTGCATGAATGAGCATCAGCGTCAGCGTCGAATTACTCATGAAAAAACTACCAGAAATAGGACAGGAAACAATACTAATAATACCATGGTACGCAATATATAAAAAAGACGAAATGCACACAAAAATGCAGCAGTATGTAAATTTTTTCGACAAGAAAAAAAAACAGATCGGACTCGCTTTGATTGGTGGAGGAAGTGGACGCATCAAAAAGCCGAAGAAAGAGTAGGAAACAGATCAGGGAAGATCGAACAAAAACGGATACAAAATAATCGTGAAAAGTATACCCTAAAATATCAAAAACGGAGACGGAGTGGAAGAAGATTATAAAACAGCTCCTACCCCGATCATCACATACAGACAGGGAGTGAGGAGGAAAGCAAGCAAGCAGGCTGCCTTGAACATGGTGACTACCGACCGTATAATACTTAGTATAAGCTTCTACCAAATGAAAATGGAACGAAAATGTTACTAGATTAGCTGGTATACCGAAGAATGTATCGCGATCTTTTATCTACCCCTGCGCACCAACCCAACATACAATATATTCAGCCCGACACTAAAATATCTCCACAAACCCCACCCCCCCCCTATGACCCCCCCCGCTCATCCGCGAAGTCGCAGGCGGCAACAAACGAACCAAAGTAAAACCAGCGCAACCCAATTCCCCTCCAAACCCAACCCATACCAAACCACCTCGGTATGACAAAATCTGTGTTGCCTCATACATACCGACAGCTCTATCTCACTGAATACATGCATTCCTCGACATCTCAAGCCTCCGTCCTCACAAGAACGAACCGCCCGAAAAACTGGAACCATCACCACCCCACACACCTTGCAGTGAAAAAATAAAAATAAATCATGGAACAGCGCACACACACGTACATTACTTGCTAACGTACTTGCTAACGTATCCGTTCACGTACGCACGTACGTACCTACTTACGTACGTACATTCACTTACAGTACATACGTCCTCGTTTTGACACCATGCCCGACCGCACCGAAAATCAACCTGTCTACTCGTAGCGCAAGCTGTATCCCACACTAATTCCAAGTGCTTTGTCCCACAAAACGTGGGGTGCAGTTATGATGGGGGAAACGGTTCTTGCTCACGTACGTCTTCGTGTGGCACGATGCCTAACGGTTACCCACCCGCACATTGCTCCCGTGTGCTTCCCTCGATTACTTTACGTCCGTACTCCCTTACGCAGTTCCTTCCCGCGACGTATGGACGCCTCGACTGTGTCTGCGTTTGACAAGATGATTAACGCCTATTTAACCGCACATGCTCCCTGTGCGCCCTTTGCTTAATTGTTACGTACGTACTCCCTTATCCCCCCCTCGTGATCTATGCCCACGCTTGACGCCATGCCTGTCCGCACCGAAATCTCCATCTTAGTCCTTGCTTACGTAATACATGTACTTCTTACGTACGTACTCCCCGCGTTACGCACGCACGTCCTCATTTTGACAGCACGGCTTACTCCATCGTATGCTCCCTCCCTCCGTCCCTCCCCTGCGAAAACGACCCCTGGCTATCATAGACCCCGCCAATCCCCCCTCCCCCCCCCCCCTGCCGCCACCTCCCACGACACAACAAATATCATCACAGCATCGTCACGGTGTGTCCGTTTGGTATCAATACGTAGTGCACGCCGGAACCAAAATCGAGCGAAAAAAAAGCAAAACAAAGGGCGACAAACATGGGGGGACATCAATACACCCAACCCCTAGAGTTCATGAACCGTTATTTAGCGCCGTCGTGCGAGAAAAAGAGATACGGGGGAGAGCCCATTAGCCCATGGCTGAAATAGACAGCATTGCCGCTGCAAGAGATGCCAAATCCAACGTAACTCCGGAGATAAATACCGGGCCACATTTCTTGCTTGCCGCCCCTACGCCCTCCCTTCTACCCCCCCCCCCCCCCGGTCCGCCTCTCAGGCAGCTATTAAAGTAGAAGAACGCAGCCCGCCCTTCATACGACTCGCCCGACACCTCACGGCGCTTGGCAAAGCTTGGTGCAAGCAATGGCAATGTCTGTCTGGTCGATGAAATTCCGACGTGCCCCTCCCAGGTATTGTAGGGATGCGAGGGTCCAGGGTGACACGACTACGGCTATGCCTGAGTACCCCTCGCCCCCCCCCCATCTCCTTTCTCCAGGCACCCGAGGGAGAGACATCAAGCCCAACTTCACGGGTAAGAAGTAACGAGCAGCATTTTTTTTTTTTTCCGCTGCTGCTTCCCCCCCCCCCCTCCCCCCCAAATACCAATGTGGGAGATACCATTCGCGCGAAACGGATGTTTCATATCGGCCGTGCGTAGCCAACCACCCTCTCTACCCTGTACTCAACCACGGCGACCTCCCGGCTTACCTCGAAGATGGCAATGAACCCTTTCGCCTTACCACAGCCGAGCTATCACTAAATAGTGCCCACTCCCTGTTGTCCACAATGCCCCTGCACGAGTACCCCCCACACAACCTCCCCGCCAAGCTCGACACCCCTCGTCACGCAATGACGGCCCCGTCTGAGGAAGGTAAGCTATTAATAGACGCTACGCATCACGACAGCGCCAAAAAAAAAAAAAAACAAAAAAAAAAAAACAGACTGAAAAGAGAGGAGCAAAGCAAAGCAAGGCTTAGCTCAGAGCGGCGAGCGAACGAGCAAACAAATACAACGATTCTAAACCGCGCTCTACCTGCCCCCTCCCCCGCCCTCCGCCGCCGCCTCCACCGCGCCCCTGAGTACACCCGTTTCTCCCCCCCGCCGCGCCTACTCCATGTTTATTGCCGTGAGCACAGCTAGACCCAGCCGCGAACGAGGCTAACGCTACCTCCCGGCAAGGAGAACGGAGATAGCGATGGGAGCGTCACGGCAAATAGTCAAGACACGACACTGCTCTGCCTCCAAGGCAAAACATCGCCTGCATAGACCTCCCCGCTCTCTCCCTGCCCCTCCCCATAGTTTCCCGGTGCATGAACCGCACCGATCCGCCCCCTCCCTCTTCCCTCCTTGTCCGCGAACCCCCATACTGCCTCCCTCGTGGCGCCGCCCCTCCTAGCTCGCGTCCCGCGTCAATATCCACCGCCGCGGAGATCAGAACAGGCCGGGGAGGGGGAATAGCGGCGGGGGGAAACAAGAGAGTCCAACCCCATCTCACCAATACTTCGATTCACCCATGCAAGCGAAGCTCGGACTCCTTCCACCCACTTTTTGAAACACGACAGCACTGAGAAAACGTCCCGGGAGCGCACGAAAAATGTATCCCGCCAATAACAACAACAACAAAAACATGCTACACTCACAAATACGCACCACACACACAGGACACGCAAAAAAAAAAAAAAAAAAACGAGCTAACAAACAAAACAGCATCCTCCTCCCGCACTACGAAAACAAACGAAGGGAAATGAACGCGTCCGTCCACCTCCCCCCTCCTGCGTTCCCTCCGACTTTAAAGCTATCGACCCCCCCCCCCCCCCCCCCCCCCCCCCCCCCCCGCTGCACAAGCGGTTCTTCAAAGGGGGGCAGCTCGCCCTTCACGGGATCCGCCGAAGACCTCACGTTTCGCTTCGCGCTTGGTGCAGCAAGCTAAAGTCTGCCTGGCCGGTGAAAACTCGACGTCCTGCGTCCCGGCATTGAAGGGATGCGGGGGTCTATGGCCACAAGACTACGGCCATGCACGACATGAGCATACCGCCTGCCCCGCCCTCCGTTCCTCCCCTCCTCGTCCCACTCAGCCCCCATGCATTGCTCCACGAAGCCCCCCAGGTTTTGTGAGAGAGAAAAAAAAAAGGGCTGCATTACGCTCAAGAACTTCGAAAACGTCCATCGCACACTTACCTAGGGAGTAGGATAATTTTTTCAGTGAGTGCAAAAAGGAAGCAATTAAGCCCTTTGAAAAAAAACACTGCAAAAATTCGCCGTACACGAAAATAAGTCCAAGCTAAAGTCTGTCCCTCCAAATAACATGGATGCAGGATGCGTGCAGAGCGGCAGCAGCAGCAGCAGCTGAAGCAGCTGCAGCAGATCCCAAAACAAATGCCTCTTAAATAGAAACCCGCATGTCACTACCGAACCCAAAAAACGCGTCCCCTCCGGCAATTGAGACCGCCTCAGCCTCACTCATAGGCGGCCCGAAATCCGTGGCAACCATTCCCACAGCAGCCGCCCCCGACGTCGACGCCGCTGCCCCCCCCTCCTCAGCCACCTCCATCCCCACAAAGACGTCACCATGAGGGTTCGATCCCGACGGGAAGGCCCCGCCACCTACGACGGGATAGCCGGCTCCCAGCTCTCCTGTTGACGTCTGGGTAGTAGCGGTTGCAGCAGCTATCCCAGTCGCCCTATCTCCCACCCCCTCCCCTAGCCGGGGAAAGCCGGAGGCTGACCCCCCTCCCGCCGAAGATACCGGCAACACCGCAGAGGCGTTGCCTCTCCCTCCCCCTCTTTCGCCCCCCGCCCCCTCTCCGCCCCCGCCTGCGGGCACCTCCCCTTCCCCCTCCCCCTCCTCCGTCGCCTCTAGAAGCGTCGGAACACCCCCCTGCACGCACAGCTTATACCTCGTCGACCCCGACGCCGACCCCGACACCCCTCCAACTGCCCCCATCTCCTCCCCCGCCCCCCCACACGCCACCGCTGCTCCTGTTGTCCCCGGCGCACCCATGAGCGCGGGATGCGCGGCGACATCCTCATCAGCCGCAGGGGAACCCCCAAAGGCAGAAGCGGCAGCCCCGACCGCAGCTGTCGACAGAGGAGTAGCGCCGCCGCCGCCACCGCCAACAAGACCACCCCCGTTATTTCGCCGGCTTTGCTTGCCGTTAAGGCTGACGCTGCCACCGCCGCCGCCGCCGCCGCCAGTTGCCGTGCTATCACGACCCTCCAGGGTAGCGTCCTGGGGGTCCTCCTCTTTGCACATGGACGCTTTCTGAAAAAGAGGGAGAACCGGCCGGGGAGAGCGTGTCGTGGGGTTAGTTGGAGTTTGGCTTCGGTCGAATCAGCTTGGCTTGGTTTGGTTGGGGGGGTGGGAGGCAAGGGTGGGCTTGGGTTGGTTTGGTTTCGTCTGGCGTGTGCCGAGTCGCTTCGGACTGGTTTGGTGTCGAGATACAGTACCCCTCCCCCCTCCCGAAAGGCAGTCTGAGGAAGGCGGCATCCCAATATAAGGTGGTCAAACTCGCCTGGTGCGACTGGGGAGTTATTACGGGGGACCATAGTAAATAGGACCAAATATTGTTCGAAAAAAATAGGTACAACTATAGGTTTTTTATGTGTACCGTAGGTCCTATTTACTACGCCCCCCCCGTAAAAGTTGCACGCACGACCTGGAATGAATATAGGGGCTTTCCCAAAAACTAAGGCGGTAAATAAAATTGTAAACATTGGTCTGGCACACCACCGCCTTGCCGAGGGGCCCTATAGTACTATCACGGAGGACCACAGTAAACCGGACCTACGGTATACACAAAAACCTACACATGTACCTATTTTTACTGACAATATTTGGTCTTATTCACTATGGCCCCCCGTAATATTTGGATTGTCAATAGTGCGGTTTCGGTCGCGACATTCCACCAATCTCTTACATAAAAAAAAACTGCACGACAGTAATTGGAATCTGCGATCTGCCGGCTCGAGCTGTCACCTCGAGGGCAGCGATCTGGCGGCCGATCTGCGACCAGCGCGGCTCTTGACAACGTTGTCGCACGGCACCGATAGTCTGCCAATCCCATACGAAACCCCCGGAAGTTGATTCAAATATAGCACACCCCGGACAGCTCATGAGCTAGCTCATCTGCCGTGTATAGCTCAAGCTTCGAAAACATGTGCAGATGAGCTACCGCCTATAGCTCAAGCCGGGGGAAGCATGTGTAGCTCATGTAGCTCCTATAGCTCATCTTGGGGGCTGGTGAGCTAGCTCATGCAGCTCCTATAGCTCAGCCTGGGTAAATGTGTGTAGATGAGCTATCGCGTGTAGCTCAAGATTCGAAAACATGTGCAGATGAGCTACCGCCTATAGCTCAAGCAGAGGGAAACATGTGTAGCTCAGGTAGCTCCTATAGCTCATCTCGGGGGCAGATGAGCTAGCTCATGTAGCTCCTATACCTCAGCCTTGGAAAATATGTGTAGATGAGCTAACTTTTATAGCTCAAGCCTTCAAAACATGTGCAAATGAGCTACCGCCTATAGCTCAAGCCTTCCAAACATGTGCAGATGAGCTACTGTCTATAGCTCAAGCCTTCAAAACATGTGCAGATGAGCTACTGTCTATAGCTCAAGCCTTCAAAACATGTGCAGATGAGCTACCGCCTATAGCTCAAGCCTTCATAACACGTGCAGATGAGCTACCGCCTATAGCTCAAGCAGGGAAAACACGGGCAGCTGAGCTATTGCCTATAGCTCACCCCAGGAGAACGTCATCATAGCTCATGCACACAGCTCATTGTAGCTCTTTCTCGGCCACACATGCGTGTAAGATAAGTAGGTAAAAAAGCCCACCCTCCAGGACAAGTACGTATGTATAGGGATAATATGGGTTGTTCAGCTCACTATGCTTCAGCTTACTATGCTTATTTAATTTCAACGACGGTACGAGCGACAGCAGTCAAGATTAAGATGATCAGATATTGATGTGATTATTAGCATATATTCACATACTTGCATTTGACTCATATATCAAAATAAAATGAACAGGATTATTGTGGCTACTGCTATTAATAGTGGTGCGCTGCAACGCCAGCGAAAAACCAATCCGCCAATCCACCCACCCGCCACTCATTAACAAGGCTATAATTAATTACAGTATAATCTGAATCCCGTACATACCGTTCCTTATACACGACTTCCGTGGCTGGAGCCTACCACAAGGTGCAAAAGAAGAGACAGAGAGGAAGGAACAAAAAACCACCTACATTGCCGAAAAATCACGCAGACAAAACAGATGAAGTCCATTAACGAAAACAAAACGCAGAAGATCCACCGCTGCCCCCATTTATCCCCATGGTGTCTACGTCAAGCTTGAGCTTTCTCCTTCGTACTCGTCGAAGACATCCTCGTCCTTCTCCTCGCCCGCAGAAAGGGCCACCACCTCTGCCGATGGGTTAGTAAGCCTCCGAGGTATGGCCTGAAGCGCCTGCTCAGGTGACAGGGCGGGCACTTCGATGGGAATATAGTCCTGGTTTCCGTTTAGGAACAGCACCATCTCCGCGTAGGCCGCGGAGAGGCTGCTCCTTGGGGTCTGGCTCCGAGCAATCTTGCTCGAATCGTACGCCATGGTCGTACACGATAGACCGGGTAGCTGTTTTGCCGGGTATGACACACCGCCTAAACCCGCTTGGTGCTGGTATGTCACGAAGGGCTGTCTCCTTCGCCTCCTGTTGGTGAGCGCAGCGCGAGAAGATGCACAGCACGCGTAAGAGCGCCGACCAAGCGAGGCATCTCGGATACACATCATGTACGTCGTATGATACTGCTGCATTATTTTTATTTGGAAAATAAAGGACACAACGTCACTGTGAAAGAAGCATAATAAATAAGATCAGCCCACGGTCATCGTTACTGCTGTACTCGTGCAAGTTCGGTTTACAAACACAAAAGACCTGCGCGAGCAATGAAACCCCGCACAGCTACGAGTACAGCTCGCTACTTACATGTACATCACCTTGCGCCTACAGTAGTACAGTCCCCTACCCTTCAACCAGGAAATGAGAGGCATATAGATTGGATGATGCAGCTCAAACAGCAGCATCATGGTCTAGGTGGGCAAAATCATACGACCTCAGAAACGCGCACCTTGCTTTCGGATTGAGTTTGATCCTCATCCTTGTCCTCATCCACATGTATGACGTCGTCGGAGGGGTCTACATCCATCGATGGATCCCGTTGCTGCCCGCCGCCAGCCTGGTGTAAGGTCGAAGTGCCTCTGGAGCTTCCACCCCGGGTCGTGGGCATGCTAGGGTGTTGCTGTGTGGTGCGTCGGTGTTGTGTTCTGTTCTGTTCGAGCGCCTCTTGTGGTGTGCATAGGGTGACGGCTGACAGCTGCTGCTGTATATAGCTGTTGTAAAAAAACGACACTTCAAATCCTGTTGGGTGTCGACCTATCGTCAGTGTTTTCAGAACAAAAGCAGATCCGATCTCATATAATATCACATACTGTACCTGGTATGTACAAAAATACATACGGTTGTTGGTGTTTATATCGTTCTATTCTGCGTACTTGTATTGGTCACTTCTACAGCTCAGGAGCTAGCTCATCTATCCCCTATAGCTCAAGCCTTGAAAACGTGTGCAGATGAGCTATCGCGTATAGCTCAAGCTTTGAAAGTATGTGCAGATGAGCTACCCCCTATAGCTCAAGCTTTGAAAACATATGCGGATGAGCTACCGCCCATAGCTCAAGCATCGAAAACATGTGCAGATGAGCTACCGCCTATAGCTCAAGCTTCGAAAACATGTGCAGATGAGCTACCGCCTATAGCTCAAGCTTCGAAAACATGTGCAGATGAGCTACCGCCTATAGCTCAACTTTCGAAAACATGTGCAGATGAGCTACCGCCTATAGCTCAAGCCGAGGGAAACATGTGTAGCTCATGTAGCTCCTATAGCTCATGTCGGGAGTAGATGAGCTAGCTCATGTAGCTCCTATAGCTCACTCTGGACATATATGAGCAGATGAGCTATCCCCTATAGCTCAAACTTTGAAAACATGTGCAGATGAGCTACCCTCCTATAGCTCAAGCCAGGAAAACATGTGTAGCTCACGTAGCTCACGTAGCTCACGGGTGAGCTAGCTCCTTAAAGAGCTAGCTCGAGCTACCGTGAGCTGATCTGTCCGAGGTGTGAAATATAGGCGCACACCACATGCCTTCAAACTCATACCAAAACCCAGCAAGTTCGTTGGGATCTAGAAAAAAAAAAAGGCCACTCGAGCTGTCACCTTGAGGGCAGCGATCTGGCGGCTGATCTGCGACCAGCGGTTCTTAACATCGTTGTAGCTGCGGCCGTCAATTTCGCCGGCGATCTTAGCGAAGCTCTTGCCCTGCTGGCCCCTTAGCTGCAAAAGCTTCTCATCCTCCTTTCCAGCGCGACAGGCGGGACGAGGGTCGGATGGGAGGCAAAATATATTAAAAGAAAAAGAAAAAGAAAAAAACGAGAACGCCTCCAAGACATGGAAACCTCAACCAGAAAAAAACATAAAAACGAAAACAACAAGAGCACCATAGTCTTACGCACGACGTACCAGGTAACATTAAAAACTAATACCCAGGTACCCGTATAGTATCAGAAAAAACCGAAACGAAACGAAACGAAACGAAAACGCCTCCAACACATGAAAACCTCGACAATAAAAAGACATTCAGAAAAAAAACGAAAAAAACGAAAAAAAAATAGTCTTGGGGTCACCGGGTATTTACCTGGTACAAATGAATAACACCCGTAAAAGCAAAGCTGGGTATCAACCACTCAATCAATCGATCGAACACACAGCTGACTTACGTGGTAAATATGCATTTTTCGCACGCAATGCTTTTATGTACTAGACCTAAAAGCCAAAACGAGAGCCAGCGACGAAACAGAGGGCAGAGGTGGTCTACAGCGCAACAGCTTAGTAGAAAGACTCGCTCGCACATCTCAGGCCTTTCGAGAGAATAGAACCAGACGAACAAACACACCAACACAGAAACCTGGGGCACATTTTTCGCCAATTTCAATTTTCAGCGCCCCGGAGAGCGGGAGGAAACCCCTGTCCACACTTTTTCTGTATTTCTCAAGGTTTGGTGTACCGGTTCGAACCCGGTGCATTTCTTCCAACTTAGTCGGGGCTGTCTCTGGCCGTGCCGTCATCTAAGAGCGGTTTACTCGGAGGATGTAGGCACCTGGCACATATTATATGTAGTAATATTACGGGGGTCCATAGTTGATAGGACCTATGGTATACATAAAAAAACCCATATATTTCCCTATTTTTACTAGCAATATTTGGTCCCGTTAACTATGGCCCCCCGTAATAGTACGCTGATTTTACTACCTGGTTTGTACCAGGTATGCTTTAGTGTCCGAGGTCTACGGTTTCCTTGGTGTTAGATGTATGTACGAGAACTATTCCGCTCATGTCCCCCGTCGCCAACTCTTACGGAGACGAAATCGAAACAATTCGCACGATTTCGTACTACAAAATAAGGGAACCTGGGTCAATTGGCCACACGGGTGGAATTTCGAGCGTGTCGAAAAGACTAAACCCGCTAGATTCCTCTACAAGGCGGCTGACCAATATCTCGTTGAGATCGTAGAGGGGGTACCGGTATTTTTTTAGCGCGTCCTCGGGAGGAAAAGCCTCCGAACGTCTTGAAGAAAATCCTTGTTTCGCCTTCGTCAACCGCAACATTCAGCCAGTGCAGCTTTACACCAAAGAATACGCGGCGGCGACAAGGCAATGGGTGGGCAAAAAAAAAATAAAATAACTCGGCCGGCAAGAGCAGCAGCAGCCGCGACCACAACAGCAAACAAAACAATCAACCATTTAGAGCACCACAACGCCTGCTGTAGGTCCAGCACACCAACAGAGACAACATCTGCAGCAGCAACAAGATGAACAAGAACAGGAACAACAACATACCTCTCGTGACCAAGCACCGCGGCGCAGCTCCGGGTCCAGGTTGTTGAGGTACCTCTCCCTGCACTGCTTGGCCAATCGTCCCGGCATGTGCTCAGACACAGTAGACCACCGCTGCCCGAAGATCTGTTACCAATACAGCATATGGATAGTCAAGAGGCGAGAGGGCGGGGAGGGGAGCACGGGGGCGGGCGGAATGGGCGAGGTGGGAGAAGGGAGAGAGAGAGAGCGAGAGAGAGAAATAGAGAGAGCAAGGGAGGAAAAAAAGAAGGGCGTACCCAAGTTTTAATTTATATGGTATTAAATATCCCCAGTGCTACGAATATGTCCGGAGACTCTAACGAACTACAGCAGTAGAATCTACTGACACAACAGCAGTACGATATACTACTGTAGTTTTAGTTGCTTCAACTCCCCCCCACAAGCTCTAACATCTACCTGGTACATCACCTAGAAATTAGGTACGACCACCTCCGCAATCTGGGCATCTCACATACCACGCGTAACGGATACAGCAGCAGTAGCAGCAGCAGCAGCAGCAGCGGTAGCGGTAGCGGACAGCGACAACAAACCCAAACCCTAGCACAAGCCACAACGATTACCAAGAGATCCCTCGCCGTGGCTCTCTTGTCCCAGCGACAGCAACAACAACCACACAGAAATCAACAACAGCAAAGCAACGACAAGCCACAACGCAGAACCACCGTCAACAACACCAACATGGACATCGCCGACAGCATGACCAACAACAAAAAAAGAAATCAAACCTCGCCATCACGACTTCCACAGCACCAAAGCCACTAACTTTATCGACAACAACACCGACAATAACACTACCACCACCACCATCAACAGCATTGAGAGAAACACCACTACCCCCCTCCCACCCCCACCGCATCTAAAAACATCATCTTCACCGCCGCCATCACTACCACCACCTGTCGTCGCGACGGCCTATTATACCACCCTCCCCTTCACCTGCACTAAGGAGAGCATCCTCTCATCCTCCACCGACTGCCACGTCCCCGTACCCTTCACCGTCGCATTTCCATTTAAAGCATACCGCCAATGTAGCATACACTGAGGCGTTATCCCGGCCGGGGGGCGAGGGGAGGGGGGGGGGGGGGGGGGGAACGGGAAGTATTGTTTACGACTTGCGCCAGCTTCGACAAAATGGTTGATAGGACACCTTGAAAAACATCGTGATCAGAATCAATTACTACGGGGGGCCATAGTAAATAGAACCTTCGGTATACACAAAAACCATTGTATATTCACTATTTTTACTATTACGGGGGTCCATAGTTAATAGGACCAATGGTATACATAAAAACCTATATATTTACCTATTTTTGCTAACAATATTTGGTCCTGTTTACTATGGTCCCCCGTAATAACAACAATCGGTCCTAGTTACTATGGTCCCCCGTAACAGCGTGCAAACATGCGGGGACACATGGGTTTTAGGCTTATCGTGGGTTATGATCACTATTAATGGCTTGATATTCCATGTTGGGGGGGGGGGGGGGGGGGGGTTTAAAGTCTAAAAGCCAAAACAGATTTCAACTATTTTATCCAAGCTGGGTCAAGGTCTGTACAACCTTATTGCCCCCCGCTCCGTCTCCAAAGGGATGCGTGGTCAATGGTCAAATGACTAAGGCAAGCAACGAATGAGTACGCCCCCCCCCCCCCCCCCCCCCCCCCCCCCCCCCCCCCCCCCCCCCCCCCCCCCCCTGATAATGAGTACACCCCCCCTCCCCCGAGGAACACCTCTTTCCTCTAACCCCTTCCCACTCCCCTGATCTGTACTGTATGTGATCTGTATGATATGTTCGAGGTTGAGGACATTTTGTTTTCGGCTAATACTGAGGGATCAGGAGCTGAAGCGTCCACCCCGCCCTCCCCCCCCCCCGCCATCCGCACGCAAGAAAGTGCGCACAAGACACCAAACGTCCGCCTCACAAGCGACTCTTGGTATTAATAGAGGCTGCAGCTCACCCTCCATCATACACTCGCCGACCAACCTCACGTTTCCCTTCGCGCTTGATGCAGCAAGCAACGTCTGCCTGGTCGGTGAAATCCCGACGAGCAATACTGTAACGTACACCAGGTACGCATTAGACAAAAAAAAAAAAAACAGAAGCACTCCCCTTACCTGAGTCTCGCTCTTCGTTTTGACGCCGGCAGAGATGATGGGCCAGTTGGTAGGGCCGTACATGCCCACCAGGTGCGCCAGCACCTGCGTCTCCTGATCCGACCACTCCTTGGGGAGGTAGGGCTCCACGTTCGCCTCGGTTAGCACCGCTTCCACTGCTCAACACAAACAAGCAGAGATTGTATCGTATGAATTGTATGAGCGATAGGTGGATACCGACGATTCCTTGGGGAGGTAAGGCTCCACGTTCGCGTCGGTTAGCACCGCTTCCACTGCCTTGTATGAGCGTAGATGGATATATATATATAGCGAGATATGTAGATCGTATTGTACGACATGTATGAGCGTAGATGGATAGATATATCGTACAGATATGTAGAATGTTTTGTATGAATTGTATGAGCATAACATGGATAGATATACAGGTGCACCGCAAAGAGCGTTTTCTCTTGACCATGGCAAAGGTGGCGAAAGTCGAACAGCGTATGTACTTTCAGAAACCTCTCGACAAAAAATATCTCATTTTTCCGAAAATACCTTTCTTTTCGCGCCGGCGGCAACCTTCCTTTCCGATCTGGAAAAAAAAAAAAACAAACGATCGCACTCTCTGTGTCAACTCAGCGCTCGTCACGGTAGACAGACGAATAGACATCCACACATACCAGGTATACCACTCTCTCTAATTATAATCAAGGTTTTTATTGAATGTTAGTATAGAAATGGTTCCTATATTCGGGACAAAGTGGTGTAAACTATAGATGGGTAGCTCCAGATATAATGGCAAGTACACGTCGGGCAGACAGATACTACCGCAGATAAGGGGAGGGTACGGACGCACGCCTCCGTGTTCGCCTCCGTCAGCACCGCTTCGACTTTGTTGAGTGTACATCGCAAACATATCATACATATACACATAAACATATGCGGGCTCGTGCATAGACAGGTAGAAAACTTTGTAGATAGATAGATAGATAGATAGATAGACATATAGGCTCTCGTACAGCTACAGAAGATACACGCCTCCACGTCCGACTCCGCCGACACAGCTTCGACTGCTCACACAGTACAAGCGCATACAAATACACATGAAACGCGTATGTAAATAACAGCTACACCCTTCGAAGTGCAGCATATACATACACACATTTGGAGGCGTAAGGAGGAGCCCTCAAGAAGAGAAAGTGGAATGCTTCGTGGCTAAGAGTCATCGGAGAGCGACTGCCGCGGTTCGACCCCCGCGGGTGTTGTAGACAGCCACCGAAACAACGACAGCGACAACGTTTTTGGTGCCATCAATCGTCTACGAAGCAGCACGCGCCGAGCAGCACCAGCAGATCACATTGCGGCCGCGCGCGCACGGCGGTTCCTTTGCGCACTCCACCTCGGATATCACTCATTGTATCATCGCCCGACCACGCAGCGACCGTCGCTATAGCCGTCAACTATTACTACCGTCTATTATTTCCCCCCAACGTCCACGGAGGGGCTCCTAGCGGATGTTTTCCTTGTGTCGCACTGAAAAATACACCGATATACACCGATGCAACGCACACGAAGATAAAAGAAGGTGGATGTACAGATAAGAGATAGACTAAAGTACCGCATATCACACCCGGGTGATAAAATACCACACCCCCTTGCATGATTTTGATATCCGGTTTCCTCCAAAACATGCCTTAAGGGGGGGCATACATACAAAACGAAAATGATGGCTTTGGCAAGATTTAGTCGTACTCAGTCGTATGCCCAAAAAAGCAGCTTTGAGAATCGTCCGAGGGGGTGTGTTATCTTATCACCCTAGTGTCATACGGTAGGTAGGTGGGTAGATATATGGATTTATTGGAAGATAGACAGGTGGGCATATAGACTAGATTGATATCGTGGACGGATGCAGTCTATCTGTCCCACTCTGTCCCCAAACACAGTGACCTTTTAAATCGAACATTCTAGTCTACAACCGTTGTTTATATTAAGAGACAGATTGACAGTCTACAGCAGTACGTAGACACCGTAGATATATCATGCAGGTAGATGTACCGTCTGCAAAAAGAGGCTACGTGCAGCGAAGGTAAAAAAGAAACAGCTCGCCAGAACAAGCTAGACACACAAACGAAAACAACAAAAACACCACCGCACCCCGATCATAGCAAAAAAACTGCTGCAGCTGTCTGCCGGATTCCAAAACACGTACCACACAGATACATACTCCCCGCATCTTCCACTACTAGTACGGGGGGCCATAGTAAATAGGACCTTATGTTGCAGGAAAAAATAACGAAAAATATAGGTTTTTGTGTGTACCGTAGGTCCTATTTACTATGGCCCACCATAATAACTCCCCCGTCCGAAAAAGTTGACCATTAACGTCAAAACCGCTTGGTCATTATATTATTAGTGTATGAACGGTCCCCATATTTCTGCGAAGAGTGGTTTTAACCCCGTTTACCACTGCAATCTCGTTTTGGAGACGAACCAGCCAAATTCGTAAGTCGTTTCTCCCCAAAACGGGACCGCAGTTTCGCCCTGAAAGGTCAATATCATACCCGGTAGCATGTTCACAGCCCACAAAGGAGGGGTGGGCGACAAACAGCCAAAACGACGCCTGAAACTCTTGAACCGGTTACGACAGAAAAACAAACCGGTGGAGTAGAATTCCTGGCGATTTTACGAAAAAAACTCGATAATACACCGTACTACGGTCACGTAAGGTTTTACTTTCGAAGCTCATTTTTACTTGGTTTTACTTTTGTAGTATATCCCCCGTCTGGGTTTCGAAATTACTGAGGCATTGTGTGCTGGATTCGTTTTTTTTCGCCACGTGCACCCCTTGCGAAGCTCGCGCACCTGGAGTCTTCTTGTGTAGCGTCCGAATGTGGGCCCGCTGGTGCTTCTGGATCTTCTCCAGCTGGTGGTGGTGAAAAATCATGCCGCCCTTCGGGCCCCCCTTGTGTCTGTGGTCACACGTCGCGTGATAATGACGCCTGCTGGAAATCCCGGAAGTTTTATCCTGTTGAAGCGCCCAACCCCCCCACCCACCCACCCACCCACCCATCCACGGCGCGCCCATATCCCATCCATACACCCCATCCACACAAAAGGACAACGTAAACAAGCCAGCGCGACAAAAAAAAAAAAACGAAAAAAAAAACCAACAAACAAAACAAAAAACGTTTTTGAAGTAACTGGGTCAGTGGATCGGTGGGTGGGTGGATTGATGGGTGAGCAGGGCGAGATACAGGGGAGCGGCATTGCCAACCCTTCACAACCCCCCCCCAGACTCCTCACTTGGCATCACACCCCCCCCCCCCCGCTCTGCCAACCATGAAGCCCTCACACGCCCATTCAAATCACGATCTGTCTATCTACAGATATATCATCTCGTTCTTCAAGTGGCGTTACGAGAGGTTGTGCATGATCTATCTATCTGTACAGCACAGATCCAGACCAGAGGGAGCCTGCCCTAGATCAAGCAGAATATACGGGTCTCACGCGGCAGCATGAGCTAGATCATACCACTCTCTCCCTAACTAGAAGCACCGTTTGTACCGAATATTTTCACGGGGGACCATACAGTAGTAAATAGGACCAATTTTTGCTAGAAAAAATAGGGAAATATCTAGGTTTTCGTGTGTATCGTAGGTCCTATTTACTGTGGTCCTCCGCAATAGAATAGAAAAGGTCTATATTCGGGACAGGGCGCTACAGATCACACAGATCACGAGTAAGATCTGCCCTGAAAATGTATGCCCTGGTACAGTATATCGTCAAGTGAAAATCGAAAATCTGTTCGAGGAATGGAGGCCTGAGCCCTTCTTCACAACCCCGCCCCCCTGCCCAAATGCTTCATTGACAGCGAAACCCAATACGCGGTACCGGTGCACACCTTGTAGATGCACTCTGACGAAGAGCAGAGGTCTCCCCGCTCCCTCACGATCCAAAGGTCGGCGTCTAGAACCATCAAGTCGCTTTGGGACGTATCAAGCTGACACAACGCCTCGGGCTACACACGGGGGGGGGCGAGGGGATAGGGGACGGGAGGGCACGGGGCGGGGGGGTGAAAGGGACAGGTGAGCAAAAACCAGGAATGCGGAATACCGCAGAGTTCAGAGCGGGCGTTCCTGTAACAAAGCAAATTGGCAAAAACGTGAAAAATCGTTCGTAACAACCGGAACCGCAAAAAAAAAACCCCCCTACCAAAATGAGCTTTCAAAATCCAAAAACGCAGGGGTTTCCAGTATATAGTCAGGCGTGTTGTTCACCAGGGGGCAACACAAACATCCCGAAACCGCATGTGATTTTGAGAACCAATGGTCAGCTGATACCCGCATCGCATACCCTTGAGGAAACAGGGGCCGGGGGATGGGGATATGGGAATGGAGGACATCGAACGTGAGTCAGGTGGTATGGAACACAGGGTCGGGGACAACTGTCAAGGTAAGGATACAGGGGAACTGGGACGGATCACATGGGGTGGCAGCGGCACTCATGTCATGCATGGCCGTAGCCGTACGACCATAGAGACCCTCGCATTCTTGCAGTGTCAGCACGATGGACGTCGGGTTTTGACCAACCAGACATGATACATGCTTGTTGCACCCAGCTTTGCTCAGCACCGTGAGGTGTCGGGCGAGTGGCATGAAGGGTGAGCTGCATCCTACTATAACACGAACCGCGCTTGTGTCCCGGACTCCCACAGGGGGTGTGGCGCAGGGGATGGAGGACATCGAGTACGAGTCAGAGGACAGGCGAGGAATAACAGGGGGGGGGGGGTGGTAAGCAGGGGATGGGGGACAGAAGGGCACAGGGAGTCGGGGATCGGGGACAGAGCAAAGAACGGCACGTCGTCGTGGATAGGAAGGAGGCAGGGGCATAAATGAAGGGGACCGGGGAGCACGGGGGACACGAGGGGCGGAGAGACGCAGAGTACGCAAGAGGACGAAACAAGTTGCAGCGAAGGTGGGGGCGTGAGCACGATCGCGCACCTTTCACGCGCGCGGGGGAACAAACAAACAGGAAACTCGGCAACTACCTGAACGGAAAAAAAAAAAGCAAAAAACAAAACAAAACACGAACCTCGCACAATCGAACGAAAACATGCAACGAACACTCATACAATACAGGCACGAATTCAGGTAAAGTAACAACGATACTAGCAGCAGCAAAACTGCACCAACACGCCCACCACCTCGCCAACAGCGACTATACACGAAGAAAACCACAAACACAAGCAACAAAAAAACACGGCCACCCCCACGACCTCCCCGACCCACCCCTCACTACCAAAAACCGCTTGACCATACCTTGCTGCAGAACGATCCCGGGCCCCCTCCCTTCGTCCCCTGAGGCTTTGACACCGGCGCCTGCACCGCCGGCCTCTGCCCTCCCGCCGCCCCCTTGACCCTGGCCTTCCCCCCCGTCGCCCTCGTAGCCGCTCCCGCCCCCGTCCCCCCGCCAACCACCGCCGCCGCATGCCTCGACTTCACCCCCACCCTACCCCCACCTGCCCCCACCCCCACCGCTTTTGGAGCGCGGTTCCCCCCTTTCCTGGTACCTACTGCCGACACCCCCACGGCGGAGGGCTGGGGAAGCAGGCGTATCGCGGCTGCCTCCGCCGTGGCCGCCGCGACCGCCCCGGGGTGCGGACCCGTCCCGAACCCTACCTCAGTCTTGGTGGGGGAGCGCGGCGTGAAAGGGTTGGGCGTGGAGCAGGAGGGGGGGGATCCTGGTCGGCCGCCGGTGCCTCTGCCGGCACCGTTGCCTGTGCCGACACGTTTTGCGGCACATTTTCTGGCACCTTTTCCGGCACCTTTCCCGGCACCTTTCCCGGTACCGTTCGCGATACCGTCCCCGGTGCCGTCCCCGGTACCTCCGGCGGTACCGTTCCCG
This sequence comes from Macrocystis pyrifera, assembly GCA_031763025.1. Lineage (NCBI taxonomy): Eukaryota > Phaeophyceae > Laminariales > Laminariaceae > Macrocystis > Macrocystis pyrifera. The sequence goes on from JASSKH010000031.1 coordinate 3,014,989, forward strand.
GAACTGTTTCCGGCACCTCTGCCAGTACCGATCCCCGAACCTTCCCCGGTCCCGCTACCACCTGCGTCGAGGAACGGCCAACCGATGATGCGCTTGAAATTATCTTCGTTCCCTGCGCCATCACCGCCACCACCACCGTCGGCTGGCGCCCAGCCTGGTGTCCCGTGCGCGGCGGCAGCATGAGCGGCGGCAGCTGCAGCTGCAGCCGCTGCGGCTGGGGTGACGTTGAACGACGATCCCGGCATGATATTCTCCACGAGGTCCTGCATTGTTTATTACAGGGGTACGCGGGAGTGGGGGTGGGTGCTGGGGTTGCGCTGAATGTTGGGGCTAGGGAGGGGGTGAAGGTGGGGGGGTGGGGGGGGGGGGGGTGAGATGGTAAAAAAACGGCGATGGCGTCAGCCGCGACAAAAGAAAAAAACAAAACAAAACAGCAAGCACACGAAAAGAATCGCAGTTGAAACCGTCAACACCGGTCCTGCTCTATTCCGTCACAGCAGCTGCTACAGTATCTCTCCATTTCTCTCTGCACAAATCTTAATATTTCTTTCTCATCTTGTCCCCCTGTCTCTCCCTCCCTCCTTCCCTCTCTCTCTTTCTCTCTGTCTGCCGATGGTAACGCCGTCTTTTCCATTGCAATCCCTACGCATTACCTCATTGAAGCTGTCATCCACATGCACAAGTCCACCTCACAAGGGGTTCTCAGTAGGATGCAGCTCACACTATATGCGACTCGCCGGACACCTCACGGGCGCTTCGCGCATGGTGCAAGCAATGTTCATGCCTAGCCGGTGAAAACCCGACGTACTCCATCCCGGCATTGTAGGGATACGAGGGTCTATGATCATACGACTACGGCCATGCGTGATATCGAGTACACCCCCCCCCACTCGAGGCGAAGCAGGCAGGGGATAAGATTAGCAAAAAAAAACTATGGAAACTGCGTAATGAGCGCCCAACAGTTGGAGGTGCCTCATTTTGGAGTATGAACGGTGCCCCGTCTCGAAAGGGATGCGTGGTCAACGATCTAAAGACCAAGACAAGCAACAAATGAGTACGCCCTCTGCTCCGTCCCAGCATTGTAGGGATGCGAGGGTCTACTATGGCCATACGACTACGGCCATGCATGATATACCGCCCCCCCCCCCGCCTCCCCCCCCCCGCCATGACATGAGTACAGCCCCCCCCTCGCCACTGTCTTCTCTCTCTCTCTCTCGCCTGGGCATGGAGCGGGGGGAATAGGGCACCGGCAGGTCCTGGAGACCCCTTTTCCCCGGATGTCTGTCCGCTGTTACGCCTCGCAGAGCGCGTGAACTCCGACTGCGGAAAGAAAAACAGGGAAAGACAACGCACGACAGCACAGGACAGGACAGGAATAGAGCACACAAAAAACGACTGTGTCGAGAGAATTTCAGAGTCGCCGTCGAGCATTGAAGCAAACTATAGACAGGGACCTAGCAGGGGGGGGAGGGGGGGGGGGGGGGGGGGGGGAGGGGGGCAAAGAGAGAGATAAAGTAGCCACACCATAACGCAGATATTTCAATAGATCCAGCCAGAATTTCCAGACAGCATGTCCGAACGAACAGTACTCCCGACGGTGCCCTTCACCCACCAGAATTTTCAACCAATATTTCCAAGCAGCATCGTCATTCAGTATCCCCAACCACGCTTCCAACCAGTACCTGCAACCAGTATTTCTAACCAGTGCTTCGAACCAATATCCCGAACCAGTAATCCCAACCAGTAGTTTTACCTGAGTGCTGCTGCCGGACAGCTGCAAAAGGCTCAGGGCCTGGTCGATGTCCTTCCTGCCCTCCGATTGTTCAGGCGTCGCCAAAAACTTATCGCTCATTAAGCTCGCCCCGAAATTATTGAGAGACGGATCCTCCTCGCTCGCGAAGCGGTGTGTATCATCGAAGGTCACCTTTTTTTAGATGGCGGCGGGGGGGCCAAAGAAGGGCGGTGGGCATCGTTTGGATGTACTGGTTGGGCATACACTGGTTGACCGTGCGGGTTGTAAAAACTGGTTCGGGATACTAGATGAAAATATCGGCTGGAAATTATGACTGGGGGTACTGGTTGGACATACTGTCTGGACTACATGATGTCTGGTAGAACTAGGAGTGGGGGTATTGGTGGGGAAGTCGTTTTTCCGGTGGCGGGGGTAGGGGTAGGGGGTGCGCTCATGTCATACATGGCCGCAGTCGAATTGCATGACCATACACTACGCCATCCCTACAATGCAGGGAACCAGCACGTCGGCTGTTCACCGACCAGTCAGACAACTGCTTGCACCAAGCGCGAACCGCCGTGAGTTACTCGGCGAGTCACATGAAGGGTGACCCGCACCCCAACACAGTAACCGCTAGTGAAGCGAAATACAGCACCTTGTGCACAGACAGCGTCGATCTGGGGGGTTGGGTGGGCAGGGCTTTCGGGAGGTGCGGCGGGGGGAAGTCGGGGTGCGGGTAGGGGTGGTGATGGTGGTGGGGTTCAAGGTAGCGATCGGAAGAGGGGAAGCGGTGGAGATAGGGGAGCGGGTTTGCAGAGGAAAACGAGGCGTCACCACACGCCGGGAAAAATCACCACCGATCCCGACTTAACCAGTCAAATTCTAACCTTTTTTTCCCCAATACTTTGTTCCCAAAACGGGACGGCAGTCCTAGAAGGGTCATAACAATCTCCGTAGATCTTTCGGGGCAGATAGACTACTGACCTGTACGGGAAGATCTACGTAGATCGTTATAACTCCTTCAGGGCGGCAGTCTCGTGTCGGAGACAAACCAGCCATATTCTAAGTACTTTGTCCCCAAAACGGAATCGCAGCCCTAAAGAGGTTACACCGATCTACGTAGAGATCTTTCGGGGCAGATAACTTCCCGACCCGAATAGAAAGATCTACGTAGATCATCGTATAACCTTTTTAGCACTGCGATCTCGTTTTCGGGACAAACCGGTCGATTTCTAAGCACTTTGTCTCCAAAAAGGGGACTGCTGCCGTAAAAGGGCTAGAAAACGATCTACAAACGTACATCATTTATGGGGGCGGATAGACTCCTGATCTGGAAAAATCTAGCGGGGTGGGGGGCGAACAATCTGCGTGGTCTACCACGTCTTCCCTGAGTTGGATCTGTGATGCACAGAGCCCGCACAACTGGTAACCACTGGCCGGGATCTACTGTACGAGTAGACATTTCATCTGAAGATAAATATATAGATGGATAGGTAGATAGATCGTGACAGCTGCGAGCATTTCCCACCCACGGACACCCCAAACTCCTACCTGCATGTACGCCCCGTCCTTATGTACGGTGAGGCTGGAGTTCGACAAGACCTTGGAGGTGCACTTTGAACCCCCGTCGCTGGGAAAGGGGGAGGGCACTCCGTTGTCGCATCCGTACGACGTCAGCTGCGAGTAGCTTCGCTTGCGCCTGCTGTAATTAAGCATCCGCCCAAAAGAGAACAAAAAAAACGAAGAAAAACAAACAAAAAAAAACGTAACAGACATCAGAAAGTATCGGTTCGTTTTTGACTTTTTCGGGAGCGAAGAACGCCATTTTTTCATCACGACAGCGCCAAAATCCTAAAAGGTGAGCCCTTTAGAGTTGCCTGAATTTTCCATCGTCATGCCCCCCCCCCAAAAAAAAAAACCGAAGACCGGCGACTATTGGTTGGACCAATCAATCAACGCGCACAAGCTGACGACAGTTACACACATAACGGGTCATGACCCGACCCGCGGGACTGGTCAGGAAGTTTAAAAAAAAAAAAAATAACGTGGATCAGGTCGGGTCGGGTCAGCTTAGGAGTTTTTCAAACTATCACGGGTCGGGTCGGGTCGGGTCACCCTTACCCGGTCCGACCCGTGAGGTTAGACTTGACGCGTGAACATCCCTGCAAATTCTTGCTGCGTGAGCTCTTAGCGCCAAATCTGTCAGTTAGACTGCTACGAGTATCTTGCAGAATTGCGGTTGTTAGTTTTACGATGGCTTCTCGTCCAAAAGAGCGTTTTTTTTTCTGCCACAAGTACTCCTGCTCCGTAAACATTACCTCAAGGGGTACGTACTGCCGCTATATCGACGTACAGAGTCAGTAACGCACCATCCCTCAAAATTCGAAGAGGGGGGCAGGTGTTTGTTGCACACCGCACGGATGCTTCCCTTGGTCGGGCTTCATGAAGGACGGGGTGTTTTTCTCTGCTGTTCGTAAGAACATTCGACTGCACAATAATCCTGTGTTACGTACCACTCTGACCGAAAACATAACACCCCTTCGGGACTTTGAGACCGGTATCAACGGCGTTTATATTTACGGTCAGAGAGGTATGGCAGTGTTCTGGTTTCGTGAGCGGCCCCTGTCCCCGCCTTGCCTTCCGAGCAACGGCAGCAGTGTGCCCGGTACCAGCATTACCGTACTCCCAAGTATAACACGCTATAGCGATAGCACAACTCCTAGGAAGAATTTCCAAGCTGTTTGCTCTCGACACCGGCGAACGTGTAAAAAACGCCGACCGCTGCGCCCACGGAAACACTTGTGTCATAAGCTGTCCTCATAAGTTGGCTGCCGTGACTGCAAGTTCGGGGCAGCCTTGCGCCATTTCAAGTCTACCAATACCAAAACTCATTCCAATCGTTTAGAACCACGCGCAAGTAGCGACACAAAAAAAAGTGCGGTTTTATCAACATCCGTCCGAAGGTAGTACTTGGTCCAATATATATACCAGGTATAATACATCACTTCGTTCTTCTGAAATCCCAAATTGCCCAAACAAAAATTATGGCAGGGTGATGTCAGCATCAACAAAACTGCGAACAGCACCACCACTCAACAAAACGGCGGGGAAAAACGAACAACCAACACGCCCACTCACTTGGGAGACCTCGACAGGGACCCGCTCGCCACCCCCGAGCTCTCTCGTCGCCTCCCCCCCCATCCGGCCTCCGCACCTAATCTCGCGCCCATCATCGAGGCAGACGGCGACGCCTCCATCTTGATCGGGGAAAAAACCGTCTTGGCCGCGTAAAGTGGCCGTGAGCGCGGGGGGTTCTCAAACCCGAGGGCGACGGCAGGGTTTGTGCACCTGACGATTCGGAGCTCGAAACCGACGGCAGCGATTTTGCCACTGTTGGTGTCGCATCTGGGCCGCTGTTTTCCCCGCCCCCACCCCCGCCGCCGCTGCTTTCCGTCCTCTTAGAGCTGCTGCTGCGGCTGCGGTTGCTGCTGCTGCTACTGCGGCGGCGGCGGCTGGAAGAGGCCGCGAGGCCGGAGCTAGCGGTGCTGGTGCCGCTACCGGTCCGATCCCGCGCTCCTTCTCGTCCTCCTGACAGCTGCTGCTCGCCGCTCTCCATGCTCTGTTCACGTCGGTTGGCGGCGAAGACACAATGGTTCAATTGGGACTGTGCGTGAAGACGTCGATCATCCATCGTCGATCGTGGTCGAGACTATTATACGAAACAGTTTAGAGTACAGTACGATTAGCTCTTTTTTCTTTTGGTGGCGCGAGCGGCTACAATACAAATACAAAACCTACTATTAATAGAACTACAACAGTACTCCTGTCGTTTCGCGACAATTTATCGACTGGTACATGTGTACCACCACTAACTGTACCGCAAACAAACAGCGGTGTTGCGGAAAAATGGCTTGCAATTATTTTTTTTGCTTTCGTGGCCTTCACGTTTCTCTAGCGCGAGACCCTAGAAATGAGAACAAAACCACCGGTATCACGCACCTGGCACACACCGCAGCAGAGGTTTGACTAGGCAATACGTCTACCGGTAATACATGCCACCAGTTACAGCAGCACCAGCAGCAAGAGTAGGTCCTACGGAATAATGGGCCTGAGAGCAGGGCGGAACTGACCGCCGACCGCTGTCCCATCAGGCGGACAAACAGACTCTCTTCCAATAGCACCACCTCCGGCTCGCTCCCCTGACCCCCTCGCCCATTTGAGGGCCGAGATAAAGCCTTCACAGACGTGGAAAGCCACAACAATGACTCGGACTACGTACGTACCTTGTGTACGTACGGGAATATACCGGGTAACCGGTAGCACCGAGCAGTTATTATGGTACTGATATTTACCAGTTATCAATTACGCTTCGTATTGCAACGTAGGTATGGTCACAGCAGCAGACCTTCGTATCATATCATACCGGCTGTAAACAACACCACGGAGTAAAAATAGGGCTGGGCCCTGGTAGGTCCAGTCAGTACATGTACTGGCTGCGTCTGCGTCGGCAGCCAGTACCCTGGGTCCGAACAGTGTACTGGTCATGAAGACGAGATCACCGCCCCCCCCGGCTGGTGCAGAGGCCTGGCCAGAGGCGCCACCCCCCGCTGAAGCTCTGGCGGAGGCATGTTCAAACGCGATTTGGCTGCACTAGAGCTAAAAAACAGTACTACTACGTACGTTGTATTGATTCATGTTTCAAAGACAATTCCTGGGTGGTAGATTGACCCAGCAAAAAAGAGAGAATGCAGACCAAGTTGTGTGGCCCTCTCTCTGCTCAAATGCGTACACTGCTTTTGGCGTCGCGCATTTCGATGGGTTTCCATTGCACAGTAGCAGGACGAGGCGTTATCGCGGGACGTGCATCAAGTGTTCGAAGTGCCGGCAGCACTGAGGCACTGGCAGCTCTCAGCCAGTACAGACAGTGCTGTCAATACACAGCAGGTAGTGCTGGCAGTACAGCAGTAGTACTGGAAGCACATACTGGACCAGGGCTCAGCCCTATAAATAGCAGTGCAAACCCTCCTGGGACCCACTCTGTCCTACGCTGCACGCTGCTACCTGGTATGATAATACCGTTGCGGTTGTCGTGCCCATGTACACACCAGGTACGTTCACAGCAGCACCCATAGGCTCTGGTTGTATTTGCCTGCTTAACTGCTGCTGCTGCACCGTCGATAAACAGCAGGGGGGGGGGGGTTCAAACAGCATGTATGACACAATTACTTCCACAGCAGAAGCACCACGTAGTACCTACGGCACCAGTATCCACTATCAATGCCACAACAAGTACTTCTGGTGTGCAGCCTGAGCAGCAAGCACAAGCAAGTACGTGATGTACCGTAGTTCGTACGACCTGTTTTGACTACCTCAAGCGAACCGTTTCGACCCGCTTACCCCTCACCTCTTCCGGGTACCACAGGGATCGTCTGCACGAGTCGCACAGGCTGGCGGAGGCGTTTCTTTCCTAAAAAGTACCCAACCGCAATTCGTACCTGGTATTAAACCACCCTCCCTCCCCTGCCCCATAGCCCATAGACCTTGCCTTCGCTATAAAAATAAGCTGGAAATCAGTCAGCGTACAATAGATTACACCCTATATACACACACTGCTGGTGCTGCTGATCGTAGCTCAGGTGGTGGAGCTGATGCTGCGCAGCTATGATATGTGTTCACTCGTTTCGTACAATGAAAGCTACTGAGGTTGTTCTGTCGAAACCACGCCGAATTGGTTCAACTGCTGCCCGGTGGTTTATGTTCGTAAAATAGGTACTTTTGGGACTTGGGGGCAGAAGGGGACACGTTGTTTCTGCTTCCTTTATCGGCCTGCCTGTGACTGCTTTGACCGATGCGCCTGCTGTGGGCTTGGTGACAGGTATCATACGTACATACAAGTACATAATTAAGAGTAAACAAAACGAAGCGTAAAGCACCCAACAACTGCTGCATGATACACAGGGCACGGGCTAGGGTGGGTCTATACATACCCTGCCGCTGGCGTACAGCAGTATTAATAGTACAATCTCTCACTGGTGTTTGTACGTAAAACAACAGCAGTCAACCTGTCAATCCCGACGTACGTACCACGTACGTGCCAGCATGATCCGATACCAAACGCACCTCCTGTGCACTCACACCAGTCTGCGGGACGAGGGAAAGCCACAGCAGTATTGCTGAATGCACTTCGTAGGCCGACTGTCGACAATAAGTTCGAGGTAAAATGCGTAAATCAGCAAAATGAACTCTGGCTACATCATAGGTGTGTGCCAACGGATGAACGGAGCTGTCGGGGTATGTACGCGCCAAATTCGGGGGTTTGCTTGTCTATTCTGGTGTAGAGTGGCAGGTTGGAACGTTTGAAAAGAACAAGGCAAGGGAAAAAAAAAAAAAAAAACACAGAGGAGGTCGCCGTATGACGCGAATACGAGTACTCGTACAACTGCTGCTGCTGCTGCTGTGTCAAATGTCGTGGGTGGCAGCTTGCGTGTTGGGCAACAAGTCTCCAGACCTGGCGCTGCTTGCAGAGCGGGCCATAGTCCAGAGGCAGACGAGCAGTCGGGCGTGGAATAGCACGCGCTACTGCTGCTGCTGCTGCTTGTCGCGTGATTATTGCTGTCTGATTGGTATAGCTACATACATACCTACGCAATGGTATGGTACAAGCGCAAGACTCGACAGGGACTGACTGACCTGTCGCTTATCCAACTGCAACTGTTGACCATCGGGAGACAGCGTTTCGAGCACCTCCATAAACTTGTCCAGGGAGCAGCTCGGCTCCAGCGACCCCCTGCTACCACCGTAGCTCGACATCGGCGAAGTCAGGGACGCCGGCGAGCACCCGGCAAGCGCCCCCTCCGTGGCTGCTTCATCTGCACCCCGATCGTCATGCCTCCCTTTCCCTGCCATGGCCGTGCTGCCCTCTGCGCGGTCTTTGAAGGCAGTATAATAATATCGTGTTTTTCGTATTTCCCCCCCCCCCCCGTTTATTCAGAGGGATAGAAGAACTCGATCCGGTCAACACGGGTCAATCACGGTTGCCGCGTGAGGCTAGCAGTCGGCAGGGTCCTGGACGGACTGAATTAATCCTCTGCCCTGCTCACTCGTTCGTTCGCTCGCTCCCTTGCTCCCGCTGGCCTGTCGGAGCGCCGTCCCCAAGCTCACTGAATTATCTGTTTTTTTTCTTTCCTCCCCTGTCTAGAACGGAACGGCCACAGAGTGCAAAAAAAGCTAACGGCAACTGCGTGTACTATTTTCCAAAGTCCGTGCGTATTCCGTACAAAGAATCCGATTATGTTGTTGATTCGTTGTATATATATGTGGAAAAAATCGGTTCTCGATCGGAATGCGGCGCAATTTCTACATAGGTAAAAGGCTCCATACCTCGTACCAGACTACGAGCTACTGGCACATGTCGAGTGCAGGCGTACAGATGGACAGCGTATGTATGCAGTGTACAGCGTACACAGCACAACGGAGTAATGGCTATCACGATACCATACTCAAATCGTTAGCAGGTACCTCATAGCTAGGCCCTGCTGTCACTGGTACTCGAACAATGTGAATGAATGTTATGGCACCTGGTACTGCCGCACCTTCATCCTCCCCATCGACTTTCCCCGTGAGACCAGAGGAGGGCACAGGTAGCTGGTGCCTCGTGCCAGGTACCGGCACCTGATATGTACGGGGCGCTGACCCCGTCTGTGTACTGCCTTTGTTCGTGGTGCGCTGGCGTAGTCGTGCTGATAGGAATTAATTGTATTCGTGGATTTTCTGGCCTCTGTGGCAACGAAGGGTTTCCGTCACGGCAAACTCGGGCTCCGTCAAGGAAAACGCGGGCTCCGTATAGCAGCAGTGGTAAAGTAAGACATGGTGGGAGACACATACGGCGGGTCGGGAGTGTTGCACCTGGCACGTTGGGAGCAAGGTAGGACCCGAATCAGACAACTGAAGAATGTTAGATGGTTGAAACTTGCTGCTCGAAAAGAGAGAAGGAGGGACCGAAGAACGGTGCGGAGTGCGGAGGGCCGCTAGATTTAAGGCTCTCGAGTGGGCGAGAGTTTACTGTGGATACATTCAAAGTCCTTAGTTTAGCCTTTGCCGGAGATTAAAAAAGTCTGCAGACAAAGCGGGCGTTCTGTTGTCGGTTTGCAGGAGACGAGACGAGACGGGATGGGCAGAATGGGTTCACAGCTGCACGCTACGGCGCGTACTGCAGCAGCTGTTACAGTGGAGCTGGCAATCAAGAAGTCGATCTTGCAGGATGTGGGGCAGGATGGACTGGCTGATCGAATGTAACCTCGTTTGTGCTTGAGTACGATCCGACTCACATAGTCACAAATCAGTGAGAGACAGGTACGTCTTTCGAACCGCGCTAGGGAGAACAGTTGCTGAAATATCCACAGGAGGGCATATATACTCGTCATGATGGACGCTAACGCTTGCACTGAGAAAAGGAGGTGGGGGATGTCTCTACAGCAAGAGTTGTTGGGTGCATACGGGCGGGATACGCTGAATGCCAATGGGCGGCGACTGCTGGAACTATCGGAACGCAATTTGCTTGCTGCTGTCGTAATGGACATTTTTATTCGGTGCACCCGCGAGTTGAGTGGAATGTCATATTGGTGTACTTCCGAAGTCCAAATCTTGGGGAAATATAGAGCCCGCCTTAATGACATCATCACGCGGCGAACAGACAGACAAGTCGTAAGAAGTGTCTCGCTGTGCTCCGACCTCCTGTAACGAAACCTGAATCAGATCACAACTTGGTCGCACCGGATTCGGCCGCTTGGATAATTTGCCCCTTCCCGCCGCAAGAGAGAGATACGAAGTTCAGGCGGACCATCGACCTCCAACAACTGATGGCGAACCCGCAAAACATCGGTGAACCTTCATCGAGCGATTCACGCCCCTGCGCCCGGTCACGGATGGAATATTGATAGAATGACAACGAACGGCGTTCGCTGAAGGGATGATGTCGGCAGCCGCTATGTACATTATATTACTTTTTCGCGGCACAGCAGTGCCGCGTCGTTGCCACGGTATGCCATGACACGTCACGGCAGTGCCCACGGCATGCCACGACGTTCTGCGACGTACTATGAAAGCCCCCGACATTTGCCACGAAATGCCGTGGAACCTTCACCGCATGTCACGGCAAGCCCCACGCGATACATGGCAAGACCCAGTGCATGTCACGGCAACACTCGCGGCAAGGCCCGCGGCAAGGGCTCTGCGGCCGAACCTGCCACAATTACCGCGAGTTGCCCCGGAAAAGCCCGCAGCAAGGACAGGGTGCCAGATGAGTCTCCGGCGGCTCCTACGGAGGGCTGATTATACTTCTGCATCTCGTGTGTGGGATCAGGGATCCCAATGGGATGCGCCCACTGCAGGGTCGAAGTACCCAAATGGGAACAGCGTGCCAGGTGAGTGGGCAGTGCCGCGGGTCCTGCCCCGGGATGCCACGGCAACTACCCCGGCAATATCCGCTGACACAACTGCGGCACGTGTCCCGCGAAATGCATCAATAACCCATGGGCCTTGCCGTGGCATGCTGCGTGGAAAACTTCAGTGGCATGCACGGAGAGCTTTTTTTCCCATAATTTCCATATTTTCTTTCGCGCAATTTTTCAGTCTTGCAGATTTTCCTGGTTTGTTGGCTTCTGGAGAATTACACGAATAGTGACAGAAAACCTCCGTGTCTTGATACATAATATCTCCAATATGTTTCTAAACTTCGGAAATTCTTGAAAAAAACTCTCCGATAAGAATGACCCTGAGAAGTCAAATACTGTTTATCCGTGCTACAGAAGTATCGTGCCTCATGCAAAGCGCAGTCAGGGACCGAACGAGTTGGTGTACCAGCGAGGATACGGGGGCGGGAATGTTTGCGGCGCGGCTAGGAGGGGAGTTCGCGGTGGCAGCCGTCGTATTCTGGGACAGTTACAGTTCCACGTCATGGTGGGCGTCATCTGGCGGGGCGCGGCCGTACCACCGGAGTGGAAAGATGCAACGATCGTAGTGCTGCACGGAACGGAGTGATGTAACTATCGAGGCATCTTACTCATGGCACAAGCAAGGTTCGCCTCAAGGGAATTGCCTATTGCCCGGGCAAATACTTCGAACGGGGGGGGCATATCCTACCAGAAGAGCAGGGCGGCTTTAGACCGCGACACATCGACGATCGTGACATGTTCTTAATGGTCCGACGACTTCACCAGCTGGATCGAAAATAGAGCACACGTTTTGCATGTGCTTTGTTGACTTCATCAAACCATACGATTCAGTCGACCGGACTCTCCTGCGGTCATTGATCGCTCGATTCGGCGTACCACCAAGATTCTCACCGTTATTCGCCACTTCCACGATGCTGTGCAAGCGCGCGTGGTACAGTGAAAGCAACAAGTTTCAGCGCACATAGTGGTCCATTTCTTATTCACCTACGGTGCACATGCATTTTTGTGGAGCATACAAAAATAAACACATGGGATTAAAAATAACTCCAGGTTCGTTGTACCCCTGTGAAGGGAGGGCCGAGGTAGGGTAAGGGTAAGGGATGCAGGTGTGTCCGGCAGCTGGGAAGCAGTGCTGCGCTTGTTCTGATGTATATCTTTGTTGATGCCGAGAGCTAAGGGGGTGCTCTGGTAGAGAAGTGAGAGGTAGGGGGGGGGGACTCGACACCCAGATATACTCGTCCTACCCCACCCTACAAGCTCTCCTAAATTCCTCTTATCTGATGTACTCCTACAGAAGTTTCCTTTGGCTATCGATCGTTCTTCTGCTAATATGGGAACTTCTCATTTTTCTGGTCTTATCTCCGTTAAGGAACGCTACTCTCGACTATCGGGCTATCCGCCATTTAGAACATTCCTAAAAGAACGTTACTCTCGACCAACAGAATATCCGCCGGGATATTCCTTTCTTCGGATTATTCCCGTTGGCCTGAGACCGCAAAACTGCAGGTTATATTATCTATATCTACAACCGATGAGTACTTCACTCACATCACATTAGCCCACCCTGAATAGTCGTATATGCAGGCCACAACATGCTCGAAGGGTGAGGACAAAGCTCATCCTAAACGACCAGGAAAAAGTGGTCGAAGATTCGGCTATTCGAAACAAAAAAAACTGAGGTTATAGATTTCCCCACACCTTGTAATAAGACCCAAACACTACGTCCTGCCGACGACGCCAGATGTGAAGAGAGGGCCGAGGTAGGGTGAGGGTAAGGGGCGCAGGTGTATCTGGCAGCTGAGAAGCAGTGCTTCGCTTGTTCTGATTTAGATCTGCTTTATTGATGACGAGAGCTAAGGAGGTGCTCTGGTAGAGAAGTGAGAGATATGGGGGGGGGACTCGACATCCAGATATACTCGTCCCACCCCACGCTACAGGCTCTCCTAAATTCATCTTATCTGATGCATTCCTGCAGAACGTTTCTATGGCTACCGATCATTCTTGTGCTAATATAGGAACTTCTCACTTTGTGGTCCTATCTCCGTTAAGGAACACTACTCTCGTCTAACGGGTTATCTACCATAGAGAATGTTCGGTGCACTCACTGATATGATGGGCCAAGCCTGAGTCAGTTCATAGAAGCCCCTCAGGGTACATATGTATACATTGTTCACTTGCAGCACACAAGACAAGGAAGAAAGGGGAAGAACACCAAGTGGCGGACAAAACACGTCGCAACCCGCTGACTGCTCCACACAGAAACACGCATATTTCCTGCGTGGAACTCCCAAATACCGTTACACAGGAATCCATTTACCAAGTACGTGAGCACTCCGAACAGCTCCTCTGCTCTCTACTTGGTGAATGCGATAACAAAACATCGCTCATGATAAAATACCGTGGTGATAAACCAAAAATAAAATCCAAGACACTAAACTAACAGATAACCAGTCAAGATCACCAACGTCTTTAACCAGAATGGTACATGGTGACATATCGGATTCACTCCCTTGTCCCCCAAAAAATATCACAAACCATAGGACCGCACGAAGTCAGAGCTTCAAGCCCCCAAAAATTGAAGAATAGTGACCCAAGAAAACTAATCAGAGTGCCAAATCCCAAGAACAAAATTAAAAATTCAAGTCCTCAGATCCCAGCAATAAAATACAACCTCCAAGCTCAATAAAATCCATAAACTAACTCTCAAATCCCATGAAATTTGTGATAATTTCCTCAAATTTCCTTAAATCTCAGAAAAATCCAAAAATCGGCCTCGTCAGATATAAAATCGACTAATAAAAAAAAAGAAAAAATAAACAAACAAACAAACGAATTAACTCATATTCATGATGAAGATCGTGTGGAAGCGGAACGCGTCTTTCGGAAGGGGTTTCGTCAAGAAGTCAGTATGTTCGTATTCCGGCTTCACATGTAAGATTTCAAACTCTCCCTGCTCGACAAGTCCGCGCAGGAAGTGGTGGCGGACATATATGTGCTTCGAGTTAGAGTTCGTCACGGGGTTGAACGCTATTTGGATCGCACCCTTGTTGTCCTCAAAAACCTAGATGCACGGATCCCCAAAATCAGACAACAGAAAACGCCACACTGACCATAGAAAAAGGGCCTCCTTGAAACCCTCTGCCATCGCAACGTACTCTGCTTCACTCGTGGAGAGTGTGGAAGTCTTCTGCGTCCTAGAAATCCATTGAATGGCCGCACCCCCACACATCACGGCTGCGCCCGAGACAGACTTCCTCCTAGTGTCTCGGAGGGCATAAGCTGCGTCTGCATAAACCACCAACTCTAATCCACTGCCCCTCTGGAAAGTATTCCCGTAGCTACTTGTCACCTTCAGATACTCCAAAATCCCTCTCGCAGCCAACCAGTGCTTGAGTGTGGGGGCATGCATATACCTCGCGATCGCCCTTACGGCTTTTGAGCTATTAGGTCTCGTTTGTTACAAAGCCACAGCAAACTGCCTACTAGTTCACGATAGGGCCAGTCACCAGTGGGTTCCTCCTCGTCAAACACCTCCAGAAAAATAACAGGCGAAAGTGGGGTGTTCCTACCAGCGGTCACGCCAAATTTCTTGACCGTCTTCTCCGCGAAAGACTTTTGCGAAATTGTCAGTAAGCCCGCGACCTTGTCTCGGGAATAGTGGCAACCGGTATCCCTTCGCAGCTCGCCAAGGATATTGATGGGGACTACGAGGTTCAGGTCCTCGCAAAAATGGTCACATGTCTCCTTACGGCCTACCGCAAAAATGTCGTCGAGGTGAGCCACAGCAATGATGGTAACAGACCCCGCCTCGAATTATCGAAAAACACACGGATCTGCGAGGCTCTGTTCAAGACTAAGACTCTTCAGGCGGGCGACCAAATGTCTACGCCAGGCTCTCGACGCCTGTTTCAAGCCGTGTAACTACTACGATTCAAGCGCATTACTCTGCCGGTCAGATCGCCACAGCCCTGTGGCATCCGCATCAAAACGAGTTCCTGGAGTTCGGCCAGGACAAACGCTTGTTGTACATCGAAAAGGCATAAATCCAACTGTAACTCCCAGGCTATCGCAGCCATCATACGGATAAATGACGCGGCGGGGGTGCGGGCAAAAGCCTCATTGTAATCAACTCCAGGGCGTTGGCTAAACCCTCTCGCCACTAGTCGCGATTTGGCCTTCACTACCTTACCATGCTCATCTGCCTTCCAAGTGAACATCCTCTTGGACGATACCACGTTCCCTCCCTTTTGCTGCTAAGCATCCCCGAAAGTCCCAGCTCCCTCGAGTCCGGCAATCTCCTTCTCCATTGCATGGGACCAGTTCACATGGTATGGCGAGAGCTTCGCTTCCTGGTAGGTCGCGGGCTCCGAGAGTTGTCCCGCGTCACACGTTGGCAGAGCAGGGGCGGGCTGGTTGGGCAGGCGCTGGTTGAAACGTGCGTGGTCAGCTGGCCGCGATGTACCAGTAGACGCCTGGTGGTAC
This sequence comes from Macrocystis pyrifera, assembly GCA_031763025.1. Lineage (NCBI taxonomy): Eukaryota > Phaeophyceae > Laminariales > Laminariaceae > Macrocystis > Macrocystis pyrifera. Next base: position 3,030,655 of record JASSKH010000031.1, read on the forward strand.
GCCCTCATCCTCGCGCGCGTCCGCCCCGGTTGAAGGAGCTCATTGTCCAGGGGGCCCTCGTCGTCTTCGATCTGAGGGTTCTCGGCCCTCGGTGGAGATGACGGTGACATCACCCCCGGCGGCGGCGGCATCTCCGGTGGCGCCGGCGTCATCATTGGTGGCATCCCCAAACGAAGTGGCGCCGTCATCATCGCCCGTGTCCTCGCGCGCGTCCGCCCCAGTTGAAAGAGCTCGTTGTCCCGGGGTCCCTCGTCGTCCTCGACTTGTTGGTTCTCGGCCCCCGGTGAGGATGACGGTGACGTCAACCCTGGCGGTGGCGGCACCTCCGGCGGCGCCGGCGTCCTCGCCGGCGTCGGCGGTACCGATGGTGGTGCCGGTGACATCACCGGTGGTATCCCCGGTGCCACAGTCGCCAGCTCCGGTGGTAAATACCTGATGTGCAGATCGGCTTTCCACGGTTCCGCCACCGACGTCAGCCAGGGATTTCCGGGTCGCAGCGGTCACGTCGGCGGCGCTCTTGATCTTGAGGGAGTACAGCCATCAAATGCGTGTCGCGTCATCCTTGAACGGATCAGGTTCAGAGCCCCCCCAGCAGACGTGATTTTCCTGGGGCCGGCAAGTTCAACACAAACGCGCTGCAGGGGGAGTGCCTCCCGAGACGATGTAGTCGTAGGTGTTGACGCACGCCTGCCCTTCGCCTGTACACACCCACTGCAAGTGACCAGGGTACCGGTGACTCCTTGCTGCTTGACCGTCTCGCGCAAAAGGCCCTCGTGGGCGTGGGCGTTGCACACGTTAAAGACGTTAATGTCCACCTCCTTGAAACGTCTATTGCTGGGGACGATCACGGCAGCAGCAATCGCCGGTCGGAACGCGGGGAGGAGAGGGGGAAGGCAGTCTTCCGGGGGATTAGCTGACGACAGTGCTGGCTCACTAGGTTCCGGCACTGTCGCAGGGTGTGTGGGGGGAGTTGCTACCGCTATCATTGGTTCCACCGCTATCGGCAGGTCTACCGCTACCATCACCCCCGGCGACAGCGGCATAGCAGATACTCCTGGCGTCCTCACCGGTAGTAACGCCACAGGCACCGGCGCGTGAGGGGGAGGGGGTGACAAAGCCGGTGTACCATCCATCGCTACCGACGGGTCTACCGCTATCATCACCCCCGGCGACAGCGGCATAGCAGATACTCCGGGCGTCCTCACCGGTTGTACCGTCACAGGCACCGGCGCATGAGGGGGAGGGGAGGGGGGGGGTTGCATCAAGGCCATCAAAGCTGGTACACCCTGTACAGGGGGGGGGGGGGGGGGGGGGGGGGGACTCGTGGCGTTCAGTCTGGACCCGGCTTCTGTCTTTCGGGAAAAAACAAACGGCCACCCAGTGGGCACCAGCAGCGTCGAGAGTGATCGCCTCCTTGGCTTGGACAGTGTGCAGCGAGAGCAAGTTTACCTTTAAGCTAGGGATAAAAGAAACACTCTCCAAGGTTACTCGTACGTCTTGCGTGCTGTGGAAAATCAAATCCACGCTGCCTACGTACTCCACTTTTAGTTCTGTACCGTCATCAACAAAATATTTCTGTGTTCTCTGGGGAGGGGGCGCGCTTGTTCTACATGTGGTCCGGGTTCGGGGTCATGTGCGTTGTCGCCCCGTTGTCCGCAATCCAATTCTCTATCCCCCTTCCCAAAACATCGTACTGACCGACCAAAGCATACTGTGCTGTGAGTAGATGTGATCGCTCTTCAGGAGCCGAGTAGTGCTGCGGTGGCTGCTGTGACTGCTGCGCCCGCTGTGACTGTTGGGCCTGCTGCGTCTGCTGCGCCTGCTGCTCCTGTTGAGCCTCCTGCTGTGAATGTTGGTAGCACTGCTGTTGCTCATGTTGGTAATGCGGTGGCTGCTGGAGCTGCGGCTGCTGCTGCGGCTCGTGGTACTGTCACTGCTGCTGGAGCTGCTGCTGCTGTTACTGCTGTTGGAGCTGCTGTTGCTGCTGGTGCTGTGACTCCTGGTGGAACTGTTGCTGTGGCTGGTACTGTGGCTGCTGTTGGTACTGCGGTTGCTGCTGCGGAATGGGGTCTGGAGTGGGGAGGAGCGGTGTTGTAGACCGGGCGGTATTCGCCGCGAAGTGGCTCTGGTAAACCTCACGAGGTGGGTTCGGGTCATCCACCAACGTCACGATAGCGTGGCAGTTCGCAACAAAATGGCCTATCTGGCCGCACCAGTAACATCTTGGGCGGGGATCAGCGGCGTGGATTCCCGGCTCGGTGCCTTGCGGCCGACGTAGGTTAGGGGGGTGCCCGGCGGCGTCGTACATTCGGTCGGTCCCAGGTGGGTGTCCTCCGGGCCCGACGAAACGTGCGTCGCGTACCTGCGGCCACGACTGGCTTCCACCGCCGCCGCGGCCGGCGTATGGCGGCCATGGTTGATGGCCCCTCCCCAGTTCTGGCCTGCCCAGCCTTGACCATGCTGGTGTTGCTGTTGGTGTTGACGCGGTGGCTGATGTTGATTGGGCTCCTGGTACTGCTGCTGTTGTTGACGGTGTGGTTGCTGCTGTTGCTGCCCCCAGTGCCCAGTGGCGCCACCGCTCACCGTGACACCTCTGCCGCCCGTGTAGTGGCCTGGGCTGGGGCCGAGGAAAATCCCCTGTCCACCTGATCCACCTCCGCCTATGGTTACCAAGACCTGTGCTGAGCCATCGGTCACTTGCCCCTTACTCGCTTCCAACTCCCTGCACGTTATGCGTACCCGGTCCTCGATCATGTTGAGAGTCAAGTTCTGGGCGTATTGCAGGATTTTGTTGTCCACCTCGTACTCGGACGTCAGACACCGCAGTAGGTGGAGGTTGGCTTCCTGATCCGTTTTTGGGATCCCTACTTCGGAGAGCTTTCCTCGGATGATACCCATCCTGTCGAAATAAAGGGTGATGCCCTCCCTCTCTTTCATATGGGCATTGATGTATTCTCTCTGGTACGCCTGCTTGTCGAGGTCGTTGCTCGGGACGTAGTGCCGACGTACCTCGGCCATTGCAAGACTAGGGCTGCCTATGTCATAGATCTTGTATCACAGAGACGAATTAGTCAGTGCGTTGGTGATACCCTCGTATGCCCTGCGAGCGGCGGCTACCCTTGCCGTTCCGAAACGGTAGTCCAGGTCTTGCTGACTCCTTCTACTTGGGCCCTGCAAGACTATCGGGTCGCTAATTTCCTTCAAAACATCGTTGCAGGTGTTCGTGACAGCCCATGATAGAAATTTCTTCGACCATTTAAAATAACTCCCCCTCCTTGCTGCTGTCAAGTTTTGGTGAAGTCTTACCAAAACCAACTAGAAACGTGCCTGGCTGACCATGTGACTCCGGTGGGCGCATTCCTCCTCCGGCCCCCTGCTGGAGTCTCTCCATCCTCGTTCGTCCCTCCTTTCCGATCTCCAGACGGAGCAGCATCTCGGCTATCTCTCGTTTCAGGCGGGCGATCTCATCATCGCGGCCTGCGACTCCACCCTCCGGTGAAGCCTTATTCCTTCTGCTCGTTGCAGTTCCACCCTCTGGCGGAACAGGGTTTCGGCCTGCTGCGCTACTAGCCATTTCCGCGGACTCTGCCGCGGCGGTGCTGACTGCCTCTGCTGCCGCTGTTATCGTCACTCCTGTAGCTCTCCTGGCTCTGTCGACCTCGTTGCCAGCAGCGCCTCTGCTCGGCTGAGGTCCCTCTGGCCTCTGCATCCGAAAAACTAAAAAATTCTTGCTCGTCTTCGAGCGGGGAGTTAACTCTCCCGGCGTAGCCCCAACCAGCAAGTGCGTCCAATTGGAACAGACGCTAGTGTGTTCGGCGCACTCACTGATATGATGGGCTAAGCCTGAGTCAGTTCATAGAAGCCCCTCAGGGTATACATATTATTCACTTACAACACACAACGCAAGGAAGAATGGGGAAGAACATCAAGTGGCCGACAAAACACGTCGCAACCCGCTGACTGCTCGACACAGAAACACGCATATTTCCTTTGTGGAACTCCCAAATACCGTTACACATGAATTCATACACCAAGTACGTGAGCACTCCGAACAGAGAACATTCCTAAAAGAACGTTACTCTCGACTAACGGAATATCCGCCGGGATATACCATCCTCTGGATTATTCCGGTAGTCCTAAGACCACAAAACTGAAGGCTATTTTATCTATATATATCGCCCGTTAGTACTTCACTTATATCTCGACCCTACAAAAAATGTAGTTTTCGTCGCCGGGGGGGCGGGGGGGGGGGGATGACAGGAGCAAAGAGGCAGCAAGGACAGCAGAAATATGAGCAGACCGACCGGGTAGTGGGTTGAGGGCTTCAAAAACGTCGATTCGGATTAAGACATGCACCATAAGCGTCTGTTCGAAAAACCTGAGCTTTTCGATGCATGCTACAAGGTAGCGGTGCACCTGCAAATTTATGGAGACGTTCTCCTCCCATGAAGGGCTGCATATATCGTCCTAAAACAATGGACTCAAGAAAAGGTGCTGGCTTGCTCTGATGGGAAACCCCGCAACGTGGTACGATAGGGGTTATCACATTTCGGCCGATATTTGTTTTGACCGACGGGGCTCCTTAAGGGCACTGTTGAAATATCATCGTAGTTCAAACAATATTATTCTTAGGCACCGAGACTTAGGATTTGCTCATCCGGTTTTGCAATTTTTTGCCCATGCTACGGTAGAGATATACTGTTTTGGTTTCTGAGTCTCTTCTCACATGAGGGGGCCTATCCCGCGGCAAGGATCTGCACTTTTTGTTGGCTCAAATCTTGCCTGACCGGTTGAGGCCTAAGGTGAACCAATGTCTAGTAGAACGGTCGAGTCGTTGCGTGAAATAAAACTTATTTGAAGTGGTACTTCGGACTAGATATTGAGATCCTCCTCATGCGAGGAGCTCAGAAAATTAGACACCGCCCCTATATGCCGTGGCATCGCCCAGGAGCTCTTGTATACCTCAGCCAAAAAATAAATATGGGCGAGAGCGTAGCTGCACCCGATGAACATTCTCATTGCCTAATAATAATCAATCAACGAAACATACTTGCGCACATTAATGGAATTCCGACGATTTTGGGTTAAGGAGCCCCCGTCACACAGAAAAAAAAAAACGTTTCTGCCAAAACTTGCTCCCTTTATCGTAGCACGAGTCTTTTTGGGTTTCTTGAAATCAACATTGGCTTACTTCAGGTACACAGTTCCTTCAGCAAGGATGGGCCCCAGCAAATACTCGGTACACCCCTAACAAAACATGCCTCCCCCCTCGGCCTGCATGTCTAAATAAAAAAAAATGCTGTTAATGTTAATAGTAGTAGTATCAAGGCCCAACACGATGTTGGGTACTTTTCTCGGTTGAGAAGCCTCGTATCATCATCGGGTCAAACATTGCTATTCTCGGGACATCTCGATATGATATCGTATCCTATGTCATGCGATCCATCGATCCATCGCATCATATCGTCGGAATACCAATCTTGTTTCGGAAAACATTGTCTTTGTGTACTTGGGCCATGGGATTATTCATCGGGATCCAATTCGATTTTGTGGCTGAAGTCAGCTTTCGGGTGAGGTATGGAGCTCCTTAAGGTCGAGTGAGGAGCCTCAGCAACTTTAGGGTGAACCTCTATCGTAGAATGCCTCACTATAGTTGTAAGTACCACGAGTCTCGACCTCTGTAGCCTTTGAACTTCACTACAGTTAGTACAGCAGTACAGTAGACGCGTGCCAAGTTAGAAGTGGCGGTTTTTGGCCAGTTTTTTCGGTCACTGGGACCGACCGGACTCCTTGACCCAGTATTGTTGGAATACCTTCGGTTTTTTGCGCTTTATTTTCGTAGTGTACTCATGTTTTGGGTTGCTTGATTTTTCGTCTGGCTGCATTCTTTTTTATTTTATTTTTTCTATTACGGGGGTCCATAGTTAACAGGACCTATGGTATACATAAAAACCTATATATTTACCTATTTTTACTAATAAAATTTGGTCCCGTTGACTATGGACCCCCGTAATAGTTCAAGGTCAGGGCGGGGCGTAGGGCTCGGAACCTCACGAAATTTAGGGTGCCTTCCTGACGTGGCATGCGTCAGTTCTTCTATAAGACTACCGGGAGCCTGGTCATGTTTGTGTTCCTTCCATCCCTTTCACTACCTTTGCCCTTCTCCAACTCTCTCCCTCTTCGTGACTCAGAACCGGGGTCACATATAGAGCCATCCCACAGTAGGGGTGCACCCGACGTTCCTGAGCCCCTCACATTAGGAACTCAATATCTCACCCGATAAAATACTTGGAAAAAAAAAACGTTCGGGCCATCCGATCTGCACTTGTATGCGCTAGTCCTAAAACGAATATACGAGATTTGTTTTTATACTAACTGGTAGTTCCTCACTTGAGGAACTCAATTGGTCAGAATCCTTTCGCCCGAAAAGTACAACCCCTACCGTGGGGTGACTCTATAAGGCACTTGTACCCCCTACCCACCACAGTACGTGCTTACATTTTTTGTCGCAATTAGGGATCAGCAACACTGCTCCTTTGTTCCCGCGCCGAGTCGCGTCAAATCGCGTATACAAGCGCCATCGTAAGTTCTTTCAGCGGTCGACGTGTTTTACAAAAAAAAAAAAAAATACTTGGGTAGTTTTGAATTTTCTAGACCACACCGGGGACGCCAAGACCAGCAATTCATATTTTTTTCCTGTTGCTTTATGGGATAGTTGGCCTTGCACCTTGCCGTCTTACCATACGCACATAGTTCCACTCTTTTCTTCTTCGTCCATCAACTGTATTTCAAGCACTCCCTCGAGCACTGCGTGCAGGTCTCAGCGCAGTCGATACCACTTGTTTCACCGCGGGGAAAGGTGCAGAGCCGACTGCAGCCCTGAACGCCGCAGCACTGGTGCGGGGGACCATAGTACATCGCTGCGGAACAGGATCGCTAGGTGATCCAGCTGGACGTCAAAACTGCTTTCCTTTTCGCGGACATAAAGGAGGACGTGTTCGAGACTTCGGACGAGAAAGCGTACGACACGTCATGAAGCTGGGAGAGAGTCTGTTCGGGCTAGCCCAAAGCCCCCAGAACTGCTTGAGAACCATCGACCCGCGCTTGGTCGACATCGGATTTGTTCCACTCAAATCCGACCCCTGCGTGTACATTTACGACCATGACAACGTGGTCGTCGCCAGCACCCTCTACGTGGATGATCTCCTCGTCGCTGGTTGAAACATGAAGGTGATCTCATCACGGAGATGAAGAAGAAGCTGATGGATGAGTTCCAGATGTCTGACGTGGGGGACGTATCACTTGTTCTGGGAATGGAAGTTTCGCGTGACCGCAAAAACCGGAGCGATATCGGTTTCTCAGGAGAAATACACCAAATCAATCCCTGAGCGGTTTGGCATGGGAAACTGCAAGCCTATGAGCACTCCAGGGTTCGGCGTGGAGCTATCGGTGGAACAGCTGGAAGAGAATCTGCTGAACGCCGAAGAAACACAGCGCTTCCGAGCGATATCTGGCTCGGTCATGTACCTTGCACAGGTTACGCGATACGACATCATGTACGCTATCTGCCAGCTTGCTCGGGCGATGTCCACGCCTTCCAAGGTCCACATGGGTGGGGCCACGTCGTCTGCGTTGCCTTGCCGGAAGTGCTGACTTCACCATCGTCTTGAAGAAGGTAGGATTCAAACCCACCGCGTTTTTGGACCCAAACTGGGGCAGCAACCCGGACAACGGAATGTCGACGTCGTGCTATATCATCATGATGTCCAGGGCCCCCGTGAGCTTCAAGACAGGGATTCAGAGTCTGACAGCCATGTCCACGATGTTAGCCGAGCTGGTAGCTGCGGCACTAGCGATGAAGGAAGTCGTCTTCTGTTCGAATATGGTGGCTGAGCTGGGTTCTGGAGGAGACTTCGGGCAAGTACCCCTTCATGCTGACAACACGGCTACCCTCCACGTCATCGGCAACGGCACGTACAGCTCTCGCACAAAACGCATCGCTCTACGTTTCTTCAACACTCGTGAGATGGTAAAGGACGGAAGCATCTCCACCCACTACATTCCCACGGAGAATCAGCTCGCTGATATTCGGCACCAAGCATCTGAACAAGCACCGACCTCGCTTTCTTCTAATAGGCAGAATCGAGATTTTTTGCGCGTAATCTTCCAACGACCTCAACTCGCCGGATTTTAATCTTCCAACGACATCAACTCTGTGTATGTGTATGTGTGTTTGTGTGTGTTGTTGACATGTCTGTTTCTTGCGTAATTCGGTCTACTGTTGTATCAGTCGTTCGAAATACTTCTCTGGTCATGATTGATGGTAAGGGTTGTGAGAATGTATGAGTAAAATGGTAATCGAGATGTGCGAAAAATAATTCACAGTACATCTGCATAGCACACCCATGAATGTATGTATGTTCTACAACTTCAACAGAGTTATTTTGGTTTTGCTTTTTAACATAACGAGGCTGCTAGTGTTTTTTATATAAACGTATATCGCATGATCAAGTACTAGTTTAGCGGTACAACACTTTGTAGCCACCTACAATATCTCGTATTTTAGTTTCAGTTGATATACTCAACAACTATATGTGCATGTCTATTGTCGCGTATCACAGACAACTTTCATTGTTGTCGCGTATCACAGACAACTTTCATTGAGGGGGAGTGTTATGGGAATGCCTATGCATCTTCCTTATGTTTGTTATCAATGTTCAGTAGCACTGTTCTATGTACTTCATGTAGTAGAAGCATGTGTGATCGGTATGATTAGTGCCGGTTGGCATGTAACGTTTGCGGAGGAATGAGTGTTAGCATTCGTAGAACACCCGATGCTGTCGGGTGCACGAGTCTCATTCTGTCAGATCTCTCTGGCTCTTCTAGGTACCGCAGCTACCCTTACCAACTCCTGGGTACTGCCATCGTCCTGCCTGGACTACTACCAGTCTTTCTGTTCTATCTGTTTGTGCTGGTCACAAGCGCCCGTGTTTACAACATCGAAGCATCGTCTTCTGCACTGAAGTACTGTCGTACTTCTTCTGCTACAAGCTCTCCGAGCTACAACATCGACTAACGTCGGTGGGCGTCAGCCTCTGCCACCATTTGCGTGGGGACACATCACAATTCCCACAATATGGTACGCACAAAAACCTATATATTTACCTATTTCAAATAGAAACATTTGGTCCTACTTACTATGGTCCCTCGTATTACTTACGAACCGCCGCCAATGTTGGCTGAATGAACGCCTTATCCAAACGGCGATTCTCCCAACACACCCTGATCACGGAAACACGACAACAACAGCAACCGCTTCCCAAACGAGACGCGAAAACAAAAAATAGTGGGTGAGACTCGATCCTCTCGTGAAACGCCTGTGCACCATGTGTTGCGTGCCGCAACAAAGCTTTGAGGCCACCAAACACCGCAGCTCGTTCGTGGGTCTTTTTTCCCTCTAACGTATTGATGGACGTATTTGTTTCTCTAAGCCGTATTGGTGGAGGTATTGTTCCTTGTACCTGACTGGTACAGGTAGCTTTCCCTCTTCCTTATTGAAGGGGGTCTTGTTTTCTCTTTAAGGCCACGCTGGCATCCAAGCGTCTCCTGGTCCCCGGGTTTCCCGTTTAATGGGTGCACAATGTTTTTTTTCGCTATTTCAACACGCTGCGCTTATAATTGGGCTGATTCGTGCTTACCGGAGAACGTCCGTGACTTGAAAGAGATTAACCACAGCAGCGTGTGTTTCTCTCGAGATCGATCGCCCGCAAGGTTTTTAACAGAGGCCTACACACTGGCATAGGGGTGCTGCAGTGGTCGAAGTTGGTAGAAAATCGCGGAGTACAAAATGAGACTAACACCAGCCCCCAAATGAACGTTTTCACTTCACTTTCGGACCAGCTGCAGCTCCTCATAGGAAATTTCAGCCCCGCGAAAATGAGGGATGCTCCTGATGGGGTGTGTGAGGGCATCAGGTGCGCCAGACGGCAGGCGTACGCTGCCAAAAACGACTCACGAGGTGTTTTTGGTGTACTGGAAGTTGCGAGCGAGTAGCACAAAAAGCTCGCAAAACACTTAATAGTTTGATTTCGCACAATGGAGGACAATGGCTACGTCACCGATGAAGAACTAGCCTTTTTCGCAACAATATTGCCGTTCTCCATACGGATGATATATTTCTTCGGTAGCCGTCGTCGAAGATGCCGCGGGAGGCAAAACTACGTTCCCCATGATGGGTAGTAATTTATTGGGCCCAATCAAAAGGCAAAAAAGGGCAACAAAAGTCAGGACTATATATGTTTGAATAATCTATCAGGTGTTTTACAACTACGAAATACGGATCTCGGTTGCTAATCCCATACCCTAATTCCCACGTCGTATGTGTATGTTGCCGAAACGCCTACGCGCGGGTACTTGACCCTCTTCTAAGGGTGCTGGCGTCCCCTTAGCACGCTTAGCTGAACGTGCAACATAAGTGAAGCCGTTGAGTGTATTGGTAAACTCTCACATGAATTAAGGGCGACAAGGGTACTGTTCTCCAACTATAATTGTCACCCACACTCTCCCCGATGGTTCTCGTGCCGGGCGGGCTGTACATGGAAATAACATCAAATACCACCGTGGTACTACACACTTCTAGCGATGAGCCTGTACGTCTGCCATCGGACCCCGAACACAACAATGAGCCACCAATAACCACACAGAGGCAAATAAGAAAACCTTCGGTAGCCTTGACCCTTTGACCTTGTGGCATTCCATCGTGGATTTTGATTTAGAGCATTCCTGACCTTGCGTGTATCTCTCTATGCTCGTGCGTACCTGCACGAGCGCTTTGCCTCGATGTCGGGAAATGAATCGCGGTAATCTCTTCGTGTTTCAACTTTCGTGTTCCAACCTTCGGAGGAACCCAAACCAACAAGGGCGGAATCGAGTCCTCTCTTTGAGACTCGGGCGTAGGACAAACCAACGTCTCAGGGGCGAGGAGCCGGGCCAAACTTCAAAACGAAAATCTTCCACCAACCGCAACAATGGAGCTGGTGGTGTGTGATCCACATAATAAGCGAAAACACAGTGCGCGGAAAAAGAACCAGCACATATGTCTACGTCACGAAACACGAAAACTTGTTATCATAGACACAACAGAAGTGAAACTCAAAACACAAACAAAACACCAAACACCACAGCAACGCATCCCGCCCACAATCACCCACGGGACGAACCCCGGCACCTCGGAACCACGGAGGCTCGCCACGTTGCCATATCGGCAACCTCGTTTTTACCTCAACTATCGTACAGTAGACACTGCAGCCTTCTACGCAAGTAAGTTGACGATGAGCGGAGCACAAACAAGAGCGACGACGCTGGTCGCAGCATACGCCAAGGGTAAAAGTCCCGGGACTGTGCTGCTCGACGACGAGGTGTCGTCGGCACCAAGCTCCGGGAATGCGCTAGTCGGAGACGAGGTGGATTCGTCGGCAGAACCATCCTGTGAGCACCAGATATAAGGTAGGCGACGGGGGAGACGCGACACGATGTCATCGAGACAGGGAAGAAAGGGAATGCATGAGCATGAAGGGACCAGACCGAATGGCATGTCTCTGTTGGGGGGGTGCTTCTTTGCAGGAGAAGATCACATAGAGGACTATCGCGCCATGCAGCATAGATGTGAATGCCCAACCAAACCATAGTGTTCAAACCTGCAGGGCGACGTCAAACCAACAACATGCCTTCGCCGACAACCACTAACCGAGAATGAGCTCCCTCTATGTCTCGACGTGAGACAGACAACAGGTGGCCCCAGAAGAGGACACGCCACACAGGAGGACACGCCACACACGAGTTAACACGAAATAAAAGCAACATATGCACACCTTCGAGAAGTTACCTATGAACTACCTGGTACTTAACTAGACAACACGGCGACGTCCACTACATCGACGGATATTGCGACACACACACCTCATCGTCGCCCTCGGTGGTGGAGCACATGTCGACTATCCCGAATGTTCGCTCGAAGTCGGAATCAGCGGCCAACTCGTCCACTCCGTCTATGCTACCGCCGCACATCCCGAAACCGCAAGCCCCAGACATTGGGACATTCTGGTCTGGGTAGTACATGACGAAGTCGATGCACCTAAGAGACCCCCGTGGGGAGATATATGGGAAGGGGAGGGGGGGGGGGGGGGGGATGCACTGTTATATAAATGTTAATATAATAGCACCGCAATTGTACGTATTTCGTTGATTGTCGGTAAGCAATTCCCGAAGAAAGAAGCATCGCGCGATGCGTCTATTAATACCTCAAGGTAGCGTTGGGATCGCAGCGTTTTCGTTGCAAGACCAGGAGTGCACCATGCCCCACGGTGCTATTTTGCGATGGTCTAGACAATCCGCAGTCCCACGGCCTGGAGGCAAAGGCTGGGCAAGGCAAAGCCTCGGCAGATATGTCAATTTTCCGTTTCTCAGTATGTCGAAAATGAGCACTTCGTGGAGGTCTTCGGGCGCTGGGCTGCTCGCTCCCGGCATGCCGTACAACAGCGCCAGCGCAAGCGTCGGCGATCTGTGGCGCATCTTTATCATACTGCAAACGCAACAACTCACATCTCGTTTTCAGACCCTAGGCCGAATGTGACGTTGTCCGAGCCCACCGAAGAGAGGTCGGTGTCGTAGTAGCAGTGCGTCTCAAACCGATCTCCTTTCTGCATGGACAGTGATTTCGGGAGCGAAACACGACGTCATGATGGTGGACCAAGGAAAGTGCAGGCGAGGTCAGTATATGGTGGTGAGGAGATGTAGCATCGAGCTGGTTTCGGCAGGAGAGGCAGAGAGCGGATAACCAGTGGACGACAGAGCAACCTGCCGGCAGACGTTGCCCCGGGCATCGGCAGCGAGCACCCACAGAATACACGAACACGCTCACCCGAGGGCCCTACTCGTGACACACCTCGAATATGCAGGAGACTAATAACCGAACCGAACCGCAACGGCTGGGCTTTTGTCTTCGCACGGAGAAACCCAACGACCGACCTGGATAGTGACGCTGTCGTTGCTGGTGATAAGATGGAAGCCCGCCTGCAAGAAGGAGTAATACTCGACCTCGGCAGAGTGGACCATGACCTCCTCGCCATCACTGTTGTTGCGGTACTGCCGAGTTTCGAGCCGCTGTCCGTTCTCGTGCATGTGAAGGCCGTGCGAGAAAACGGTTACCGTGTCGTTCTGTGCGTGAGTGACAGAAAAAGACGACGGATGCGTGGGCACGAGATCGGGGGTGCGGCGTCGGGTGAAAATTGCCGTCGATCGCTCTCATGTTTAGCAAACACACGTGCACAAGGGTAGAAGGTAGCAGCAGTGATCATTGGCACAGTCAATCGCAATCAAGGTGAAGCGTCGGACAGGAGTCAGTAGTAGAGTTATTCATGGGGGGAGCTATATTGTTGGTCCATTTCCGTCAAGTGTTCAGGTCTGATCGGCAACGTCTTCCATGCCTGACTCTCGGTTCCCTTTTTAATGTGGGTGGTAGGATTGTGACAAGCACTGCACGTTATCAGATGCTACTAATAATAATCAAACACAAAATAATGATAATGATGATTGGGTTTTCATTTGTTTGGTGAGTTGGAAACTGTTCAGTGTTTTTTGGTGTGTTCACTGGGCCATGTCGGGATACCCCCCCCCCTTCCCCCGTCCGTCCATCGCGAAGCAATAATAATCTGTATAATGACTATATTTTTGCTTGTTGGGGCATATATTTCCGTTGGAAGCTGGGTGATTTATAGTTGGCCGATTTGGTTGGTAGTAACTAGATTGTTTTGTGCCCCCGCCCCCCCCAGCGTGGTCATGCAGTGTTTGGTTAATACCATTGCTGATATTACTGCATAATGCACGGTCATGTTCGTAGGGAGGAGCTCCAAGATTGGTGCTACTGTTCGTGCGCGTACCTATGCATTGTTTGTTACTGCTTTAATTTTCTTTAATTTTCAGTGGTGTGCAATGGGTACTTTAGTGGTTGGTTTGTAAGGAAGACATAGCTTTGTTTGGTAAGCTATACCGTCGAGAGATTCGGGTGGTATTATACTGACTTGGAGGAGTAAGATGTTTTGGATTTTATTGACTTTTTAGAATTCGAAGGGCGATGCGTGCACAGCTGGAAGGCGGTTGTGCGTGTGTAGCAGGTTTTGAACTGATGGCCGTTTGAATATCGCGGGCAGAGGTCCGTAGTTTCGGCAGTTGAGTGTTTAGGAGATTGTTGAAGCTTAAGCGAGTACAGAAATTTGCATTGAATTCGAGTTTTGTAATTTTGATGAATTTGGTGTTTTTGTGCAGGGAGGCAGCTGTTTCATGTATTCGGAATTTCTGTGTTTGGGTTGGTGGCACTACTGCTTGTAGTGCCACGATAACAGCACCTACCAGGTATGTGTTGGGTGATTGTAGACCTACAGTAGTACGGAGTTTTGTAGCTGCATATTGTCCTACGGGAATGTGAGGTGGGTTTTATGTTTTCCTGAATGGGTTGCATAAAAGTATACTATCACGGGGGACCATAGTACATAGGACCTACGGTACACACAAAAACCTATATATTCCCCTATTTACTAACAATATTTGATCCTATTTACTATGATCACGGAGACAAGGGCAAAAGAGGCTCCTTGACCTCACAACTTAATTGAGGCTTCGCAAAACCATCTCTTCTTTCGCTCCCGCGCCTCATCGCAAGGTCGAGCAGTGCACGAGTTGTCCCCTCACTGCGAACCCCGAACCACCTGGGAATTATTTTGCTTAGCTTTTTGAAACTATCAACAGCTGCACCTCGGTTTTTTCATGTCATCACTACGCCGTTCTTGAGGCGTTCTACGATTGAAGTCCACCCTGAATTTTCTGAGGCTCCTCACTTGACCTCCATACCTCACCCGAAAACTGACTTCACCGAAAATCGAATTGCGTCCCGATGAATATTCCCATGGCCCAAGTATACAACAACGTCATTTTTCGAAACTAAATCGGCATTCCGACGATTCTGGGTTAAGAAACCCCGACATTCAGAAATCGTTTAAGCGGAAATGTGCTACCTCTGTTGTAGAACGCGTCTCTTGGTTTGTTTTTTACCACAAATTACATGTCCCTTTTTTTGTTGCAGGGTTAATTGTTGCTGACTGTGGTGCCTTCGCTCATTTCGGAGTGAAGCCAGAGCTGGATGCCGCGCCCTACATCGGCGCTCTGGCATGTGAAGGGTTAGGTGCTACCGGATGGGGAGTGTCGTTTTCGAGTCGGGCGCGCGCAGCCTTCCCGGAAAACGTTCGCTTCTCACTTCTTGCACCTGCACATTCCCTACAGAAGACAACTCTACTGTTGTTGTAGTACAGGGTTGGTCCCGTTGTAAGGCGGCCTGGTGACAAGCGGTTTGAAGTCGCCTTGTGATTGTACTTGCCTCATAGCCGAATAGCATCTGTATAAGGAGCACCAGGTACGGGCTTAATAATATCGGTACTATTCAGCCATGTAGCAAACACAGCACCTCAACGAGTGCCAACTTTCAGCGGTCGAGCTGCGAGAGAACGTGTGCTCTGTCGTGTTCCCAAGGCGTGTTTTTTTTTTTTTCTCGCACGCTTGGAGTCCAGCTCGACAGCGTAACGCCAGGAGAATCTGCCGTGGAGAGCAGCCCTGGACCTACAGCAAGTATATGCAGCGAAGTCCGCTGCTTTTCGACTGATTCTTATCGTAATTTGTTTCAGCATCGCACTGTGCTGCGCCTGAGTAAAAAATGTCTTGCACTGCAAGAATGAAGATCGCCGGAGACACGGGTACACTTGCACATCACGAGCTAAACATCAGTACCGCCGCAACGATCTCCGAACGTGATGTGCACATAGTTTTGCTTTTGCATTGCACCTTTAACACCCACTTGCTTGGTCGATCTCTTCTACTCCTACCGCGAGTAGCAGGCATGAACGCCAATTTTGGCCAGCGTGGACTGGTGCTATACTCTTGGGGCGGGGGGGGGGGGGGGGGGGGGGGGGGGGGGGGGAACTCAAGGTCCTTGCTTTGCGACCGTGCAGAATCACTACGCCGCGTACCTTTCCTATTTCTTTAAACTCACTAAGTTTGATGATTTTCGGTGTCGCGATGTGTACAACCATGGGCGGGTTTGCCACGCTGTTATAATAAATAAATTATTTTCAAGTCCGATTTCGATTGAAGTATAGAGCCACTCGCTCGAGTGGCCTTAACGCGGTACGTAGTGAGCAGAGAGACCCCCGCATTCCTCCTTACAATACTGTCGTGAGCCACACGCGGGCCACACCAAAGTGTCCAGTTTCCATACTTTATCCTAGACAGATAGCGGCTTAGGAAGGATTTTATTGGGGGGAGGGGTGCATGATCATGTGAGGTAGTGGGTTTTGTCTTGGAAGAGGGATGGAAATGAACGGGGGGGGGGAGGAGGGGGGGGGGGGGGGCGCATGGCGTCTCATCCTTGCTGCTGGCTTCGGCGTACCCTTCCAACTGGCAGGAGGTCACCGACATATCTGAATGCACCTATATTGCTCGATGAGCTGTAGTAACAATTGCGAAGCCAATGGACCGCTTGTGTGGCGAGGGGAGGGACGTTGCCCGCGGGTGACTTGGTACTTATTGAGTGTCGGAGCCGTTTGAATATGGCGATCGCCCGTCTTAGATAGGTACTATCTACAGTCCCTGTATAGAACGAAACTCCCTATGTCGCCCTCTGTAGGTACTGCACCTATAGAGGGGGACTTGCCTTGTACAGACTCCTGGTCGTGTCAAGCCAGTTTAGGTCGACTCGTAGCCGTACTCCCCTTGTAAAGTATGGTCTACAACGGGTTCAACTCTGTGCGTCAAAAACGCCCATAACTCGAAAGCCAATGAAGGGAGCGGCAGCAAAGCCAAAGGCATGACATCAGCTCCGTAGCAACTCTGGTATACAATTTTTGGTAAAATGATTCATCTCACGGTCGGGGTTGCATAATTTTTCTCAGATGTTTTTGTCTGCCCGGTTGACGTCCTCAATTCACAAACTACGAGTTAGCAACACAGGTCTTCCCACGAGCAGTATGTGTGTTTCAGGACCGCGAGGCGTTCTACGATAGACGTTCAGGCTATATTGTCTGAGAGGCTCCTCACTTGACCTTAAGGAGCTCCATATTTCACCCGAAAACGGACTTCAGCAAAAGACAATTTGCATCCCGACGAAAAATCTCAACAAGATTAGCATCCGACGGTTTTAGGTTAAGGAACCCCGTCATCCAGAAACAAAATAGCGGAAGTGTGCTACCTCTATCGTAGAACGCGTCGACCAGCGCATCCAGAAATGGAGGTCGGGTTGCGCGAGCGAAATTCTTCGAGGTTCATATTTCGGGCGTGAAATGTTGAGCTCCTCGTGCGGGCAGCTTAGAAAACAAAGCAAGGCATCACCCCAGCAAGGGCATTGGCCTAAAGGCCACGATTTTCAATCAGAGCCCGTGACACTGCCCACGTTTTCTTCCAGCTGTTTGAGCTCATACGCACAGCAAAGAAAACCGACGAAATTCTCCCGGAGCAAACACACCTACAACCAATCACCCACCTGAAAGTGTTCTTCAAAGCAAGAGCTCGGGCACTGGAAGGAGTAAGCCGACTTTCCCTCAGGAAGGGGCTCGTTCCCTAGAGCGACAAACGGGTCACCCAGCTGTATCACCCCCATGTGTATCGGGCGGAGCTCCTCCGTGTAGTACACGCGCACGCCGGAGTCGTCGATCAGACCCTCGATTTCGTCAGGATTGTTGTAGTGTGCCTGTATAGCTAGGGACAGAAACCTCTCAGAGGCGTTACCGAGCAGAAACCCGACGTCGTCGGGCAAGGCTGTGTCGGTCGACCCGGGAGCCCAGACAAAAATATCCGCGTAGTTAACGTTTTCACAGGGTGTAGAAGAGGACGTTGAGGGCCCTGTGGCCGTCGCAGAGTCGTCGCCGCCCCCACACCCCTGGCCGCAGTTGTCGACGGTGTACGCCCGGAGCACGAGATGGTGCACGTATGGCGCGTTGTCGCTGTTGACAACTGCCTCAAACCCGATCGCATGGTACTGCCGTATTGTTGCCGCCATTGGATGGAGTTATTCGAGTGAAGAACGAAGCGATACATGGGAGTAGGAAGGGTACTCTGGTTAGACACGACACGCAACAGTAGCTAGATCATCTCAACGTGTTCGCTACGACAGCGGTCGGGAGGGGGGGGGGGGGCGGGGCAGGGTGTCAGGTTGTCGCCGACCCAGGGTTCGCCTTGCAAGGATGACACTAAACCGGCATCAAGTCGCTCTTGAGTTGCTGGTTGGCATTGACTTTGTCGAGCACCCCGGGTGAGTGCTCGTAGGCGTGACAATATGCCAGCGTACCTTAGAGGGGATTGGGTCTCCGCCGTTGCGCATGCCCAGAAGGAAGCCCCGCGCCATACACACACGTTTTACAATGCATAGCTTACGATACACGGAGGATAGTTCTTTGCGCTCTCCTGGCAGGGTATGGACGCACGGCTAGTAGCTTCATTTTGGTCGTGGAGCTGCGGTCTAGGTTTAAACGTGTTGAGCACGTCTCGACACGAAATGGTGGCATACGTCTATCCGCTCCGCGCAACAGTCTGCCTCCAACCACACCATGTCTCGCAAACGCGCGGCATTAGCGCCAACCTCAAAGAGGCACAGGCACACGCGGGGGTAATCGGGGGAAGGGGAGGGGTTACGGGAGAGGCAAGTTGGGATAACAGTTTTTTTGCGCGATGTGAGGTGCAGCAGGAGGACCGAGGATGGGAACCTCGGTGGCGTCGGCTACCGGCTACACGTTCGTGTACATGTGCCACCCTTCCGTCCAATAAGGGATACCTGGCGTACCGTAGGCCAAACCATGCCTAGTCGTACGCACCTCATCCAACGGAGGTAGATCCGATGCTGATAAGCAGGTGCCTTGGTACGTTGTCCGCGTTGCCGGGATGGTGAAGTTGCGCTACCGGGTGTCATAGCACACGCGTGGGGGGGGGGGGGGCGAGATATTTGATATGATGTACTTGTGCTGTACGTATGGGGTCGAGGGTTGGATCGATTGCGCTGTCAAAAAAGGGAAACCACGGATGCCTCAGATATGCCTTGGGCGCGAAGGGGTCGATAAGACTCAGTTCCATGATATATGGGCTCAAGCGTGCGGTTATATCTATCAAGACCCGGCGAAAACATTGGGGGAACTGCGAACTTGAAGGTGATATCTATGAGCACGGCTTCTGCCGGCGCGTGGCCGACCCCTGCAATCCATCAACCCCCTTGCATGGTTCCAACAGCCAGCGGGACCTATTTCCTTTTGGTTACGTTTCACGTTTCGGTTTATAGTCGAGTACATAACACCAAAACTCATTTTTCTCTAGGACCAAGTTTGTCGCAGGAAGTGCCCTGTATCCCTCTGCAACCAACTTTCCTGACCGCCCTAGCATAGACGGCCTCTCACCGCATTAACGTCGAAGAAAGCAATCCCGGGGTCGGACGTGATCCCGGCAATCGGATCGGGGTTGGAGTTCTCCACGCCGCCGTACAGGATCACTTGCCCCTTGGCGAAGTTGTCGCCGTGGTAGGTGACAGTGTCTTGGTCACCCCAGGCGGTAAGGATCCGAGTCGTCTGGGCTCCTGTCGTCGTTTCGTCGGGGCGTTGCGCCACAGCGCGTCTGTCTTCAGTTTCGTTTTTTTTTCTAGTCTTTTGTTTTTTAACATGACGAACAATAAACTGAGATTACTATGGTGGTAACTCTATGGACAGTGAGGGGCCCACCAACAACAAGAGTGGGATCTGAGCAAGCCCTACGTAGAACCGTAACGTACGGTAGACAATCTGAGCAAGCCTTTGTGCTTTGAGCATGAAGGCAAGCATGTAGGCTGTTATATATGCGGTAGGATTAGGGTGCAGCGCTCGCCGCTGAGCTCGAGTGTTTAATCCAAGTTTCTTAGCCTCCTCCAAACGAGATATCTAGCCTTTTTAGTTCATTTTTCGGATCTTTCCTTAATCGTGGGCCCTATACAAGCTGTATAACTATACATACATCAGCCGTGACGTTCAGAGCTGGTTCAAGATGGTTCTATAGTTGGGGAATCGCATGGTATGGACCGCAAGGTATATTTCAGTGATTACTACCGTATCATTTCCTCACAGCAGTATCTGCTCAGCCATCCCGAGAATGAAAAAAAAGCGATTGTCATGGAAGCGTCTGCATGGGCACGCCAAAGCGGGAATCGCAGTAGAGATGAACAACACCAACACAGTTAACTCAATCCCACATCATCAAACACAATTTTTGACTTCACAGCGATAAAGAATGCCCTGCTGGGTATGTAGTTCCTCACCGCTGTCAACGCCCTTCAACAAGAGCTCCGCCAGTCAGAAACGTTTTTAGGCCCCACAGCAACAACTCTCTTGTAGCACGCGTGTTTGTTCATGTTCTCTTTTCTGGAAAATAAGACAAACTCACCATCCGCGCTATCGTCGACGAACACACGGTCTTGCGTGTCGCCCGTGTCCAGGGCTCTTTCGGCGACAAAGACCAGGCTGTCGGCGTCCACCTCCGCCGACACCAGCGTCCAGTCCTGTGTGCACTCGTCTGTCACGGGGCGACCTGGCTCGATCGCGTGGGCATCCGTGACGTTGCCCGTCTGCGAGGTGAGATGTGTTTTGGGCGGGGTCGTGGGGATAATCAGCCATGACGCAAATGTACTGAAATCTAGCGACTGGGTGCGAAGCGGTCGGTATCCGGGCTACATCACGAAAAGCAGCAGCGACGGTGATGTGGCCCAACAGAAAGTTCTCCGTGCGACACGAAAAACCCGAGAAAGCGGGGGAGGGGCTCGCGTCGCTCACGGAACCGTGCTATGCGAAAATGTGACGGAGAGAGTGATCTTTGAGATTGTAAGTTTCCGCCCAACCTTTCAAGCGCTCTTGCAATACCGCCTTTTCTTAGGTCCACTGTCCCACGTGTTCGTTGACGGCCTCACAAGTCACACAGTCAGCCGCAAGCCATACCCTACGTGATACGCTGATTGTTCTCGGGGTGTCGTCGCGCTACTGTAGTGTTCCCCTCCGCCTCTAAGAATATACATCACGTCCGAGCGGCCACCGAATTTGAATGGCGGTTCTGTCTACTGCTCTGTCCAGCGACCCAAGCGTGAACTATGACCAACGTGTACGTTTGCCGCGCCCAGGAGCCCTGTACGACGCAAGATCTCCCCTTGCGTGATTATTGAGTACTGTACCGGGTGTACATTTTAATGTCAGGCGAGGTACACAGGAGGTGAAATCACGAAGAGTCTCGAAACCATGACTGACTGTCCTACAGCACAATAGCACCGCTCCGAAAATTCATCGATAATTTTGGTGATGCCCGCCCACTCTGGGAACGTCATTTTTTCTGCACTCGGGAGAAGTGGCTGGAGGCCTTAAGGGACTTTCCTCACAAAGTCAAAAGGCCCAGAAAGAAAGAGCTAACCCTTGTACTCGTCCTGCAGTGTACACAAGCCCACTGTATACTTGACTGCAATTCCAAGCCTTTCATCCCACACAAAGAGAGTGCAGTCCTAACGAGGGTTTCGTAGAGAGGATGATTCGACCCGGCGGGTCACCCGCCACAGGGGACAGGCCGGAGGACTAGCCGTGTCGAATATACTTCGCTCTCGAGTAGTGCTACTGTACGGTAGAGGAGTGCCACACCTACAACAGTTTGCAAAGCTCTTCAACTTGAGGAGCTCTCGATCTCACCCCAACGCTGGCTACAGCGAGAACGAAAAAGGCAAAAACACGCACACTAAAGATGCCGACGGGCGATCAATCAAACCCCATGGCCCAAGTCTGCGGCGAAAACGACTACAAGAGGCAAACACGTTGCTGGCTATGTAGTTCTAGAGAAGCCCAGTCAGTCGTACATATTTCGTGTGGGGACAACGTGTCACCTCTGGTGTCCTAGAACGAGTCTGCGAGTCCGAAAACTAAACCCTGTAATTTTTTTTTTCATTTGTTTTTGTACGTACAGCGCACGTTGTCACCACACCGATGTTTGAAGGAGGATTGCAGCATACGAGGCACTGCGGAAAGGGATGCACCGCCGCTGCATATTGGGTAGAGCGCTATGCGCTTTGACGCTCATGGAGTTCTTGGGGGATCGTCGTCGATGTCAGTGATCGCCGTGAAAAGTACAGTACGCCTCCCCCCCCCCTCCCCAACGTCTGCCTGGTCAGTGAAATCTCGACGTGCTCCGTCCCGGCATTGTAGGGATGCAGGGGCCTATCGCCGTACGACTACGGCCATGCATGATATGATCCCCCCCCCCCCCCCCCCCCCCCCCATTATACATATTATACATGGGTTGGGTTGGCGTCGGTCGGCAACGACACCGTAAAACATGCCGCTCACGACGTGAGCTAGACATCCAGGGTACCGTTTTTTTTTTTTTTTTGGCGGTCGCCCACAGCTGGTTGTCGAGTGAGATCATTTGTGCGAAGTAAAGAACCTTTACTCTGCACAAGGGAAATGATCGTATCACGTAGTGTTCAAGGTAAGGCACCCAAGAGGCAGTTACATAGTACTCCCATTGCTGTCTCTGGAAGTGGCCACACCGGAAATTAAACTAACTCATTGAGGCTGTCATCCATATGCAAGTCCGCCTCACAAGCGGCTCTTCGTAGGATGCAGCTCACCCTTCATGCGACTCGCCGGACATCTCACGGCGCTTCGCGCTTGGTGCAAGCAATGTCTGCCTGGTCGGTGAAAACCGACATGCTCCGTCCCGGCATTGTAGGGATGCGAGGGTCTATGGTCATACGACTACGGCCATGCCTGAGATCGAGTACATCTCTCCTATCGAGTACACCCCCCCCCCCCCCATCCACTCCTCTCCCTGGTTCTTGAGAAACGGCGAAGATTATGGACGCGAGAACACAGAACTCGACGTAAACGGCGCACTCAATAGAGAAGGTTTTCCTTGAAATATCCCTATTATTCATCGCCACACATCTCCGAGTCAGTTCGAGTACTGTACCACCCAAAGGCGCAGGGGGGGTACATCGGTTATGCCGTCGTCTCTGTAAGTTGGCGAATGTTCGGCGGGGGTTGGAGGGGGGGCTTGAATCTCGGTAAAAGGCACATATTGTGCAATATAGCTTCCGTCGCGGAAAGCAAAAAGTGTTAGCAGGTACAACTCGATGAGGGTTGACGAGCTATGGGAACAAAAGTAGAAGCTGAACGACGTTCCGGCTCTTGCCAGCCAACTTTTTCTGCTGGCTTGCGTCGTCTCGGCCCTGATCGGCACGGGTGCTTGTTTTGCTGATCCATTGGGCACGGATAATGGGCCGTGATGTGCTTGCGGTAGATTCTCGACGGGTACACGCTCGTGTACGTATGCATGTATGTATGTATGAATATATGTACAAAAAAAACAACAACAGCAACAACAACAACAAAAAGAGCATGAACCAGGGGAAAAGGCTCGCCGGCAGGTATTTAAAGGATGATATATATATATATATACTTCAAAGTATAGATATATTCATCATAGAAGAACTCGAGGATCGATCCCCAGCAAATATTCAATTACGGGCTTGAGGAGTAGGTAGGGCTGTGAGGTCGGAGAATATACCTAGCGAGGCAGCCCAGGGTCGGAATGGATGTCTTCAGCAAGTAAGGATGCGTGCGTATCTTGGAGATATGCTCCACATCACTTCACAATGTATGATACCTGGTGTATACCACTTTGGTCCTAAATATAGCGACCGTTTTGATTTAGGGACACGGCAGTGGTATGTTTTTACCTGATACGGTCATGTGTTCAAGTACGTACGTGCGTACTGGCAAAAAACGTGGATATCATTCTCCGGGAACTGGTTTTACGGAGGACCATAGTAAATAGGACCAAATGTTGTTACATTAGTGAAAATAGGAAAATACATAGTTTTTTGTGTGTATCGTAGGTCCTATTTACCATGGTCCCCCGTAATAGCATTGTTGTTGCAGGTGTTGAACCAACACTTCAAGCTACAGCACATAGGGTCGGGAGAGCGTACCCTACGACAATATATGCGTTGTTAATAAGGTAAGAACAGGGTCCTGGATTTGAACCAAACGGAAACGGTCTTCGCTCTTGTTTCGTTCTATTAATACGACACGAGGGGTGCACAAGCGCAACACGCGCACATCATCAGCTCACTTTACTCCCCATCATCAGCTGAGCAAAAAAATGAGTCCACAACGAAACATTGAAAAATATACATACAAATCAGAAATATGTAGTCGCTATAAATATACACCTATTTTCGCCCCCCTCTTCTTTTTTCTTTCTGTCGCCTTTTCGTGCTACGTGATTGGGTGTTTTTTTCGGGTCTACGTAATATTTATGGGATAGAATGGACAGGTTCTCCTGGTGTTACTCGGTTGCAAGTAAGTAGTGATGCGGGATGGTATACCCCAGCTCTCGTTGGTGCCGCTTCCCTTTCGGGCTGGCATGATACTGCTGCCGTGCGCACTATTCCTTGTTTCTTTCTCCCGTCGAGATGCATTTTTTTGTCCTATAGCCTGTTTAGTGGTAACCACACAGGCAGGATTTAAGGGAAACGTGAGCTATTACGGGGGACCATAATAAATAGGACCCAGGGTACACACAAAAACCAATATATTTCGCTATTTTTACTAACAATGTTTGGTCCTATTTACTACTATGGTCCCGCGTAATAATAATACCGTGAGAACATCATCTCTTCGACTGATGAAGCTCTCGTACAGGTTTATCTCATCATCTTGATTAACTCGTATTCGCCTGCAACTCGTAAATGATTATAGGTTGGCTGTGCCTGGGGTGCACGAAAAAAAAAGAGGAAACGGAGTACACTCGCCACGATAATATCGTAATTGAAAAAGAAAAACTGCACAATACAGCCGGTACATGAACAAAAAAATAAGAGCGGGTTGAGGGATTTTTGTCAGAATTTAAACGAAACATAAATAACACCTGGTCGGTATTTTTTTTCAGTTTGTTTCTCTTGATTTTATAGTGTATCTCCGTTGTCTGAGACTAAAAAAAGTGGGGGTGCAGTTCTTGTTTTTAGTTTTTTTTTTTTTTTGCTTTCGTGGACTCTCTCGCCTGTGTCTTGTCTCGCTGGTCATGGGACAGCCGGCCCCTAAGCGCATAATAGTTCAGCTACGAGCTGGTACACACAATGAATCGACGATCCCTAGCAACGCGTGCGGGTGTACGTAGGTATTACTTTTTGTATGTCGCACGCACTATCTGTTGATACCTCATGTATCATGCGACCATAAAGTTTCACTGCGATTATGAATAAGCAGGTTCCTCAATACCCTACTCGAACCTTCACAAGTTAGTAGGTATTAATAGTAGGTGCGTTGAATCTACTTGCTTGCATGTAGGGCTCAAATTACCCTTCTATATATAATACAATCGAGTTTCTACCCGTAGTATATGTACCGGCACGATTTTAAAGTACCCGGGCAGGGGGCAGGGGCATATACCCACGCGTACGTGGTGCAGCAGTACCCCTACAGTATACCACTGCTGCTGTAAGCACCGCCTCTTGAACCGTTGGTACGCGATCTGACATATTAATACCCTTCTTACTCCAATGATAGGCAGCAGCAGTGACAACGTTTTCGTGGTTGTTGTGCGACTGTTGTTTTGTCCCTCCCCGTCATTCCCCCCATCCCCCATCCCGCCGCTCTGGGCTACCTCCAGCCATACATCTAGCTCACCCGAAATTTCATACATGACGTGTCAACCAGTGCCATAGAGCTGTTGCACGACCTTTTTTGGAAGTAATACCTGTGCACTGGAATGTTACTATTAACCTTAACCAATATAAATATATAGCAGGTACGTAGATCCGATGCCGGCGTCCCCGGTGGCTTGGTAGGTGGTCCGCGAGCCTGTCAAGATCAATTTCGTGAGTTCGAGTCTCACCGAGTGCATGCTCATAGGGACTTTTTCTTGCATAAAAAATTGATAAGCGGAAAGCGCGAAAGCGTGAGTTGGCTACATTCGATGAAAATCGACGAGCAGTGGGAATGCTGAACCCTATGCGCGATAAAAACTAAAGGCACGTACCGGGGGGGAGAAGGGACGACACCTGTGACCACGGCTTGTCCAGAAGATCGTCGAGGGTAAAACCTCGTACGAGTGGGCTGGAAAGTAAAAGTGATGATTAAAAAACAAATATATATATATATATATATATATATATATATATACCAGGTTCCCCTCCGGGAGGTGCCGTATTAATAAGGGAGTGGCGCAAGAGCGAAAATATAATACTCGTACTCGTATGAAACCCTGCACACTTGTTTAGAAGTAGCATCTGCTCCCGCCCATCATTTTAACGTTAAGAAAACACACACAACATATATATTTTTGAGGACAGACTATATTATACTGCTGTTCGCAGAATTAGTGTGGGATCATTACTAATTGGTAAGTGGATCCCCATGAATGTTCTCATGGCCCAAGTACCCACAAAGGTAATCTTTCGGAACACTATTTTCATTGCGATTTTGAATGAAGGAGCCCCCGTCATTCAGAAAAAGTCAACGAATAATGAATAGCGGAAACGTGCTACAGCAGTATAATACCTCTTCTATTATCGTAGAACGCGTCTGCAACGTATGTTGCAAAGCCCTGAGGGCTTTTTGTTGCGGCTTGTGCTGGCTGTCATGACGATGCTGCTCATCGACCGTACCACAAAGCGAAGAGCCTCCGCCGCCGCCTCGCTCGTTTTGTGGTTCTGCCCTCCTCATCCCAATTCTCTCCCAAACAACTAGAATACGTACCAGTTAATATTATCCCAACGGCAATCACGCGCTCATTCTGTAGCGGCGGGCGCTCTCTGGCCACCACGACGGTGTCGGGGTATTCTTTTTTTGCCGACAAGACGTACGTGCTGTACCCTTCAGCCTTCCACTCCGCGACTAGTAGTGGTGCTTGTTGCATGAATTGCTCCCTCACACACAGTGGGAGGTACACTAATACGCCGACAGAACGGTTTACCATCGCCACCGGTGCACATTGTCAGATACTATTACGGGGGACCATATTAACAGTATGTAGGACCTACCGTACACACAAGAAAGTAAGTAGGACCAAACATTGTTAGAAAAAATAGGCAAATACATAGGTTTTTACGTATACCCATATGGATCCTACTAACTATAGACCCCCGTAATAATACGCTGCCGTACCCGCGTACGACAATAATTATTTAAGTACAACATCCGGCTGTCGGGTGTTCTAGAGGGACGTCCGTATATTTTTAGTATGCGCGCCGCTCAGTACCCTACCTATTCGTAGCAAAAACTTTCACGCACATCGTTCAGTATACTGTACTATTACGGGGAACCATAGTTAATAGGACCTATGGTATACATAAAAACCTATATATTTACCTATTTTTACTGACATTTTTTGGTCCTATTTACTATGGTCCTGGGTAATAGGATCTTCAACACCCTGCTTGGATCTGTAGCGTTAGTAATCCAATACACTACTTGAATCTCGTAGTGCGTTTATTAGCTTAGGGCTCTCAGTACCCCGTGCCCCCGGCATAAATAATATCAGCACCAAGCCAAGGACTGCTCTGTAGTACGTTAGGCGGACGCCTCGCACCCAGCACCCTCAGAAATGTGTCGTCGAGTACCCGCGCAAGAGCGTTCTGGCAACATACACATGAGACTCGGAATTAAAGTAATGGATTTGCAACCAAGGTCCGTATCTCGTGGTTGTAAAATAGTTATTAATGGTCGATGCCAATATACAAGAAAATCCTTAGCTTTCTAGCCCCATTTTTTTTTCGCATTTCTTGGGGCTCAATAACATACTTTTAATACTCGTCCTGGGGAACGTAGCTTGGCCTCTCGCAGCATCTGCGACGGCGACTCGAGCTCGAAAAGAGAATACAGTTCTCCTGGGAAAACAGCGATAACTTTGCAGTGGTGAAGGCCATTTTTGCATCCGATCGGTGATGTAGTGATTTGTGCTATGGTCCCGTGAGTGAGATGAAACCTTTTAGCGTTTTATAGAGCTTTCTGCGTTGGTACTACTCCCTCGGAACTTCGAGTACACGAAAACACCACACTCGTGCCCCGTCTTTTGGGCTGTGCCTATACAACTGCCGCCTGGCGCACACCCGACGCCCTCGCACACCCCATCAGGAGCATCCCTTAATTTCGCGGGCTGAAGTTTTCTGTGAGGAGCTGAAGCTATCCGCAAGTGAAGTGCAAATGTTCAGTTGGGTTTTTTTTTTTGTCTTGTTTTGTGCACCCCAAGTTTCGACCAATTTCGATCACAGCAGCACTGCAGCACCTCTTAAGTCGAAGGTGTATATACCTCGGTTGATAACTTGCACAGGAGATAAATCTCCAGAGAATAACACACTGGCACGCTGCTGTGATGAATTAATCTCTTTCCAGCCACGGTCGCTCTCCGGTAAGCACGAACTACAAGTAGCCGAAGTTATAAACGCAGCGTGTTGAAATAGCGATGCTTTTTTGTTTCATGATCCTTCCGACGAAACATCTAGAGACTAGAGTGACCTGAAACCCGGGGACCAGGAGACGCTTGGGTGCCAGCGTACCGTGAGTGTAACACGAGTACTAACTGTGGACGACCTCAATAGTATACACGGCTGCGGCCATACCCTACTATGCCGTTCGTAAAGAGAACAGTAAACACAGCCGCCTTCGAAGCTTGCTATACCGTACCTGGTTGGCCATCTCCTTCCTATTGCTTGACATATAGACAGCATAAACGATATCGCTGATACTACTGTGTTGTGGCGCCGCCCCCGCCCCCATTCTCCGTCCTCGCATGATTTATTTCGAGCTATCTCGAAACTCAACTTGGCCGAAACATAAAGTTCTCTACGGTGCACGACTAGAGAGTCCTTTTGAAGCTGTACAGCTCAACATGTAACTGCCCCAGGTCCGAAAGCCTGCAATGAATGAATGGCCTATTGACGCCTTCAGGATCGCACTCACTCCCCTTCCAGCGGTACAACTAGCTTGAACTAGAGTGAGCTATGTGTTACCGCAATGCGGTACTCAGTAGGTAAATAGACCCGACTCTCACCGAGACTTCGTAGAAGACGATATCGGCGCCCTCCATGCCGCCCATCTCGGACATTCCAAAGCCGGCCCAGCCGGTGGCTGCCTTGGCGTGGACAGCTACGCGGATCGTTTCGAGGTCCGTGTCGATGGTCCAAAAAACGTCCATGTTGGCGTCCAATGACACGTTCCTAGCGTAGGAGGAGCCATCAAAGTCAACGGCGCCGGCGGCGTTCGCGAGGATGATCACTGCCGCCGCCGATGTGACGCCAGCCGAAGCGAGCCGCCCTCCGAAGAGTGACCTCGTCATTGCTGATCGGTCTCCGGGTTGATAGCCGCGTTTCGCACGAAGCTTTGAGCGACGCCGGTGCTGCTGCGTCGTCTTCAAGGTTTTTGCGAAAGGCAAAAGAAGACGTGTCGTGGGGGAAGTCGAGTTGTTTAGCACGACATCCTGTTGAGGTCGGGTTTAGTACTATACTATTGTATCAATGTATGCTGCAAGGAGTATAGGTCATACCAGGTACCGCTCTGTGAGCAGAAGATATAACTACTCTGTCCCGAAATATGAGAAAATTTTGGTCTAACCAACAATTAATTTATAAACGTGCTTATATTATGGGACATGGTGGTAATCGTTCATACTCTCAATATCCCTACCAAGCGGTCCCTATACATTAAAACGCAGATTGCAATATGTCAGCTTAAGGGGACGCTATTATAGCACACGCAGGAACGCGTCGTCTCAAGTGCCCGCGTGTGAGTGGTTCGGGAACATATACGTACGACTTCGAATTAGAGTAAGGGATTTGCAACCGAGATTCGTAGTTCGAAGTTTTAGAGTAATGATGGGCGCATTTTGTTTTTACAAGAACCCTGAGATTTTCACCATTTTTTGCAGGGCCTTGCTCGGAGCAATTCTCGAGGATTTTTGAATACCCGTGCGTGGTAAAATTCCCGTGGTCACACCGCGATTCATACTTCTCGAAACAACATACACAACGTCACTCGATCTAACTCGATTCGCCGTGGTTTGGTCTTTCTTATGGGGTTTTTGCCGTTGTTTATTCCCCATTATCACTCTCTTGTCATGGTTGATCCACCGCGATTCCCGCCATCCTCGGGAATTGTTCTCAACAAAATCCTCCTCTTTGCCTTCTTTTGGGCTCAATAACTTATGGACCATCATGGGAACGTAGTTTCGCCTCGCGCAGCATCTTCGACGACGACTAATAAAGAGATATACGATCCACCTGGAGAACAACACTGTATAATAAGTGTAGGCCATTTCTTCATCGGTGATATAGCCATCGTACTATCTATGCTCCCGCGCGTGAAGTGAGACATAAATGTTCACAGTTTTTGCGAGCTTCTTGTGATAAACTCGCTCGCAACTTCAAGTACACGAAAACACCTCGTGCGTCGTTTCTGGCTGCCTACGACTGCCGCCTGGCGCACCCGACGCCTTCTCACACCCCATCAGGAGCATGCCTCAATTTCGTGGGTTTTGTAGTGTCTGTTGAGGAGCTGTAACCGTCCGCAAAGTGAAGTGTCAAGGTTCAGTTGGGGGTTGTTTTTTATCTCGTTTCGTGTGCCCCGAGTGTCGACCATTTCCGACCACTGCACCACCACTAAGTCGAGGTGTAGGCCGCTGTTGAGACCCTCTGCGGAGTGCAATCTCGATAGAAACACAGGCTGCTGTGATATTTTTTTTTGTTTGAGTTCCGGTCGCTCTTTTCCGGTAAGCACGAACCAGCCGAAGTTCTTAACGCAGCGTGTTGAAATATACGATGTCTTTTTCTCCGCCGATAAACAAGTAGAGACCAGAGTCACCGGAAACCAGGGGATCAGGAGATGCTTGGGGGCCAGCGTGACCTCATGCGGTGTGGTAATGTATGCCGATGATACTTCGCACTTGTTTTCTTCACGGCCTACGGGGTATGACCTCAAGAAAGAGAGCCCTTACGTTGACTACTGGCTACGAGCTACAGCATGGGCCCGCCAAAAAGAAGGCAACACCCAATGTGAGCAAGTCTTCGAACCTTACAGCGACACAGTCCTCGAACAACCTTAAAACATGTTCTAACATGAAATATTCTAAGTGCAGCGCTCACCGCTGACCACGTTTCTTGCTGATAGTAACGTAATTTTCCCAGCCTTCTGGGCTGACACCTACGCAAGCCCTGACATATCACTTTCTTTTGCATCCTACAATGTCATGTAGCATTTGCAAGCACACAACAGGGATGCGCGTGGCGCATCGGCTTGTATGTGCAGTATAATATTCTCACATCTGTGGCAGGTGCGCAGGCCTCGACGTGCCTACCCCCAAGCTGGTGGCCTCGCGTTCTTGGTTGTTGCGCCCGAGGAGTGTACACCAAGACCGCCGTGAAAGTGTATGTATGTGCTCTCACGATCGAAGCACAGCCTGGCCACAAAACGTGAACTAGGGAACAGCTATTAACAGCGCTCCTCCTAAGCGCACAGACGGAGGTGTGTAACGTGTGCAAACACGAGGGGAAGCGTGTGTGGGATGTAGGCCATCAAAATAAGTTTTTTTTAACACCATACAGCCCGTACGTCGCATGATCCGTCCTTCTTCTGCAGATCTACAATTATTTTATTTGATTGGTAGAATATTCCCATTGTGCTTAGTTGGAGAATCGCTTGTTTGAGGGGAGTGAGGATTGGCTAAGCGCGTGGCCTCAAAGGAAACTCAAACAAGCGCACAATAATGGTGGGGAATCTGAATAATCTGAGAACTCTATTGTCGTAAGGACTAGCACATGCATGCGCTGGACGGATTTCTCAACCGCAGCAGTTGGTTGTCGCTGCTGTCACTGTTGTGTCCCTTCTGCCGAACTAAGCGTATACGCTAGAATTGGAGGGCGCGGCAGGCAGTGATCTGACGCACGCACTTCGTAAAAAACAAAAAAAGTCGTTTACAGGCGGCGCAACAACCATCAGCTGGAGGCAACACGTCAGCCCAGTTTTCTTAAAACTATTTTTTCGACATTTTTTTTGTGGCTACCAACGACTGTTTGCTGTGTACGAGACAAATGTCCGGTTTCTAGCCAATAATAAATACCGGTAGTTGATTGTGGGTCCGGTTGGCCTAGGGTCAGGGTTATTAATAGCACTCTTCATCTCGTCCACAGCAAAGAGTGACCCTCAATATGGCATATGATATGATTGGAACAAGCTCAACACATTTATTTTCAGATGGAAAAAATGAAAGAATCATAGTTATGTTGTCCAATACCTGGTACCAGGTAGAAGGTGGTAAACCCCCCTCGTGCGGTTTGCCGCACTTGCACTTATTTTTAAGGCCGCACTCCTTTTCGCCGCACAATAGTAGTCGGACCGAAACCCAATGCCGCCTCTCTTTTTTATGGCCCTTTTCGCCGCAGTAAGAAGGCTAGGTCTGACTGAGTTTAGTGTGCCGGCAAAAAAATTGCATTCATTTTAGTTTTTCCGCTCGAGTCGGCATACGAGACTATCGCGAGCACTGAGATTGTATTTGCCATTTTACAACGTGCACGACGCTTGTTCCAACCATACCATCTAAAATAGTCTCCATGAAAATGAGGTCAAATATAAAATCCGTCAGCGAGGTGGTGTTTTATCTTTTTATTTACAACTTTTGTATTACGGAGGACCATAGTAAATAGGACCAAATATTGTTTGAAAAAATAGGCAAACATGTAGGTTTTTGTGTTTACCGTAGGTCCTATTAACTATGGTCCTCCGTAATAGAAATATATACACATGTAAAATTTCGTCGTCGCACGCACTTCATTTTGTCTATATATAATGTAGACACTTACATTATATTCTTATTGTTTATGCTCCTCGGCGGCAGTTATGACGTTATGTTACTGCGGTAGTCAAAAAAATAAATATATTTGTAAAAAACAGCCAGTATTACCAGGTACAAGGTTCCGTTCAGGGAGGTGCCTCTTACGGGGAAACATAGTTATAGGACCTATGGTATAGGTAAAAACCTATATATTTACCTATTTTTACTAACAATATTTGGTCCTATTTACTATGGCCCGCCGTCATAGGAGGGTGGCGCAACGGCGAAATGAAGGCCATTCAGCATACATGTATGTCGATTTACCCCCGCCTGGTTGTATAACACGCACATATATATCCCATAGCACATGATATCAACAATATTAATAGTATACGACGTTATGAAACAGCTGCATTTTACATGCGGACGCTTTCAGAACTGCACCGACACCTGCCTGCATTATAGGGGGCAAATATGCTCGGAAATAGTGTAGAACCGTTACTTACTAATGATTGAGTCGTCTTACTGTACGTGGATTTATTCAGTCAAAACATAGTTATCATGTTGTTGTATCAGTAAGTGTATGCATGTTGTTTGTTGTGGCGCTCAAGCAAGGTGAGAAGCAGGAAGAAGACCTACTCTCACGCACAAAACCGAGGACTGCCAACAAAAAGGAAGGTTTGGAAGCGTTCCACGCGTGACACAATTCCCGTACACACACGCGTACACACCTAAGAGGCGTGGCAAACGGGACACAGCAGTTAGCCGGACAATATTTGCGGAAATAGAGAAGAGCGCAAGGAAGGAGGGGCTGGAACCCTCAGCCACACACCTGAGAAAGCTACTAGATTATTGAGTGGGGGGGTCGAAATTGACTTGATTCCAGTGCAGGGGGTCGAAACTGACTTGGTTTTTTTTTTTGTCGGGGGTGAAACTGATTTATTTTTCAGTGTGGCGTACTTGGTTTTGGTGTTGGAATCGATCGACGTTTGCTTTTTGCGCGGGTGGTCGAAACGAAACGAACTTTTCGCTTTTCGAAGCATACTCGTCGGGACGTTTTTTCAAGGATTATGACTGCGACTGAGAGTCGTGATGGGACCGGACGGGACAGTTTTCCTGACTTGTTTGGCGGGAAAAAAAATGAAAACGGGACGGGACCAGACGGGAAAATGAGCACATGAGACGTCGGTGTGGCGGGACGGGATGAGACAGCGGGTGCATTGTTTCTCGACGGGAAAGGACGGGAAAACTCAACGGGGCAAATTTTTCACGATGGGACGGGGTGGTAAATATTTGTTTCCTCGGCGGGACGGGAGGGTACCGTTTTTTTTCCTTTTTTCCGGTCCAAGGTCGGCGCGGTTATACGTGGAAGAGTTTCCTGCACTACTGGTTGCGCGTAGGGAGCCGTTCCGAGGCAGGTAACTTTGTGAACAAACACACTTGACGTTTTCCTTCCCGACCGGCGGCTCAAACCCCGACAAGTGTTGCCACGTCGGCCGACGTCTTCTTTTTCCTTCCCACCCCTCCCCCAAGCACTGCGGTGCCAGCCGGTGGCTGTTGTGATGGTTGGGCTTTTGCGCTGTGTTGCTGGTGGTTGTGAAGGTGGACATGGACGTGGTGGCGGCGGCGGTGGTGACGCTAGTGCCCCCTCTGATCGATCGACCCTGCCCGTGAGATAGGCATCTATGGCGTCCGTACCGGCCACACCAGTACTGTTGTGGACGTGGGTGGCAGTTGCAGTGGGTGGTCTGTGCTTGTGTGTGGTGGTGGCGGGCTGATGGTTGTTGCAGGTATTGCGCGTGGAAATATGAAGTATGAAGATTCATGGAGAAAAAATATGAGAAAACATAATAAAAAAAACGTACGAGTATGGGTTCCAGGTTCTCGACCAGACCGTCGCATGGGTTTTGTCCCACGGAGGTCCCACCATTAGCCGAGGTCGTGGATATCCGTATATCTTATTGTACGACTGTGGACATCCATATTCCTGGACTATTTGTTGTCATCGGCAGAGATGTAGTCAGCAGTGACATTGCCCCGTGACGAGTAGTCACTGCAGATTGGAATGCAAGGCCCGTGCCTCGCACACACACATTCTTCCTTTCCCATCATCGTTGATGGTTGTTTCGCGAGATCGTCCGTACCGATCCTATACCAAAACCTGGCGTGTCCTACACGCTACACCGGGAAGCGCCATAGATGTCGAGTCGAACCTGGGGGTCCTCCCCACATTTGGCGTCGACGAAGACTCGCGCCTGCGGCAGTTCTTGTTTTCTCGTGAAAACTCACAAAAGAGATTGTTCGGTATATTTCTTCATATCGTACGAAGAAAACACGAAATGAAAGAAAAAATCAAAGAGGACACGAACTACTGCTGTAGTAGCAACTAAAAAAAAACGTAGTTCGTAATTCGTCATTTCAGTTAATTATACAAATACATCAACACCAGCACAGCTTCTGCTACCAAGAAGGGTAATAAAATCCTATTTCTTCACATTTTGTTTAATTTCAAGGTGTTCCCCTTCGGGATGTGGGTGAAATGGAGGGTCACACACAGGTTACACACGTATTATTATAGCTGTTGTTCTTGGTGGAAATGTGAGCCATGGGTTGGCGTAGTGCTCGAAGTAAAGAGTAATTATTGCGGTCAGCAGGAACTGAGTATTTTCCGCGGTGAATACTGCACACCACGTGCACGCGGCACCATGGGTTGACTACTATAATACACCACTATTACGGGGGTCCATAGTTAACGGGACCAAATTCTGTTAGTATAAATTGGCAAATATATAGGTTTTTATGTACATCATAGGTCCTGTTAACTATGGACCCCCGTAATACCAAAACTACACCTATTCAGAACAGCAGGTAGAACCAGCATGCACTCTACAAAATACCATACCTGGTACACTACTGCTACGGCTACTAACTATATTACCACATTTATTAATACAGTAGTAATATTGCTGCTGGAGTATGATCTAAACGCGCATATAGTCCTGACAACCTCATGCATGGGAAACAGAGAGGTAAAATATCCACGCGGGTTTAAAAAGGGTTGGGGCATGACTACTGTACTATTTCCATACAGCACTACCTGAAATACGCAGAACTTGATGCAGTACAGGTAGAAGCAGCATGAACCAATGCTACACTACACTGCTAATACCTAGTGCTACTACTGCTATAAATACTGTACGTATGTAGCACGCCAACTTTCATACAACGGCAACGTAACATGCAAGCGTTTTTCCAAAGAATCTATCCGTTCCCTCAACCATTCAGCATCAATTCATGCAGCAAATAATATTCCATACGGTTCGCTCCAATGCTCTCTGGGGGGGGTTAAGACACGCCTTAAACCGTTATTTCTACCCGTCGACATCCAGCACAACCACAGTGTCCGTGCCGATTCTTCAATCCTAGAGAGAGACACAAGTTCTGTGGCCACAAAACTACATCACCGAGATATTACATTGTTACGTAAGCATAATAAGGACAATAAAGAGCAGTACACAATACAATGCAATGTCATCAGGGCGTGTCTTAACTTCCTCCGAAGAGCATGGGAACGAGCGGAACGGAACGAAGCTGTTCGTGGCCATTCATTACGTGCCCGTGTAAAATAACGTGTTTGGGTCCATGCAGAATCATGGGCCCCGCCCGCCGAACCAGTGCGAACGTTGTCTTTTGCACATGCCAGAGCACATTGGTGTTCACATCCATCTTCGGTATGTGAAGTGGTGACCGAGGAAAGTTGCCGACGACGCCAGATGATGTGAAGTGGTGACCGAGGTAGGGTAAGGTTAAGGGACGCAGGTGTTTCTGGCAGCTGGAAAGCAGTGCTTTGCTTCTTCTGATTTAGGTCTTCTTATTGATGGAGAGAGCTGAGGAGTGCTCTGGTAGAGAAGAGAGGTAGGGGGGAGGGACTCGACGACCAGATATACTCGTCCCACCCCACGCCCCAAGCTCTCCTAAATTCCTCTTATCTGATGTACTCCTACAGATCTTTCCCATGGCTAACGATCGTTCTTCTGCTTACGTAAGAACTTCTCACTTCGTGGTCCTATCTCCGTTACGGAACATTACTCTCCTCTAACGGGTTATCCACCGTAGGGAACATTCCTAAAAGAACGTTACTCTCGACTAACGGAATATTCGCCGGGTTATAATCCATTTTTTTGAGTATTCTCGTATTCGCGAGACTACAAAACTGCAACATATTACCTATATCAGATACCTATAGCCCATGAGTACTGCACTCATATACCAGGTAGTGTCCATCTACATCAAATAAGATCCTCTATGTTCCCGTGTGGAAGACTTCTTCCTCTTCGTAGATATGCTGTTTTTTTCTCGGGCTGCACTGAATCTATTCCTTGCCCACAACCAATCAGCATCAATTCATGCAGCAAATAACATTCCGTTCTGGTCGTTCCAATGTTTTCGGGGGGGGGGGTTAAGACACACGGGCCCGCAAATAATACTATGAGAGAAAACGCCATACTACAACTGCTACTATATAATATTGCTTCTACTACAGAGTATATTGTTACCGTGGACCATAGTAAATATCCCAAATATATACTTGTAGGTTTTTGTTTTTACCGTAGGTCCTATTTAATATGGTCACCCGAAATACTACAGTAACACTACCTGGTACTGCTATATACGACTACTATACTAAGCTATAGGGGTAAATTATCGATCGATTACCCAGCTCAGGGTAATCCTAATCACATACTGCTGCTGAGGTTGATCTAAATCCAAAACTGGACAGGTAAAAGCGGGCGATCCGAATCTATTATTGAGATTTTCAACGCAAAGACAGAATATTCAACGAAGAAAAATATTTGTTGTTGAAAGTGCACAAAGTTTGTCGTATCATACCTGCCCTGAAGTTTGGTACAAATATAATAGTTTTCGCCAAAATCAGGTATACTTGGCAACTTTTCGGCCAAAATAACTTACATTCTCAAACCAAGTACAAAACACACCCCAGGAGCCCTGCTATTGGCCAGGCTGACATCGTAACTGATTTAGGCTCGAAAAGGCCAAGGTATATACCTGACCTTTTCTGCTCTGTCTTACTTTCAACTGATTTCGGGCAACTTTGAACCAATCAGAAAGGTCATACGTACGCTGTTTTTTCTCTCCGTATGCGTCTGCCCTCCCTCGTTTGATATTCTTCTGTGTTGACGTATAAACTCTGTACTCGTACGTCGTACGTAAATGTACGTATTTATACATCCGTACATGCGTACGCTGGTTTCTTTTTTTTTTCTTCTTTTTGGGGTGTGCCATGTGCCATGTGCTTCCGTTATTGTTAAATAGTTGTTGTCATGTGTTGTACTCTGTTGGTTGCTTTACTTGGTCACGTCAGTCTATAGCCGGCGTCCCCGGTGGCTTGGCAGGTGGTCCGCGTTCCTGCCAAGATCAATTTCGTGGGTTCAAGTCTCGCCGAGTGCATGCTCGTAGGGACTTTTTCTTGCATAAAAAATTGGTTAGCGGAAAGCGCGAGAGCGTGAGTTAGCTACATTCGATGAAAATCGACGAGCAGTGGGAATGCTGAACCCTATCCGCGACAAAAAATACAGGCACGTACCGGGGGGGAGAAGGGACGACACCTGTGACCACGGCTTGTCCAGAAGATCGCTGAGGGTAAAACCTCTTACGAGTTAGGCTGGAAAGTAAAAGTGATGAGTACACAAAAAAAAAAAAACGGCAAAATGGTCACACGTCATTTCGTGTTATGGCCTCTGCCAGATGATATCAGCAAGAGGGCTTCCAGCGAGGGACTCCACCAGTCTCGCTGGCCTCGCACTCAGTAAGTCTTGTTCTTAGAGCTTGTATTATCACGGAGTGATCCTCATCGGACCACGAGCCAGGTGGCTAGGGGACATCACACAGGATCCCCGGCCACTGCTCCACTCACACATGCGATTACACTGAAACCTCCACGGCTTGGTATCTTTTGGCTACAGCACCCCCAAAGCGAGTTCACTCGACACGAACGAGCTTGACAAAACCAAAAAACCAAGACGAAATCGCATGCGGCAAATCACAAATCAATGCTGAACTCTGAAGCAATTTTAATCTTGAGCGCACGGGTCATCCGTAATTTGCGCAATTCCTTCACGACGAATTCAGGCGCAGCAGAATAAATCGACCGCAAAGACTCCCACGTGCGCTCCTCTGCTTCGAAACCATCCCAATCGACCAAGACAATCACCTCGTTGGCATCATCTTCGGCCACATGCACCAAAGCATTCATGCGGCATTCACCCTGCGCAAAGGAATGTTGGAAAACATCCTTCAGATCAGCGGTGACGTTCAACGTCGCATCCGCATAAAATCGTAAACGAGCCACGTGAGCTTGATGCACCTTCCCAGAAACGATGTTCTGAACTGAGTACACATGATCATGATCAGCTGCTACCACACGCCACGGACCAGTCCATGTGGACAACAATTTCGGTGTGACACCCTGCCGACGAACACGAGCATACAACACGAAATCACCAACCGCAAATTTTGGCAACACCACCTGGCCCTGAGCCTGTTTACGTTTGTTGTCGCGAGACACGGCAACAGCTGCGCGAATATCGGCGCAAAATCTCTCCTGCTCTGCAACGACTTCACGGACGTTCGCACGCAACAAGTCAGCATTCATCACGTCAACATTCCACCTGCCATCAGACTCAGAAACGAGCGCCGAGAAATCGGTACGCGGAGCACGCCCAAACATCACGCTGTACGGAGTGCTTCGGTAACGTTCACGAAACGAAGTGTTCAAGGCCCACTGAGCGGCCGGCAAAACATCAACCCACTCCGAAACCTGACGACGCTGTTCTGACAGAATGGAACGCAGAGCACGTACCACCTCTTTTACCATGCGTTCACACGTACCGTTCGACCACGGCGTGTAAGCGACAGCAAAACGATGTTCGATGTGCAACGCGTCGCTCAACAAAGCAAGCACCCTGTTCTTGAAATGCGTGGCGGTATCACTCACCCACACACGCGGCACCCCCAAAGTCTTACACCAGGCTAGCAAATGCTTCGCTGTGACCTCGGCTGTACAAGCCTCGGCCGGTTCCAACGCCACGTAGTTGGACAAATCATCCATGATGACCAAAACATATCGGAAACCATCCTCATCAGGCAGGCCATCGCTACCTTCGGGCCCGCTGTGGCCAACATACAAAAAATCAAAGTGCACCACTTCTCCCGGAGCGGTACCATGCACCGTGTCTCCGTAGGGACGAGGAATGAGTGCACCTGCACGCGTGTCTACACAGTGCAAACACTGGCGAACGAATTCGCGAACCTGAGAATCCATGTGAGGCCAAACACAATATTCCTTCAGGCGAAACAAAGTCGGCGCCACACCACGGTGACCAGCCGAGCGCATGTGCGCGCACACCATCAAACGAGTTTGAAGAGCAAGATCATCCGGCGGAATCCACAAGACGTCACGCACCCCAACACGCACACGAAACAAACCATCATCGGCCAAGGTAGCTTGACCGAAGGTTGTCGAAAATTCATGAACACCAACGCCGATACGAGCGACAGACCTTTGTTGCGAGGCACGAATCACATCCAATGCGGGAAGCGAATCGTCAGCATTACATGGGCTGTGCACGGCAACCGAACGAACAGGCACCGTAGGAACTTTGACCCAACGAGACAACAGATCCCCCCAACAGTTTCGATCGCCAGGGATGTGTTCGATTGCATAGCGGTATTGTCCTAAAACACCCTTCCAATTCTCTAGGCGTTGTGCCATGGTCTTTGTGACCGTCGTGACACACTTCTCCGGATTGAAAATGTACTGCAAGTTTCGATGATCAGTAAAGATATGAACACCACCCCAAAGCAGGTATTCGAGCCTCCGGAACGTATTAACGATCGCAAAACCTTCTTTGTCGACAGTCGCCCAGCGCAACTGCGAACCTGTGAACGAACCACTCAGAAATCCGAGAGGCTCGTGAGACATGCTTTCCAACGCCAATCCACTGCGAAATTCGTGTTCAGGCACTTGGGTGAGAAAACTACCCCAATGGAAATCAGAAGCGTCAGGAAACATCAAAACAACGCACCCGGGACGAGGATGATGAAGCGGCACTGCTTGCGCCACCAAACCCCGTGCGGCATTCCACGCCCGCACCCGATCCTCCGTCCACGCGGTATCCTTGATGACACGATTGCGCGCCACTCGCTTAGTCCGACGTGTAGCCCCAACAAGGAGCTCCTCCAAAAAATCACGTAACGGTGCTACCGTTTCCGCTAAACGTGGTAACGATGTACGCAACCAGTTGACAGCCTGCAAGAATTGCATTAGTTCTCCAGCGTTTTCGGGACGACGCATTTCACTTAAACCTTGCACTCGAGCGGGGTCATGGGACACGACACCATTGGAATACACCTTACCACACCA
This sequence comes from Macrocystis pyrifera, assembly GCA_031763025.1. Lineage (NCBI taxonomy): Eukaryota > Phaeophyceae > Laminariales > Laminariaceae > Macrocystis > Macrocystis pyrifera. The sequence continues at coordinate 3,072,002 of JASSKH010000031.1, forward strand.
GACCAGTTCACGAGAGAAGAAGGTACACTTGTGGGCGGCGACAAACAGTCCAACATTCTCCAGGCGTTCAAGAATGTCATCAAGCAGCTGCAGAAGAGCTTCTTCGGTGTCTGCGAAAAAGAAAACGTCATCGACCCAAACTTTGCAATCCAAACCACGCAACACTTCAGTCATGACACCTTGGAAATAAGAAGTCGCATTCAAAACACCTTGGGGAACACGGGTAGGCGTGAACAAACCGTCGCTTGTCGCCATGGTGAAGACGTCTTGCGCCTCCGGAGCCAAAGGCATCTGCCAGTACCCTTGAAGTAGGTCCAGCTTGCCGAAGAAACGCGCCCCCAGCAGATCTCCCATGTCTTCATGGTTGGGCATGACGCCCGGGGACTTCTCCACCTGTGCGTTCACCGCCGAGTAGTCGCTCACCAAACGGAAAGAGTCCTTCTTGGGCACCGCCATCGCCGGACTCGCCCACACCGCCTGGATGTTGTGGTAGACAAAGCCAAAAAACACCAAAGCAGCAATGCACTTCGAGAGCCAGTCCCTTTTCGTCGGTTCGTACCGACGTGGCGTTGCCTTGACAGGCTTCGCCTGTTGCTTCAGCTGCACTCGCATCGGCTCCACTTGCGCTGGCGGATCACCACACAGCGCACGGCGAAAAGCACCCACGCGACGAGCCAAAATTTCGCGCAAACGGGTTGCTCCGCCGACGCTTAATCCACTCTGCTCTGCCTGCTGCACGCTGTCCTCCAACGCCCGTTCTCGGGCCGTCCGCTCCTCCTCCGGATCCATGAACATGTCTGGCCCCCGGTCGACCAAATGTTCCACCGCCTTGTCCTCCGGAGCATCCACCGTAGCCTCGGTCTGAAAAGCACGCACGGAAACCGTCACTCTGCGCGCCGCAAGGTAACTCGGAGTCTCCACACCGGTCGATACCGGCACTGCGCGAGGGCGAAGCTTCTCCAGAGCTTCACGGTAGACGTCGATGCCAAGAGCTTTCATGGTAGCCATGCCAAACAGAACGACGTTATCTGTACCAGGCATGACCGCGAAAGTGATGGGCTCCAATTTCACCGCTCCCCACGGCGTCCGTACACTCACGGCAATCGGCACCGTTTTGTGCGTGACCATCACTGAAACACCCGTAGCGGTTTTCGCCTGCTGCGGGCCATTTTCGAACGGAATTTGCAGATCGGCGCCGCCGAAATGCGAAGACAGCTGCTGAAGTAAGCCGACACCGATGGACGTGAGCGCCGACCCCGAATCAAGGATCACACGCGCCATCAGCGAACCAACCGACCCTGGCAAAGAGAGATCAGCGCGTAAACACTCAGCGCTGCGATCGACAGGCACTTCACCTGCCGTTGAACTCTGGTCGGTACCAAGAGTCACCTGACGCCATGGCTGCCCTCCTACAGCCGGCGCCGAAGAAATAGAATCGGCGGTCCACCCCGACCAAGACGTCGAATATACAGACGGTTCCGGCGCTACCGCCCCTGCAGCAGCACCAGACACTGACTCCGCCCGCTCGGTGGATGGCGAAGTTCTCGCTCCAGCAGCACCCACCGATGTTCCAGCTCCTCCAACGTATACAGCTCGGCCGGCAACAGACGAACCAGATCCCGACCCAGCGGCTCCTGCCGCTGGCGCACCAGAAGTTGAAGAAGCAACAGCAGAAGTTCCACCGCCCGCTGTCAATTGATTGCCACCACGGCCACCGCGCCCGCGTCCATGGTTGAATCTGCCCCGGCCGCCATTGCGGCCCCCGCGATACCCTGACGACCCGCGCCCACCACTGCTGGGAGCTGTGCCGCCACCGCGAGCTTTTGGGCAATCAGAAACATAATGGTTGGGATCACCACACTCGAAACAGACGCGAACAAACGACTTTTTCGCGGACTGCTGCTGTTTCGGTTTCTGCTGCTGTTGGCGTCGCGGTTCAGCTGCCCCTGCAGCATCTTTCCGACCATACGCCTCGATGAATTTCCACTGTTCTGCAGCAGAAAAAATTTGGTCCATGACCAATGCCGGGTCCTTCTTCCACCCTGCAGCGTACGTTAGCTGACCTTTTACGTACTTTTTGAACTCGGACGGCCATAAGCCATCCACCAACGCCATGCTCACAAATTCCGCCGGTCCGGGCAACCACGAACGGTCCTGCGCGCGGTACATGGCATGCACCGCGTGATTCTCCGCAAAATACTTTTCCATAGCGGAGTTTACCATCATCGCGCGGTCTTTGACGGATGTTTCACCGCCCTGCTTTTCATCGCGCCTCATTGAGAGAACGCGACGCAAGTCCGCTGCCGCCCGCGAGGTGTCAAATCTGTTGCTGGTGGTTGTGTAACCAGCGTGCTGCCTAACAGCGTCCAACAACTCCGAGGCGGTCATCGTAGTCTGATGCTTGTAAAATCCCTCAAAACACCGATGAATGTAATTGGGGATAAGCTGGCCCATGCTCACTTTGGAGTGCTGAACCACCCCCTGAGCGTTGGCGAGCTGCAGCCGTTCCTCATAATCGAGGTACGCTGCGTAAAAAACACGAGAGGCCTGCTCGGTCCACACCTCTCCGTATTTCGGTGGAGTCAGAGACTCCCCTACCACCAGCGGCGTGCTTGCCGTGTGCGCCATAATCCACAGCAGTCCACCTGGACTCTACTGTAATAACGGAGAAACTGCCGCCTGACCTGTGCGTCCTCCAGCTCCCGGAGCGTCCTCCCCTGCTGTGCGCTTCAAGCCGTTTCGATCCGTCCAACGGGCCAACTGCCTTCCCAGCTGTGACCCAATACTCCGCAGCCGAAAACTCCTCCAACAGAAGTTCCGCGAATATCTAGTGTGCACCACCCCGCGTAGAGGTGGTATGGTACGGCAAGGTAATTTCGTGCCGAGCACAGGCGGTTCCGCGAGGATGGTCTAGAAGCTTTTAAGCTGTCAATGGGAGGGGGGCGCCAGAGCAAATACTCTTGGCGCTCCCGCTGTGGCGAAAAAAACAAAGCATAGTTAATTTAATAGTGACTCTCTGCAGGCCCAAGAGGAGCCCGTGGTACCTACACACTGAAGAAAACAAAACAATTCAGATTTTGGTGGCCATGTGGCACGCTTAATGCTTCAGGCGCATTATTTTTTCCCGGATTTTCATGAACACAACACCGCTCTTGGCACGCGTTTTTTACACTGTTTTAGCATGCACCTGAATTTGGCGCAAATGGGTCAGATATACCTATTTTTGGCATTTTCCTAATAGAATATCAGTCAGGCAGTCGGGCAGTGTGGGCCGTGCCCGGTGCCACACCAAGGCAGTACAGCGAGACGGGAGGCGGTATGGGCCTGGCTCTGTGGCTCTTACCCGTCGCGATTACCTGCTGCTGTGAGAGCGTGCGACTGGACAACTAGCTAGGTATGACACCAATCCCTGGTACCGAATCCTCCCAGGTCGACGGACCGAGGGAGACAGTTTTGGGGTCACGAATGTGCTCGGTGCTAGGTGTACACCCCCCGTCAAAGGGCTTGGTGCAACAGATACGACGGCCGACAGATACGTACCGTTGTTGCCGTATCTTCTTGCCGCCGCTGCTGCTGCTGCTGCTGCTGCTGCTGTTTCTACTGTTATGCTTCAGCTGAATTGGAAAAAAAAAATACAGCGGAGGGGGCTTAAAAAGTTGTTCGAGGGTTGCGGGCTATTTACTTTTTTTGCTGTTTGATCATCACTTTCACTTTCCAACTTAACTCGTCGGAGGTTTTGCCCTCAGCGGTCTTCTGGATAAACATGTGGTCGCAGGTGTCATCCCTTCTCCCCCCCGGCACGTACCTTCAGTTGTTTGTCGCGCATCGGGTTCAGCATTCCCAAAGCTCGTTGATTTTCATCGAAGTAGTTAACTCTCGCTTCCGCGCTTTCCGCAAATAAATCAACTTTTAAAGCAAGAAAACACTTTACGTAGAAGTGTGCACTTGGTGAGACTTGAACCCACGAAAATTGATCTTGGTGGGCACGCGGACCACCTACTAAGCCACCGGGGACGCCGGCTTGTGAAAACAAATGTGAACCAAAAACCACAACGTGAGGTTTTCCATGTTACCTGCTCGGCTCGGCGAGGCGGAAAGCAATATATCCCTTGTTGAATAGAGCCACCTCAGCGACGTTAAATGCCCGAGCACCGCCACGGGGCTCGGCCGGAATCCAGACATGTGTTGTAATGTACCTAAGGCCCCCTTGCTTGCCCCGCGGCCGAAAGTGCGAGAAATAACCATCGGCCGCCCGAGAGCAGCATGACAAAAAAAGAAAAATGCATTTTTCACATATAAATATACATATCAAATACATCGTCCGCTGTGAGTTCGACTGATTAAATAGTTGATACTCGACTTTACAAGCTGGGTAACACGCCTGCTCCATATTTAATTTATAGCATGGGGTTGTGCACAGTTCATCATGAGATATTTGTATAGGAACTACTATAAGTACTAGATTTCATATCTGTCAAAATCGTGATTAATTTCGCAATTCGTGTTGGGAATGGACAGGAGCAGACGACCAAGAGTGTATCTTGAACGGGAGGAGGAAATTTGTGTCGGCGGGAGGGGACTGTGTGCGGCAACGGTGCAGTTTTTGATTATGGGGCGGGACGGTATATTTATGGTGTCACGACGGGACGGGACGGTAACTTTCAACGGGAGAGGTTTTATCAGTGGGACATGACGGTAAATGTACGGCGTCACGACCGAACGGGACCATAATTACCAACGGGAAAGATTTCATCGGCGGGACGGGACGGTGAGTGACGACGATCAAGAGATTTGTAGGCGAGACGGGACGAGACGGGACCATTTTGATGACGGTTTTACCGTCCCGTCCAGTCCCGCCGTTACCGCCATTACCGTCCCGCCAAAATACCGTGATAAGCCTTGTTCTTATCGGCGGACAAAGGCGGAGCGGTAATACAATATAACGGTGGCATTTCGGCGACAGGCGTGTTTCGATTTTTAGGCGGCACCACCTTTGGCGGTTCCCCCGGTACATTCAAAATACTCGGTTAAATCGCAGGCGGTAATGCAATAGTAATATTGGGGTAAACCGCCGGCGGAAACGTACATGACGGTGATGTTCCAGCGATAAGCGATATTTTATTTTCTGGTGTTATCGTAAAGGTAAACTCAAACCTTGGCGGTAATTGCAGTGCCTATAGCTACATTTCTTTGGGGCCCGAACAAGCGGTAAACCACCTTCCCGACGATGTGAACCTTGTACGTACATGTACCTTCCGAACATATGGCTTCGGAATTTCACACTCGAGCAACGATCAGGAAAACCAGCACTGCAAACCCAAAACTGCTGTGGACATGATTCATCATGTGGAACAAATTAGAAAATATAGACGATAAACACCTGGGGTATAAGGGATACATTTTATTATTTGAACGACCTCAACGCAAAGCGAAAGACGAGAGATAAAGAGTGGCACTGGGACTCCCGTCTAAGGTGCTCATTGTTCTGCTGGACCACACAGTGTCACGTTGGGCGGATGTGTGTGCTACAATATGCGTCCACCTGCAAAGAAAAGAAAAGGTTCTACCGAAGAGGAAGACAACAGAACCGAGAAACAAAAAAGGAAAAAGAACGAAGGAAAGAAAAGTGGTCGGGTTTGAACTTCACTTCTTCGAAACCAGTGTGTTTATGGCGCCACGATATGGCGGTATTTGTTGGGTGGTCCCGGCATCACCAAAAAAAGGCGGTAACTGCTTGACGGCAATAGTGCAGTATGGCGGTAGATTTTTGGCGGAAATGTAGTGTATGACGGTGATTTTTCGGTGGTTAAAAGCAGTTTTGCGTTTTTTTTGCGGTACCGCCTTCGGCGGTTCCCGGTACTACCAAAACATACCGGTAATTGCCGCCAGTACCGGGACTGCCCACCAGGGCGGTTATTTCACGTCGGTAAAATTCGCGACAAGTTCTACCCTGTTTTTTGTGTGCGGACCGAAAATGACTTACTTTTTGTAAGTTGGCAACAAAAAATGACTTGGTTTTTGTGGGTGGTCGAAATGCACTTGACTTTCGTGTGCGGATCGAAAATGAATTGGTTTTTAGTGTAGCTGATCGAAACGGATTTGGTTTTTGTGTGGATGGTCAAAATTAAATGATTTTTGTGTTCGGCTGGAAATGACGTGCATATACTATAGTGCGGGGACCAATTCACCTGATCTTTTTGTGCGGGGGATTGTCATGTACTTGTTTTTTGTGTGGATGGTCGAAATTGACTTGGCTGTTATGTTCGGCTGGAAATGACTTAGACTTTTGTGTGGGGATCGGTTCTCCTGCTTTCTGTTTGAGTGATTGAAATCACCCTTTTTTTTCGTGCGGGCCGAAAATGACTTGGGTTTTGTGTGGATGGTTAAATTGACTTGAGGTTTGTGTTGGGGCGGAACTGACGTGGTTTTAGGCCAATTCTTATGCCATCGAATTTGCAGTCAGTTGAAAAATATCTTTCAGCACTTTGTGACATGAGTAAAGTACTCATGGGCCACATAAATCAATAATATAATCTGCAATTTTTTTTTATTAGGACTACGAGAATGATCCAAATAATGCAGAATTCCAGCGGATATTCCGTGGGGCGAGAGTACCGTTCTTGTAGGAATGTTCTACAAGGTGGATACCCCGTTACACCAGAGTATTGCCTCTTTCAGGTAGAAATGTTCCTTAACGAAGACAGGAATATATTTGAGAAGTCCTTATGTTACCAGAGCAACGATCGGTAGGCAGATGAAAGTTCGATAGGAGTACATCAGAAAAGAGGAATGCCGGAGAGTTTGTGGCGGGAGTGGGACGAGTATATCTGAGTGTCGAGTCCCCCCCCCCCCGACCTCTCACTGCTCAACCAGAGCACCTCCTTAGCTCTCGCCATCAATAAGGAATATCTATAAGCCAGAAGCAGCGAAGCACTACTTCCCAGCTGCGTAACACATCTGCGTCTCTTACCCTTACCTCGGCCATCGCTTCACATCTGACGTCGTCGCATTCAGCGTTTTCTCCTTTGGTTTCCCTTTTAGTGGATATTTTCAGTGAACACCCTTCCTTCCTGGTGTTTGGGTCTTATTTCGAGGTGTGGGGGAATCTATAGTTCCATCTATTTTGTCTTGGATAGCCGCATCATCGACCACCTGTTTCCTGGTCGTTTTCAGATCAACTTAAACAATCATCATCCATGGACCATGTTGTGGTCTGCGTATGCGACTATTCAGGGTGGGCTAATGTGATATGAGTGAAGTGTTTATCATGGGCTATGAATATCGATGATATAGTCTGCAGACTTGTGGTCTCAAGCCCACGAGAATAATTCAAAGAATGTATTTTTCCGGCGGATATTCGGTTAGTCGAAAGTATCGTTTTTTATCAATGTTCTCTAAGGCGAATAGCCCGCTAGACATGAGCAATGCTCCTTTTAGGCCGTTTCTTATTTTCAGATGTGAATTTGGCAAATCGAAAAAGTCTTCCTACGCGGAAAAATCAGATATATAGTGCCTGCAGAGATTCGAGCAACGCCGAGACCAACTGCTGTTGTTGTGGTTTGGCGCCGCGAAGACACGCGCTGGGTGCGCTGCCCTGCGCGTAGGACCCAAGCGCCCGAGCCTAGGCTGACAGCCTCTGGCCTGGCGGCGAAGAGACGTACCGAGTGCGCTAGAGTCAACCTGTCTTTGTATTCTGTGTTTCATAATGTGACTGACTGCTGCTGCTGTACAGCAGTGTATGGTCTACGAGTACGTATCCATGGAGAGGCGCGCGCCTGGTGCGCGTCTCTGGGCCCGAGCCCGCGCGAGCCGACTCACTGCCCTCTGGCCACGGAGGGACGCCCCGCCCGCCTACCGTGGGTCGGGCGCTAAGCAACGTCGCTTTGTAGCTGTGTCACCATCGAACTCATCGATCGTTCTGGTCCCGTTTGCTGTTGTAGTGGATAACATCTTGAATTTAGAGAGCATGCCTTTTTTCGATATGAAAACATGATCACCCAAGTCGTCGGAGTTTAGGCCAAAATCCCACGACTTGGGCCATCGGATTCTCAAATCGAAAAAATTCCAGTCGGATTTCGCATATTTGGACTGCATAAGCAGGGTCATTCGTTTTTGATATCGAAAAATACAAAACTGAAGCTCGAAATCGAACCGCATAGTAAACAGCCTTAGGTAGAACGGCCCCTTAACGGAGACAGGAAAAAAATAAGAATTTCTTATATTACCAGAAGAGCGATCGGAAGGCAGAGGAAAGTTCTATAATAATAGGAGTACATCAGAAAAGAGGAGTTTCGGAGAGTTTGTGGCGAGGGTGGGACAAGAATATCTGGGTGTCGAGCCCCCCGCCCCTACCTCTCACTTCTCTACTAGAGCACCCTCTCAGCTCTCGCCATCAATAACTAAGATCAAATTTATTTATCAGAAGAAAAGCGAAGCACTGCTTGCCAGCTGCGTGATATACTTGCGTCCCTTACCCTTATTGCCACGGCCATCGCTTCATAACGTTCGCATGAGATTTTGCCCGGAATTACTGAATATTGGTCTTTCTCGGCTCAGAATGTGTCGGAGTTCTCTCCAAGATCAGTAGCAGGGGGTGTTTCTCGCTCCTCGAGGGGGCCAGCAGCAGGAATTCACCGTCGGCACCTTCTCGATCCAAATGAGGTGAGCATGACTGCGATCGGGGATCGGATTGAAAATCACTGCGATCGGGGATCGGATTTATTAAAATTATGACTTTTTCTATCCGATCGGGCGTTTGGATCGTGTTTGACCCAGTTGGATTCAAAAAATGCGGACGGCAATCTCCTGTATCTGGGTGCCTGGAGAAGCGGGAAACACCCCCAGATAGATCCTGGAGAGAGATCCGACATATTCTGAGGCGAGAAAGATCAGTTTCCAACATTTCCGGGGCAATCGCTCATGCGAACGTGTTGAAAGTTGTTTTTCGACCGACTGCAAAAATCCGATGGCATAAGAAGTGCCCTTTAATTTTCAGATATGAACTTGGCAAATCGAAAGAGTCTTCTTATGCGGTAAAATCAAATTTATTGTACGTGTAGAGATTCGAGCAAACGCCGAGACCAACTGCTGTTATTGTGGTTTAGCGCCGCGAAGAGACGCGTTGGGTGCGCTGCCCTGCGCGTAGGACCCTGGCGTCCGAGCCCACGCTGACTGCCTCTGGTCTGACGGCGAAGAGACGTGGCGAGTGCGCTAGAGTCAACCTGTCTTGGTATTTTGTGTTTCATTTGTGACTGAGGACTGCTGCTGCTGCTGTACGGCAATGTAGTCTACGAGTACGTATCCACGGAGAGGCGCGTGCCGAGTGCGCTTCTCTTGGTCTCTAGGCCCGAGCCCGCGCCAGCCAACTCTAGTCTGGCCACGGAGGAACGCGCCGCCCGCGCGTCGGGCGCGAAGCAACGTCGCTACACAGCTGTATCACCATCCAACTCATCGCTCGTTCTGCTGCTGTTTGCTGTCGTAGATAACATCTTGAATTTAAAGAGCATGCCATTTTCGATTTGAAAATCTGATGACCCAGGTCGTCGGATTTTGGGCCAAAATCCCACGACTTGGGTCATCGGATTATCAAATCGAAAAAGTTCCGGTCGGATTTTGCATATTTGGACTGCATACGCAGGGTCGTTAATTTTTTAGATCGAAAAATACAAATCTGAAGCTCGAAATCGAACCGCATAGGAAACAGCCTTTTAGTGCGGGGATTGATTCACCTGGATTATGTGTGGGGGATCGAAATTAACTTGGTTGTGGTGTAGATGGTCGAAATTGACTTGTTATTTGTTGGGGTGGTCGGAATTGACTCGGGTTCTGTGGGCTGGCTGGAAATGACTTGCTCTTTTTGTGGGGGATCGAAATTGACTTGACTTCACGGTGTAGGTATCGAAATTGACTTTGCAATAAAATAAATGAGACCGAAAGTGAGCATCGAAACACGATACCCTAAATAGCGTTGACCAGGACCAGGTACCTTCTCTACAACACAGCTGCGTTCGTGGAATTACGCATGTATGCCTTTTTTACGCCTCTATGTGTTCTTCGGTTGCAAACCCTCTTACCGCAGCTCGCGTACGACGTACCTGTACTCGTTCGTACCTTATCATGATATGGCAGCATTGCAGGATAAAACTACACGCATCAATAGGGACGTGTGCTGCTACCCTTCCGGTTGACTGTATTAAGTACATTGCTATTTTTTTCATGTAAATATGGAAGAAGGGTAAATAGCCCAATGAATTCAAGCGTGGAAGGTGTGGTACTGATCAGAGCTGCAACAGCAGTAACTACTATTGACAATGGCAAAACTATTAGCAGCATTATGTAGCAAAATAATCAGGGCACATCCTCAACTACCACTAGTACCGCAGTAGGAGTCAAATGTTGAAGAATGAAAACTTCTACGAGTACTGAGAATTTTTATATCTCTCGTCGGGAATGTAGGCCTGGGAGTGTTTCTTCTTTTTAACGGCATACGGTTTAGCATATTTCGTCTTGTGCCGACCTGTTTTTTTGCCCAACTACAACAAAGTAGTATTTACCCCCCGAAGAAGCACACGACCGCATAATATATGTTGAACATTTTCCTTTTTGGTGGCGAGCGTAAAGCAGTATAAAATCGAATTATTAAAAAGAGCGAAATATCGCATTTGTGTGGGTGTTAAGATCAAGGTCAGGCAATATCATAACATGGGGTAGAAGAAAATATTGTTAGTGCATAATAATTGCAGCAATGAATTTACATTTTAGGTTGATAGCAACTGGCCTAACAACCGGGGGAAACAGGCATAAAAGTGAGGTGGCATGGTTCGGCGAAAAAACAATGGACATTTCTTACGTACCCGGGCCTACGTAGCAGGCGAAAAACACTTTCATCCGTTTTTGTCTGGGTTCAGGTGTCTCTGGCGTATTCCGTGTTAGTTTCATTTTTAGTCCTGCTGACCCCCCGCTCGGGAGCCGGGGGCGATCGGGGTAAAAGTTACTCCTCATACTGGGGCGCCGGACAGCCTCACGTTTGGTGCTAACCTTCCGCTTTTCCGTACACACTTTCTCGCCTCCCCCCCCCCCTGCGGGTGGTATGGCGATGGCTTCCGTTCACGATTTATTCCTGCCCCTTACGGTTAGGCCTTCCTTTCTTTCTTTTTTTTTGGCATCCGTTGTCGGATTCGTAACCTTGCCGTTCAGAGGTGTGCGAGTGGGTTTTGAGGAGCCGTATCTTCGACTCGGTTCTAGTTCGTGCAGTCGAAGTTTCGATGAATCTCCCATGTTTCTGCATCTACGGCTCATCAGAGTGGGCTAGTGTTATGGTACTGCTTCGAATGAGGCCGAAAGGCCGCTAATCGCTTGGGTTCAGTTAGGTATTGTGATAGCATTTGTAGCACTTGAGAGGCGCATCTTAGATGGAAAATCAGGGGTTTTGCGGGGGGGGGGCGCGAGCCTTACTCTCAGTTTCTCATCGTGCTCGAAAGAAACAGAGCTGCCCTTCTTTCATCTCCTAGCAATCAACACAAGCGACACCCACCAACGAGTACCTGCTTGATAGGCAAGCCTAGGAAGGGATACAAAGTGTCCCGACCCTGAACGCAGCATTCACCCCCCAGGCCTTTTTTAGTGTGCGTTTGTCTTAACTCTGCGCTTGTTTCTTTGCGCACAACTGAACACCACGCGCCTGACGCTGACTTACTATTACGAGAGTGTGCGAACGGAGCGGGTGAAAGGCACGTACATTGTGTATTGTTCTATTTACGCGTATACTGGCTATGACGATTGACGCGCGTAGCAGCTTGTCGCTGATGTGCTGTTGAAACTTACTTTACTACGTGTACGACTACAAAAAAATACAATACCTACTGTTGCGTACCGGTAATGTATCGCATGAAAATCCTTCTACAGAACAGATCACTACTCCTAGATGGATATACCGCCTACTTACGGTAGTACAAACCGCGTTGTGCCAGGCCACCCTGTGTTATGCAGCAGCGACTACAGTAGACGATACTGCATACTGCTGTAATAGGTGTCACCCCTGATAGCTAAATTGTGGTGGTCGGACTCGGAATCGCCCCGAGTAACGCGGGTTTTCAAGAAACCGGAGCCGGGTCCTCGGGGTACCCGGGTACCCAGGTACCCGGACAGCATGTGATCCAGTTTACGGTCCTGAGAATTAGATTGCATAGCGTACCGCCCGAAAGATTTCGAGCGTCAAACGGTACTAGGTACTTGCTGCATGCTATAGAACGCGGGGTCTTCCCTCCCTTCGTTTTGGTTTGATTGAGCGTTGCTAGTTAAAGCGTTTCCTCGTGGGGAAGTTGACCCTATACAGGCTGGATCACGCTGTAACCCAGCATCGCCGAATAACGTAAAAAAACCTACCAGTTATAGCTCAAGCGTTGTCATTGCCGGTGGTCACGTCTGTTATCTCGTCGCCGCAACAGAGGCCGTGGTCATAGGACAGGCTCCAATGTATATGGAGCGGGAGGATACTTCAGGGGGGGGGGGGGGGGGTTAGAGAATCGCCGATCACCCGCCGCTAAAGAACAAGACTGACTAAAGGAAACATATGCATGTGTGTATATACACGTGTGATACATCGTACTGGGTACGTTTCACGACGAGGAACTCGCAACAGGAATCGAGGCGGCAGTAGGAACAAAGAAAATCGGTAAAACGTGAGTAATCTCAATAGAAAGAACCACAACATACAGTGAAAGGCGGGGAAAACACGAACATGCAAGGGGTCTATGGGAAACAGCAAAGATACAACAATAATTGGTACGACTGTGAGATGGCTGAGTACTGGTCACCGACTACTGTAAGTGTTTCAGCTTGGGCAGTAGTAGGTATTATAGATAGTTGCGCCCGGTATTTCGTGGAGTTCTGCATTTCCTTGTATTTCACGATTAGTAGCGTGTTTTTAAGGCTTGACGCGTTGTTTATTCATGAGAACAAAGGCACTTTGTGGGCGTGCCTTTCGCCACCCAACTAAAGTACAAAAAACTAGGAATGGTCGTCAAATCCAGCCGGCTCACGGCGCTCAAGGATGTGGGAGAAAGCAAGCAGAACGGGGGGTGTATTCAGGATCACAGATTGCATCCCGTCGTCTGCTCTCCTTGCTGCAGCAATGCAATGTAGTCTCTCTCTGGTGTGGTAGGGATTTTAACCGATTGATGCTACGGAAAGAGGACTGGTTTTATGCCCTATGTTTTCGGTCGACGAGAGCCGCTCGCCCGAGTGACCACATTTTTTCTTGACATTTCTAAGTGTTCGAGGTTTGTCTTCGTTTTCGCGATATTTACTGGCAGGGGGATTGTTTGTGACTCTGCGACAAAATCTATAAATATTTACGTCCAATTTTCAGTGAGATACAGAGCCACTCGTCCGAGTGGCTTAAACGCGGCAGTGGAAATGATGGCATTACACCCCCCCCTCCTGCCGTAGCTACAGTAGTTTCTCTTTAGGACGAAGAATCGGCACGGACTCTTCGGGGTTTGCTGGATGTCGATGGGTAGAAGTAACGGCAAGCCGTGGCGAACATGCCACACAGTCGTAATACTACAGACCCTCGTCAATCCCTACACAGTCGGGACGGAGCACGGGTAGGGAACGTTCGAGTTCTACGCCAGATCGTTTGCGTGTGTATTTTTTTGTTTAAAAATGTATTGTCAGGCACGATGACGACGCGGACGCGCTGCTAACCAACCCGGGTACCCGGCGGGTTTGGGTCGAACACAAATTTCAACCACCCATCAAGTTCGGATGACAACGCCTTCCATCTTTCTCATTCGCGCAACATACTTCAATTGTCCAATTTTTTCGGAACCAAGTACGTGTAGCCGGTGGGGATATCCAACCATGAACATGTCCACAACTACCGTAGTGTTGGATAGCGAATCGAAATTTCTATGTGTCGAAATATCGAGCCATGCCGACCGTTGTTTCTCCTCCATACCCTGGCATCCCAGTGTTTTTTGTGTGCGGACACCATACTGAACAGAAGCCTCAATTTTTCAAATATCGAGAACGAAATCGTACCGAATATTTTGTTTTTGCCTACCAGGTACTATCGTCGAAATTCGATATCCAACAGTACGCATATCCCTCCCTCATTATCAAACCGTTGTCCTGTCCGGCCAAAAGCTAAAAAATGTTCCGTCCTGCTGGCCTGTCCGGCCCCGCTTAAGCATGTACCGTGCAGCCACTCCACATGAGGCAGTCAGAAACAAGGCATACCTGTAAAACCTGTAAAATCAACTACGACCTATCCCGACGACAAAAATACAACCCTCACGGCGTATCTACCTTTCATTCCCTCCTAACCATAAAAAACAATACAACTTCAATCTAACCAATCACATTCTGGTCCTGCCCATACCAATCAAAATCCCCTTTCCAGGGAACGCCACGAAGCGCGATGGGTTTACAAGACTTATATATTTCAACATACCGATCGGCCTTTTCAACTACGCGAGTGAGGTGACTATCGTCCAGGATTAACCCAAGGATATTCTGTGGACACTGCGCGATTTTCCGGAAACCAGCGGCACATTCCAACGATTCACGAAGTCCACCCTAAAGATCAACACACCCAATCGATCTTATCCTTCTATAATCGTCGCCCCAACCACAGCAAGTAACGTAACAAGGACTACGTTGATAATATGCCACATAACCGTTAAGTGGTGAGACGAGGAAGTAAACGAGGCCACCAGATTTAAGAAGAGAGGAATACGTGAGATACACATCGAGTAGAACCACGGCAGGACGAAACGAGCATGTTTTTTTTTCGTTTATTTCTTCTTTTTTTCATCCGATTGATCATCTCTTATTGTTTCTTTTCTCTCTCTTTCGTAGTCGCAACTCAGATCCGGAGCCACGAACAGGCTCTTCTCTCTCTTTCCCACTACAGCTCTTGCCTTGCAGTTTTATCGCTAGAAAAATCACAGCCCATCCTTTCCTCATCGACTGGCATCAAATTGCGCTACCCACGCTAGCTACTATTACGGGGGACCATGGTTAATAGGACCTACCTACGGTAAACACAAAAACCTATGTGTTTACCTATTTTTACGAACAATATTAGGTCCTACTGTATTTACTATGGTCCCCTATAATAGGCGCTCTAAGCAGTTGGCCTACTTGGGATTCGAAGTCTAGCATCAACCATTATATAGCAGTAATCGAGGGGACCACTAGCCCGCCGGGGCGAAATAAGGTGAAGGCGAGGTAGAGAAGAAGAAGGGGGTATGCAAAGGTTTGCAACACACACAAAGCCTTCAATAGTCGGATGAGGCAGATGTGCGGGTAGGCATGAAATATATCTTGGGCAAACAAGTAGAAGAGGCATGTAGTGACGAGTCCCCGCAGTGGGTGTGTATGCGCGACTCCTGCGTATTAGACCAGGCAGTTTGCAGCAGAGGCGAACTTCCTATCCAGTGTAAGAAAAAACGACTGGTTGTCGATTAAGCTTACCCTCTCAGACGATAATATAAATGATGAAGGAGGCTCAAGGCCCTTGCCGATTATCGGTTTTATCCAAGAGGACAGGAGGAGGAGGACAGGGAGAAGTGAAGGGAACGCGGCATGAACCTACGAAAAAAACTGCAACTAAAACCGGCCAAGCTCGGGTACGCTCGAACCGACCGTTTGCGTTACCGTCACATAGATAAAACCGTAGGAACTGATCCAAACTGATTGCACCGCATTCTTACTATGCCGGCATGTAGCATACCGCACTGCTCGCACCGCCGGAGCACCTCGTGCTGCTGTCGCCTACTCGCTATAGGAGACTATGTTACCGATCAGAGGCTCGGCATAGAACTCTCGACAATGTTGGGTAGCATGGTAGCCATCTTTAATACGACCCCTCGATGGAGGTAACACAGTCAAACTTGCTACAGCCAGCTATCAAAATGGATTTCCTAGACCCTAGCTTATTTTATCTAGTTCCATTCCGTCTTCTCCAAAACCTAATATATCGTTGCTGTGTCTATTTCCACGTGTGCGTCTGTTGCTATGTCGTACAAAGCGTCCATCGGCCCATTGCGTCGTAACAAAAACAACGTACCTTCCTGCTTTGCTTTTGATCTGTGACGAACCCTTGTGCGACTGCTTCAACAACACGCATTTCCTGGCTACGCAAAAGCGCGTATTACTGCTTTGACATGTTTGAAGCATCGATGAACATACAAACCATAAAATACCATGCACACACCTTGGAACCGGCGCGGCTTCACTATCGTCACGGATACATACGACCGCGTACGTACGTAGATGTTCGTTCGTGTTGGTTCAGCACAACACAGCATAGTCCTTATTCGCTCAGCATGATGCATCGCACACATATGTCTATTGCAGGCATTACTGAGGTCGCTCCTCATTCCCACTAATGACTATTACGGGGGTCCATGGTTAACAGGACCAAATATTGTTAGTAAAAATAGTTAAATGTATAGGTTTTTATGAATACCATTGGTCCTATTAACTATGGACCCCCGTAATAGTATACACCAGAAAGACGTATCCGGCACGATGTTGGTTCCTACGACCGGCCTTAGGTTTTGCTCGAAAATGGATACCGGTGGAGAAGCAGAGGTAGGTATAGTTGTTTGGTTCTGACACACGACACACTTCCACACTGCTAACGTGTTGTGGTGCCTTCAAGGAGAAATAAACAGCTGACACAAGGTGTATGTCGGAGAGACACGAGATTTATTACAGCACTGTATAACACTCACCAATGCATGAAAAAAAAGAAAAAATTCAATGATCTGTTTTTTTTCCAAGATAGTATTCACATCTACGTATTACGGGGGACCATATCAAATAGGACCTACGGCACACACTAAACTATATGTTTGTCAATATTTAGGTCTTATTTACTGCGGTCCCCTCTAGTAGACGTTTACCACGTTTCTGCCCCCCCCCCCCCCCCCCGTAAAAAGAAGACGTGTGGGGTGCTACTACAGAACATTTCCTGGAAACGTAGACTAGGAGCCGGACCACGTTTCTGCCGCCCTCCAATACAAATAAGACGTGTGGTGCTACGTACTACGAGGCACACCATCTTCTGGCTTGTCGATGATTAGTGGGTGCGACCCCGCGATGCAGATATGACCCCATCGACTCAGAAGATGGAGTCCAGCGACTTTACATTCGGTGGTTCAGTAGCCCCTGCGAAGCAAAGATACTCGGCGACTCAGAAGCGATGTTCCAGCGGCCCCAAACGATCGATGATGGTGCGGCGATTCTACAAGGTGTTTCCCCCCCCTGGAAGTATCAGTAGATCGACGATGCTTTGGCCTGATCCCGAAAAGACACTCACGATAATGTTGTTAGTGCGGCGACTCCGGAGGCTCCGGCAGTCTCATCGAACAGGGCCGTAGCAAATGCGATACCAGATGTCTTTCCGGATGTCCCAAGCTGTTTTGTTTGCATCGATATCGTGAAGCGTCTTTCAGGTGGCTCCGCGTTGATGAGGCGGTGTCTGCTCTAGCTAGCGGTCCCTATGGAATTTTCACGTAATGAAATGCGAAAGCCTTGTCGACGTCGACGTCATATTTACCGATCAGACTTTTTCGGCGTTACCGGGGCGGTTGTAGTCTCCTGCTACAGCAGCGGTGTGAGTACTACTCATCAGTGAGCGTGGAACCCCTTGCGCGTAGCATCTGGCTAAAACGCTGAAACTGAGATTTGTGTACCGTGGGAAACCTGGACCAGCCAAAAGGAGCAATATATATATACCAGTAGTCCAGGAGAGGAGGAAGAAGACGCACAGAGGTGCCCTATTACGGGGGCCATAGTAAATAGGACCTACGGTACACACAAAACATATATATATATATATTATTTATCTATTTTTACTATTTAAAACAATATTTTTGGTCCTGTTTACTGTGGTCCTCCGTGTCAGTAGCGAATCAACAGAGTAGAACTTCACAAGATGAGAGGCTGTGAAATGAATAGCGAGGAACGATATGTGCTAGAGGA
The DNA here is from genome assembly GCA_031763025.1 of Macrocystis pyrifera. Taxonomy (NCBI): domain Eukaryota; class Phaeophyceae; order Laminariales; family Laminariaceae; genus Macrocystis; species Macrocystis pyrifera. The sequence continues at coordinate 3,089,999 of JASSKH010000031.1, forward strand.
GGAGATGAAAAACACAAGACGAACATACGACATGGACTACAGTAGTTTGGCGCACTTTGTGGTAGCGCGAAAACTATCGCTGTCGAAGGAGACCAATGGCGACCACAGACGTCGAAACAGGAAGGGAAAAATATAAGCAAAAAGGTTTCAAGGTTTTTTGTTTTTTTTACAGGACAGAGTTGTGTCGAGTATGGAAGTCTTACCGAGTTGGTAGAAGCTCCGGGTACGGGTATGTAAGTCTTACAGGATTCACAGAAGTGCCGAGCAGGTGCGTGGATGCAGGTAGTTTTACAAGGGAATACCCGTGCCTCGGGTATTGTGCCATGGGGTTACATAATTTTCAGAAGTCCGGAGTACGGCTGAAGATAGCTTGCACTAATTATGCGATATACACTTGGTATTCAAAAGTTTACTATATGGAGGGGTGGCGATGACTGCCGTTAGACACAATTGCGTGTCTATGTTTGGCGGCAATAGAACCGTGGCTGGTCGTCAACAATGACCATCGATACGTCCAACTCCACGGTACAAAATACTGCAGGCTTGGACAAAAGCTGTGGCGGAAACTCGCGCACTAGTCTACGTACTCGTGGGTCCCGATGGCTACTGTTGCACTCAATTGTGTGTCTATTGTTAGCGGCAGTTGCTAACGATCGACAAAATGGTTTGGTCTATTGTTCAAACAATGCAATGCACTTTCCGGCCTCTTCACTAGCCTGTGACGCCAATCCTTCAAGGCAATGGCCATCTACGACCAATCGCGACACTTCATCGTTAGAGAGATGGAGTATTGTGTCAATTGCCGAAAATAATTGTTCCCTGCTGACGACATCTATGCATAGACAGCGTTGCCAGTCCATTGTTGATTGAGTATGTATGTCTATCGATAGTCAGCGTTGCCAGTCTAATAGAAGGGAAAGAATGATAAATTGCATTGCCAGTCTACTGCCGTTCACAAGGTCCATTGATGCGTGCCCTTTCGGGGCTGCTGTAGCAGCAATGCTGTATTTTCATTCGTCTGTACAGTAGGGTGTAAGCATTTCATACGTCATCTATCCCATGATGCTATCGTAACAGCAACAGCTCCAGTCCACGTTCCGGTCCTCAGATTCCTCAGACTCCTCAGATTCCGCGTTCCCCTTAGGCCCAGTCACGCGCCTTTGGTTGGTCAAACCCCTCGCCCATCAAGAACTCATCATGATGAAATTGCAATCTCCATCTCCGAAATGGAACGAAAAATTGTGCTTGGTGGCAGAAGATCTCCCGAAGGAACAACAAAACGAACAGAAGGGAAAGCAGAAAACAGTTGTCACGACAAGCAGTCGCAGTTCCCGTGATTATCATGCGCATCCCACATGTCAAGACAACCGCAACTGTAGCATCAAGGGAACGCTCTCCTCCCTGCTTGTTGCGCATGGTACGCATGTTACGCGGGTATTCAAAGCTGTTCCCTAGTACAGGTCCTGTTTCTGTGAGCAGCTCTGTTGTTGCTTTTCTCGTGACATACATACATGCTATGCATTTTGACGGCGCGTCGGCTGGCGTGGACGAGTGGACACCTGAAGGCCGCAACAACCAACTCCCAAGACCACCAGCTTGGGAGTGGGCTCTGCGAGGCATATACTGTGCTGTCCGCACACGACAGAAACGGCAGCAGCACACGATTTGAGCCTAATTTGCCGATGCACGACAGGCGTAGAATCCACAACCTGAACCCAATCTGCAGCCAAAAAAGAAGGGGAAAAACTGGCCGCGAACGAGGTTGAACCGCGTTCGAAAATATTATTCAGAGCGAGAAAAAAATGGCTGTATACACGTTTTGGGACGGGGGAAGTTTACGGGAAAGTTGCGGGAAGTTGTAGTCAGTAACCGTGTAGAAGCATGCGGTGTGCGGACCACGCCTGCACGATCATTCAAATCTGTTTTGCCGATGCTCCCAGAATTACGGGGGACCATACATGGTTAATAGGATCCATGGTACACACAATCACCCATAATTTTCAATATTTTTACTCACAGTATTTGGTCCTGTTTAACATGACCCCCCGTAAATAGTACAATTTCAGTACTCGGAATATCCACACAGGGAATATATTGTTGAACCCGGCAACACCACGAGTACTCACTGTATGTATATATATCTTCCCGAATTACGGCCAGTGCTCTGGAGTTGTACCCCGCAGGGTACCCGGTACCCGAAATTTTCATATCTATTCCCCGTACCCGTGGCCGGGTACCCGTTTCTCTAGGCACACGCATACCCGGGCAGTGCATGCACCCGGGTACCCGGGTACTCTACAGAACTGTTCACGGTCATACAAATCGGACATGAACGTACGAAGTAAAGACCGGAGAAAGTATAACATGAAGCAAACGGTATGTAGAATTTTGGTGATGGCGAGACGATCTCATGTGTGTTTGGTGCCCGCTCCCCCTCCTCCCCTCCCGATTTTTTTGTTTTTGTTTAGTCGTCTCCGTTATGTAATGTCTTGAGTTTCTTGGGCGTGTGATATGGCAAGTACGGTGAATAGCAAGAGGCGTCAAGCAGTACAGAAAACCTACGAAATTAGAAGCAGGAAATCTGATCTACAGTATGGTATTGAGGTCTTAGTCCCTCTTCGGAACGGCAGGCGAAAACGCCTGCCAGGTATGATGGGGGGACGATTGTTACGAACTATATCGCCGCAACAGGGGAGAGGGAATACAATATCAATATTAGACTGTTCTTTTGTTAAATATGGGTGGCTGCGTTTTAGACTAACGTCAGTATAACGACTTCCGAGTTTATCATTTTCCTGCGAACGTCAGCTTGCTTTTCTTAGTGCTCGTTTGAGGGATGGACAGACCTTGATAGTAGATCTTTATGGGGGTTTTGTGTTGGACGCCTGAAGCCGACCCTCCGACCCGAACCCCAACCCTAACCCGAACCCTAACCCTATGCCAGTGGTCAGCGCTGGGATGCTGTGCTTGCTAAGACTCTAGGTTGGCTCGGCAGGCGTGGATGCTGATCTTGGGAAGACTCAAGGTCGACTCGGGATGACTCGGGATGCTGTTGCTGGGAAAGACTCGAAAGTTGATTAAGCCGCGTAAAACATACCCCTAGCCAACCAGAGTGCCTAATTAGCTACCCCAGGAAGATCTGCTATCAAGGTTTGTCTACTACTGTGTTTTTTTATAAGGCATTCTGTACTGTTTCCAGTCTACTGGTGGGACGTATCATACTAATATAGGTAAACGTCCCGCTAGTAAACGCCCCGGGCACTATTTTCCACTGGTAGGACGCACCATAATAATATTGGTAAACGCCCGTTAGCAAACGCCCCGGGCACTATTTTCAGCGAACACGAGCACATAATCCGGAGAAAACGCCCACTATTGTGGGAAAATGCGAAAAACGCACAGTACACATAGTAAATGCGCCCCCCCCCCGTCTCCAGATGGTTAGGGTAAAAGCCCCGGGTCGAAGCGCGCAGGCAGTTTGAGTGAGAGGAATCAAAGCACTTCTGAAGCAGGCACGAGGGTTGGCTTTACATGGAAATGTCGATATATGGGCAGATACAGGTGCTGGGCAACAGCAGAACAGGGATAATCAGCCGAGGGCAGAAACAAGTAAACAAAAACAACACCTTCTTCCTTACGAACATGATTATTACCCAGACAATCGAACGAGCACCGTGACAGCGCTGGTAAACGACCCGCCCGGAGAAAACGCGTTATTTTGGCTAATTCGACCAAATTAATCCGGAGTAAACGCCCCCATTTACAGCAAAGATAAATGTGGAAAACATGTCCTGGCAACGTAGTAAATGCCTCGAGTCGCCCTTGTACGCTTGCACAACCGTAACGCCTCGGCAGTGTTACATAGCATGAATATGGTAGTACCCGCCGGTTGCGCGGACCCTGTGGGTTACATTGTCCCCGATGCGATGTCCCTCACCTTTCCTACAGCAGTAATACTGTTGAATCCCTCCCTACGAAATATACCAGAAGAAGCTGTCAAGAACTCCAACACGCACAGCAATATATCTGGACTCGGGCACCCGGGTACTCGGTATTTGACGTGATCCCGGTGCGACTTCCCTCATCATACCTTCTAGAGGTACTCGTGTTTGAGACCCTGGCCTATGGGCTATGCCAGAAAAAATAGCCTATATACCCTGACAGCTTGTTCTGAGCTTTTTTGGAGAGTTTCCGCAAGGCATGTAACCGGGGACAAGAAAAAATCCGATTACGGGTACCCGAAACATACCCGCGTGTGATATGTCTTACCCGTACAAAAATGGGTACTACCCGTCGGGTATCTGGGTAGTAGACGAACGGGGTACAACTCTATAGTACCCAAGTATGCTACTGTCATAGTTGGTCATTCGACAACTGTTATCGAATACCCCCTCCTGATGTCGAGTCCACCCCCCCCCGATGTCGAGTACACCCCCCCTCCCCCGATATGAAATTTGTAGTGAACGTATTTAGTACTGCTGTAGTGCCACAGATTTTTTTTGCTGCAACACGTTGTACTCCTGTACCAGTAGCTCTCTTGGATGAAGAATCGGCAAGGACACTACTCGTAGGCGTGCTGGATGTCGACGGTTAGAAAGAACGGTTCATTGTGCAGAATTCACAGAAGCATACCCACATCCGACCCCTCCAACAGTCTGTTGTGCAATTGTGCTGATAAACCTAAGTCTACCTTGATTGACTTTCTGGCGACACGCGTGACGTTCTGTATTTTGCAACAACAGCGTACTCGACGCAGCATACAACGGCGTCGTTCCAAGCCTCGTGCGGAAGACATCAACGCAGAGCACTGGTCGACAGTGAATGACAAGGTCACTATTCGGAAGTCGACTCGCTTCGGCTGGCGCCACATCGACGGCGGCGGCAGTAGTTATCCTCGCGACCGCCGCCGCCGCCGCCGCCGTCGTTGAGTTCGGTGTCTCCTCCTACGTTAGGAACGTGTGCTTGGGTATTAGAGATACACCCTAACCGCTGAGCTAACAGTCAGCGCTGCTAGCTCAGTGGTTAGGCTGTATCTCTTCAAACGAAAGCAGGAGCCGGGGTACAATGGCTGTAAAGCCGGGGACCTCGGATATTCTCAAACAATCTGTAGCCAGCACCGCTTCGAACAGGAGGTAATAGGGCGCTTCTTCTTGCCTGGGGGTGTATAACATGCCCGTCGGGTGTATACTTCAGTACTTTCTATGACTTTCAGGGAGAACGGCAAGAAGAACGTCGGAGAGATTCGAACCCCGGATTGCGCTTTTGTTAGACACCATTAACTACAGTTTAGGGTGTATCTAAAATAAAAAAAAACACACTCCGGGTAGTGTATCTCTCCGACACCCTTGCCTCACTGGTAACTCAGTGGTTGGGGGGTGTCTCTAACAAAAACACTATCCGGGGGCGAAATTTCTCCGACGTCTTTCTTGTTAGATATACACGTGAACCTCTGCGCTAACAGTCAGTGCCTGTTGGCTCAGAGGTTAACGTGAGTGTCAGCTCAGACGTTAACGTGTATACCTGAAAAAAGCACATTCCGGGGTTCAAATCTCTCCGAGGTTCTCCTCGCCGTTTTTCCTGAAAGTCATGGGAGTTTCAGAAGTATACACCTGCACGGCATGGTACACACTTTCTTCTGGGCAAGAAGAAGCGCCCTATTGCCTCCTGTTAGCGGCGGTGCTGACTAAGGACTTTGCAACCCTTGAGTATATCCGAAGTCCCGGCTTTAGAGTAAGCAAAAAAAGTGGCTTGTTAGGAATACAGCCTAACCACTGTATATCTTCAATATTGGACGCCAGCACGGATGCGTTTGGGGCCATCGGCACGGACCTGGAGGCGATCCGCGTAGCGATCTACGCCAAAGAAGTCTGGGCTGGCCTTGGGGTTTCGGAGGTAGGCGGCACGAAGGTCGCCGACATCGTCTTCTACGAAGTGTCCGTGAGTCACGTTAACTGACCCTTTTAGTATATACCGCCCTGCAGACGGTAACACATGCTCCCGTAGGTCAGTCTATTTTTTGCAGGTAACTTGTCCCCGGAACGAGAATGGGGTCCGTTTTAGGAGTGCAGTCCCGCTCTGGGGACGAACCACTTAAATCGTACTGTGCGGAGGCGTTCCGCAATAGAGGTATCACAATTATTTGGAGACGAAAAACCTTTCTGAGCCACCGCAGTGTCCTTAGCGGGCACCAACGGAAGGAGGTACGTGGGTATATGTGTAATCGTTGAAGGCGCGCGCTCCGCACATCCCAAGCATCAGTCGCATTCACATACATGCTTGTCCCCGTTGAATTCTGCATTATGTCTTGGGGGGACATACAGCAGGAGCCTCAGAAAACTTAGTTGGGGTGAATCTCTGTCGGAGAACGCTTCTATTGGTGGGTATTCGTAGTCTGTTCCCAAAACGGGCCTGCAGTCCTAAAAAAAGGGTCAACAGGTTAATTGCGCATTGCTTCCTGTGGGCTCTCATCGTACTGCCCATATACTAAAGGTTGTCTCTCTCCCGTCGTGCATCATAAACACTGACGTTATGCCCAAGTTGAGTCTCGAGATAGCCCGACGTATTATACGATACCAGGATGGGAAATGGGGGGGCGGGGGGGGGGGGCTATGCCATAGCAGCAGTATTACGGTGGTCAATGGGGCGGCGGGGGGGGGGCTATGCCATAGCAACAGTATTACGGTGGTCAATGGGGCGGCGGGGGGGGGCTATGCCATAGCAGCAGTGTTACGGTGGTCAACGGGGCGGCGGCGGGGGCTATGCCACAGCAGTAGTATTACGGGGGTCCATAGTTGATAGGACCTATATGGTATACATAAAAACCTATATATTTACCTATTTTCACTAAAAATAGTTGGTCCTATTTGGTATGGTCCCCCGTAATAGTATGTATATACAGGCAGTATTAATAGTTGTAGTAACAATATTAATGTAATGTGTCTTGCCCGCGAGAGTATAGCAGTAGTATCGTCGACCGGGTAGCGAAGTTTGAAGTGTTTTTTTTTTTTTTTGTTTGTTTTTTTTTTTATCCATCACTTTTACTTCCCAGCCCACTCGCAGGAGGTTTTACCCTCGACGATCTTCTGGACAAGCCGTGGTCCCAGGTGTCGTCCCTTCTCCCCCCCGGTACGTGCCTTTATTTTTTGTCACGCATAGGGTTCAGCATTCCCACTGCTCGTCGATTTTCATCGAATGTAGCCAACTCACGCTTTCGCGCTTTCCGCTTATCAATTTTTTATGCACGACAAAGTCCCTATGAGCATGCACTCTGTGGGACTTGAACCCACGAAATTGATCTTGACAGGCACGCAGACCACCCACCAAGCCACCGGGGACGTTTAGGACATGACGATAGCCGACTATTTCATTCAAGTCGTATACGAGTATACTTATATGTACTCTTATTAATAGCAACAATAGATATTCGGGCAGTATTCGGGTAGGATATTGAGGATTGACTTAATGTTTTTAAGCTTCGGCTGTACTTGCTGGTTGAAGAGTATCGCCGCCACCTTTGTCCGCCAGGAATGAATGATGCCGATCGCAAGATCTATTATAAACCCCTTTAGTACCGCAGTCCCGATTTGGGGACAAACTAATCTAATTCCAAGTGATTTGTCCCCAAAACGGGACTGCGGTACTAAACGGGTTAATAGAGTGCCGCAACTTTGGTGTCACGCCGACCGTAATGACCAGCGGAAGAGCGGGACACAGCTCTTTTTCCATATAGGGCGTAGAGCTTGCGCCAGCGGCAAAATTATCTCCTAACCGACCTCAGGCCTGAAAAAATATCAACAACAGCAGTAGTCAGTCAGGCGTTTCGGTCGATAAAAACGTTTTTCCGCTTCCAGGTACTCGGAGGGCATGCCTCTAGAATTTTCCGCGCAATTGTTCGAAGAACTGACTGCGTAGCACCAACATCAGGTATGTCATCTTAAACGCCAAACGTTGATGCCATACTGACATTAACTATTAATATCTAGGAGGCAACGCCTCACTTGTTGCACTTTTACGGCACGAAGCCTAAATGTCCACGTAGTGTTTAGAAGATAGACTCTGGAATTCGTCACACGTGTTTTTTTTTATAAAACATCTGTCGACCGGTTACGCACAGCTTGCTTTTTTTGGCCGGACAGTTTTTGATAATTTGAATGCAGTCGCAAAGTCTCTTTCAACACGTTCACAAAAACGAGCTTCTTTCCCCAAAATGTGGGAAATTGGCATTTCTCAGTCTGTTCCCAAAACCGGCCTGCAGTCCTAAAAAGGGTTATCAGGTTACTTACGCATTGCTTCCTGGGCTCTCATCGTACTGCCCATATTTTATTTATTTATTCATTTTTTTATCCATCACTTTTACTTCCCAGCCCACTCGTACGAGGTGTTACCCTCGACGCTCTTCTGGACAAGCCGTGGTCACAGGTGTCGTCCCTTCTCCCCCCCCGGTACGTGCCTTTATTTTTTGTCGCGCATAGGGTCCAGCATTCCCACTGCTCGTCGATTTTCATCGAATGTAGCCAACTCACGCTTTCGCGCTTTCCGCTTATCAATTTGTTATGCAAGAAAAAGTCCCTATGAGCATGAACCATATACTAAAGGCTGTCTCTCTCCCGTCGTGCATCATAGACATCATGACGTTATGGCCAAGTTGAGTCTCGAGATTGCCCGACGTATTATACATGTACCAGGATGGGGAATGGGGGTGCGGGGGGGGCTATGCCATAGCAGCAGTATTACGGGGGTCAATGGGGCGGCGGCGGGGGCTATGCCACAGCAGCAGTGTTACGGGGGTCCATAGTTAATAGGACCTATGGTATACATAAAAACCTATATAAATACAACTATAATTACGATTTTTGAGGACGTTGTCACTTGCTAGCTCTTGGCAGACAGACCGACTGATAGACAGCTCTTCGCAAACAGCCCTTCTTCTTTGAAACAGCCGAACAGCCAAACAACCTTTCTTCCTTCTTTGAAACAGCCGAACAGCCAAACAACCTTTCTTCTTTCTTCTTCCGCAAACTGCCAACCAATAGACAACTCTTCGCACGGCGCCTAAAAGAGGCGTCTCGCCTTCGACGAACGGCATAGATAGGTAGGTGCAGCTGTGTCGGCGGCCAAGCTGCTGCTGTCGGTGGCGAACCTGCTGGTGCTGCAACCCCCGCCGCTCCCTTCTCCACGCCCCCTAAGCTCACCTCCCCCTCGTCGAGAAGCGCGTGGTCCTCGCCCTCTGGCAAGAGAGCGGCAACGACAAAGACCGACCTGGTGCCGGCTGGTGTTTGCGACCAGTGCACGGACCAGCACTTGGTCAAGAACTCCGCGCCTGGTGGCAAAAACGTGGCCTTCGCCACCTGCAAGGATCTCACGTGCGTGGTGGCGGGATCATCCTGACAGAGCAACCGACTGCGAGTTCTGTGCTCGCCCGATCAAGGAAGGGACTGTCTCGTACTCCCTCGAGACTGCTGACAGTGATGAGTGTCTTATGTCTATTGTGCATGCTGTATGTTGCCAGTACGTTTTTTGGGGGTTTTCAATTGCCTTTTTGCACACAAACTTAAGTCAAAGCGTTTTTTTTTTGTTTACTCATCCATGCTCGTTTTTTCCCCTTCGTGCGTTGCGTCGGCTCCTCTTACACACAGTGCACGCGAACGCGCACATGCACAACTGTTTGCGGGACGTGAACGAAGGAACGGAGGATTCAGGTGTCGCCGTCACCGCTGCACCGAACGGCGTGAGTGCTGCTGCTACTGTGGTGCATTTTCGGTGCATGCACACGATTTCTGTGTGTACATGATTGGGTGACCCCACGTACTCATTTTGCTCGTTTTCGGCTGCCGCTGCTGCTGCTGCTGCTGTCAGCGCCACGCCATGAGTGCTGCTGCCGCTGTGCACCTGCTTCTCCTGTGCACTCGCTGCTGCTGTAGTTCTGCTGCGTTGTTGCCGTGCTGTGCACCTGCTGCTCCTGTGCACTTGCTGCTGCGTTGTTGCCGTGCATCATGCTGGAAGCGTACATATTTTCGGATCGTCAATTCCGTAGGTTTTGCGATGGCGGCATACCAGGGTACATGCTTTTTTTCTTCCATATTTTCATATCGTTGCTATGCTGCTGCTGCTAATGCTGTACGAGTAGCTGCTTCTGCTGCTGCTGCTGCTAATGTGCTGCCGCAATATCCACTGAGTGTTCGTATGTACTCGGATTACTGTTTTTCTTGGTCGTTTTTGTACCCAAATGGTTCCTTTTGATACGTGAAAAAATATTTTTGTCGTTTTGCTCCTGCATTTTGCGTACTGTAGCCAAAAGATACCAAGCCGTGGAGGTTTCAGTGTAATCGCATGTGTGAGTGGAGCAGTGGCCGGGGATCCTGTGTGATGTCCCCTAGCCACCTGGCTCGTGGTCCGATGAGGATCACTCCGTGATAATACAAGCTCTAAGAACAAGACTTACTGAGTGCGAGGCCAGCGAGACTGGTGGAGTCCCTCGCTGGAAGCCCTCTTGCTGATATCATCTGGCAGAGGCCATAATATCTAGATATTCGCGGAACTTCTGTTGGAGGAGTTTTCGGCTGCGGAGTATTGGGTCACAGCTGGGAAGGCAGTTGGCCCGTTGGACGGATCGAAACGGCTTGAAGCGCACAGCAGGGGAGGACGCTCCGGGAGCTGGAGGACGCACAGGTCAGGCGGCAGTTTCTCCGTTATTACAGTAGAGTCCAGGTGGACTGCTGTGGATTATGGCGCACACGGCAAGCACGCCGCTGGTGGTAGGGGAGTCTCTGACTCCACCGAAATACGGAGAGGTGTGGACCGAGCAGGCCTCTCGTGTTTTTTACGCAGCGTACCTCGATTATGAGGAACGGCTGCAGCTCGCCAACGCTCAGGGGGTGGTTCAGCACTCCAAAGTGAGCATGGGCCAGCTTATCCCCAATTACATTCATCGGTGTTTTGAGGGATTTTACAAGCATCAGACTACGATGACCGCCTCGGAGTTGTTGGACGCTGTTAGGCAGCACGCTGGTTACACAACCACCAGCAACAGATTTGACACCTCGCGGGCGGCAGCGGACTTGCGTCGCGTTCTCTCAATGAGGCGCGATGAAAAGCAGGGCGGTGAAACATCCGTCAAAGACCGCGCGATGATGGTAAACTCCGCTATGGAAAAGTATTTTGCGGAGAATCACGCGGTGCATGCCATGTACCGCGCGCAGGACCGTTCGTGGTTGCCCGGACCGGCGGAATTTGTGAGCATGGCGTTGGTGGATGGCTTATGGCCGTCCGAGTTCAAAAAGTACGTAAAAGGTCAGCTAACGTACGCTGCAGGGTGGAAGAAGGACCCGGCATTGGTCATGGACCAAATTTTTTCTGCTGCAGAACAGTGGAAATTCATCGAGGCGTATGGTCGGAAAGATGCTGCAGGGGCAGCTGAACCGCGACGCCAACAGCAGCAGAAACCGAAACAGCAGCAGTCCGCGAAAAAGTCGTTTGTTCGCGTCTGTTTCGAGTGTGGTGATCCCAACCATTATGTTTCTGATTGCCCAAAAGCTCGCGGTGGCGGCACAGCTCCCAGCAGTGGTGGGCGCGGGTCGTCAGGGTATCGCGGGGGCCGCAATGGCGGCCGGGGCAGATTCAACCATGGACGCGGGCGCGGTGGCCGTGGTGGCAATCAATTGACAGCGGGCGGTGGAACTTCTGCTGTTGCTTCTTCAACTTCTGGTGCGCCAGCGGCAGGAGCCGCTGGGTCGGGATCTGGTTCGTCTGTTGCCGGCCGAGCTGTATACGTTGGAGGAGCTGGAACATCGGTGGGTGCTGCTGGAGCGAGAACTTCGCCATCCACCGAGCGGGCGGAGTCAGTGTCTGGTGCTGCTGCAGGGGCGGTAGCGCCGGAACCGTCTGTATATTCGACGTCTTGGTCGGGGTGGACCGCCGATTCTATTTCTTCGGCGCCGGCTGTAGGAGGGCAGCCATGGCGTCAGGTGACTCTTGGTACCGACCAGAGTTCAACGGCAGGTGAAGTGCCTGTCGATCGCAGCGCTGAGTGTTTACGCGCTGATCTCTCTTTGCCAGGGTCGGTTGGTTCGCTGATGGCGCGTGTGATCCTTGATTCGGGGTCGGCGCTCACGTCCATCGGTGTCGGCTTACTTCAGCAGCTGTCTTCGCATTTCGGCGGCGCCGATCTGCAAATTCCGTTCGAAAATGGCCCGCAGCAGGCGAAAACCGCTACGGGTGTTTCAGTGATGGTCACGCACAAAACGGTGCCGATTGCCGTGAGTGTACGGACGCCGTGGGGAGCGGTGAAATTGGAGCCCATCACTTTCGCGGTCATGCCTGGTACAGATAACGTCGTTCTGTTTGGCATGGCTACCATGAAAGCTCTTGGCATCGACGTCTACCGTGAAGCTCTGGAGAAGCTTCGCCCTCGCGCAGTGCCGGTATCGACCGGTGTGGAGACTCCGAGTTACCTTGCGGCGCGCAGAGTGACGGTTTCCGTGCGTGCTTTTCAGACCGAGGCTACGGTGGATGCTCCGGAGGACAAGGCGGTGGAACATTTGGTCGACCGGGGGCCAGACATGTTCATGGATCCGGAGGAGGAGCGGACGGCCCGAGAACGGGCGTTGGAGGACAGCGTGCAGCAGGCAGAGCAGAGTGGATTAAGCGTCGGCGGAGCAACCCGTTTGCGCGAAATTTTGGCTCGTCGCGTGGGTGCTTTTCGCCGTGCGCTGTGTGGTGATCCGCCAGCGCAAGTGGAGCCGATGCGAGTGCAGCTGAAGCAACAGGCGAAGCCTGTCAAGGCAACGCCACGTCGGTACGAACCGACGAAAAGGGACTGGCTCTCGAAGTGCATTGCTGCTTTGGTGTTTTTTGGCTTTGTCTACCACAACATCCAGGCGGTGTGGGCGAGTCCGGCGATGGCGGTGCCCAAGAAGGACTCTTTCCGTTTGGTGAGCGACTACTCGGCGGTGAACGCACAGGTGGAGAAGTCCCCGGGCGTCATGCCCAACCATGAAGACATGGGAGATCTGCTGGGGGCGCGTTTCTTCGGCAAGCTGGACCTACTTCAAGGGTACTGGCAGATGCCTTTGGCTCCGGAGGCGCAAGACGTCTTCACCATGGCGACAAGCGACGGTTTGTTCACGCCTACCCGTGTTCCCCAAGGTGTTTTGAATGCGACTTCTTATTTCCAAGGTGTCATGACTGAAGTGTTGCGTGGTTTGGATTGCAAAGTTTGGGTCGATGACGTTTTCTTTTTCGCAGACACCGAAGAAGCTCTTCTGCAGCTGCTTGATGACATTCTTGAACGCCTGGAGAATGTTGGACTGTTTGTCGCCGCCCACAAGTGTACCTTCTTCTCTCGTGAACTGGTCTGGTGTGGTAAGGTGTATTCCAATGGTGTCGTGTCCCATGACCCCGCTCGAGTGCAAGGTTTAAGTGAAATGCGTCGTCCCGAAAACGCTGGAGAACTAATGCAATTCTTGCAGGCTGTCAACTGGTTGCGTACATCGTTACCACGTTTAGCGGAAACGGTAGCACCGTTACGTGATTTTTTGGAGGAGCTCCTTGTTGGGGCTACACGTCGGACTAAGCGAGTGGCGCGCAATCGTGTCATCAAGGATACCGCGTGGACGGAGGATCGGGTGCGGGCGTGGAATGCCGCACGGGGTTTGGTGGCGCAAGCAGTGCCGCTTCATCATCCTCGTCCCGGGTGCGTTGTTCTGATGTTTCCTGACGCTTCTGATTTCCATTGGGGTAGTTTTCTCACCCAAGTGCCTGAACACGAATTTCGCAGTGGATTGGCGTTGGAAAGCATGTCTCACGAGCCTCTCGGATTTCTGAGTGGTTCGTTCACAGGTTCGCAGTTGCGCTGGGCGACTGTCGACAAAGAAGGTTTTGCGATCGTTAATACGTTCCGGAGGCTCGAATACCTGCTTTGGGGTGGTGTTCATATCTTTACTGATCATCGAAACTTGCAGTACATTTTCAATCCGGAGAAGTGTGTCACGACGGTCACAAAGACCATGGCACAACGCCTAGAGAATTGGAAGGGTGTTTTAGGACAATACCGCTATGCAATCGAACACATCCCTGGCGATCGAAACTGTTGGGGGGATCTGTTGTCTCGTTGGGTCAAAGTTCCTACGGTGCCTGTTCGTTCGGTTGCCGTGCACAGCCCATGTAATGCTGACGATTCGCTTCCCGCATTGGATGTGATTCGTGCCTCGCAACAAAGGTCTGTCGCTCGTATCGGCGTTGGTGTTCATGAATTTTCGACAACCTTCGGTCAAGCTACCTTGGCCGATGATGGTTTGTTTCGTGTGCGTGTTGGGGTGCGTGACGTCTTGTGGATTCCGCCGGATGATCTTGCTCTTCAAACTCGTTTGATGGTGTGCGCGCACATGCGCTCGGCTGGTCACCGTGGTGTGGCGCCGACTTTGTTTCGCCTGAAGGAATATTGTGTTTGGCCTCACATGGATTCTCAGGTTCGCGAATTCGTTCGCCAGTGTTTGCACTGTGTAGACACGCGTGCAGGTGCACTCATTCCTCGTCCCTACGGAGACACGGTGCATGGTACCGCTCCGGGAGAAGTGGTGCACTTTGATTTTTTGTATGTTGGCCACAGCGGGCCCGAAGGTAGCGATGGCCTGCCTGATGAGGATGGTTTCCGATATGTTTTGGTCATCATGGATGATTTGTCCAACTACGTGGCGTTGGAACCGGCCGAGGCTTGTACAGCCGAGGTCACAGCGAAGCATTTGCTAGCCTGGTGTAAGACTTTGGGGGTGCCGCGTGTGTGGGTGAGTGATACCGCCACGCATTTCAAGAACAGGGTGCTTGCTTTGTTGAGCGACGCGTTGCACATCGAACATCGTTTTGCTGTCGCTTACACGCCGTGGTCGAACGGTACGTGTGAACGCATGGTAAAAGAGGTGGTACGTGCTCTGCGTTCCATTCTGTCAGAACAGCGTCGTCAGGTTTCGGAGTGGGTTGATGTTTTGCCGGCCGCTCAGTGGGCCTTGAACACTTCGTTTCGTGAACGTTACCGAAGCACTCCGTACAGCGTGATGTTTGGGCGTGCTCCGCGTACCGATTTCTCGGCGCTCGTTTCTGAGTCTGATGGCAGGTGGAATGTTGACGTGATGAATGCTGACTTGTTGCGTGCGAACGTCCGTGAAGTCGTTGCAGAGCAGGAGAGATTTTGCGCCGATATTCGCGCAGCTGTTGCCGTGTCTCGCGACAACAAACGTAAACAGGCTCAGGGCCAGGTGGTGTTGCCAAAATTTGCGGTTGGTGATTTCGTGTTGTATGCTCGTGTTCGTCGGCAGGGTGTCACACCGAAATTGTTGTCCACATGGACTGGTCCGTGGCGTGTGGTAGCAGCTGATCATGATCATGTGTACTCAGTTCAGAACATCGTTTCTGGGAAGGTGCATCAAGCTCACGTGGCTCGTTTACGATTTTATGCGGATGCGACGTTGAACGTCACCGCTGATCTGAAGGATGTTTTCCAACATTCCTTTGCGCAGGGTGAATGCCGCATGAATGCTTTGGTGCATGTGGCCGAAGATGATGCCAACGAGGTGATTGTCTTGGTCGATTGGGATGGTTTCGAAGCAGAGGAGCGCACGTGGGAGTCTTTGCGGTCGATTTATTCTGCTGCGCCTGAATTCGTCGTGAAGGAATTGCGCAAATTACGGATGACCCGTGCGCTCAAGATTAAAATTGCTTCAGAGTTCAGCATTGATTTGTGATTTGCCGCATGCGATTTCGTCTTGGTTTTTTGGTTTTGTCAAGCTCGTTCGTGTCGAGTGAACTCGCTTTGGGGGTGCTGTAGCCAAAAGATACCAAGCCGTGGAGGTTTCAGTGTAATCGCATGTGTGAGTGGAGCAGTGGCCGGGGATCCTGTGTGATGTCCCCTAGCCACCTGGCTCGTGGTCCGATGAGGATCACTCCGTGATAATACAAGCTCTAAGAACAAGACTTACTGAGTGCGAGGCCAGCGAGACTGGTGGAGTCCCTCGCTGGAAGCCCTCTTGCTGATATCATCTGGCAGAGGCCATAGTACGTACTGCAATTTCTCGTTTTTGGCTTGCTTATTTTCATATATATCGTTGCTATGCTGCTGCTGTGGTGCTGCTGCGTTGTTGCCGTATATCATGCTGCACTTGTGTGTGTACATATTTCGGTATCGTCGATGAAATTCCGTAAGTTTTGCGATTGCGGCATACCAGGGTACATACTTTTTTTCTTCCTTATTTTTATGTCGTTGCTATGCCGCTGCTGCCAACGCGGATTATTGTTTTTATTGGCCATTTTTGTACCCAAATGGCTTTTTTGATACGTAAAAAAAATATTTTGGTCGTTTTGCTCCTGCATTTTGCGTACGTACTACTTTTTCTCGTATTTCGTATTATTGTTGCTATGCTGCTGCTGCGGTGTTGCCGTACAGCATGCGGTGGTGGGTCTATAGTGAGGTACCAAAAATATTTTTCGGACGGCCTCGGGGTACATTTTTTTTTCTCCCTTCTTTTCATATCGTTGCTATGCTGCTGCTGCCAACGCTGTGGCGATCCGTTGCTACTGCTTCTGCTGCTGCTGCTGCTCTGCTTTTAGTGCTGCCGCAATATTCACTGAATGTTTGTATGTACTCGGATAATTGTGTTTCCTGGTCGTTTTGTGGCGCTGCTGCGTTGTTGCCGTACATCATGCTGGACATGATTTGTGTGTCTTGCACTTAAACTTGTGCGTGTGTACATATTTCTGTATCGTCAATGATATTTTTTGTGGTGCTGCTGCGTTGTTGCCGTACATCATGCTGCTGGACGTGATTTGTGTGTGTAATGTACTACACTTGCGTGTGTACATATTTCTGTATCGTCAATGAAATTACGTACTTGCTGCTTCTGCTGCTGCTGCTGCCGTCGTATAGCAAGCGATTACGTACTGCTGTTGTGCCGCTGTAGAGTAGTACAAATAATGAACTCTGCCCCCCCCCCCTCTTCCCCCTCCCCCGCCATTCCCCGCACGCCACTCCCGCCCCGCGCACCCTATATGTTTACTTCGACCAGGTCCGTGGCAAGTGCTACAACTGCCGCCTGACGGACTCCACCATCAAAGACGGAGACATCATCATCAAGCGCAAAAAGACTCCCTTCCATTTCGCCTGCTCCAGGGCTTCGCGGAATTCCGAAGCAGTACGCCAAGCAGATTGTCGCCATCCAGGACGAACGAAAGGAAACAAATTGTTTCCCACATTTCCCAAAATCACGATTATTTCTTCCTACACATATCCAACGGGTTCAACAGCGAACATATCCACATTCTGGGCCTCCCGCCTCGTTACTACAGCATCCTGGAAGACTATTTACATATCATGTCTCATCCAAACTCTTATGCTGGCTACATCGAAATCGCGGCCGCCCAGCAACTATACAACATTTCCATAACCGTTGTCGTTGCCGGCACTGCTGCTTTCTCTCCTGTCCCAAACCTTCCTTTAAACAACAACCTGTATGTTGTATATCATCCACATGCCAAGCACTACTCCACTCTCTCCCCACACTGATGAAAGATGTTATTCTTATTGTTAGACGAATGTCATTCTTACTCTTGCGTCACCCGATCTTACGTTTCACACTACATTCATAAATAAACGCGATTATTACATCATTCACCGTTTCTTACACAAATACATTTAGTTTGGTTGGCTTTGGGCTATGTCGCCAATTAATTGCAGTTATACGTACACGAAACGACGGAGTACCCACTCCGAAGAAAAGCCTTGTATTTACATATTTTTACAAAAAATAGTTGGTCCTATTTACTAAGGTCCCCCGTAATAGTATGCATATACAGTATTAATAGTTGTAGTAACAATATTAATGTAATGTGTCTTGCCCGCGAGAGAATAGTAATAGTATGGTCGACCGGGGGTAGCGAAGTTTGAAGTGTTTAGGACACGACGACGATAGCCGAATATTTCATTGAAGTCGAGTACGAGTATACTTATATGTACTCTTAATAATAGCAATAATAGATATTCGGGCAGTATTCGGGTAGGATATTGAGGATTGACTTAATGTTTTTAAGCTTCGGCTGTACTTGCTGGTTGAAGAGTATCGCCGCCACCTTTGTCCGCCAGGAATGAATGATGCCGATCGCAAGATCTATTATTAACCCCTTTAGTACCGCAGTCCCGATTTGGGGACAAACCAGTCTAATTCCAAGTGATTTGTCCCCAAAACGGGACTGCGGTACTAAACGGGTTAATAGAGTGCCGCAACTTTGGTGTCACGCCGACCGTAATGACCAGCGGAAGAGCGGGACACAGCTATTTTTCCATATAGGGCGTAGAGCTTGCGCCAGCGGCAAAATTATCTCCTAACCGACCTCAGGCCTGAAAAAACATCAACAACAGTAGTCAGTCAGGCGTTTCGGTCGATAAAAACGTTTTCCCGCTTCCAGGTACTCGGAGGGCATGCCTCTAGAATTTTCCGCGCAATTGTTCGAAGAACTGACTGCGTAGCACCAACATCAGGTATGCCATCTTAAACGCCAAACGTTGATGCCATACTGACATTAACTATTAATATCTAGGAGGCAACGCCTCACTTGTTGCACTTTTACGGCACGAAGCCTAAATGTCCACGTAGTGTTTAGAAGATAGACTCTGGAATTCGTCACACGTGTTTTTTTAATAAAACATCTGTCGACCGGTTACGCACAGCTTGCTTTTTTTGGCTGGACAGTTTTTGATATTTTGAATGCAGTCGCAAAGTCTCTTTCAACACGTTCACAAAAACGAGCTTCTTTCCCGAAAATGTGGGAAACTGGCAGTTCTCGCCTCATAAAAATCCTTCCCCGAGGTTGATCGAGAGCAACTTCCCAGCTCTACGAACAGGGGGGCAGTTGCATGAATTCCCCGCAGCACATTTTCGATTCAACTGGGTAGAATATACGGCTGGTTTCGATTGCCGATCGCGCATATATATTTGCCTTTCGCCTCGGGGTGCGCGGGGGGTGGAGAGTATTGGTGAGGTATTTGTTTTTTTCGGGCTCGAACTTCAGCATCAACACTAATAATCTTATTGGCAGCATTCGAGGGTGGTAGCACTAGTCCACCGAGCTCGTACATTTTTCTTTCATTGATACGTAGCAGTATTTTTGGTTGCCTGTCACGTCGTTTGTATCATGTTTCATGACCTTGCTTCAAAGTATTTTAGATATTTCTGGCCTGGCTTGTGCTGTTGTGGTCTCGCGCCCGGCACGTTAGCATTTCTCCTGGCTCCACCTACTGATTTGCGCGTATTGTGTGGATGTTTATCTATCTCACAGTATGTGACCATATATATACGCATGATATCTCTATAACTAGAATAAGAACTAGGACGGACACTGGGTGTACTGATAGCTGTTTGTTGTTGTTATCACATTTTACCCACCATGTCCGTAATATTGAGACCGTGGTCACAGGACAGACAGGCTCCAAACCCTCGAGATGACAGTGTAATAAGTCAAATACTAAAAAAAAAAACAGCCGTATACGCATACAAAATGGCTTAAACAAATCAGATCGTACACCTTAAACAAGAAAAGGTCAAGTCCCCGCACAAGTTGCAACCGAATAATCTTATGGGGTCGCATACGAGAAACAAACTGAAACGGAACGAAGCGAAGCAAACTAAATTACTTTAAATGAAATGAAATTAAACGCGTCAAACCAACGCAAATAATAACTGTCAAATCAATCCCAAGGAGCACCAAACAAAAAATGAATAGGTGTCACGGGACAGGGGAATAAGAGGATAAGACGTGTCTGTCCTAGACCTCGAACCACGCGTGCAATGAAGGATAACTCTGGAAGCCAGGCATTTAGACCCCACCGGATTAGATCTCGGATTGTTAGGGGTCCGCACCACGGACCGTGTTGACCTCTCCCCGCAAGCTGAATATGCGGTTACCTCTCCAGAATCGACCCGATCAGACCCGGCCCTTTTGACCACCTGCGGTGTCACTTTAAAAACCTTGACCTTTTCGCGCATGGCAATGCCTTGCCTTGCTAAATACACGAATAACTCCAATAATAGCGTAAGCCAGGGTCCACCGGCTGCGAGGAAGGGCTCAGCAGGAGGAGAAAAATCAAGAGAGAGAGGGCGCGCGCCGTCGGTGCTGTGGTG
Organism: Macrocystis pyrifera; assembly: GCA_031763025.1. NCBI lineage: Eukaryota > Phaeophyceae > Laminariales > Laminariaceae > Macrocystis > Macrocystis pyrifera. The sequence goes on from JASSKH010000031.1 coordinate 3,110,158, forward strand.
GGTAGAATCGGCAATCAGAGCGCCGTCAGCTTGGACAGTGGTGGCAGCTCTTCATCTTCCAGCAGGTACGCCCAACCACGCATACATGCTCATGTCTCGCTTCTTCCTCGAGCAGCGTGTGAGCTTCACAACACTGTGCATGCTCCTCCATCTCGTCCTCGAGGCCATCACCGCGCTGGACATCTTCGAGAGCCGCCCAAAGCTACAACCAGCGCAGCAGTAGGCAAAAGACCATCGATACCGCGTACTGCGGCCATCGGGTGCGGACACGCGGTGCTGACGGGGTAGATATATATAAGGATGTATCACGCTGTATCGCCGCGAGCAGCAGCAGAAGTGACACCAGCCAAGCCAGCGTCGCCGATGTTGTGGTATGGCGTCGTGCCTGTCGTATGTCGAGTTGGTTTGGCGTGGGTGTGTGATACTCGTACGAGTATGCAGCAGGACTTTCTAACTCTTCCGATGCATGAATCCGACGGGCGTGTTGGTTCGAAAATCTCAGCTTTTTTTACTGTCTGATCCAGTTGAAAAAAATACTGAAAAAGCTTGGATTGAAAAGGCACTTTTTTCAACTGCGTACGAAAGCCAATTTTTGTCGCCGATGGGAAACCGTCTTTTTCAATCCATGTTTCCGACTGCATAAGAACTGGCCTAAAGCCTGTACTACCGAGAAACAATTGCAATTAGATAGAAAAAAATGAATTTGATTTGATTCGAATAGAATAAAATTTTGTGAAAATATGACTTTGGGTCCCATCGAGGAATAGCGGTTATTCTTCGAAAAAATCGAAAAACACACAAGGGTCAACGAACACCGGAGGGCAACCAACGATGCGAGTCACGGCCCGCGTCCTCCCCGCGTCCTCCCCACGGTGCCCCGGCTCTATACGGTTGGTCTACTTACTATAAACCAGGCACTCCGTCACATTAGCCCACCCTGAACGGCCGTAGATGCAGATCACACCACGACCAGCATTTTGGCTACTATGGACATCAGATCATCTGAAATAGGGGGTAAATACATACTGCTATTAAAACAAACTAGAGCCCAAATGAAACAATAGGTCAACCCACACCTCGTAAATGAGGCTCAAACGCCTCTGATAAAAGTCTAACCCTTCAATGCATTGTAGGGGGATGCTGGATGGGGGCTGCACTGATGCTTGAGAGATAAAACGCAAAACGAAATTAATAAGACGAAAACAAAACGAAATGTTTGGCATGATACACGGCGAGAATGGAAATACCAAGGAAAGGCCGACAATAGTGGGCCCGATACAGCAAGCCGTGACTGTTCGCTGCGCCAGCTGACGAGAAAAGCGGGAAAGGCCGAGCAAGACCAGCCACAAACAAGCAAGACAAGGATAAGGGAGGCGTGGTGAGCGCTCATAGGCGGGTGGATGTCGGCGCGTCTGAAACAGCGGGTCAGGCCGGAAGAAGACCGAAACGGCAGTACCCAGACAGACGGAGCCGATGCTGGCATAGGATTACGTGTTCGAGACAAGGGATCGTGCTGAAAACAAGGAAAACAAGTAAACGAGACACGAAACGTGCTGATACCCTCATGCGAACATAACAATTCAGAATTTGGAAGCCACACGCTCAAAGTTGAGGCGCAATATTTTGTTTGTGATTTTCTTACGGAAAAAAATCCGCTCGTGGCGTGTGCGTTCTACTCGGTTTCAGTATGTAGCTCTTTTCGGCTGACATGGAACAACAGGTGTACGTACCTGATTTGGGCTTTTGCCCAAATAAAAACAAACTCGCATTAAGCTGGAATCCAACTCGCTCGCGAGGGCATCGCGGTTAGACCCCCGCACTGCATCAAACCGAGAATCGCAGGACTCTACGGAAGGTCATAGACTTACTTGCAATAATACTATTACGAGGGTCCATAGTTGTAATAGGACCTATGGTATGCTTAAAAACCTATATAGATACAACTATAATTACGATTTTTGAGGTCGTTGTCACTTGCTAGCTCTTGGCAGACAGACCGACTGATAGACAGCTCTTCGCAAACAGCCCTTCTTCTTTGAAACAGCCGAACTGCCAAACAACCTTTCTTCTTTCTTCTTCGCCAAACGGCCAAACAACCTTTTCTTCTTTCTTCCTCCGCAAACTGCCAACCAATAGCTCTTCGCACGGCGCCTAAAAAAAGAGGCGTCTCGCCTTCGACGAACGGCATAGATAGGTGCAGCTGTCGGCGGCCAAGCTGCTGCTGTCGGTTGCGAACCTGCTGGTGCTGCAACCCCCGCCTCTCCCTTCTCCACGCCCCCTAAGCACACCTCCCCCTCGTCGAGAGGCGCGTGGTCCTCGCCCTCTGGCAAGAGAGCGGCAACGACAAAGACCGACCTGGTGCCGGCTGTTGTTTGCGACCAGTGCACGGACCAGCACTTACTTGGTCAAGAACTCCGCGCCTGGTGGCAAAAACGTGGCCTTCGCCACCAGCAAGGATCTCATGTGCGTGGTGGCGGGATCATCCTGACAGGGCATCCGACTGCGACTTCTGTGCTCGCCCGATCAAGGAAGGGACTGTCTCGTACTCCCTCGAGACTGCTGACAGTGGTGAGTGTCTTACGTCTATTGTGCATGCTGTATGTTGCCAGTACGTTTTTTGGGGGTTTTCAATTGCCTTTTTGCATACAATCCTACGTCAAAGCGTTTATTTATTTCGTCGGCTCCTCTTACACACAGTGCACGCGAACGCGCACATGCACAACTGTTTGCGGGACGTGAACGAAGGAACGGAGGATTCAGCTGTCGCCGTCACCGCTGCACCGAACGACGTGAGTGCTGCTGCTACTGTGGTGCATTTTCGGTGCATGCACACGATTTCTGTGTGTACATGTTTTTTTGGTGACCCCACGTACTCATTTTTTGCTCGTTTTCGGCTGCCGCTGCTGCTGCTGCTGCTGTCAGCGCCACGCCGTGAGTGCTGCTGCTGCTGTGCACCTGCTTCTCCTGTGCACTCGCTGCTGCTGTAGTGCTGATGCGTTGTTGCCGTGCTGTGCACTTGCTGCTCCTGTGCAATTGCTGCTGCTGTATGTAGTGCTGCTGCGTTGTTCCGCGTGCATCATGCTGGAAGCGTACATATTTTCGGATCGTCAATTCCGTAGGTTTTGCGATGGCGGCATACCAGGGTACATGCTTTTTTCCTTCCTTACTTTCATATCGTTGCTATGCTGCTGCTGCTGCTGCTGCTGCTGCCAACGCTGCTGCTGCTGCTGCCAACGCTGCGGCGATTCGTTGCAGCTTCTGCTGCTGCTAATGCTGTGGCTGCTTCTGCAGCTGCTGCTGCTAATGCTGCCGCAATATCCACTGAATGTTCGTACGTATGTACTCGGATTACTGTCTTTCTTGGTCGTTTTTGTACTCAAATGGTTCCTTTTGATACGTGAATTTTTTTTTGTCGTTTTGCTCCTGCATTTTGCGTACGTACTGCAATTTCTCGTTTTTGGCTTGGTTATTTTCATATATATCGTTGCTATGCTGCTGCTGTGGTGCTGCTCGTACATCATGCTGCACTTGTGTGTGTTCATATTTCGGTATTGTCAATGAAATTCCGTAGGTTTTGCGATTGCGGCATATGCTAGATGGGTGTATCTCAGGTTCGACCTGGGTCTGCAGCAAGCTTCTCTTTCGGTAAGGTGTAGCGTGGAGGACACGCCAGGTATAGGTGAGGCTCGGCACGGTCAGCCGAGCAGAAGTGATCATGAAGCATGACGCAAGTCATCTCACATGACAGTCATCAGCAATTACTTGGTGATGGAGGCTGGTAATTCCCCGCCTCAACTATCATCAGATCTATGGAGATCTGCGGCCACTTTTAGTACAAGAGTCAATATCCACGATAACGGATGAACCACTGACTGTAGAGTAACGACCTGAGCAGGTACATACATTTTTTCTTCCTTATTTTCATATCGTTGCTATGCTGCTGCTGCCAACGCGGATTATTGTTTTTATTGGCCATTTTTCTACCCAAACGGTTTTTTTTGATACAAAAAAAAAATATTTGGGTCGTTTTGCTCCTGCATTTTGCGTACATACTACTTTTTCTCGTATTTCGTATTGTTGCTATGCTGCTGCTGCGTTGTTGCCGTACAGCATGCGGAGGTGGGTCTATAGTGAGGTACCAAAAATACTTTTCGGACGGCCTCGGGGTACAAACTTTTTTTCTCCCTTCTTTTCATACCGTTGCTATGCTGCTGCTGCCAACGCTGTGGCGATCCGTTGCTGCTTCTGCTGCTGCTGCTCTGCTTTTAGTGCTGCCGCAATATTCACTGAATGTTTGTATGTACTCGGATAATTGTGTTTCCTGGTCGTTTTGTGGCGCTGCTGCGTTGTTGCCGTACATCATGCTGGACATGATTTGTGTGTCTATTACACTTAAACTTGTGCGTGTGTACATATTTCTGTGTCGTCAATGATTTTTTTGTGGTGCTGCTGCGTTGTTGCCGTACATCATGCTGGACGTGATTTGTGTGTGTACTGTACTACACTTGTGTGTCTACATATTTCTGTATCGTCAATGAAATTACGTACTTGCTGCTTCTGCTGCTGCTGCTGCCGTCGTATAGCAAGCGATTACGTACTGCTGTTGTGCCGCTGTAGAGTAGTACAAATAATGAACACTGCCCCCCCCCCCCCCCCCCCCCCCCCCCCCCTCCCCCGCCATTCCCTGCACGCCACTCCCGCCCCGCGCACCCTATATGTTTACTTCGACCACGTCCGTGGCAAGTGCTACAACTGCCGCCTGACGGACTCCACCATCAAAGACGGAGACATCATCATCAAGCGCAAAAAGACTCCCTTCCATTTCGCCTGCTCCAGGGCTTGGCGGAATTCCGAAGCAGTACACCAAGCAGATTGTCGCCATCTAGGACGAACGAAAGGAAACAAATTGTTTCCCACATTTCCCAAAATCACGATTATTTCTTCCTACACATATCCAACGGGTTCAACAGCGAACAGATCCACATTCTGGGCCTCCCGCCTCGTCACTTTTTTTTTTTTTTTTTTTTTTTTTTTTTTTTTCATCATCACTTTTACTTTCCAGCCCACTCGTAGGAGGTTTTACCCTCGACAATCGTCTGGACAAGCCGTGGTCACAGGTGTCGTCCCTTCTCCCCCCCGGTATGTGCCTTTAATTTTTATCGCGCATAGGGTTCAGCATTCCCACTGCTCGTCCATTTTCATCGAATGTACAGCTAACTCACGCTCTCGCGCTTTCCGCTAATCAATTTTATGCAAGAAAAGTCCCTAGGAGTATGCACTCGGTGAGACTCGAACTCACGAAATTGATCTTGATAGGCTCGCGGACCACCTACCAAGGCACCGGGGACGCCGGTGTATATCACTACAGCATCCTGGAAGACTATTTACATGTATATATCATGTCTCATCCAAACTCCTATGCTGGCTACATCGAAATCGCGGCCGCCCAGCAACTATGCAACATTTCCATAACCGTTGTCGTTGCCGGCACTGCTGCTTTCTCTCCCGTCCCAAACCTTCTTTTAAACAACAGCCTGTATGTTGTATATCATCCACATGCCAAGCACTGCTCCACTCTCTCCCCACACTGATGAAATATGTTATTCTTATTATTAGACGAATGTCATTCTTACTCTTGCGTCACCCGATCTTACGTTTCACATTACATTCATAAATAAACGCTATCATTACATCCTTCATCGTTTTTTACACAAATACATTTAGTTTGGTTGGCTTTGGGCTATGTCGCCAATTAATTGCAGTTATATGTACACGAAACGACGGAATACCCACTCCGAAGGAAAGCCTTGTATTTACCTATTTTTACTAACAAAATTTGGTTCCATTAACTATGGACCCCCGTAATAGTTCTTTTTCGGGTTATCGTAAGACTTCTCAGAGCGATAGTCTACTGTATGACGTACAAGGCGCTTCGCTCCGCGGGCGGCCTACGCCGCCCGCTACGCCCCCTCAGGAAGGAAAAGTACATCAAAGTATGCGAAGCGGACAGAGGTCCATGATTGAATATTGCTTTTTTCATGACCCCTGTAATTGCAAACTGGCGACTTGATAATGCCAAGAGTCCCGCCGCCATGCTTCAGGATAAAACAGCTCGGACGCCACATATGCTTCGCGTCGCGGGCGGTTTTCCGCTACGCTCGCTCACATGTCGTACATACGTACATACCCCAGGTAGGGTACTTATTTTCTTCTTTCGATATGTTCTGTGTCTGTCTGTACTCGTATGTACGTAAGATAAAGCACAGCACGGCACAGCAAAAACAGTGAAAATGAAACCGAAAAATTCTGGAAGAAAAACGTCCCCGTTCCCTTTGGTATAATAATTTACAACCTGATTAGAACACCTTCCACTAGTCCAAAAGAAAAAATGAAAAAACGAAAAAGTAAACAGCAGAGCTTCTCTCTGAGCCTCGTACGCCGCCCGCCCCTCTCGCGACCATATCGCCAGCGAAAAGAAATGAAAATGAAACCGAAAAATTCTGAAAAAAAAAAATCCTCTTCCCCTCTCGTGTAATAATTTACTGCCTGATTAGAACACCTTACATCGGTCAAAAAGAAGAAAGAAAAAAGAAAAAAATCAACAGCAGAGCTTCTCTCTCAGCATCGTACGCCACCCGCCCCTCTGCCACCATCTCGACATCGATTCGGTCTTGATAAAACTTTTCTTCCTCTCTTCCACAGTGAGCCTCGTCGCCCGCCTCGCGTGAAGCCCGGTGCTCACCGTGGCCGTCGTTCGCCAGCTCGACAATGTTGGCGCTCAAATTGGGTACCTACCCCAGTATTTTTCAGCCCGGGTGCAAAAATAAGCACCGCTTCAATATTTTCTTACAGTACTATCCCGAACGACCCTTAAATACTGGTACATTCTCTATCAAAAATCACGAACGGAGGCCAGACATAGCGCAGTCATGCTTCTCTCGTGTCTCGAGGCACACGCGACGCCCAGCCACGAAAACGGCGACCGCGTTCCTTGCAACACCCCCTTTACCCGCCAGCACCCGCTGGCACCCGCGACGGTTCCGCGGGCGACCCCGGCACCGTGCTCGGAGTACACGCACGCACACGAAACGAAAGAAGAAAAAATGTAAAAAAAGGGACTGAAAGCGCCAAGAGAAATGGAGAAAACAAAGAAAGACCCGCTGGAAAGGTTTGGCAAGTAATAAAGGAGGCGATTCCCAAGTGGGAGCTCTGAGAGGCCAGGGATGTACCAACCGAGCACGCTCAGAGGTCGAGATATCTCTAAGTAGTTCTATGTATGATCTTTCGTTGGTGTCTACGACGATGTCGACCGGATGGCTCGTGCTTTTCGTTGATTCTTTATTTTGTCATCTGTTTTGCGCTTCCTGAACTATTACGGTGGCCAGTAAAAAAAAAAACACTTCAAAACAGCTTTTTGTCCGTCTCGGAATATTTATTTGGGGCCCAAACTATTCCCTCCTTTTATGACGGAACGTACTTGCATCTTAAGTAAACACACCACAAATACAAGAACCCCAATCCAAACGAAGTATTCGCAAAATGCACTGTTTACTGTCTGTATATCGCCACCAAAAGAAAAAACGACACTGAAGACAGACGTGCTTGTGCGACGCGACGACGAAACGGCGACAGGAGATGTGGCCACGCAAATCCTTGCAGCCCGGGGTGACCAAGATGCGGTCAGCTACCATTACGCGAACTCCGCGAAGGGGCAAGTGACCCAGTATGACGGTGTGGAGAATTCTAATTCCGGTCCGATTCTCGAGATCACGTCAGACGCCGGCGTCTCTTTCTTCGACGTAGCGCTGGTGAGAGCTATGCTGTAGGGCAGTCAGAGCTGTTGCTTCGCGTATATTGCTGTTTTTTTGCCAACCGTGACCTTGAGTACTGCAACAACAGTCGATGTTTTGATATAGTGTTCTCGACTATATATCGAAGACAAAAGCCCACCAAAAGAAAAAAGGTCCCACCGCGTGTTGGAGGCATACCGTAGGACATTGTTGCGTGGGTTGATTGGCCGCTGGGCAACGCCGTGCTCAGACTACTTTGGATTGAGTGTCTCAACGTCTTCGCCAGCTGTCGTCAAGTTTCGACAGAAAAAAAGGGCCTGGAACTCTATGCTATCGATTCCTGCGTACCCATGGCCTATCAGAAGCATCCTTAAGTATTTTTCGATCACAGGGCACACAAAGGGACATCTAAACCATATGGGTAGGTTCGATGGAAAGCTGAAGACATTAGCTTTTCAACGATCCTACGTGTAGCCGAAATTATACGGTTTTAGGTGAGGACAAGATGTCATATGAGCAAAAATGACTGCTCAAAAACATAGTATTTTTCAAGGGCTGAGGGGGGATAAGCCCCCGACCCACATTGTGTTAGGAAAGATACGTATTTGGCATCACCGGAAAGCTCACGATTTGCGCCGTGCAACCGTAGTTCTATTTTTGTGAGAATAGCGGTCGTTCCTGAGATACAAGCGTTCCAAGTACGGAGTCTAAACCCCCCTCGATCACCTCTGCCTCGTCTGCAGCCCCATGATACCATGATTTCGATCACAAGTACCACCACCATTGGCAAGCTGGATTCCTCAGCTTTCCGTGTAGCCTAACACAGGATTTATGGGGTCTCTGTGTCTGTCTGTGCTCGAGTTTATTTGTCCAGACGCACATATTTTCTCGTATTTTATTTCGATAAAAAAAAGCGACAATGATGGCCAACCAAACAATTAATCTTGGAAGATACAATAAAAGTGAATCCGCACGGGGTTATTCACTATGGGCCACGGTAATCGAGCGACGAATCCGTCCGATGCGGGCATGCCTCAAACGGTATGGTCCGGAACTGTACGATAGGACGAACGCACCGCTTAGTCTGAAAGTCCGGATGCTGAAGGCCGAGGTGATTGAGACCTTGCTGTACGGTTGCGTGACGTGGACCCTCAATGCGGACCACTTCGCCAAGCTTCGATCAGCCCACCACGAAGTCCTTCTGCGAGTCATTGGTTTCCAGCGCCGACTACGCACCGACCACACCACCCTCTCGTATGCGAAGGCGCTCAGGATAACACGATGCGAAAGTATCGAAACGACCATCCGTAAACGGCGACTCTTCTTTGCGGGGGCTGTGGTGCGGCAACACGAGGGGCGATTGCCCAGTCGGTTGATGTTCGGGACGATCGCTGGTGGGGGGAACCCGAAACCAGGCGGGCAGCCCAAGACTTGGCCTAGGGCAATTGCTGAGGACCTTAGAGTGTTCAAAGCCACCGAGGGATCAACGGAAGACTCCCCCTTAGTCTTTGGAGTTGGGACCGCACTGTGGCCCACTGCAGCAAAACAGACGGGAAAGTGGTACCGGGGAATCCTCGAAGCAGCTGAACAGTTCATGGGCAGGTGGCACGAGGCTGAGGCAAAGCTGAGTAGACAGCGCCGTGCATCCGCTGCAGGTAGTGTTAGAGGGAATGGGGGGAGGGGTAACAGCAGGAGGGGTAGAGGGAACACCGTACAAGTGTATGGGGGCAGGGGGGGGAACAGGAGGAGTAGAAGGGAAACCGCGGTAGAAGAGAGTAGCAGAGAGACCGCAGATAGGGTAGCAAGGTACCAGGCCGACTAATAGGTTGGACTTTTCTTTGCTACTCGCACCGCCAACTGCTGCGGCCGTTCGGTATGCATTTTGATTTTTTTCCCTTCTTATCCTTATGAAAGAAGTACTACATAGTGGGTGGGTGACGAGCGTATTTTGGCCCAATCACTATTGCTCTTTTTACTTAGTTAAGTGTTCACCGGGATGCATAGTCCCCTTTTCCCTTCTCGTATCTTTCCCCTTGCACGTCCCTTTTGGCTCATGCTCGGGGTAAGTATGTATGTGTCTGAGCTTTGGCTTCCCATTTTATTTATTTATTTGGGATTCTTCTCCTATTCTTTTTCTTTTTCTTGTTCTTTTTCGGTTTGGTTTTTTCGTTGCTTCTCTTTCTTTATGGTGTATTTTGGTTGCTGGCGTATGTATGTATGTTGTGTCGGCCGCACCTAGTGCGAAGGCATGGTATTACGTAGGCTATTAATGCATTACGGTGTGTTATCTCTGTGTCGTAGTCTGTGACCACATAGCTCGTATCTTTCTAGGGTGAAGAATCAGCACGGACACTGGGCTTGCTGGATGTCGACGAGTAGAAGAACGGGGTCATGTGAAGAACACACGGTAATAATTGATTATTTAACATCCTTCTACTTCTTCCTTCAGTCCCAATACTCACAACATAATTAATTACAGATGTTGCCATTGGACATCCGAGATTGGAAGTACCCTGTGTTTTTTGGGAGAGGAATGGTGATGAAAAATCCCCTCCACTACTGTTTCCCGGAAAATTCATACTCATACTTTGTACATTCACTCATGTATGTGGTGATACCAGTATGGTCAATCGTTCTTGCATGAGTTGGAGTTGTAGGGTTTCAACAGGTTATTGCCGGCTGTAACGGGACATATGTACACGAGAACACCCGAAAACGGGGATGGATGCGGGTCGAAAATCCTCGCATCAAGAAAATAGCACATCGATGGCGCTAAATTTTTCAACATATTATTTATATATTTTATTTCGGAAGCGGGGGTAACGAATCCGTCGGCGGAATATCGACCTTACTTATGATTGCGTACGTACAAAAATATGAATCTCTGGCCAGTTGGCGCCATTGTTCCGGGGCGAAGCTTTTTTCCGCACTATTTCCCCTGAACTGCAACCTAAAGTAACTTGGCCGCGGGAGAAATAATAGACCACGGCAGCGTGACTGCGCAGACAGATGGATCAGATAAAATACCCCGCATTTTCGTGCTGGAAAAATCTTGTTGAGGCACACAACAGGAACCATCACTCTAGAATGCAAAGGTGACGAGGATGTGCCGGCGTCCTCCCTGAACTTGACCCAATCGCCCTCGCGCGCTCGGTTTCGCTCCGATTGCTAACCCGAGACCGGCTACCCCCCGTAACAAAGTCAAGCCACGCGTCGATTGAAGCTTTCCTCCCTTTGAAAATGTGCACGCATTATTGTATTATTTATCTTGTTTTTTTTATTTCCAGAAATGTGTTTCGTCTTGTCAGGTTCGAGAACTATTTTTTTTCGTGTTTGTTTGTTTTTTCAATCCCTTTAGAACAGCCGTTTTCGAGCAAAGAAACAATCATTGTTTTTTCGCAGAATTGAGCAGGGGGGGGGGAGGGGGGGGGGGTACTTTGTTGTGTCGCGGCGATCGACAGGGTGTAGAACCACTTTTTTCGGGTTTCGTTTTCGTGAGATTGTTACGTTGCGTGCATATAACATTGCAGTGATTTTCAGTGGTTAAATGGCCGCGTGGCATCCACTGCTTGCTGTGCCGTGCTCCCGTACTACCTGGTTCAAGCATAATTGGTCTGGCGTCGTTCGTTTGTAGCAGCTCCCCAGTTGAGGTTCCCAGAAGACGCCTTCGATAAACATTTTCAACAACATTCGTGCTCTGGTCAACTCCGTACGTACGTATATCATAGTTACTGAAAGGGCGAAACGTTATACCGTGCTAAATGTCATGCAGTCCATATTATACGTACGATAAAACTACTGCTGTTTATTGAACCGTGCAGACATATAATACTGGGTTGTTGTGTAAATTGTTTTTCAATACATTTATGAAATACGTCAGCTGTGAGTTCGACCGATTAATTTAAGTAGTTGATACTCAAATTTGCAAGCTGCGTAATACGTCTCGTCTACATTCCATTTTTACCGAATTTCGCAAGTGTTGTAATAAACCGAACGCACGTATTCTACATGTACTTCCGAGTCAAAGATAATTGTACAAAGGGAGCGTTGCTGCGGCATGCTGACGCCCGCCTTGGCGCCGCGCGTGCCGGTAACGACCGAGGATGACGGGAAATCGAGGTCGTAAACGCGACAGTGCTGGTAAGGTGCACAGCAGTAAAAACGATACCTGGTATTTATTTTAGTGCAGAGAAAAAGAAAAATCTGGAATCGAATCCAATGACCCAGGAACCAATGTCGCCATCCAACACACTTCTGGGGTTGTATTAACGATTTTCAGAGCGACTTGAGTGCAGGAAATTTATTTGGTTCCGAGTCGACGACTGTACTTTCCTATAGTATAGGAAACAGATCGGGCGAAATAGGCGGTCGGCACGCCGGACGGCGGCAATCGAAAGATTGGTATGACCCCGTTGCATACGGACACCTTGCCGTTCGTGCGGTTCCGGATTCGATATCAGCTATTTTTAGTTTTTGCTTTTTTTCGTGGCTGTGCTCCGGCCGCTCCTGCGAAGCCTAGTTTCATTTCTGCACCTTGTGGGTGGAAGCAAGAGGTCTTATTTATATCTGTGAGCCCGGAGCCTTAGGTTGGTAGGCTCTTCAGATATTTTGCTTCCTGTTGGGATCAAGGTGCGGGCGAAGACCCTTGCCAACCCCTAACTCTAACCCTAACCCTGACCCCCCCACCGCAGCCTAACCGGGCCTAACCTCGCCACCAACGCGGCCTTTGCATCGCACCACGAAATTTCTCATTTGCGGACCACGGTTCCGAAGCGCAGTCGGCGCTACCCAAAGTTTAATTCGAAACAACCGTGAAGATCCGGGCTGCTGACATATTGTAAAACCTACTCCGGATGTCACGTACCAGGTACAGCATGTAATACGCGCAGTGAGACGCTAGATGTTTGTTTATACCGTACTGGAAATATAGCTAAGTATTGACCAGGGATGCTATATCGACGTTTACACTGAACGGTGGCGACAGCTGTATATATGCTGCTGTCGTACTCTACGTCAAGTGAGGACGCGTGTATATATATATGCCTCTTTTCTGCCTTTGATATCGTAGTGAACATCAACCAACTTCCTGTTTTAGGGATTCGGGCAGACGAAGTAGGCCAGCCGTGACGATTCGAACAGGTTCGAGATTCAGGGAATATGATAAGCAATCGCAAATTCAGTACCTGGTACTTCGTCACACGAGTAATTTGATAGCAAGATCCCTTGTGTAATGCGTTGGTCATGCGTACTGTAGTTGCCACTACTATGCTACGTCAGTTTTATTCGGGTATACTATTACGGGGGTCCATAGTTAACGGGACCAAATTTTGTTAGTAAAAATAGGCAAATATATAGGTTTTTATGTACACTATAGGTCCTGTTAACTATGGACCCCCGTAATAGCGGTAATCAAATTTCGTTGGGTATGTTTTTATAAATTTTGAAGTACGTCAGCTGTGAGTTCGACTGATTAAATAGTTGATACTCAACTTTGCAAGCTGCGTAATACGCCTCGTCTATATTCCATTTTTGCCTAATTTTACAATTATTGTGATAAACCGAGCGCGCGCGCACGAATTCTATATGTGATTCCTTGTCAAAGATATAGGCCAGCGGCTCCCCTGGATGCTGCCCGGGTCAACAGGACAATTTTAACTAATCATTCTGCGCACTGATACTATATATAACCCGAACAAGGGATATTGTTTCAAAAATGTCTGAAACCGACACACGTGCGGAGCTGATTGGCTGGGCACGTTTATCGGACGTTGCTCCGTTTGTTAACTGCTAACCAACCCACAGCAACCCGGGAATACTTGTTGCAGGTGAAAAACAAACGTTCTTCTGGCAGTTTGGTCACTTTTGCCCACAGCAACTAATCGTTCGTGGCTTGGGATTGCTTTTTTTTTTTTTTTTTATAAGAAACTAAGAAAGCACGTCAGCTGTGAGTTCAACCGATCGGCAGATCGATCGATACTCAACTTTGCAAGCTGCGTGAACCGCGCGCGTTTTCCATTATTTCCCTCGCTTTTTTTGTAATAAAAAACTAAGAAAGCACGTCAGCTGTGAGTTCAACCGATCGACAGATTGCAGCAAAACGCAGGAAACACGCTTTTAATACAAGAATCCCAATCCAACCAAACTATTAGCAAAATGCACTGTTTACTGTCTGTATATCGCCACGAAAAGCAAAAAACGACACTGAAGACAGACGTGCTTGTGCGACGCGACGACGAAACGGCAACAGGAGCTCTGGCCACGCGAATCCTTGCAGCCGGGGGGTGACCAAGATGCGGTCAGCTACCAGAACGCCCACTTCGCCAAGGGGCGATTGACCCTGTACGGCGGTGTGGAGAATTCTAATTCCGGTCCGATTGTCGAGATCACGTCTGACGCCGGGGTCTCTTTCTTCAACGTAACGGTGGTGAGAGCTATGCTGTAGGGCAGTCAGAGCTGTTGTTGCAGCGCGTATATTGCTGATTTTTTGCCAACCGTGGCCTCGAGTGCTACGACAGTCCATGTTTTAGTATAATGGTCTCGACTATATATCGAAGACAGAAGCCCACCCAAAGATAACAGGTCCCACCGCGTGTTGGAGGCACACCGTGGGACATGGTTGCGTGGGTTGATTGCGCGCCGGGCAACGCCGTGCTCATACCACCTTGAACTGAGTGTCTCAACGTCTTCGCCAGCAGTCGTCAAATTTCGACAGAAAAAATGGGCCTGGAACTCAGTGCTATCGATTCCTGCGTACCCATGGCCTATCCAAAGCATCCTTGTTTCCCCTTCTTGAAAATCACAATCGGCCCAACCCTCGACTCCCACGCGTGTCTTGTTGAAATCCGGGTAGCGAAACTTCATTATTCCGCCAGTTCAGACGACGTACGAAGCAACCTGCTGGATCTCAGCAGCGGATCTACCTGCGCTCGGCAAGGTACGACTAGGTTTGGTTTGGCCTCGTGGCATATCACTCATTGCACGGAATGTCGGCGTATGTACCCGACGAACGAACGTGTTACCCGCAGGGGACGACCCGGGGGGAATCCTCCTCGGTCTTCCTCCCGCGCCCCACGTGGTGGAAAAAGCGGTTGCGCTGACTTGCTTCTCCCAAAACCTCCCAGTCCCTTACCCCCGAGCGTGCCTGTGCTTCTTTGAGGTGGGCGTTCATATAATGGAAATGTATGAATGCCGCGTGCGGGGGTCATGGTATGGTCGGCGGTATATTTATGTTGAGCTTGAAGACTCCGGTCGAAACAATGAGACCTTCTCAAGCCAGGCAGAACACTGCTGTGCGTAGCGGAGAGAAACATGCCAACATCTTGTGTTTTACTCCTGATTGATACAATACGGTACCAGATAGGTAGACCGTCCCACGACCGAACTGACATTGTCCGCGTCCGTACCCTTCGAGGAGTGCGCAAAGGATCGTGCTCACCATCTCGTGGACGTAATGCTGTAAGGCATGTGAGTGGCGCGGCGCTCTATTTTTAGAATTGCGCAACAGCGGAGATTCAAGCTCATATCGTGGGTATTTGGTTATTGTCACACGTACTCAACCGGAATGCCCAACTAACCTATTCCGACCAGCAACGATAAAATGTGGATTTGACGTCAGCATCGTCCGTGTAAGACGAAGCCTGGGTTGGCGAAAACCTGATGCCTTGTCCCCTCTCGGCGACGTTGTGATGGCGAAGACATTGACACCGGCCAATACAAATGGATGTGCATTTTGAATCAGCACCTTCCCTATTTCCTACTCGCTCCCTCCCATCTTGCCTTGTTCCTCGCACGAACGATTCCAACGGCGATACACGGCAGTACCACGCGATAGGTTTCGGGGCAGTTGTCAACAAAGACGCCGCTGGATATGTGCACCATCTCGTGCTCCAGGCGTTTACCGTCGACAATTGCGACCGGCTCTGTGACGAGGACCACTCTACGACGCCCTCGTCATACTCGGCGTCCAGTTCTGCACTCTGTGATGACATTATCTTCGCGGTTATCTTCGCCTGGGCGCCGGAAGCGCCTGGCATAGGTTTGCCCAGTGATGTTGGGCTTCTGCTCGGTATCGCCTCCGGCGGTTCATATCCCCATATTATCAGATACACCATAACAACCCTGGCAGAGTCGAGGGTTTGGTCGATGACTCCGGCGACCGTGTGCACTACACGGAAGAGCTGCGCCTGAAAAACATGGGGGTGATAGAGCTGCACGATCCGTTCAACGAGCATTTAGGAAAGCCAGTGCCGGAGGGAAAAGTCTTGTTACTCCTTCCACTGCCCGAGCTCTTGATTCGAGGAGGGAGCATTTTTGAGGTGCGGAAAGAGAGTAGATTTGTTTGCTACGAGAGAATATTGTCGATTGTCTTCGCTGTGTGGCCTCAATACCGGAGTTTTTTGAACGGTTTCACGGGCTCTAGCCCAATACCGTGGCCGTATTAAATGGTGTACTCAGGTATCCCATTACGGGGGACCATAGTAAATAGGACCAAACGTTGTTTGTAAAAATAGGGAAATATATAGGTTTTTGTGTGTACCGTAGGTCCTACTAACTATGGTCCCCCGTAATACATTGTTTGGGTAACATCGTTGCCTAGTGGTTTCCGAATGATGGTCTGTTTCGACGTGTTTACTACGTAGTAGAGCTCTGTTTATGTAGGTATTGTGTATGTACAGGAAACGAGCAGCAAAAAACAGTCCAAGCAGGCTACTTGCGGCCGAATCCTCGGCAAGGATTCCTGCCATACCAGTATTATTGTCGTTCACATCTCAGAGTACGGAGGTCGAATGCGGCGCCAGCTCTAGCTTCTGCAAAACGAATATATCACACACAACGGTACCGCAGCAAATAGTAGTGGACGCCACAGCCAAAAAGTGGAATGTAAATTGTTATTGTAAATCCTACCAAGTGTCAGGCATCAAATTCTGTGGTGATGACTGTGGCGTTGTTGCCAGTTTTAGAAGGCTATTTAAGCGCGATGCGCAGAGCAAGGTAACCGGAGGATCTAAAATATGTGGCTGCGTCTTACTACGGCGAGGTGGACTGCTGCATCGACAACAGGCGAGATTGTCGGGAGGCTACCGCGACAGAAAATCAAGTGAGAAATGAACAGATTCAGCACGCAGCCTAGCAAGGCTGATATTCTATTACGGCTGAGACAACCATGCGGCTTCAGAGCGAGCGCATATACCGCATACCAGACGACAGCCGTGTCAGTGTACGCGGCTACCACTGGGTCGAAGCACGAGTATTTTTTCATTCGTATTTCAATTAAACTCGGGTCGATAGTTGCGCAGCGGCATTCCCGCGGCGGTGTTTGAAATCAAGCTTGAAACAAGCCCACGACGCCGTCATGCCGGAAAAGCAAGCAAATGCACATCGTAAAGTTACCCTATTCGAAATCCCTCAAAGTTGTGGCGAAGCTACACTTGTACCATGTGCAGCAAGCACATACCATAAACTTGCGGAATAAAATCCCACACGGTTGTGACTGAACGCACCACGTCCGTACCAAGTGCGGCAGAAAGTGCAGCTCGCAGAGATGCGGCATCTACAAACGCACCGGATGCAGCGCAGAGCACTACGAGAAATACTTTTCGCAACGCCAGGGAAAGGACATCAGTGGGGTCATGCAAAGCTCATACCAGACATTGGTACTCGTACGGCAAATAAATTTCTTTGAAATATTCTGGATGTTTCAGAGGTTGCGGCGTAGTACAACAATAGCTCGGTTTATTGCAGGGAAGCATCGATAAGGATTTTATGAGCCAGGAGCAGTACTACCCCTACAGTTAGTTTTTGTTCAACGGAAACTATCTCTGATACTACCACCACTATTGCGTGTTTCACGTGTAGCACTACTCCTAGAACGTCCCATCAGCTGCACACCCATCGCAGTACTGCCACAATAACGCCCATCAACTTCTCAACGACTGCATCTCCCATCAACATAGCATCATCTATCGCAATGACGTCATCAACACGCACACCAACGTATCGTCGACCAACGCAAATGGCGTCTTATTCAGCAAATCGAGACAGGAGGCACGCATCTTCGAGAGCTTGGTCTCATCATCATAGTCCTTGTCCGAATTATCAACGCTACTACAGCAGGGACAGCAACAGAACTGGAGACGGCTAAGTCAGCTTCTTGACGACCACATAAGACAGAGGCAGCTGCAGCAGCGGCTACAGCGTGACCAGCGGCAGCCCCATCGGCTTCATCGTCTCAATTGGCCTTGTCATCAGCTTGAATGGCTTTTTTAGACAGGTGTTTAGTTGGAGCGTAGGGCGCACTCGTGGGGGCGGCTACCAATATACGGAACCCCGTAAAACAGGTGCACATATTGTGGCGCATTATTATAGGAGTTATTTTGTCTCGACGTCAGTGCAACGCACGGTACGCATAGAACCCCTTTCATTTGTTTTCCAAAGGGAGTCGTTAGAATGCGCCTGGTACGTTGAAACGGGTCACAAGTGTCAGCAGTGATTTTGTTATTTCAGGGTAACCTGGTAGTGTACGCATGCAACAACATGCACTCGATTGAGTTCCACGCGAGCGAAACGGTAGAGTAGGAAATCAGTTGTGACGAGATTCCACTTGCTCAAGCTTTAGGTTACATAGCATGCATTCAGTGAGTTGGCAAAGCTCAAGAATGGAAGAGGCCGCACCGATTGCGACGATATTTCACTCCACATGTTTTTTTTTTTAGCTAGGGAAAAACCCCAGGGAAGGATTTCCAGGTAACAAAAGATTACGTCTGCGACAATAGCATTATTTGCAGACGCGCCTGCCATTCGGGGGGGGTATTAAGAAATAGGTAACATCAGCCTCCTGCTGCCGTGATACAGATTCCGTGGCGACTGTACAGCAGTACAGCAATCCATCTAGTCAACGGTCAGTGCCATGGATTGCTA
This sequence comes from Macrocystis pyrifera, assembly GCA_031763025.1. Lineage (NCBI taxonomy): Eukaryota > Phaeophyceae > Laminariales > Laminariaceae > Macrocystis > Macrocystis pyrifera. The sequence goes on from JASSKH010000031.1 coordinate 3,128,865, forward strand.
CTGAAGAAGCCGGAGTATAACAGAAAGCACTGCGAGGCTGATCTACGTACTGCTGTGAATTTACACGCACGAGTATGCTCAGGTGCGGCAATGGTAGCAATAAAGCGGCGGAATTATATACAAATAATGCGGTACAATGGCGTTCGAGTTGTGCGGTCAACACTGCTGGGAACGGTGCGAAGTATAGCTGCTAGGAATGTTGCTATAGATCGGACTGTCGACCAGTGCAACAGCCCGTAGAGCACGTCATGCCATACCGTAGGCGTTGTCACGTGGTGGTCAAGTGTCGACCTCGGCCCACTTCGATCACTCCTCTAGCTTCTCCTCTTCCTCTCTGTTGTATTTCGTTTTCGCCCGCGAGTGGCAATTTTGACACGACAAACATGGTATATATTTCAACTCCAAACGCCAGCCAGGTATTGTGGCTCAAACCACTTTCAGCGCAGGCCTGTGCTACCTCTTGCCAACGGTGTACCAACAAGATATCCGAATGTGAAATAATAAAGACGTTCCGAGGTCGGTCGGGGCTCGCTCATTTCCGGACACTGTGTAGCGCTTTGATCCAATCATACTCTTGAAGACACGGAAGCAAAAATCCGGAATCCAACAAGCCCAGACATAAATGGTGATACCTATCAGAGGTGAAAGCTTGACGAAATATATATCAATATCGCAATGTAGATCCCCCGGTGAATAACTCTACTACTGATTCCTAGCCTGCGCTTTACCGTGATTAAGTGGTTGATACACTGGCCGTTGTTCCATCCTAGACTTGCGCACGGGTTTCGGTTCACAAGGGAGCGACACCATTTTTCATCTGACGCCGCACCCCCTGTATCGTGTGCCCATACCCGTCGTTTTTTTATATTCTCCACGTGCTGGATGACACGGTAACCGTCTTTTCGCACGGCCTTCACATGCATGAGAACGGACAGCGGCTCGAAGCTCCACGACAGTGATGGCGAGGAGCCCTGGTCCACTCTGCCGAAGTCGAGCATTACTCCTTCTTGCAGGCGGGCTTCCATCTTGTCACCAGCAACGACAGCGTCACTATCCAGATCGGTCGTTGGGTTTCTTCGTGACAGGAGCCCACAGCCTTGCAAATTCGTTTCGGTTTCGTCCTTCGGATTTTGTGATGTGTACTCTGTCCCGAAGTGTTGGGACTGTTATTGTAATTTTCAACGCAAGCGTTAGCATTTCGGGACAGGTTGGTATACCGTAGTGCCCTCAAGTGGGCGTACTGGAGTAGGCCGGCGGTAGGCTACTGTTTCCCGCGGCGACGTCTGCTGATAGATGCACTGTCCTCACTGGTTTACCGTTCTCTGGCCCTCTGCGAAACCATCTCGTAGTCACATTTCCGCACGGCCGCGATAGCCTCGTCTCTTACTTCCTTTAATCTACCATAACGTCGTATTTCGCTCTCGAACCAACGGTCCGTGCAGAAAAAGGATCGGTTTGAGACGGATTGCTATTACGACACCGACCTCTCTTCAGAAGACCCGGACAGCGTCGCATTCGGCGTAGGTTCTGCAAACGGGATGTAAGTTGCTTGCGTTTGCATTTTATGTGCGCCACAGTCAGACGTTTGCGCTGGCGTTGTACGTAGGCCGCGCAAGGATCCTCACAGCCCACGACAACCTCCATGGATGTCGACTCTCGACGTGTGAAGCTGGCCCCATTGCCGGAAAAGAAATACCCATGTTCGGGCATGACTTTGCCCATCCTCTGTCTCTAAGCCATGGGCCGCGGGTTGTAGACCATAAAAGAGGGCACCCTGCGGCATGGTGTACTCCCGCTCCTAAAACGCAACTGGCAGGTCCTCATCACGCTCATCGTCAAGGCTACGTGCAGTAGTTGATTTAACATCCCTTGCCGACATGACAATGTAGCGAGCATTCGTGGTTCGGGGGGGGGTACCGGTGTACAGCCCGTCGGCTGGGTGTAGATGGAAGTGCATTGCTGCCGCGGTTGGTGAAGGTGTTCACGTTCCTTTTTATATTTTCAAGTATTTTCGCGGGATCATGTATTGTCTACTGTGTTTTTTTTGTGTTTTATGGCGTTGACATATTTGTTGCTGGTCTTGTTTCGGCGGAATGTGTTCATACACCACCTGTTTCATTGTCTTCGTCGGCGATGGATGTTCCTGTTGAAATACTCGGGCCCCACGCGTTGGGGCGATGCTTTGTTTTGTAACTCCTATCTCGAATAATCAACAAGAATTCGACCCCGATTCAGTCGGTCTGATTGCTCCGATGGTTGGAGCATGAAATGAGTCGTGCTGCAATTCTACTCTCAACAACAGGCTGAAGCGCCTGGTGAAGGGATACAAGAGACATACACACCGTGGTTTTGTTAAGAGGGTCTAAACCAGGAACCACGGAGGGAGTACAACTATCTACGGCTACCGAGTGATCTCTTGCAGCTTATGATATGCGTAGGAGTACGATGGCAGATACAGGACCAAAATGCTGCAAGCGTGTAAGTAGTATGTTGTACTAGTAGTGTACATAGGCCGCCTGGCACGAGGTCCCATCGGGGAGATTATGGGTGACGATAATATAGTTGGAGGTCAATACCCATTCTGCCCCCAATTCCTATGGGAGTACCAATGCATACGGTCGCTTCAAGTGCACTTTTAGCTGAGCGTGTACAAGGGAAAAGTACCTCCACCATTAAGGTACCAGAGAACTGTTGCGTTTGGTAGTATTAACTAATCAATGACTCATTTGACACTACAGTAACACTGCGCATTAATTAACTGCTTTAATTTAGGAGATGTTACAGTACATAAGACTTTCGACCCGTGGAGCATCAAGTCTCACCCTCTGTCGGCTCTTTTCGCGTCTCGTTTAGAAGACAATCGGTGCGCGTAGGCGTTCAACAAAAATAGGTACAGGACTCGGAAATAGGCTAATTGTTTTTTTCAGAAATTGCGATACACGTGCACACGAATCCGGAGAGCCGTTGTCCCGTTGTGGACGTCATTTCTTCATGCCCGCAGCTCTTTAAGGTACGTCAGCTTACGTCAATAGAGCGCAGTAGTCCATGCCATCCACCATTCGACCAGCAAGGCCTCTTGAAAAACATTATTTCCTCCGCGATATAGTTAATGCCACAGAATTGTTGAAGACTCTCGCACATTAAATGAAAATTCAGCGATTTTTCGGAGAAACGTTATGCTGCTGGCGCAGGGGCAAGTACAAGGTAAACTACTAGAGTACCAGCGCTCCTCTTTTTTCAAATTTAAGCCTCCGGGGGGGGGGGGGAGCGGCGGCGGCAGTCACACTGACATCGAGTGATGCGCTGAATAAATAATAGATACCATGAAATACACCTCCCCTCCCCCACGAACGCCTCGTCGTTTCTGCAATACGACAGTGCATGTTCTCTTTGAGCTGTACGTAGGAAAGCTGAATTTTTCACTTCATATTATATCGGTGCTCGGAAACGTGTGGATAAGTTTTGTTGTGCATCACCTTTGTTGTCTGTTGAATCTTGTGTGGCGAGAAGTAAATACACTAAATCGGCCGGCGTACGCGAGGGGGGGGGGGGGAGGCGTTGGTCCGGATTGAATATTCGCAACTTCGAAATAACGAACACACTCCGTGGGCCGTGTTTGCTTGCCTTTACGGGCACGCGGTGCCTTCGCACGCCCCACCAGGAGCGCGCCGTAATTTCACGGCGTTTTGGTAACTTTAAAGGAGCTGTACCGCAATAGCTATCCGCTGAGAACAAGCGAAGTGAACGCGTTCAGTTGATGGTCGGTAGTTGGCTAATTATGTGTAACCGAAATTTCGACCACTTTCGACCACTGCAGCACCAAAACCTCCAGGTAAACCTGTCTGGCCAGGCAGCGCACACGGCCAATCTGACAAGAATCAACGCTGCCGTGGAGAAAACGCTTACAGTAGTTGATAGATTCGCTCCCTTCCAAGGAACGAACCAGCTGACTCTTTCACACGCAGCGTGTTAAAATTGTGGCGGAATGTACTGTGCCGAAAACATTTTAGAGGTTTGGGTCGCCCGGAAATCTGGGGGGTGGCTGGTGGATAAGGTCATCCGCGGCCTTGAGCAAGTTTCAGGGACGTTCTAGATGATGAATTTCCCTCCTCTCTCTTCCCACCCGCCGCTGTGTCAACAGGTTCACATGCGTCATTGTACACATTAATTTCGCAACATGAGTACATTGTGACCCGTACATTGGAGCAAGTTTCAAGGACGTTTTGCGTGATGGATTTCCCTATACCTCAATCCTTGCGGTATGTCCTTCCTCTCTCTTCCCACCCCCACTGTGTCAACAGGTTCACATGCATCATTGTACATATTAATTTCGCAACCTGAGTACATTGTGACTCGTACATTGGCCAATCCGGGGGCATCGTCAAGGTTTGTACGTCCCCGGTGGCTTGGTAGGTGGTCCTCGTGCCTATCAAGATCAATTTCGTGGGTTCAAGTCTCACCGAATGCATGCTCGTAGGGACTTTTCCTTGCATAAAAAAATGATGAGCGGAAAGCGCGAGAGCGTGAGTTAGCTACATTCGATGAAAATCGACGAGCAAAGGGAATGTTGAACCCTATGAGCGACAACAAATAAAGGCACGTACCGGGGGGGAGAAGGGACGACGACGCTGTGACCACGGCTTGTCCAGACGATCGCTGAGGATAAAACCTCTTACGAGTTAGGCTGGAAAGTATAAGTGACGATTAAACAAAAAACAAACAAACAAACAAACAAACAAACAAGCAAACACGTTGGTCAATGACCGACCTTGAGAATTTTTGTGACCCAAGATGTTTTTTTCTTAGGTCTGCTGGAGTACACTCTCAAGGCACTCCAGTGGCCACACCCGTGCTGCACTACTGATGCCACCAGCGCATGCCGGAACGTCCGACGGGCACTGCGCTTCGGACCGCGCGGCGCGTTTAGTAAAAACAAAACTCGGGAAGACGTGGTTGAAAATGACCACCGAACGACGACTTTCCGTTGCGGTGAGTAATTTAATGTGTGCGTGGTATGGGAATGTGCTCAATACGAGTCATACAATAAAGCGGCAGCACAGTAAGCTCACGCAACACTCAAAACTGTCGTGTTCATAAAGTAGTGTCCACGTGTACTTTCAGCAGAGCAGATGCATCTATCTTTTAGCAGCAGTAAGTAGTACGTCGTCGTCGGGCAAAAAAGCATGATGTGGATGAATGCTTCACAACTAGAAAGCACTAAAACATTTTGTCACGACAGTACGGGAAGTGCAAAGGGGAGAATCACATTGCTCAAACGCCGCCCAAGACACCATCCATGGTCGCACCTGGTGTACGAGTCGAGCGATATACACGACGGCAAGCCCCACACACAGTTTCCTTTCGAATACCATATCAGAACCAATGGAAATGGCACTTTGTGATAGAATTCCGCACCAGCGTCCCTCGTGACTGCCAGTCAACACCAAACGAGGCACTTCAGACCTCACCGCTCGTCACACAAGCAGCGGGCCAGAGGTATAGAAAGACAATGCGGTTTTTGCGCCTGGGTGGTCTTGTCGACGCAACCGCTGACGTTGTACCAGATATCAAACGCCGGATCCGACTTGCAAGGGTATGCTACAATCGGTTCGATCGGGAGCTGTACAAATAGTGTGGAGGCTGCTCCCATTGACTCTTAAAGGCGCGCACGCTCGAGGCCGAGATGGTGGAGACCCTGCTGTGTCGTCGTCGACTCTCGGCCAGGACCCCGCTCCGCTGGGCTTCGAACGGCGCACCCTAACCTCCTCCTACGGATCAGTGTCTTCCAAGGCCGACAACGCACCGACCACCTCATCACATCGTACGCCAAGGCCCTCGAGGAAAGGCACAATGCGAGAGCCGTTGAGACGAGTGTATCCGCGAATGACGCATCCTCTCTTTGCGGGGGGCGTACAGTGGACGAGAAATGAGCGACTGACCCGTGGGGTGATGCTTAGGAAGGACTGATGTTACGGTGAGGGGGCTACCTACCACTGTCACTGCCACTGCCGCCGCGTTTAAGCCACACTCGGGGAGAAAACGACTCTGAAACAAACAAAATAGGATATAATTTGTTTGTTGGCGCAGCGTAGTAAGCGACACCATGTAGTCGGTGCCTGTCTAACGCGAAACCACAAAATGAAGATTAATAGCTCCAGGATAGCGACGAAAAACGGTAATTGTCGTTCGGCGGAGTGGCTCAGAGCGGCTGAAATAGAAAGAGGTATCTACGACTCCTCCACTGGTCGCGGGGAGAACTCGGGACCAGGCCGACTAGACAATAATTGGGTCCCCCAATGTCTAGCAGACGACGGTATGGTAATTCAAGCCACACGAGAGGAGTCAACGGAAAGATCACCTTTGCTGTTCGGAGTAGAGGCGGTGCATTGGCCGAGGGCGGCCAAGACGAGTTGGGAGGGGTATCGGGGAATCATCTAAGCGGCGGACCGCTTCATTGCGAGGTGGCACAGCGACGGGGCCGAGGAAAGCCGGTTACGCCACACAGCAGAGAATGCCAGGAGCGGCGGCACAGGGGCAGGCGGGGGGGGGGGGGGCGGGCAGCCGAACAGACGCAGCTGCCGATGAATGCAGAAACGAAGTAGTAGATGGTGCGGCAAGGTACCGGCTCGATTTATGGGCGGGACACGGGTCACTATAGTCCTGAATTTTGGGACACACAGTTTTTGTTTGTGTTCGTGGAGTTCTTTTCAACGGGGGGGGGGGGGGGGGGTTGAAGTAGAAACAGCGGCAGTACTGACACTTGACACCACAATTGACAAGACAGGCGTAGGAGGGAGATGGCAGATGGTGTGGCAAGGTCTCCGAATCGGGTTTGAGGCGGAAACGAGAACTTATGTTGCTATCGCTGCCTTGAGTTGTCCTTCTTCTTCCTTGCTCTTTGCCTTGTTTCTCTCTTAGTTTCCTTTTTCATCCGCCGTCCCTACGCCGGTATTCTCCTTTTCTTCGTATTGCTTCGTCCATGCAGCAGTCATATGTTCCTCTTCCATGTGCTCTTCTCATTGCAACATTTGTGGTCTTCTTGCGTCACTTGTGTTTTGATTCTTTTCATAAGTACTTTGTGTTATTGTATTTTGTCCTGTTTTCCGGTCTGGCTTGTTGCGTTGCTGTCTTCTCATACCCAGCATGACGGCCTTTCACCTGTTTTACCAATTCATTTGCGATCATTACCTATTATAGGCGTTTTTTTCGTCTTACAGCCTGTAGCCACGGAAGTTACAACCCCTCAAGCATAAGGAATCATGACGGATACTGAATGTACTGATGTAGAGTAGTCGGACAGAAATAACGGTTTATTGCGAAGACAACGTGCACACAATAGAATATCCTCATGCGTATATCGAGCAACCCAAGACGACACCTTATGGACCAAGGATGCACGCGGATCCGGACGCCAGATGCCACACTTACCCCCCCTAGGTTGGACGGCCAAAAACGAAGTAAAAGAAGTTGTTGTTATGTTTGGATGCGATTTTGTTTGTTTCACGTGCTTGCAGACAGACACTGATCTTTGTACGAACGTGTGGACGCTGCTCAATTTGTGCGTGCGCTTGCCAGCGTTCTGGATTATACATCGTGCTCATGTATGCCCAGTGTATGCTTTGGAACGAAAACGGTGAGAAAGCGGGAACTAAAACACGTAAAGAATACCCGTACTCTATTATACTAAAGAATACCCGTACACCGACCACATGCAGGTTATATACGCGACAAAATATTTGGACACAGTAGTAAGACAAATTATCCACATACGTAATGGTAGGTCCACATTCCCTGAAAGACTTGTGCGTGCAGATTGAAGTCTAGATGTTGACTCCGCCGGGCGGAGTGTCGTGACACAACGCGAAGGTTCTGCTACTACTGAGAAACAGTGGTCGCTGATGGTCGCTGTGGCATCGCCCAGGGGGGGGGACACTAGACATACGCCCCCGGTGCAAACACATTACTATCAGTTTCTTCCTAGCAATATTTTTGCTGTAGATCTTGTAGACATGCGATGATCGCGTAATACCGGTGATCCGCATATATGATTTGCGGTAATGAGGAATGTATATTTTTATGCTTGTTGCTGCGCAATGTGGTTCCTTGTTCGTAAGCAAAGTCAAAGCAAGGGTGGAGCGTCCATGTTACAAAAGTAGAGTGGAGAAGCAACAATGACGAGTTTTGTTCTGGTTTTTTTGGGTTGCTCTCTTGAGAGCAAAATCAAATGCAAAAGTGGGCCTGGTCGATTGCTCCATTACCCGCCTGTTCCCGTGGGAATCCCTCTTCAATCGCGGGTTCTAATGGGAAGCCCATGGTGAACCGCGGGTTTACTGTGGTTCACCGCGGATTCCCGTGGGAACTCCCCCTTAACCGCGGGTTCCAGTGGCAATTCTTTGTTTCAACGGCGGATTCGTATGGGTTTCGGCCGTTTCCTCGGGAATCCTTCGACATTCACGCTAAAACCGGGGGAATATCGCGGAAGTTGTTTGTGATTTTCGTAGGTTCCTTTGGGTTAACACCGTTTCCACGGGAACTCCCACTGTTGCACGGGAGTCGGTGGGAATTTCCACGAAAAGTCGCGCAATACCGTGACAATTGAAAATGCTCGCCGTGAACTCCTTTGCGTCTCCGTGTTTGCCATGGATGATCTTGGGAACTTCATCCGGATCCTTTTTGAAAATTCTAGATTTTCCTGTAGGCTCATGTTGGCTCGATATATTCTTGGGGGATAGTATTCGCCATGGTTTTCACGTATACGGTACTGTTTTGTATCTGGCATGTAATCTTGGTTGACCCATACTATACATATATCTAAGGCAACCCATGGAATCTCAAGAGACGCCCCACGGAAACGCCCGTCGGACCCCGCGAGAGAATAGCAGGGAATTTCCAATCGACCCCACCGTGTACCATTGAATCCCGTGGTCGTCCCCCTAGATCCCATGAGAGCGATCGGGAATACCCACGGTATGCCGCGGGACACCGTGGACTGCCGCGTGGATGTCCACGGGTTCCCGTGAAGTGCACCACGGGTTTCTATGGGACACCATGGTGCACCATGTGTTCCCCTTGGGGTTTTCGGTGGGAGCTCAGAAATAGCCGCCTAAGCGTCCATCACTGGGAGTGTGCAACTACAAGTAGATAGATAGCGGTGGTATTCAACCACAAAGCGGGGGAAATTGAACTGAATTGCCGCTGGGGGAAGGGAGGAAGAAGCCGGAGGAATGCGGCCAATGACATGGGGATGGAACGTCGATGAGGAATATAATATATTATACTGGTAGCTAAAATGAAATGTATGTTGTGGGGAATGGGAATTTGGAAACGACAGGCAGAGAAGTGTATGAGGGATACTACTGATTTACAGAAGGATATTTGGTTTATATAGGAAGGCATCTACGCTATTTTGTCAGAAGGCAAGCATAATAATACTAATAATAATTGAACGGCATAACAATTCGTCCAGTCACAAAAAACAAGAGCAAAGGACGAGAGCTCTTGAAACCCGGTGTTAAATTTTAAATGTGTGCAAACGGTTGACAGATCACCTACCAAAAAAGGCTTTTGATAAATTGTAAACACAAAGTCCATGTCGACTGGGATGAGAAAATTACGTGTTTTGTTTTTTTAGAGTCTAATAAGACCAACTATTATGGGAAATTTTTGAGACGTTATTTCTGGATTTTTCAGCGATCTCCGACGCTCAGAAATGAGAACCATCTATTATGGGTCAGAAAAACATCGATATTTTTGGTCTCAGTTCCTGGAGGGGGCAGAAATCAGCAAATCCTCTCAGAACTGAGCCCAGTTCTGAGCGGTGTCGCGTACCTCTAGGAACTGAGAAATTTGGATTTTGGGTGCTCTGCCTTCTGCTGCCCACCTGTCCACCACAGCAGTACATACACCTTCTACTCACACCAACGGCTAGCTGTACGTACGGCCTACGGTGCTCGTGTGGGAGATGGCCTCTCCATCACCTAGAAGCGATAGCAGCGGCAGCGTCAGCAGCAGATACTAGCTAGCAGCAGCAGCAGCAACAGCAGCAGCAGCAGCAGCAGCAGCAGCAGCAGAGCAGCAGCAGCAGGAGGAGCAACAGCAGCGATGCCGATTCGACATGGCCGGCGATGATCCTCTAGTACTATTAATATGAAACTACGCTCGCGGCAGCCGCTGCAATCGCGGACCTCGATGACGACGAGGAGGACGACTTGCCCGCTATGAAGCGTTCGCGACGAGCGAAGCCGCGCCAAGACAACCGAGAAACAACTTGGATGAAAAAGTCGCGGGCCACAGCCATGTAAAAAAAGAACAGCTCTCGGACGCCTCGTCACGAAACCAACCAATCAATACTACCTGGTACTGTATATAAAACCAGTTTTGACGATCAGAAGCCATAATAGATGGTTCTCATTTTTCATCCACATATTTTTGGAGCCTCAGAACTAGAAAAATAATCTCCAGAAATAACGTCTCAAAAAATTCCCATAATAGTTGGTCTAAATCACTAAACGGAATGTGTCGTTACCTGTGGCCCGAGATTCGCGTTTTGACGGTGTCTTCGTTGAGTGTTTTGAGACCTACTCAGCTGAGGAAAAAGGCGAAGCTTTGCGCGGCTTTTCATTTTTTTTTTAGGCAGATGAGCCACATTACTCCAAATGCGTCGGAGTAGAAATGGTGGTATTCAACGAAACAGGGGGGTAGATTTCATTTTTTGCGTTTTGATTTGTTTGGTATTGAACAATCATGTTTTCTTATTACGTTGCCTTTATGACTCTCCGTATGGAGCGTTAGATCCGTGTGGACACATAATTTTTATGATATCTTAGTCTAGACATGCTCAAACCCGTACAGTTGTTGGTACACTAAACTCCATACACAATACCTATCAAATGCTGTGTAGCAAGCTAGATGTCCATGTTTCAATCATCAACCACTCGATCTCTACCAAGTATCAAGGCTCACGGACCAGTTGAGTTTGGTATGGACGGAAACTAATCACCTGAAACGGCCTAAAGTCGTTGTTGAGTATTTTTATCGACCACAAAAATCTTGACCAGGAATAGTAGCACCATTAGTACGGCCCGAAACGATCTGCCCTTCGACTTTATACTTGAGCAATCGCGTTGTAATTTAAATACTCAATCAAACCTGCGGGAACAATCAGTGGCGGTTCATACTACGGCAAAATAAAAATGTTACGAATACGATTTACACTATGAACGTGGATATAGAGCCAAAGCTGTGTGTTAATCTCTGCGTACGGATAATAGCTGTACGTCCAAGTGCAGGGCGCACCGCTGATATATAACGCCAAGCGAAACACTGGATCATAGGTGCACGTCACTCATTTAGGCCGCGATACCCTAGACACCAGACTCGAAGTAAAGTAGAGCTTATTCTACAGTCTATGGCTGTCGAAACGTTACGTATTGCGAACCGTTGGTGCAGCATATGAATGAGTTACCTTACACCAATGCCCATCATGTCACCATGCCCCATGCGCGATTGCAACGAGGGCGACGGAGGTAACAACTCACCAAACAATGTAGGAGCAGGCGATACCACCCTGCAAAACGCTGCACGAAGCATGTATCGATCCAAACACGGAGGGTTGTCAGCAACAATATGAGGCCGAAATCATGGCTTCAACGACAGCACGACTCTACTGCGAGTATCAGGTATATACTAGAGTATACAAAATCTGGTTTTTCTATCGATGTACTCATGTTCGACTTGTTGATCGAAATTAGCTCGGCTTGGGGAACGTTTCTGTGATGTCCCTTTGCTTCTCCGGCCAGGCCCAACGCGGAGGGTTCGATCTTTCCTGGCCACCTTAACCATGCCGTTCGGAATGGAAAAGGGACAAATGACACCATTCCTAGAGAGCATGCGTCCATGCCCTTGTAGGAATGATGCCATTTAGTCTCTATCTACCGTACCTACCAAACCTTGCCCCGTCCCAGCTACTACCTACTACTCCACCCCGCCCTTGTGCACACGAAGCCCAAAACGCAAAAACGTCAACGGCCGAGCATAAAAATTCTTTAACGGAGCCCCGGCTACTCTGTGTTTGGTTTAAAACGCCGGCTTCGCGCGTTGATGTGGAATCTCCTCTTCAATATGAGGTACGGTAGGTGAGAGTCTAGAAACATGGGAGATGTCCGAACGACGTGCCGCCTGATCCATAACAATCAAGTTGACTTCGTGTCATATCATGGTGGGGGCCCCCATGCACAAAAGCCGACTTGCTAGGCATACGTTTCTACTATTACGGGGGATCATAGTAAATAGAACCAAATATTGATAGTAAAAATAGGGAAATGTATAGGTTTTTGTGTGTGTCGTAGGTCCTATGTACAATGTTCCCTCGTAATATAAGTACCACTTTGTTTAGGTAGAATCGTGTGCGCTGGATCAGGTCGCTAGCAGAGCTCAGAAGGTGGAATGTCTAGATTCGGGGCGAAATATCGGGGGCTTCTACACTGGATCGTGAACGTTATTGCGGTTCAAAACTCATGTGCACGGAAGGGGGGCGGAGTAAAGCACGTCGCGACGACTACGTACCCACATCAACACATCAACACGCCCAGACACCTACCAGGTACATAGTATTCAAATGGCGCGACTCGCTTGGAATGCAAAATTACCACACACCTGAACCAGTATCTGTGTACGAATCGCATATATCCAGGTACTGCAGTATGTAAGCAAATATACACTAAAAATCAAAAACGAAAATCAAAAACAGTACGCCGATCGACTCTCTCTAATGTGCACATTCATGATTATACTGGATGCCTCTTTTCACTACTGGACAATCTACGTGATCCCAGACACAAGATACGCTTCGCCAGCCCTTACCCTTGAGCGCGTTGCTCTTACGCCCTCCGTCCGGTGGGCCAAATGCCGACCTGCTCTAGCTCGGGTTCTCTGTGCTATGCAATCGTCTCCCAAATCACGCCTTCCAGCACGACGTCTACGCCCACCTAAGGCAGCCCCTACAGGCACCGGCGCACCTACCCCCTGCAACACAACTTGGGACTGACCCCTACTCACTACGGGGGCAACAGACTCAACCGCGGATGCCTCATCTGTCTGTTGTTGTTGCTGCTGCTGCTCGCTGGAAGAGCCGATGATGTCGTTCCCGTTGTCGTCGTTGCTGTTGCCGTTGTCCTCGTGGCGGATGTCCACCGAGAGGTTGAGCTTTGAGTCTTGGTCCGGTGCCACGGTGGCGCTGCTGCTGCCACCAGCGTTGCTGCTGCTGTTGTCGATGATTGCGGCAGCAGCAGCAGCGCCGGAAGCGCCGGACGGGGTTGCAGAGGTGATTTCGGATTTCACAGACACCACCAATGCGTCGGAGATGCTGCATGAGGCCGTGTCTACCCTTTCTCTTGTGGTCATGTTCACGCTGGAGGGAGAGTAGGTACCCGTCGCAGCGGGAGCTGGTGTAGTCATGGTCGAGTAGAAAGTGTTCGAGACTTCTCCTCACCAGCTGGGCTAGCAGCTAGCAAAGAGGAGCGATCGATTTTGTTGTGGCGAGGTAGGGGGGAAAGCGCTGCGGGCTGAACCCCTAGGTGCGAAATCGTAAAGCTGTGTATTCTCTGGAAGGCTTTCGGAGTGTTACGGTTCGCCCTTCATTTACCGCTTCGTACCTCGCGTTTCTACTTTTTGTACCAATCAGAAACGACCATGTTCTTTCCTCTCGCGGATGGCCTGATTGGTTCTTTCAAGTTTGAAATAACAATGCGTAGAGCCAGATATCCGAATATCTTTGCGGGTAAAATTCAATCCACATATCCAAATATCTTCACGTTTGCTATTTTTCCTGGTACGTGCGTACGTACGTCTCCCCGACATCCTGTTGTGTAGACTACATATATACCTGGTACGTACAAGGTGCAAGTATCATACCGGTGTCATAAGGTAGATACAGCAGTACGGTGTTACTGATCACAGAGAGGGCTGGTTCTCTAAACTGCACGTGACAGGACGCAAAATCTGTCCAGAGACTACAATTTGTTGGTGTGCTGGATGTCGATGGGTGGAAATATCGGTGAAATGAAGAGAACACACATACCGAACAGACGGGTACAGTACGTCTACGAATAGGTTTCAGCTTGCCATAGACAACGGTAGTGGTACTCGAGTACTGCACAAGACGGCGTGCAACATAATATGCGAGTCACTGTGCTTGGCATCAACAACTTTGCCTGTGATGAGTCGTTGCTTGAAACACAAACGTGCTTCGTTCGCCAAGGCACGCGAGAAGCTTGATTGAGTTGCTTATTTTATCTGCATATATACTTCTTGGTACTGGCGTGTTATACTAGTGGTGTACTAAACGCCATGTAAATAAAGTGTGTGGTCTTTCGTATTGCCATTATAAACTCTAAACAAAGCCTGTACACGTTTTTGTGTACCAATTATGGGCTTTAGTAAAACCATACTACAATGCCATATTATTATACGTATGGGTTTTAGTATCATATACTAAACGCGATCAGTTCCAAGTATGCAAATATGCCAGCACCGGAAAACCCTAATACGCACTAACCAAAGCAACCATCAGTACCACGTTGCTCACCAATATTATGCAAATTTATATACAGCAGTAACGAGGTCGTGTTGTGGGGTCTGAAAAGTCGTTTTTATTATTATTCCGTTTTCCATCTGAGATTGTGCAGCGATTACTCAGTTCATGACTAACTATCCACATGGAAAAGGGTAAAAAAAAAACAAATGTCTGCTTAAAACATGCAGATGCCATCAATCAGACTTGGATCATTGACAACAACACAAAAATAAGTACAGTCCCCCTTATCAATGACTCTACCGACTCTTGAGCAACTTTTCGCTGATCGTATCTGAAAGGTGGGCATTTACGTTTGCCTTAACAATTATATCTATAACCAATTGTTGTGTTCGCCCTCATGAAAATATCGACAAAATCCGTACGCAATACAGGCACGAACATTCTAGGCAGAATAGCCTTCTTCTACCCACCTTTTAAAAATCCTCGCTCGGCCTCTATGTGCCAACCCCATGTCATCGACATCAGCCCTCACCTCCCTTTCCCTCTTCCCCTCCTCCCTCTCATCTCTTGATGATCTCGTAATGAGAGCTTACACTGGTGAACTCGGCGTGAGATCGCTGCCTGGGGGGTGACTGAAACTATCTGCAAAAGGCGTCCCTTGGTGATGCTTTCTTGGCCATTGCCCCCCGCATGCCTTCCTCCCGCCACACTCGTCGCCAGCTGATCGACGAATTCGCTTCCTCTCCTTCGAAAACGCTCAAAGCTTTCTACTACAAGGGCGACAAGTTTCACGGCTGCGCTCGTCGAAGGATACATACCCACCGTGGGCGTAGCGACTGTGCTTTCGCACCTCAGCCATTGAAGCAGTTGATCTTTCTTCGTCGGCACTTCCGCCACGCAGGTGGGAACCCCCGCTTGGGGGTCCGCGCAGGTGACATCAAGTCGTATGCTCTTCTGTCGGAATATCGGTGCCGACGCGTCTCGGAGGTCTCTCCTCTCGATAACTATGCTCATACGTGGGTCCCTATCGCGCCGCTTTCCACTTGGTGGCGGATAGACATCTGTTTCAGGAAGCAGGAAGTCACGTGGACCTGCACGCCCGCGCGGTGGTAAAAACAAACGTGCAATTTTTCATTTGCTTGTTTTTAATCATCACTTTTACTTTCCAGCCTAATTCGTGCGAGGTTTTACCGTCAGCGATCTTCTGAACAAGCCGTGGTCACAGGTGTCATCCCTTCTCCCTCCCGGTACGTGCCTTTATTTTTTTGTCGCGCATAGGGTTCGGCATTCCCACTGCTCTCCAATTTTTCATGAAGTGTAGCTAACTCACGCTCTGGCGCTTTCCGCCAATCATTTTTTTTTTTTCAAAAATTTAAACCCTACGAGCGTGCTCTCGGTGAGACTCGAACCCACGGAGTTGATCTTCGATCGACACGCGGACTACCTACCAAGCCACCGGGGACATGTCGTGTGTCGGTATCCGCTGCACCACAGGTGGGGCACGTCACCGACAAGTGCTCCTCGATCCACAAATGTCGCCGCCCTGCCTACAGGAACCGCTGGTCTGGATGGCCGCGTCGAGTGTCCGCCGGCGTCGCTCGTAACCACGGGGCAGCTCCTGGTCCTGACTGGCTCCGTTGTCTGGCTGCGCGGGTCTCGCTCTCCACGAAAAGGTCCACCTCCTTCGGGGGGTACGCATTGAGGGGGAATCCGTCAAGAGATGTGACGTACAGGTCGTACCCCACCCGGCTGACCTTTTACCTCGATTTTTGCTGGGTTGTGCGGGAATCGGTGGTCTCAGCGTCGTGTGCTACCAACAGCTCCCAGTCCGACTTTCTGGATGGGCTTACCTCCTCAGGTCGACAAGCCCTGTTCCTCCAGCCCCGCGACACTTGTCTCGAGTCCATCTGGAAGATCGCTGAGGCGGGCCTCTCACGGTAGCACTTGGCTACGAATCCCGTAAGCGCTGGCGTGCATGAATGCTTTAGACGCGTCTGTGTGGATGATCCAGTTAGAATTGCCTGCCTCATGGTGTCTTCGAGCACGTAAGGCTACATGCTCCGCCCCGCCCGACACCCCAACCCCGTACTCACTTACTTCGGGATTGAGCTCCTCCATACGCGGTCTCCACTCCCTCGGCGCCTCCACGACATCTCCACAAAACCCGGGCGGCATTTTCCTCCGGGGGCGTGAGGTTTGACGGCAGGAAGAGCTCCCAAACTTCCGCCGGGAAAGCGTCAGGTTAAATCGCCATCCTCCTTCAGAAGGCTTCGATAGCCGGCGACGAAGTGTTCTTGACCAAATTGGGTCCTGATGATGTTCATCGACGGTAGATGCGAAAAGCGCAGAACGTCACTCCTCGCTCCTGATGGTGCGTTGCGAGAGTTGATGACCTCGAAACTCACCTGAGGTCTACACTCTCCGTCCGGGTGCCACGTAGGCCCACTCCCTTCCTCCGGTTTGGCCGCACTTCCCACCCTAGCTGTCGTCGCTGCTTCCTGGACGGAATTTCGGCCTCATTGCGGGAATTTCGCCTGCGCATTTTGCAGTGTAGCGTCATTGACAGGCGCGCGTGGTTCCGCTATTATAGAAAGCCCCGCGGCTGCTACTGTTTTGCTCCCTTGGTGCCGGCACGCTGATGCGGCCCGCTCGGACGTGACCGCGTACGTTGCTTCGCGTGCCGGCCCCCGTAGACGTGTCGATGTTCCTCCGGTGTACTCCACAAGCCACATAGGAGACTCGTGGTCAGATCCCCGCCTTCAACAGACTTAAAACGTAATCCGACTCATTCGATTGTCCTGAAAAAGTGCAGTAGGGATGAGGGGAGAGGATGTGCCACAGCTTGAGCGCACGCAAAAGGGAGTTCATGGTGTTCGGGTTCCCACTCGGTCGGTGCCCTCCAAAAGGTTGTCGGGACCGAGCGAGTGGGTGACAAGCTTACCGTGAGTACTTGCCAGCTTCGACTGCACTTTGACGACCGTGACGAAGCGCATGACATGTAGAGGTTGTACAAGGACATCCCGTCTGAGGGATCTGCCACCCCCGAACTAACTTGGCGCCTGGGGCAGTAGCGCCCTTGGCGGTGTCCCTCGTCGCCCTCTTCGAGCCTTCCTCTTAAGGAAACAGGTGTATCCGAAAGACCCGCGGAGTGGGCCTGTACAGCGGCATTAAAGGCTTCTCATCCCCCGGACGCGGACCCCGCACCCACGCTCACTGCAGACGAGCGGTGCCTGTACCCCTCTTCGTTCTCCCCGCTCCTACAAGCCACCAGCGCGCATCTCGCATGGATGACATGCTTATTGTTCCCGCACGCTAGCCTTACCGCGCGGTTTCCCTGGTTCTACCGCTGCGGTGCAGAGCTCACATGAAATGTGTTCATGGTTCTCACCCAGGGAGGCGCGCAGCCGCGCGCTTTCCCCCCTGAATCTCCGCAGGCCCCCCAAGTACCCTTACACTTGGCGTCTTCTTCTCCGGACAGTCAGACCCGCTTCGTACTTTCCATTGCGGGAGCTCTCTTCCTCTCCGTCCTCGCCTATGTGCCCCCCCCGGTAGCCAATCTTTGGGGGTAGAGCGCTGCCCCTCCTCCCGGCGCTGCGTTCCCCGTGCATACCGGGACCTCTCCCGGCACTGGCTGCTCGTGGTCCTCGTCCTCTCGCTCCGGTCGCCAAGCTACCTACTCGCTTTCCCTTCCCAGTCACCCGCCCCCCCCCCTTCCCCATGTGACGCAGAGGTCGTAATTTCCGGTGCTGCCGGAGCGGTCCCTAGTCGTTCCCATCATTTGGGAGAGCGGAGAGGATTTCCCAGCCCACTCCTTTCTCTGTAGTACGGAGAATTGCTTTTCTATGGTGGTACTCGGCTTGTATAGAGAAAGGTATAGTACTGCGTTTTACAGCCGGTCTATTTTCGTATACACATATATTTTAGTATGCATTGCACCCCCCTATAAGCGTGAGGGTTCCAATGTCAAACTTTAAACCCCCCCCTCCTTGGTCAGTGAAATCCCGACGTGCTCCGTCCCGGCAGTGTAGGGATGCGAGGGTCTATGGTCATACGACTACGGCCATGCATGATAATGAGTACCCCCCCCCCCCCCCCCCCCTGTTCGGGCATATGTTTGAACCAGGAGTACGTACGTTGATCTTTGACCTGTTTGTTTTGCCAAAAACTACCAGAAACAAAATGCACGTCAGCCGGCCATTTTGTAAAAGTACTAAATACGTCAGCTGCGAGTTCGACTCCTTGAATGGTTCATACTCAACTGTGCAAGCTGCGTAATTTCGTCTGTTCTATATTTAAGTTATAGTATGGGGGTTGTGCACATTTTTTTTTTCCATAAAATTATGGGCTCCGATCCTATACCTCGGGAACATTTGTTAGGGCGTTAAATTATCGGGATGTTTTCCGCGGGAAGAGTTTGTTTAACTTGGTTTTAGAATCGGTTTAGTTTTTTGCGCGTGAACGATACCACTATGTCCGATAATCTAAGGAATGTTTAGTTATTAATATCAGCACATACAATTTCTTACATTTCCGGACAGAGTGGTGCTGGTCCTACCATTTTTTATCCGGAAATATAAAGACTATTTGGCGGAGAATACGAGTATCAAAACTATCTTGCACTTCTGGGCGGGGTGGTAAGATTGCTGCTGTACTGCAGCTGTTTGAAATTTGACGGGAAACGCGTCCTAGCCACTGCAACCAGGGGGTTTGTCCGCTGCTGCAGGCAAGGGACGGAGCTCAGTCAGATTGACGGAGACCAAGCTACTCCTGCTTGTATTGTAGTCTGCCGCAGGTGTTGTTTCTGTGGTCTGCCTACGCGCACGCACTCAAAACTTGCGCCTGTGCCCTCTGGGCGGATGAGGGCACGTACGGGGACAGCAGGCTGCGGAGGACCCGACTTTCTACCCTCTCACAGAAACAGAACGTAGACTCCGAGACACAACAAGGCACACACTATAGGAGGGAGACACCGCCACACCAGTATGGTGTTGGGGGCGCCCTCTGCTGCGTCGATTGTCTGCGCTTACGAGCTGCAATAGAGGTCTCTCTCTTCTTCGCGCGCACCACCTCTCGTGTCGTCTGACTAACGCGGCTCGATCGTGGTGCCACTCACCGACTATTAATAGTGTTGGTAAGCAACCCAAACAAGGGCTTGCTTTGATTATTGCTTATTTGGGGAAAAAAAGCTTGCTTAGTTAAGCATGCTTATTGCCTTATTTTACTACAGTGAAATTTGCGAATTTCTGGTGAAATGGAAGGCGTTTTCCCACCGGGTTCGGCACACTACCACCACACACAGCCCGCCACAGCACAGCACACAGGAAACAGACCACAGGTACCGGACCACACCGAACGATTTTTTATAATAAATATATGTTCTATGTCGTTGATTTGCGAGCGAGAAGTTACTCGCTGCTTGTGGGCAAAAGACGTATCACGCAGCTTCCCAACTTGAGCATCGAACACTCGCCCGGTCGAACCCACAGCAGACGGATTTAGCCTAAACTTGAAAGAAAAAGCATGTTATTTTTATTGTATCATCCACCACACCCCGTATATTTCTCTCTTCTGCACATCTAAATGACATCCACCATACCTCATCTCCTTCCGCCATGTTGGTAATTCAACTCATACACCAGTGTACTCGCTCAGGTAAGCTTTGTTTGGTACTTCGAGACGCATGTGCAGTGTGTTCCACATTCCACACAAACTGCAGTGTAGCCGCGTACAAATTCCCTAATTGCCGTGAGTTCCTGCGCATACCAGGCACGCAAGTATACATACATGTCGTCAGCTGTTACCATTAAACCCCGTCTCCTCCCGGGCAGGCATACTCGTACTGTCCTTCTTCGACCTACTCGTGTGCCCGTCAAGGCTTTTATAAAACAGGGGGTTCACACCTAACTTCAGTATGACGTATAACACGCTCCCGAATTTCTTATTTCATATGTGCAGAACTATGGAGGCACACGAAACACGAGAAATTGATACCGCCCGAGAAAAACCCTACAACCAGCAACAAAATTAATCTAACATAGAAGACGTAACCACCTTCACCCCCGCCCCTGTAGAATAGAGTGATTTCGTCAATAGTGTGCTCGAAATAGTCGGACACATCGATCATCTGGAGAGTGCTCCGGCACGTTGTTCCCCCCGACGATTCCTTGGTCCAAAAGGCCCCCAAATTGTTAAAGAAGAGTTGTTGGAGGAAAGCCTGCCACTGCACTGCGATTATCTCCTCGTCAAAGAAGGCACCGAATTCCGGACTTTCCACTGAGTCCGCCCACGCCACCACTGCACCCTGTCGTTGAACCTCTTCTTTAGCACCATTTTATTGACGCCGACGAGAGAGCACATGTAACGAGTGAAAGCCACGCTTGACAACACGTCCCACGTGACGCTCAGCACTCGGATCCCTGGCACGCGCGTCCCATGAGCCACCCATTAACAACGTACTGGAGTGCTTGTCCATCAGCCTCATCGTTGGGAGTGTGGGGGGGGTGTTGTGGTATAGACGGTTAATTTTGCACGAGGCCGCCTTGGGACAGCTCCACAGACCTGCAACAACGATTCCTGGAGCTATTTGGTGGGCGTGTACTACCTCTCCTCATCCACGTTGTTGAAGACGACGAGTACGGCGGCCTGTATCGTGCTGACAGAGGGTTACAACAGTGCTGCGACGCCAATTCGAAGAAGCTATCTGGCACCAAAATATGCAAATAATAAATAAGAATGCTTAAACCAGCTGTTTTCGGTTGCTTATAGTTTACATAAGCATGCTTATTTTAGTTGCTTACCAACACTATCACCGACGTTTGTCCCAACAAAATCCCTACAAAACTCGTCTGATTGGGGCTACTTGGCAGCAGTTTCCAGAATTTTCTAGATAAAATCCAACAAAAATTGCCTCAAGCAAGCGTTGTGTATCAACCCAAATACGGCGTTGATATGATACTTGATATTTTGGACGCAATCGGCGTGATATTATCATGATAGGTTGATATCAACATATTATCATGACACATCAATATATCAGGTTATGACCAGCCGAGTCCCAGCTCCGTCGCTGGCGACAGGCGCCGTCGCCGCTCCGCCACCAGCCCGCGCCGCCGCCGCCCCCCCAGGTGTTGGCCCAACCGGCAGGAAGGGCCCACATGTCTTCATCCCGAACCAGAACCGCTACCACTCGCGATCCCCCGGCGACCCCAATCTGGGCGGAGCACCAGAGCCCGCGACCCACCAGCCTGCGCCGCCGCGCCACCTCGCATCCCCCCAGCTGGTGCCACCGATCCACCGTCGAGGAGAGCTGCAGGGGATGAGGAGTCGGCCGGGGTATTCGCATGCACGAATTTGCTGTCGGAGAACCGGCATTGGCCCGTGGACGAAAACATCCTGCACACCGCGGGGCTCTTCGTTCTGGTCGGACCCGTTTTGGCGGGGGCGAGGCTTTGGCTCCGCTTGGATGCCCCATCTCGGCTATCGCTTGGAACTTGGAGACCTTCGACGAGCCTCAAAACGTCGCCACCGGACGAGCAAAAGGAGCGTGTGCGACTGAACGCAGGGGCAGGCGGCGCCTCAAACACGGCGTTAAACTGAAGGGGAACAGTCGGCGGACGAACTTGCTGGGAGAACCTCATGAGGTCGTTCACCTAAACAAAGGCGAAGGTCGTCGTTCACCATTTCGCTCATAACAGCCCGCGCGGCGGAGCCGGAAAGCCAAAGGATGTTGCCGAGAGTGTGAAGACGAAGGATGGCAGCCGTGGATGCGGAAGAGGCGTCGACGGGTGCCAGCCGGTCCAGGCACGCGCGGTCGTCAGCGACATCAGCCGAGGGTCCAACTGTAAGAACCGCCATAAGAGCCTGGCGCAAGAGGTCCAGGCGGTCAGCGACCATTGCCAGGTAGGTGGTCGATCGGGCGGTCGGCACGTGGCCCATACGAGACCACATCAAAATTGCTGACGGCACGTAGCTGAGCCGCCAGCACCGTCGTAACGTTTACGCCCTCACCCACAAACGACTGAATATCCGCGGCCGACTCGCCGAGGTTCGGGGGCAAGCGTCCCCGAAGCAGCCAGTGTTTGCGGGACGACATTTTCTTCCAAAGGGCCGTGTCGCCAGTGAGCTGTGAGTCTGGACGTGACGCTCCCTCGCGTCCCCGCTGTCCCGCACGGAAGGCTCACGGTCGGAAAAGCTGTACACAAACTGCTGAAGAAGGAACTCGTTGTGGGCGGTCTTGGATGCCCTGCCGGTGACGGTATCCGGAAGGTCAGCAACAGACAGAAGCACGTTGTCCAGTGTTGATTTGACGCCGAGGATCTCTGTATCTATGCGGGAAAACTCGGATGCCACCTGGTTCTGCCAACAATGCAGAACGTCAGCCTTCGATACCACTCTCCCCGACGCTGCCGGCATAGATGGAGGACCAGCCGCGGCCGCAGTAGTAGCAGCAACAGCGGCAGCGTCTTGATATTTGAGTAGGTTAGCAATCTGGGCAAGAGAGAAATTTCCAGGGCTTTTCGCGGGTCATGACCCGACCCGCGGGTCGGGTCACGGGGTGTTCAAAATGTCACTGGTCGGGTCGGGTCGGGTCAGGAAGTGGTCAAAATCTCACGCGTCGGGTCGGGTCGAGTCAAGAAGTTTTCAAATCTCACGGGTCGGGTCGGGTCGGGTCAAGAGTTTTTCAAATCTCACGGGTCGGGTCGGGTCGGGTCGAGGTGGTGAAAAGCTCACGGGTCGGGTCAGGTCATGACCCACGAGAAACGGGTCACTCGCGGGTCGGGCCAGCGTGACCCGCGAGTTCTTTTCTGCTGACCCGCGGGTCGGACCCGCGCATCCGGCCCGCGGACCCGACACTTAAAGTGCTTCCCGCTCTCTTACCCAAAGGCTTTTCTCGTACTAGTAATTGGTGGTAATGAGGCGCGACCTCAGCAATACCTGCAGTAGTCATATCTGCGATGCATCATGCACAACATTTGTGCTGAACCAACACGAACGAACATCTACTACTGCTGCTGCTGTACCTACTACCTATACGCCGTCGTTGGTGGATCTCATAACCGTAAAGATTCTTGGCATCATATATATCCTGCTCTTGAAAAACACAGACAGCACAGCAGTAGTACGGACACACCTGTAACAAATACCAGGTACTGGATTTTGTCGTGTGTATCTGGTATCCTGGTATTTCCACCTCGAAATCCGGCATGTTAATTTGACGACGAAAATATGTACTACTGCTGTGTGACCACAGAACTGGATGTCGACGAGTGGAAAGACAAGACGACAAATAGACACACACCTGATATATATTTTTTCTTTTTCTGTTTTTCCAACAGCAAGTGGTTTCTGGTTGAAATTCGGCATAATTGATTTGAACACGAAAAATCTGCATCTGAAAATATTTGGCCAACAGAAGGCGCTTCTTTCTCGTAGCAGGTGCCACCAGTACTTGCTTGTACTGATGTATGTACGACATCTACATACAGCAGCTGTGTTTCTCCACCAACAAAAACAGCAGCAGCAGCAGTAGCAGTGGGACGCACGAGGCCAGGGTCAGCGTCGATGCACGCTCGGCGGCTCGGCTCGTCAATCTAACCCTTGAACCCTTTGTACACATCTACAGCAGCAGAAGTGTTTCTCCAGCAACAAAACAGCAGCACAGCAGCAGTAGCAGTAGGACACACGACGCCAGGGTCAGCGTCGCTGTACGCTCGGCTTGTCAATCTCACCCCTTGAACCCTTTGTACACGTAGTCGATTTTGTCCTGTGTTGGTTTTGAACTCGAAAAATCGGCATAATAATTTCAAGACGAAAAATCTGCACTCGACGTGCTCTGTCCAAGAGAGAACTTCTCGTAGCAGGTAGCAGGTGTGCCACCGCTACTACTGATGAAGTACGACATCTATCTACAGCAGAGCTTCTCCAGCAGCAAAACAGCAGCAGCAGTAGGACACACGAGGCCAGGTCAGCGTCGCTGTACGCTCGGCTTGTGTGTGAACCCTTCGTACATGTGTTTCCTGGTCCCGAACTCATAATTTGAAGACGAAAAATCTACAATCTGACGTGTGTCCAGCAGAGCTTCTTCTAGCAGTGCCACCACTACTACTACTGCTGTACAACAACTATTATACAACAGATACTCTCCTGCTTCTCAGTCCCCTCATCAGCAGGAGGGTGGGCCTGCAGCATGTCTCGGGGACATGGCCCGAACGCTCGTTGCTGTGGACAGGCACAGTCTGCCTACCTATACGAGTACTCGTAGAGCTAGCTGGGTTTCAAAATATGATGTGTCGTTGGTTCTGTGTTTTTTCAACATGGCCCAGCACCAACATGTGCCTACACACGTTGCCACACCTAGCTCGAGCTGCTGTGAACGACTTACCACCGCACCAGCACCAGGAGGTCTGTTTTGTGTGTGCGCGTCCACAGAGCCCGCCGGGACTGGAATTGGTGCGGTGTGCGTCGAGGGCGGTGGTCAAACGTTGCCCAAAAAAATGTTGAATCACACACACACACACCCCACTACACACACACACATACAGAGAAACTCAAAACAAGGCACCCCACGCTCGTATCCGAGCCGCTATGAAGAGGCTTTTTTTTTTCTTGGAAAATTCCAAGAAAAAGAAGGCTCGCCCGCTTTTTGCGCGCTTCGCGCGCCTCATTATTCCAAATACTCAATAATACTCTGGTACCTTATTCAAACATTAAAACACTGTCAAAGTCCAAATACGCATGCCCGCATCCACTAATACCCACTACAGCCAGGCCACATATCGCTTGTGGGCACAAAACGAATATTAAATTGTTTTTGAAGTGTCGACCCACGGGCCGGATCCGCAGGTCGGACCTGCGGGTCAAGATAAATAGTCTCGCGGGTCAAGGTGACCCGACCCGCATGAAACCCGTGTCTCACGGGTCAATCCGAAGGTGGCGGGTCGGGTCGCGCGGTCGGGTCAGGAGGTTTTGAAATCTCGCGGGTCGGGTCGGGTCGGGTCAGGATATTTTCAAATCTCACGGGTCGGGTCGGGTCGGGTCAACAACTTTTTTAATATCGCGGGTCGGGTCGGGTCAGCTGACCCGACCCGACCCGACCCGACCCGTGAGATTTGACCTGACCCGCGAAAAGCCCTGGAAATTTCCTGGTTCGATGCAAACAAACTCGGCGTAGCCGCGTTTATGGCCAATTTTGGCCCGCTGTTTTGGCTGCGGTTTGGGGTCAGGGTTAGGGCTAGGGTTAGGAATACAGGGATAGTCAGAGGTTGGGTTGGGTCTTCGTCTTCGCCCGTACTTTGATCCCAACAGGAACCGAAATACCTGAACAGCCAACCAACCTAAAGATCCTTGCTCCCAGATTGTAAGGAGACCTCTGATATATTTGGAAGGCTTCAAACAGCGCAACAGAGCCCCGATGAGTTGAAATTTCACGACGAGTCAAATCACCGCACACGCGCAGGCATGCGCACGTCCGTAGCAGTCATGATATATGTTCAATATGTTCAATTGGTAATGATCCCTCTGAAATGTAATGCATTTTAGAGTGCGGCGGGATTGCACTCACCACGAAAATGTGCAAGTAAATCCCTGCAGGCAGTTTTTATTTTTTAGCACCCGCTTGTTTGTGTGAATTTCTCCCATCCAGCATCACACACCGTACGTATATATCACATCAATCAGAAGCACAGCAGCACAGCAGCACAGCAGCAACAGGAACAACAGCCCATCTGCTGACAGCAATCAGCCCACGCGAAGCGACAGAGTGGTCCACGCTGACTTCAAGCATTCCGTCCATGCCTTTTCTTCCGGTTCTTGTCGGGGAGATAATCTAGCCAGCAGTTCATACTTGAAACTTGAACTTGATACTCGTACGTACATGTTTCAAACCCCGCCCCAACACTGCCCACACAGGATTTTTGTCCCACAGAACATAACCCTGCAGACCCGGCATCATCAGGCCACAATCTACTCTGCTATACTACGCACAAAAAAAAAACAGTACGCTGCTGAGAGCCCCAAAGTCAGACACACACAACGGACGATGGCATCCGACATGAACACTTCCCTTCCTACAGTAACTGCTGCGCATGTTTCACATACATACGTTGGACGACGTACGTGGCGATGTTGAACTACTGACACGTTCTATGTGTGTGGGTGTTGTGAACCAAACTAATAAATCCAGTATTTGAATTAGTACTTCTGCTGTATACTGGCTGTATACTGGCTGTATGATTGGAGGAGACCGAGAAGAACCCGCTCGTAGTTTTTTTCGTCTGCTGTGATGTTTCCCAGATAAAACTATGGGTGGTGGACAATCCTGGTATCTGGTGTGTGTGTGTGTGTTCTTCACATTAAACCGTTCTTCTACTCGTCGACATCCAGCAAGCCCAGTGTCCGTGCTGATTCTTCACCCTAGAAAGATACGAGCTCTGTGGTCACAGACTACGACACAGAGATAACACACCGTAATGCATTAATAGCCTACGTAATACCATGCCTTCGCACTAGGTGCGGCCGACACAACATACATACATACGCCAGCAACCAAAATACACATAAAGAAAGAGAAGCAACGAAAAAACCAAACCGAAAAAGAACAAGAAAAAGAAAAAGAAAAGGAGAAGAATCCCAAATAAATAAATAAAATGGGAAGCCAAAGCTCAGACACATACATACTTACCCCGAGCATGAGCCAAAAGGGACGTGCAAGGGGAAAGATACGAGAAGGAAAAAGGGGAATATGCATCCCGGTGAACACTTAACTAAGTAAAAAGAGCACTAGTGAGTGGGCCAAAATACGCTCGTCACCCACCCACTATGTAGTACTTCTTTCATAAGGATAAGAAGGGAAAAAAAAATCAAAATGCATACCGAACGGCCGCAGCAGTTGGCGGTACGAGTAGCAAAGAAACGTCCAACCTATTAGTCGGCCTGGTACCTTGCTACCCTATCTGCGGTCTCTCTGCTACTCTCTTTCTACCGCGGTTTCCCTTCTACTCCTCCTGTTCCCCCCCCTGCCCCTATACACTTGTACGGTGTTCCCTCTACCCCTCCTGCTGTTACCCCTCCCCCCATTCCCTCTAACACTACCTGCAGCGGATGCACGGCGCTGTCTACTCAGCTTTGCCTCAGCCTCGTGCCACCTGCCCATGAACTGTTCAGCTGCTTCGAGGATTCCCCGGTACCACTTTCCCGTCTGTTTTGCTGCAGTGGGCCACAGTGCGGTCCCAACTCCAAAGACTAAGGGGGAGTCTTCCGTTGATCCCTCTGAGGCTTTGAACACTCTAAGGTCCTCAGCAATTGCCCTAGGCCAAGTCTTAGGCTGCCCGCCTGGTTTCAGGCTCCCCCCACCAGCGATCGTCCCGAACATCAACCGACTGGGCAATCGCCCCTCGTGTTGCCGCACCACAGCCCCCGCAAAGAAGAGTCGCCGTTTACGGATGGTCGTTTCGATACTTTCGCATCGTGTTATCCTGAGCGCCTTCGCATACGAGAGGGTGGTGTGGTCGGTGCGTAGTCGGCGCTGGAAACCAATGACTCGCAGAAGGACTTCGTGGTGGGCTGATCGAAGCTTGGCGAAGTGGTCCGCATTGAGGGTCCACGTCACGCAACCGTACAGCAAGGTCTCAATCACCTCGGCCTTCAGCATCCGGACTTTCAGACTAAGCGGTGCGTTCGTCCTATCGTACAGTTCCGGACCATACCGTTTGAGGCATGCCCGCATCAGACGGATTCGTCGCTCGATTTCGAAGGAGAGGTCAGCGTTCTCGTGGATAATGCCTCCTAGGTACAAAAACTGGGTCGTCTGTTTATACTTTTGGCCTGCAGCTTCGATCGCGAGCGGTGAGGTGGTAAACGTCTGATCCGGTGTTCGTAGGAGCATCGTCTCTGTCTTCTTCTCGGATACCGTGAGACCTACTGCTTCGAAGACAGTCACGATGACTGTCATCATTCTCGCAAGGCCTTCCGCCGACTTCGAGACTATTCCTGCATCGTCTGCATACAACATGCCCCACACAGCCCTTTGCACGCATGCCAACGGTTCCTCTTTTCCGACAACCCTGTCCTCTTCGAGATGAACCAAATCCCTTACGATGCATTCGTCTTTGCTGAAGCGTACCAGCACGATGTGTATCGCAGCGGCGAAGAACACGTTGAACAGTAACGGCAATAGTACGCAGCCTTGCCGCAGTCCCTGGGTTACATTGAACCAGTCCGAGTGTTCACCGTCATCCGCACGCACGCGAGCCCGCATGCCTTCGTGAAAATTGCGAATGATTGTGAGCATCTTGGTTGGTACACCAAGGCGTGTGAGTACCTCCTACAACAGTTCTCGGTCGACAGAGTCGTACGCTTTCTGCAAGTCGATAAAGCACATGTACAGGGGGATTTTCTTCTGCCGCCCGAGCTGCTGCAACCGGCGCACGACAAACAGCATATCGACTGTTGACCGTGCGGGGCGGAAGCCACACTGTTCTTCAGGGAGTATATGCTCGGTCTCGCAGTAGCTGCTTAGACGGGACGCAACGATTTTCAGCAACACCTTGCCTGCGTGAGCAACAAGCGAAATACCTCTGTAGTTGTTGCAATCAGTTCTATCCTTCTTTTTATGAAGGGTTTTTATGATCGCATCTTTCCATTGCTGGGGGACTTCTCCCGTTACCCAAACGTTAACAAGGATACTGTGAAAACACTGCACGAAAGCGGGGTGGTCAAGTTTCAGTACTTCGACCGGGAGACCATCTGGTCCAACGGCTTTCCAGTTTGACATACCCTTAACTGCTTCCATCATCTCGTCAATGGATGGTTCATTTCCAAGGGATAGTTTCAGCGGTCGTGGTGGCACTAGGTCGATGATCGTGGGGTCAAGTTTCAGCGATTTCGTGTTCAATAGTTTGTGGTAGTGCCCCGCCCATCTTTCACGAATTCGCGCTTGATCTCGCAACAGCGTGCCATCCTCGTCCATGATAAACTGTTCACTCCTCGCTTTCGTACCTTGCAACCCTACCGTACTCTTCAAGTGCTTGTAGAACCCTCGTTGATCGGAACTCGCGAGGAATTTCTCGGTTTCAGCGAGGTACTCTTCAAAATACGCATTGACTCCTGCGGCGACCACTTCCTGCAGATTCGCACAGGCGGATCTCAACTTCTTCCACGCTGTACTATCTCGGGGGTAGACACGCAGGAGCTGTCTCGCATCCTCCCTCGCTGTCCATGCTACTTTGAAAGCGGCCACCGTTTCGGGGGTCTCACACCAACCGTTTCGGTGGTGGCGACGTGGTGGAGGTGGCACCTCTTTCTCAACAGCATTCATGACAGTTGTGGTGAAAAAACTCAACCATGCCAGACGTGTTACGAGGCTGGGTAGGTTGGTTAAGAGTGGAAACGACCCTCTCGACTATTCGGTGTCGACGCTCTCCATCGGATAAATTCTCGGCGTTTTTGGGAAAAGGCTTTAAATCTCATATTTCCTTATTAAATATTATAACCCCCCCCCCACCCCCCGAAAAGCTGCCTGTCGAATTCTCGGCGTTTTGGGGGTTTCAGCAATCTTCGGTTCGACGAAAAGTGACCACTAAGTCGGGCCTTGATGTACACGATGTTATGGTCTGAATCAGCCTTAGCAGGTGGTGGGGGCTGTGGGACGACTGTATCATTATGTACTCTAGGTCGGTGGACTTGACGAGTTAGGATGTAGTCGATTCGCTTACGATCATTCAGGCTGGTGCCGTTGTATGTATGCGATATTCCGCCCTTGCGCGTGCTGAAAAATGTGTTGGTGAGCGCTAGCTTGCAACTGGTAGCGAACGACAAAAGCCGTTTGCCGTTATCACTACGAACATCTCGTCCGTATGCTCCGAGCACCCTACATTCATCATCACCGCACCCTTCTATCCTCCCCCCAGTTCGCCCATTGGCATCTAAAGCACAAACAAACACTCTTTAGCAGGAATCTGCTCAACCAGGTCCTCCAACTTTCGCCAGAACATGCCTTTCTGCTTGGAGTCTTTGGTACAATCAGTTGGGGCGTACGCAACGACGAAATTAACCGCATCGCACCGACCGTCCAACTCAAAGCGCATAGACATAAGTCGTTCGTCAATAAACTGCTGAGTGAACTTAGACGTACGGCATATTGAGTCTTTTACTGCTAAACCTACCCCATACAACCCTTGTCTCGCTGCTGTTTTTCCTGACCTGAACAAAAAACTTGGTATCCAGCTGCACGAAATCTCGTGTTGCCGGACCGTCGGGTTTCCTGCAGACCAATGAAGTCACAACCGAGTTGCCGTCCTTTCGCAAGTACGCACTCGTCATGCCCGTACCCGTTCTTCCCCTTTACGGCCAGGGTACGCACATTGTAGGTCGCTACCACCACAAGTGCCGCCTTCCGCCTCTTACGAGCCTCGCGTGCTGCTTTTTTTGCCAGCCGACGAGAGGCTCGTCCCCTCCTCCTTTTTTGCTTTTTTTGTCTCTTCTTTTTCTCTATGATAATATTGGCTCTCCGCTTTGTAGCCCGGTTCGCGCCTTGGTTTCCGTTGGTTGGGTGCAGCCGTCCCAGCCAACTCCGACACCCCCATCCTTCCTGTCGCGCTTGCGTACCCACGCGGTGGCCAGCCTCTCCTCTCCCCAGGTTACCCACGCAGCGCTCTCTGCTGTGGTGATGTACCCGTCCTGCCTCGGGGATGAACTCCTCGGCATCCGGGTTAAAAATAAAACTCATCACCACCACCCCGCGCGGTCGACCAACAATAATTAAATCGGAATCTTCCTCTCGGTAGATCTACAAAGAACAGAACAGAGAACAGGCAGACGAGTCAACCTAGAGTCTTCCCAAGCTCAGCATCCACGCCGGCCGAGCCAACCTAGGGTCTTAACAAGCACAGCATCCCAACACTGACATTAGGGTTCGGGTTCGGGTTAGGGTTAGGGTTCGGGTCGGAGGGTCGGCTTCAGGCGTCCAACACAAAACCCACATAAAGATCTACTATCAAGGTCTGTCCACCTCTCCAGGTGCGAGTCGAATCTTCGGTACAATCGATTCACACACATACACCCACACACCACACACCCCACACGCACGCTTGTCCTTCTTGCTTGCACACGTTGCCAACCATCTTATCAAGCTTAGCACGAGCTAGGAGCAGGAGGAGAAGAGCGCTACCACCCCGTAGCTGTTCCCTGTAGCTCTCGTCACGTGACCAGGCTGTGCTTCCTCTGGTGTTGAGAGCACATACTACGTAAATCGCACGGTGGTGTTGGAGTGGACCCCTGTACGGCGCAGCTACTACAACACACTGCTGTGGCCACCACAGCTTGGGAGAGCGGCCACTGCGAGGCGAGCTACCCCGCGCACACGACGTGAGCCTCGTTTTTTTGCCGATGCAACATATAGACGAACCACTGCTGTGTCTTTGAGAGCGGATGGATGCAATGGAAGTATGTAAACTTGGTCACAGGCTACGTATGAACAGCAGCAGCGCATATATCCTGCAACAGATAGACGCACCACTGCTGCTGGCCCTTTGGGAGTGGATGGATGCAATTTTTTTTTTTTTTTTTTTTGTCGTGAATCGTGATTTTTTTGTCGTGAAGTAGTATGGTTTGCGATAGAGGTAAAAAAAAAAAAAACTTTACTTCCGCTAAAAAAAAGTGAATTTCCTTCCCTTCCTGATTTCGGTGTGTTTGCGAGTGAGGTAAATCAAATCCTGCAGGCGACGCCTCCGAAAATAAGAAGGGAAGTGGGGAGGTGAGGCAACGCGGCAAACAAAAAAAAGAACGAACGCTGTGAACAAAAAAAAAACAGCGTGCGAGTAGCAACGGCAGCCCAGCAACGTTTCGGCGGCACAGTTGACCGCGAAGCCACCACAGCCATCCCACGACTACAAGCAGCAATAGCAGCTAGCTGGCGCTAGACGCAGCTAGGGGCAGCGTGAGCAACAAAAACAAACAGCGTCAGCACCAGCACCAGCACCAGCAAGCACCAGCAAGCACCAGCACCAACCAGCTTCCATTTTTGGATTGCTGTTGCTGCTGCTGCTGCTGCTGCTGCTGCTGCTGCTGCTGCTGCTGCTGCTGCTGCTGTTGCTGCTGCTGCGCTCGGCCTACGCACGCCACAGCGCCGGCGCGCTCCGCTCCGCCGCCGCCGTCGCCGCCGCCGCTGCCGCTGCTGCCGCTGCTGCTGCTGCTGCTGCTGCTGCTGCTGCTGCAGCCGTAGTATGGTGAAATCGAAATGATACACGAGCTGTCATGCTGTCGCGCTCTCTACGAGCACGAGTACGAGTACGGGTGTGAATACAGTACGAGTCCTTTTTTGGGACGACGCATCCTCCACGTCGTCACCAAGCGGGCGAAAGCGTGTACCGTAGCAGCGGCGGCGATCCGCTGGCACGATCCAACGCCGCTCGTGCGCGCTATACTCAAGCTACACCTCTCGAGCCTCTGTGCTCCCAGCGGTTGTCGTGATGTGTACGGCAAGCAGCATGGTGGCATGGAAGATGCTCGGTGTTTTGATCCTTCGAGATTTGAGTTGCGTTCTGCGTCGGGATAATGCTCGGTGCGTGTGTGTGTGTGTTCTTCACATTAAACCGTTCTTCTACTCGTCGACATCCAGCAAGCCCAGTGTCCGTGCTGATTCTTCACCCTAGAAAGATACGAGCTCTGTGGTCACAGACTACGACACAGAGATAACACACCGTAATGCATTAATAGCCTACGTAATACCATGCCTTCGCACTAGGTGCGGCCGACACAACATACATACATACGCCAGCAACCAAAATACACCATAAAGAAAGAGAAGCAACGAAAAAACCAAACCGAAAAAGAACAAGAAAAAGAAAAAGTAGGCCAATGAAACAGAGAGCCAAAAGTTACCGTAACTTTCGCTGAAATCCTTACTTCGCTGAAGTCTTTTCCGGCCGTGTTTTCAGAAATTTACCTCAAAAATTTACCTCGGGAGAATTTTTAGAGAAGTAAAAGTAAAAAAAAAAAAAACTCGAAATTTCCAGAAGGAGGAGCCACTGCTGGAAGACAAACGCGAAAATGACCTGGGGATGTCACAGGCCAGGCCGAGCAGACGGCCTGCGAGATGAAATCTCGCGAAACGAGCTTGGCCGACGGCCGGTGAAGTTGGAATCTCGCAGGCTGGGTCAGGCTTCGGCCCGCCATTCGAATATGTCACGGGCTGGGCCAGGTGCGGATGGCCCAGCCCGGCCTGGCCGTGCCCCACTCTCGAGAGTTTGCTCCACACCCCCAAAAAACGTTGGGTTTGAAATATCAGAACTTTAACTATTTGAAAATATCACGAAACGCGACGTTTTTCGGCTTTTTTCGTTATTTTTTCTGAGCGTCGGAGATCGCTAAAATATCCAGAAATAACGTCTCAAAAATTTCCCATAATGTTTTTGAGACGTTATTTCTGGATATTTTAGCGATCTCCGACGCTCAGAAATAAGAACCATCTATTATGGGTCAGAAACACATCGATATTTTTGGTCTCAGTTCCTGGAGGGGGCAGAAATCAGCAAATCCTCTCAGAACTGAGCCCAGTTCTGAGCGGTGTCGCGTATCTCTAGGAACTGAGAAAATTGGATTTTGGGTGCTCTGCCTGCCGCTGCCCACCTGTCCACCACAGCAGTACATACACCTTCCACTCACACCAACGGCTAGCTGTACGTACGGCCTACGGTGCTCGTGTGGGAGATGGCCTCTCCATCACCTAGAAGCGATAGCAGCGGCAGCGTCAGCAGCAGTTACTAGCTAGCAGCAGCAGCAGCAGCAGCAGCAGCAGCAGCAGCAGCAGCAGCAGCAGCAGCAGCAGCAGCAACAGAGCAGCAGCAGCAGGAGGAGCAGCAGCAGCGATGCCGATTCGACATGGCCGGCGATGATCCTCTAGTACTATGAAACAACGCTCGCGGCAGCCGCTGCAATCGCGGACCTCGATGACGACGAGGAGGACGACTTGCCCGCTATGAAACGTTCTCGACGAGCGAAGCCGCGCCGAGACAACTGAGAAACAACTTGGATGAAAATGTCGCGGGCCACAGCCATGTAAAAATAGAACAGCTCTCGGACGCCTCGTCACGAAACCAACTAATCAATACTACCTGGTACTGACTGTATATAAAACCAGTTTTGACGATCAGAAGCCATAATAGATGGTTCTCATTTTTCATTGACATATTTTGGAGCCTCAACTAGAAAAATAATCTCCAGAAATAACGTCTCAAAAATTTCCCATAATATAGTTGGTAATAGTTCACACCTCGGACAGATCAGCTCACGGTAGCTCGAGCTAGCTCTTGAAGGAGCTAGCTCACCGGTGAGCTACGTGAGCTACATGAGCTGCGCATGTTTTCCTGGCTTGAGCTATAGGAGGGTAGCTCATCTGCACATGATTTCAAAGCTTGAGCTATAGAGGATAGCTCATCTGCACATCTATGTCCAGAGTGAGCTATAGGAGCTACATGAGCTAGCTCATCTACCTCCGAGATGAGCTATAGGAGCTACATGAGCTACACATGTTTCCCCTGGCTTGAGCTATAGGCGGTAGCTCATCTGCATGTGTTTTCAAAGCTTGAGCTATAGGCGATAGCTCATCTGCACATGTTTTCGAAGCTTGAGCTATAGACGGTAGCTCATCTACGCATGTTTCAAAGCTTGAGCTATAGGCGATAGCTCATCTGCACATGTTTTCAAGGCTTGAGCTATAGGGGATAGATGAGTTAGCTCATGGACTGTATTGTGACCAGTACAAGCACGCAAAATAGAACGACATCAACACGAACAACCATATATTTGTTGTACTTACCAGGTACAGCATGTGGTATTATATTGCAGTAGATCGGATCTGGTCGACACCCGGCAGAATTTGAATTTTTCGCTTTTCGACCACAACAGCTACACAGCGGCTGTCAGCTGTAACCACGCACACCACAAGAGGGGCTTGCACAAAACACAACAACGACACAACGCAGCAACACCCCCAGTGTGCCCACGACCCGGGGTAGCAGCTGTAGCGGAGCGTCGACCGTAGACCAGGCTGGCGCCGGGCACATCGATGGATGTGGACCCCACCAACAACGCCATCGATGTGGATGAGGACAACGTTAAACTCAGGCCGAAAGCAAGGTGCGTGTTTCGGAGGTCGTGTGATTTTGCCCGCCTAGACCATGATGCTGCTGTTCGAGCTACACCATCCAATCTGTGTGCTTCTCCGGAGTAGTTGAAGGGTAGGGGACTGTACTACTGCAGTCGCAAGGTGGGTGTACACGTATCTATGAAGCGAGCTGTACTCGTAGCTGTGTGGGGTTTCATTTTTCGTCCAGGTGTTTAGTGTTTATTAACCGTACTCGCACGGACACAGCAGCAACGATGACCGTACAGCAGTTTGTTGTTTCTTGTCGGCGGCTGATGTATTATGCTTTCGCAGCTGACCTTTACGTATTTTTCAAATAATACAGCAGTACCATGCATGATGTGTGTTCGAGATGCCTCGCTTGTTTAGCGCTTACAAGTCCTGTGCACCTTCTCACGCTGCCCTTACCAACAGGAGGCCAAGGAGACACACATTCGTGACATACCACCACCAAGCGGGTTTAGGTGGCGTATACTGTACCCGGCAAAACAGCTACCCGGTCTGACGAGGACGTCTTCGACGAGCACGAAGAAAGCTCAAGCTTCACGTAGATGCCTTAGGGATAAACTGAGGCAGCGGCGGATCTGCTGTGTTTTGTTTTGTGATATCCCTCACAGCAGTTCATCTGTTCGCGTGTTTTCTTGGCGACGTACTTTTAGTAGTAGATATCAATAGTTTTTCGTGTGTGCCTCTCTGTCTCGTCTTTGCACCTTGTGGTAGGTCCCAAGCCACGGAAGTGGTGTTCAAGGAACGGTATGTCCGGGATTCAGATGATGTTGCCATTCAATATAGCCTTATGAATGGGTGGTGGGTGGATGGGTTGGCGGATTGGTTTTTCGCTGGCGTTGCAGCGCACCATTAGCAGTAGTAGCCATACTAATCATGTTCATGTTATTCTATATATGAGTTTACTGTAGTATGAGTATGCGAAAAGTGCCAATAGTAACATCGACATTGACTGCCGCTCCTACCGTCGTTGAAATTGAATATGCATGGTAAGCTGTACAACCCATATTATTCCTATACATTCGCACTTGTCCCTGCGGGTGGGCTTTTTCAGCTACTTATCTTACACGCATGTGTTGCCGAGAAAGAGCTACAATGAGCTGCGTACATGAGCTATGATTACGTTCTCCGGGGGTGAGCTATGGGCGATAGCTCATCTGCACATGTTTTTTTCCCGCTTGAGCTATAGGTGGTAGCTCATCTGCACATGTTTTGAAGGCTTGAGCTATAGGGGATAGCTCATCTACACATATTTTCCTAGACTGGGCTATAGGAGCTACATGAGCTAGCTCATCTACCTCCGAGATGAGCTATAGGAGCTACATGAGCTACACATGTTTCTCCTGGCTTGAGCTATAGGTGGTAGCTCATCTGCACATGTTTTCGAAGCTTGAGCTATAGATGATAGCTCATCTACACACATTTGCCCAGGCTGAGCTATAGGAGCTACATGAGCTAGCTCATGTGCCTCCGAGATGAGCTATAGGAGCTACATGAGCTACACATGCTTCCCCCGGCTTGAGCTATAGGCGGTAGCTCATCTGCACATGTTTTCGAAGCTTGAGCTATACACGCTAGATGAGCTAGCTCATGAGCTGTCCGGGGTGTGTAATAGTTGGTCTTAGAACTGAAATGTCACGGATCGTGATGCCAAAAATCACGAATCATGATTTTTTTTTCGGTTCGTTAGGAATGGCCCTAAAATATAGCCCATGGATAGTTGGCCCCAGCAGCAGCAGTAGAAAGAGCAGAACGAACCATCGCCATGTCCGGCCTCAACAAGAGTCTTCTCCGTTCCTGCTGCTGTTGTTGTGTCCACGTGCACGCGTCTCGCCTTCTTGCATTTTTCTGCAACAGCCAAGACGAAGGAGCAGTAACAACAGGCAGCGTCGTTCCGAGCTTCGTGCGAAACACACTGCAACAAGGACTACCGATCCGTGATGACGAGGTCTTTATTCGGAGGTCGACTCGCTTCGGCTGGAGTCACGTCGGCAGTGGTTGTTGTCTTCGCTACCACCGCGGCCGCCGTTGACTTCGATGGCTCCTCCTACGCTAGGAACGTGTCATTGGACGCCAACGTGGATGTTTTTTGGACTATCGACACCAAGCTCGAGACGATCCGCGTAGCGGTCTATGCCAAGGCAGCCACCGGCTGGGCTGGCTTTGGAGTCTCGGAGATGGGCGGCATGGATGGCGCCGACATCGTCTTCTACGAGGCGTCGGTGAGTCAGGTTTTCTTTATTTTTTCGCTCGGGTGCTAAAATTATCACAATACTTGTAAAATTCGGTAAAAATGGAATATATATAGACGAGGCGTATTACGCAGCTTGCAAAGTTGAGTATCAACTATTTAATCAGTCGAACTCACAGCTGACGTGTTTCAAAATTTATAAAATATTACGGCGGGGGGGCAGAGCAAATTCTCCCCGAATAGGATGAAAGCTTGTTGTTGTGTAGCTTAATTATTTATTTTCGGAATTCGGGGAGACGAAACGGTACAGCAAGCAATCCGTGTGTTCTTCGAAGAACAACAGCAAGCAGTCTCAGTCTGAGGCAGATATATATGTTTTTTTTTGTAGCGGTGTTTACTACATATATAGCAGTATCATAACAGAATGGCAACAATAATTATTTATTTTCCGGATTCGGGGAGAACAAATAGGACCTATGGTAAACTCAAAAACCTACATATTTCCTTGTTTTACCAACTTGGTCCTATTTACTATTACGGGGAACCATAGTAAATAGGACTAAATATTGTCAGTGAAAATACGTAAACATATAGGTTTTTGTACCGTAGGTAGTGTTTTCTGCTTGAAATTCGGCATAATTTGAACACGAAAAATCTGCATCTGAAATTATTTTGTCCAACAGAAGGAGCTTGTTTCTCGTAGCAGGTGCCACCACTACTTGCTTGTACTGATGTACATCTACAGCAGCAGTGTTTCTCCACCAACAAAAACAGCAGCAGCAGTAGCAGTAGCAGTGGGACGCACGAGGCCAGGGTCAGCGTCGCTGTACGCTCGGCGGCTCGGCTTGTCAATCTAACCCTTGAACCCTTTGTACACATCTACAGCAGCAGTGTTTCTCCAGCAACAAAACAGCAGCAGCAGTAGCAGTAGGACACACGACGCCAGGGTCAGCGTCGCTGTAAGCTCGGCTTGTCAATCTAAACCCTTGAACCCTTTGTACACGTACTCGATTTTGTCCTGTGTTGGTTTTGAACTCGACAATCGGCATAATAATTTCAAGACGAAAAATCTGCACTCGACATGCTCTGTCCAAGAGAGAACTTCTCGTAGCAGGTAGCAGGTGCCACCGCTACTACTGATGTACGACATCTGCAGCAGAGTTTCTCCAGCAGCAAAACAGCAGCAGCAGTAGGACACACGAGGCCAGGTCGGCGTCGCTGTACGCTCGGCTTGTGTGTGAACCCTTCGTACATGTGTTTCCTGGTCCCGAACTCATAATTTGAAGACGAAAAATCTACAATCTGACGTGTGTCCAGCAGAGCTTCCAGCAGTGCCACCACTACTACTACTGCTGTACAACAACTATACAGCAGATACTCTCCTGCTTCTCCGTCCCCTCATCAGCAGGAGGGTGGGCCCGCAGCATGTCTCGGGGACATGGCCCGAACGCTCGTTGCTGTGGACAGGCACAGTCTGCCTACCTACGAGTACTACTCGTAGAGCTGGGTTTCAATCAAAAACCGTTATAATAATGTGTTGGTTCTGTGTTTTTTCAACATGGCCCAGCACCAACATGTGCCTACACACGTTGCCACACCTAGCTCGAGCTACTGTGAACGACTTACCACCGCACCAGCACCAGGAGGTCGCTTTTGTGTGTGCGCGTCCACAGAGCCCGCCGGGACTGGAATTGGTGCGGTGTGCGTCGAGGGCGGTGGTCAAACGTTGCCCAAAACAATGTTGAATCACACGCACACCCACACACACACATACAGAAAACTCAAAACGAGGCACCCCACGCTCGTATCCGAGCCGCTATGAAGAGCCTTTTTTTTCTTGGAAATTCCAAGAAAAAAAAGGCTCGCACGCTTTTTGCGCGCTTCGCGCGCCTCATTACTATGGTCCCCCGTAGTAGTACGTGCACGTAGAGCGTTGCATAGATATACTTACTTGGATCTCGATCTCTGAGCGTGCTTGGTTGGTACATCCCTGGCCTCTCAGAGCTCCCACTTGAGAATCGCCTCCGTTTATTACTTGCCGGACCGTTCCAGCGAGTCTTTGTTTTCTCCATTTCTCGTCGTACTTTCAGTCCTTCTTCCCTTTTTTCTTCTTTCGTTTCGTGGGCGTGCGTGTACTCGAGCGAGCACGGTTGAGCGGGCGAACCCGGCACCGTCGCGGGTGTCAGCGGATGCTGGCGAGTAGAGGGGGAGTTGCAAGGAGCGCGGTCGCCGCTTTCGTGCCTAGGCGTCGCGTGTGCCTCGAGACACGAGGGATGCATCAATAGGCTTTGTCTGGCCTCCATTTGTGATTTTGGATAGAGTACGTACGAGTATTTAAGGGTCGTTCGGTATTGTAAGATCATATTCAAGCGGTGCTTATTTTTGCGACCGGGCTGAGAGTCACAAGAGGGAGGTACCCCGAATTAGCACCAACATTGTCGAGCTGGCGTCGAGGTCCACGGTGAGCACCGGGCTTCACGCGAGGCGGGCGACGGGGCTCACTGTGGAAGAGAAGGAGGGAAGCTTTACCCGGACTGAATCGGTGGCGAGATGGTCGCGAGAGGGGCGGGCGGCGTACGAGGGTGAGAGAGAAGCTCTGCTGTAAGATTTTTTCTTTTTTTCATTGTTTTTTTTTTTACTGGTGTAAGGTGTTCCACTCAGGTAGTAAATTATTACACGAAAGGGGACGTGAATTTTTTTTCTTTTAGAAATTTTCGGTTTCATTTTCGTTGTTTTTGCTGTGTTGCTGCTGTGCCGTTCTGTGCTTTATCTTTCGTACATACGAGTATAGTAGAAACAGAACATACATATCGGAAAGTAATAAGTACCCTCCCTGGGGTATGTACGTAAGCACGACGTGTGAGCGAGCGTAGCGGAAAACCGCCGGCGGCGCAAAGCATATGTGGCGTCCGAGCTGTTTTCTCCTGAAGCATGGCGGCAAGACTCTTGGCATTATCAAGTCGCCAGTTTGCAGCTAACTACAGGGGCCATAAAAAAAGCAAAATTCAATCATGAATCTCTGTCCGCTTCGCATAATTTGATGTTTCCTTCCTGAGCGAGCGTAGCGGGCGGCGTAGGCCGCCCGCGGAACGAAACGCCTTGTACGGCATACCAGTATACCAGTATTCACCAGGTACAGAACTTGTGACGTCAATCTTCCACTTGGTAGATACGACAAATACATGAGAAATTTATCATTCGTTTAAGCTGTACTGGTACGCACATAGTTTGCCCGCGTTTTCTTGTGATGAATATTCCCAGAATTTTATCATCTACCATGTATGC
The DNA here is from genome assembly GCA_031763025.1 of Macrocystis pyrifera. Taxonomy (NCBI): domain Eukaryota; class Phaeophyceae; order Laminariales; family Laminariaceae; genus Macrocystis; species Macrocystis pyrifera. Next base: position 3,170,019 of record JASSKH010000031.1, read on the forward strand.
AGAGGACTCTACTAGTAATTGGTGGTAATGAGGCGCGACCTCAGCAATACCTGCAGTAGTCATATCTGTGATGCATCATGCAAAACATTTGTGCTGAACCAACACGAACGAACATCTACTGCTGCTGTACCTACTACCTATACGCCGTCGTTGGTGAATATTGTTGGCATCATCTAATCATATCCTGCTCTTGAAAAACACAGACAGCACAGCAGTACGGACACACCTGTAACAAATACCAGGTACTGGATTTTGTCGTGTGTATCCTGGTATTTCCACCTCGAAATCCAGCATAATAATTTGAAGACGAAAAATATGTACTGCTGTGTGACCACAGAACTTATTACTTGTATTGGTATCGTTTCTCTCGGGAATTCAAGAATCGGCACGGCCACTGACTGGTTGTGCTGGATGTCGACCGGTGGAAAGAACAAGACAAATAAACACACACCTGATAAATATATTTTCTTTTTCTGTTTTTCCAACAGCAAGTGTTTTCTGCTTGAAATTCGGCATAATTTGAACACGAAAAATCTGCATCTGAAAATATTTGTCCAACAGAAGGAGCTTGTTTCTCGTAGCAGGTGCCACCACTACTTGCTTGTACTGATGTACGACATCTACAGCAGCAGTGTTTCTCCACCAACAAAAACAGCAGCAGCAGCAGCAGTAGCAGTGGGACGCACGAGGCCAGGGTCAGCGTCGCTGTACGCTCGGCGGCTCGGCTTGTCAATCTAACCCTTGAACCCTTTGTACACATCTACAGCAGCAGTGTTTCTCCAGCAACAATACAGCAGCAGCAGTAGCAGTAGGACACACAACGCCAGGGTCAGCGTCGCTGTACGCTCGGCTTGTCAATCTAAACCCTTGAACCCTTGGTACACGTACTCGATTTTGTCCTGTGTTGGTTTTGAACTCGACATTCGGCATAATAATTTCAAGACGAAAAATCTGCACTCGACATGCTCTGTCCAAGAGAGAACTTCTCGTAGCAGGTAGCAGGTGCCACCGCTACTACTGATGTACGACATCTACAGCAGAGTTTCTCCAGCAGCAAAACAGCAGCAGCAGTAGGACACACGAGGCCAGGTCGGCGTCGCTGTACGCCCGGCTTGTGTGTGAACCCTTCGTACATGTGTTTCCTGGTCCCGAACTCATAATTTGAAGACGAAAAATCTACAATCTGACGTGTGTCCAGCAGAGCTTCCAGCAGTGCCACCACTACTACTACTGCTGTACAACAACTATACAGCAGATACTCTCCTGCTTCTCCGTCCCCTCATCAGCAGGAGGGTGGGCCTGCAGCATGTCTCGGGGACATGGCCCGAACGCTCGTTGCTGTGGACAGGTGCAATCTGCGTACGAGTACTCGTAGAGCTGGGTTTCGATCAAAAACCGTTGTTATGTGTTGTTGGTTCTGTGTTTTTTCAACATGGCCCAGCACCAACATGTGCCTACACACATTGCCGCACCTAGCTCGAGCTACTGTGAACGACTTACCACCGCACCAGCACCAGGAGGTCTCTTTTGTGTGTGCGCGTCCACAGAGCCCGCCGGGACTGGAATTGGTGCGGTGTGCGTCGAGGGCGGTGGTCAAACGTTGCCCAAAACAATGTTGAATCACACACACACCCACACACACACATATAGAAAAACTCAAAACGAGGCACCCTACGCGAGCCGCTATGAAGAGGCTTTTTTTTTCTTGGAAAGGCTCGCACGCTCTGCGCGCTTCGCGCGCCTCATTACCACCAACTGACCAGTAATTGGTGGTAATGAGGCGCGATCTCAGCAATACCTGCAGTAGTCATATCTGCGATGCATCATGCAAAACATTTGTGCTGAACCAACACGAACGAATATCTACTGCTGCTGTACCTACTACCTATACGCCGTCGTTGGTGAATATTCTTGGCATCGTCTATCTGATCATATCCTGCTCTTGAAAAACACAGACAGCACAGCAGTACGGACACACCTGTAACAAATACCAGGTACTGGATTTTGTCGTGTGTATCCCGGTATTTCCACCTCGAAATCCAGCATAATAATTTGAAGAAGAAAAATATGTACTGCTGTGTGACCACAGAACTGTACTTGTATTCGTATCGTTTCTCTCGGGAATTCAAGAATCGGCACGGCCACTGACTGGTTGTGCTGGATGTCGACCGGTGGAAAGAACAAGAAGACAAACAAACACACACCTGCTATATTTTTTTCTTTTTCTGTTTTTCCAACAGCAAGTGTTTTCTGCTTGAAATTCGGCATAATTTGAACACGAAAAATCTGCCTCTGAAATTATTTGTCCAACAGAAGGCACTTCTTTCTCGTAGCAGGTGCCACAACTTGCTTGTACTGATGTACGACATCTACAGCAGCAGTGTTTCTCCACCAACAAAAACAGCAGCAGCAGCAGCAGCAGTAGCAGTGGGACGCACGAGGCCAGGGTCAGCGTCGCTGTACGCTCGGCGGCTCGGCTTGTCAATCTAACCCTTGAACCCTTTGTACACATCTGCAGCAGCAGTGTTTCTCCAGCAACAAAACAGCAGCAGCAGTAGCAGTAGGACACACGACGCCAGGGTCAGCGTCGCTGTACGCTCGGCTTGTCAATCTAAACCCTTGAACCCTTTGTACACGTACTCGATTTGTCCTGTGTTGGTTTTGAACTCGAAATTCGGCATAATAATTTCAAGACGAAAAATCTGCACTCGACATGCCCTGTCCAAGAGAGAACTTCTCGTAGCAGGTAGCAGGTGCCACCGCTACTACTGATGTACGACATCTACAGCAGAGTTTCTCCAGCAGCAAAACAGCAGCAGCAGTAGGACACACGAGGCCAGGTCGGCGTCGCTGTACGCCCGGCTTGTGTGTGAACCCTTCGTACATGTGTTTCTGGTCCCGAACTCATAATTTGAAGACGAAAAATCTACAATCTGACGTGTGTCCAGCAGAGCTTCCAGCAGTGCCACCACTACTACTACTGCTGTACAACAACTATACAGCAGATACTCTCCTGCTTCTCCGTCCCCTCATCAGCAGGAGGGTGGGCCCGCAGCATGTCTCGGGGACATGGCCCGAACGCTCGTTGCTGTGGACAGGCACAGTCTGCCTACGAGTACTCGTAGAGCTGGGTTTCGAACAAAAACTGTTATAATGTGTTGTTGGTTCTGTGTTTTTTCAACATGGCCCAGCACCAACATGTGCCTACACACATTGCCACACCTAGCTCGAGCTACTGTGAACGACTTACCACCGCACCAGCACCAGGAGGTCTCTTTTGTGTGTGCGCGCGCCACAGAGCCCGCCGGGACTGGAATTGGTGCGGTGTGCGTCGAGGGCGGTGGTCAAACGTTGCCCAAAACAATGTTGAATCACACACACACCCACACACACACATACAGAAAAAACTCAAAACGAGGCACCCTACGCGAGCCGCTATGAAGAGGCTTTTTTTTTTCTTGGAAAATTCCAAGAAAAAGAAGGCTCGCCCGCTTTTTGCGCGCTTCGCGCGCCTCATTATTAATATTAACAAATGGAACTCTTTGTGCACTAAAATATAGGTGTACCCCTTTCAGAAATCACCCGGGTGCTCACGAGTATAAACTCTGTCTATTCTCGTCACGGGTATGACGTTTGGTGTTTACTGTAACACTAAAACCCATACATGTATAAAATATATGTGTGGCATGATAGCCTAGTCATGTACTTCGTACACAACACAGGCAGTGAAGCAGTGGTCAAACCGATACGGTTTGTAGTCGGCATTCTAAACTCGTACGCTTTTATTGTTCACCATTTTATGGCGTTGGTCCTACTACGCTGTAAAAGCCATGCCTGCACGAAATTGAGCGGAATATACTCGGGAGTACCCGGGTTTTTTTGTCCCAGATTTGGCGAGTACTTGTTGGCCGAGAGTATTCGCTGGGGTGTAACGTGCAACCCTATCCTGCACCACATACTTTACTTACTGCAGTAGCTGTGCTTCTACTGCTCCGCCACCGTGGCCGGTAATATACCTACGCACCCCCTCAAACTCACACCCACCCACCCACCAACAAACCCACCAAACCACCCATGATTTGTTTATTTTCATCCCAATTATTATCTTCGCCCCTTCTTTTCTCTCTCCTTCCAACAGTGGTCGTAACTCAGATCCGGGGGTCATACAGCAGGCTCTCCATCCCCCTCCCTACTACAGAAACATGCCTTCATTTTTATCACGAGTAGGGTTTATTCAGCACTTTTTCCCTCGCCGGCTCACGCCGAATCGCGCCTACTCACGCTATGTATGAGCTTTCAGCAGTGTGTTTGTTCGAACCAGGACTCGAAACCCTGACCTTCGACCTTGACAATTTTCCTCGGCCGTCCACTAGACCAACGGCGTGATCTGTACGGTGTTAAACTCGTGCGATTTATAATGGACATTCTAAAGCCCATCCACTTAATGTTGAGTACCTCTTGTGTTGCAGCGTACAGGGCTCCGAAGCGTGACAATATTACGCTTCAGTTAGTTAATGCTTGCGTTACGCTTGTTGCAAGGAGCAGCTACTACTGTTGCTGTAGGCAGAACTTCCTTGAAGGTCGGAGACAGATGTCATGCGTGTTGCTAGAGGCGGGGGAGGGGGGGAGGTACTGCCGCAGCGCCACGATATCAGGCCAATCAGCGTACGGGACGTGGTGGTGCTAGGCTCAGGGCTAACTGTACAAATGTGTGAGGCCGTCTACAACCCGTCGGACAGGGCAAGAACAAAGGAGCACTCTGTGAGAGCTGTCGAAGATTCGGTCGGAACTTGCATCGCAAATGTTCTCTTTATCGCCGTCGCATGTTCGCACGGCACGGTCCCGTGAGCGATGCGAGAGGGCCTCGCGCCTTCGTGTGTTTCAGGTAGCACGGAGAACAGTCTCGGGGAAACACCTCTTGCTTGTGCTCCCTGATGTGACCCCGATCCCTCATTTGGACACAACTCTTCGTAACCCAGCCGCTAGCTTGCAATTCATAGCGATACCATTGCTTGAGTTCCCTCGACCCGACCCGAACATTATTCATGTGCAGACGGGCAACGTCACGGATGCCCACGCACTAGAGCCAGGCCCCCCGGCAACAGATGAGTGCACACAGGACTGGACGCTATTATCCTCAGAGGTGGACGCTGACAGTCTTGTCTTCGAAGCCGAGAGAGCTCTGAACACGGGCGACACGCAAGATCACCTGTTTGTCGATGACAGCACGGAAGGTGAGTTGTTTGGCTACAAAAAAAGGAAGCGCCGACGGTGCCAACCCGCCGCGGCACAGCCCCCCCTTGTATTTGTATATGTAAGTTTGTGTTGTTGTGGTTGTTGTTGTTGTTGGTGTTGGTGTGCACGAGTGGCAGGACGTTTCATGTTGATGCAAAAGCGTGCCCAAGTAATGCACGTAACTATACGAAAGACGACACTCCTGTAATACCGCTGCATGTCCTATTCGATGACGCGTACCAAATGTGTACAGTACCCTTCGTCGACCCATGCACAATGGGAAACCCGAGTATGAAAGTACGTTTTCGTTTATGTACTGTGGATCACTTACATACCAAGTAAATATTTTGCACCCGCTGGAAGGCTGTAGTCTACTGCGCAAGACGATGGGGCCCGAACATCCAGGCCAGTTCTCCTGTATAGCCTGGGCCTTAACAGGGGAGCATATAGGTTATCGAAGGGCCGACAGAACACGCACCACCGAAGCATCGCGCAGCTCCTACCGACGATGATTTTTCGATTTCCCACCACACATCAGTGAACTTGCGGTGGTACCGACAACATCGAACCAATTTTCAACCTCACGGCTATGTATTCGCCCCGTAGTTACGAAGTACCGCTGCTGCATGTCATTTTTATTTACACCGTCACGAGAAAACTGCGACGCTGAAGACGCGCTCCGCACGCGCCGGCGAAACTGCAACAGGAACTCTGGCCACGCGCATCATTACCGCCTGGGGTGACCAAGATACGATCACCTACCATGACGCCAACTTCGCCAAGGGGCAAGTGACCCTGTACGGCGGCGTGGAGAACTCCAACCTCGATCCAATTGTTGAGCTCACGTCCGACCCCGGGATCTTATTCTTCGACGTTAGGGCGGTGAGAATGTACCTAAGCTAGGGTAGTCAGAGCTGTCGCAGCGAATTTCCTGACGCCTCTTCCGCCGTTTCGATCAATAGGTGCTTTGGCTCAATGTTCTCGATTTCATATAGAAACAAGAAGTGCAACGAAGGGAAGTAGGTCCCGCCGACTGCTGGAGATATACATGAGGTCTTGCGTTCATGAGTCGGCTACGCCCCGAGTGAACCATGCTCATATCACCTTGAATTTCGGAGTTCCTCGGTGTCTTGGCATCCGATTTCGCCACACACTTGAGCCTGGAACTCATGCACTGAGCCCTATCTATTCCGGCGCGCCCACGACATATCAGGAACACTATATTACGGCACAATCAATCCAACCCTCGATCCCCTCCCCCACCCACCTACTCGCGCGTGTCTTGTGATAACCGGGTAGCGGGACCTCACCATCCCGTCAACTCGGACGACGTACGAAGACACCTGCTTATCAGCATCGGATCTACCTGCGCTCGATGAGGTACGACTAGGCATGGTTTGTCCTGCGGTTTATCACTTTCTGCTGCAGGTATACGGATGGTCGGCGTATTGCACGACCGTCCAACACGCAGCCGACGGCAGGGGGAGACTCTTCCTCGGCCCTCCTCCCGCACCCCACGTTGTTGCAAAAATCTATTGTCCTAACTTGCTTCTCCCATAACCCCCCCCCCCCCCCCCCTCTCGCCGCCCCATGACCCCCGCGCGTGCGTGCGCCTCTTTGATGTAAGGCGCATCTTTGACTGGAAATGCATAAATGCCGCGTATGGGGGGCATGTTGTGGTTGGCGTTTTAAATACTATGCTGCGCTTCGAAGTCCCGGTTGAAGAAGTGGGACAATCTCAAGCCAGGCAGAATATTCCATGTGGCGGAGAGACGCATGTCACTATCTCTCGTTGTACAAATGGTTTGATACAATCCGTGATTGCTGTGGTCGACCGCCCGACGACCAAACTTATTTTTTCCGTGTTCATACCCCGTGAGGAGTGCGCAGAAGGATTATACTCCGCGCATCGGGAACGAAACACTGAAAAACACGTGTGTGTGTGTGTGGCGCGGCGCTACATTTTAGATTTGCGCATTGTCGCAGGTCCAAGCCCCTCGCGGTGTTGTGGTTATAGCCGCGCGTACTCGCCCGGAATGCCCACCGAACCCATGCCAGCCAGTAACGCAAGAGTGGAGACTAGGTGCCAGTGTCATCCTTGCCTATGGAGGCCTGGTCCGGCCAGAACCTAGTACCTTGTCCCCTCCCGGCGTTGTCGTAGCGAACCCGCTAAAATTCTCTAATAGCTATGTGGCGTATCGTTCTCGATCAGCACCCTCCTCACTTCCTACTCGCTCCCTTCCATCGCGCACTTTTTCCTCGCACGACACAACTCCGACGGCGGCAACGCATGGCAGTACCATGCGATCGGTTTTGAAGCTGTCGTTAACAGTGACAACGCGGAATATGTGCACCACCTCGTGCTCCGGGCGTATACCGTCGACAATTGCGCCCGAGCGTGTGAGGGCGACGACGACTCTACGACGGCCACAGCATCCACGGCGTCCGCTTCTTCACTGTGTGATGACGTTAACTTCGCGGATATCTTCGTCTGGGCGCCCGGGTCGTCTGACGTGGTCTTCCCCGACGACGTCGGATTTCTGCTCGGTACCGCCTCCGGGCGGTTTTTGTCCCTAAAGGTCGAGACGCACTACAACAACCCCGACGGGGTCGAGGGTTTGGTGGATGACTCCGGCGTGCGAGTGTACTACACGGAGGAGCTCCGCCCCATAAACATGGGGGTCATACAGCTGGGTGATCCGTTCGTACAACTGGATGGAGAGCGCCTGCCGGAGGGGAAGTCTTCTTTCTCCTTCCAGTGTCCGAGCGCTTGCTTCGAGGAGTACTTTCAGGTGCAGGAAATGTTGTAGTTTTGACAGCTACGGTATTGAACTGCGTGAATGATGTCGTTTGCGGCATGATGTCGAATACCGAAGCGTGTCGACAGTTGCACGAGCTTTGGGCTAAAGACCGTGGCCGTGTGTCATATTTTTATTTCCTTGTGTCAAAGCTCTTGGCGTGTTGGCCTTCGAGTGATGGCCGTTTTTCGACGTATGTAACAGAAAATGGTGTGTTCTATGTACGTAGTACGTGGGTGCAAGAAGTGGCCAGCGAACCTTTTTCGGGAAGAGCTAGGGTGCGGCACAGCTCTGGCGTATCTCCTAATAACAAGCCAAAACGTCGCGCACATCGGTACAAATGCCACTACCCAAACGACAAAGTGTCATGTAAACTGTATTGAAAACCCAACATCAGGTATATACTGTTACGATGAGTAAGTTAGTTGGCAGAGGTAGACCCCAGCCGGCCCTGGTGATAGTTTCAAAGGGCTATAGTGAGCCATACCCCGGGGGTGGGTCGGGGTTCGTACTGTAGTCAATACCTGTATCTGTTGTGCCACTTTCCGCCTGGAACATCAAAGTGTAGTGCTTGTTTCAATCATAACATCGACGAAAAAAAGAACGAATAATCCAACTATGGGAGACACTAACAAGTCCGACCTCAGTATTCAACCATTGCAGAACAATATCGTTAGACCCCTATGAATAAATAACTGCTGAATCTCCTCACCGACGCTTCACCTTGATTGGTTGGTTGTGCTACTGGTCACTGATGTTGCCTTCTCTGCCTTTTTGGACGAGTTTTTTCTCAATGGTTGGACGGCGAATATCACCTGACGCCGCACCCCCCCCCCCACTCTCTCTCTCTCGTGCCGTAACACTCGCCGTGTTCTTATGTCACCCACGCACAGGTTGACACGGTAACCGTTTTCTCGCACGGTCTTCACATGCACGAGAACGGACAGCGTCTCGAAACCCGACAGTACCGGAACGGCAGTAATGGCGAGGAGCTCCTGGTCCACTCTGCCGAGGTCGAGTATTACTCCTTCTTGCAGGCGGGCTTCCATCTTGTCACCAGCAACGACAGCGTCACTATCCAGGTCGGTCGTCGGGTTTCTCCGTGTGAATAAAACAGCCGCAACGTTGCGGGTTCCTCTCATTTACGGTCGCTTGCTGTGGGTTGTGATGTGTATACTGTAGCTTGTAGCGCCCTCGGGAGAGCGAAGTCGGAGTATGTTGGGGTGGCAGGTTGATGTTTCCCGTGGCGAAGTCTGCTGATAGATGCACCACCTTCACCGGTCAACCGCTCCCTACTCATTCTGCCTAACCATAGTCATGATACATTTCCTCACTACCCTGCTAACCTCATCCCTACTTCCTTCGCTCTACCGTAACGTCGTGTTTCGCTCACGAAACAACTGTCCGCCCAGAAAGGGGATCGGTTTGAGACGGATTGCTACTACAACACGAACCTCTCATCAATGGACTCAGCGAACGTCATATTTGGCCTAGGGTCTGAAAACGAGATGTGAGTCGATGGATTTTGCATGATGAGAAATGGCGCATGCGCTGGCGTTGTGAGGCATTCTGGGGTCGACCCAGCCCACGGCGATCTGGACGAAGTGCCGCTTATCGACGTGTTGAAACCGCTTACAATGCCAACAAAAAGACAAACATGTCGGGCGTTTGCTTTGCTCGGCCTTTGCTTCCACGCTGTGGACCGCGGATTCTAGCACCGTGGGGCACGGCGTGCCCCCTGCTCCTAAAAATGAGGTATACACGCGTGTAATATGATATTGGCGTTACGACTTGTCAACGATGCAGCCGGTGATGCTAGTTCCTTGAAAGTTGCATGCCGAGAGCCAGTGAAATACACGCAATTGCGGTACTATTGCCTTGACCTCTAACAGTACCCCCCCCCCCCTCTCTTACGTCTCTCCACGGGGCTCTCGCAGGTGCATCGACTTCGTGATGTACTACCCAGACCAGAATATCCCATTTTCTGGAGCTTGCGGTTACAATGTATGTGACGGCAGTACAAGCTCAGAAGCGTTGGACGCTGATTCCGACCTCGAGCGAACCTTTGGGGTAGTCGAAACGTGCTCCACCGCCACGGGGGACGACGAGGTGCGTGTTGCATTGTCCGTCGATACCTACCACAGCAGTGGACGTCGCCGTGTTGTCCAATCGAAGACCTCGTAACTTTGCGAGGTTGTACATAGACACGAGTAGTCGGTGTTTCCTTTGTGGATTCAACTCTCGTGTCCCGTGTTACCGTCAAGGGCCACCTTTTGTCTGCTGTGCATGGAGACACAGAAAGGGCTCCTCTCGGTGTGTGGCTGTCTGCGAAGGACTGCTTGTTAGCCCCGAAGAGTGAACGCTTTCTTCCGGAAACCATTCAAGTGTATGCTGCGTTGCGCGACAATCCTCTATGCGATGTTCTCCTGTAGCGAAGCCCCTTCCCAGCAGACATATCGCTTCATGCTTATCTTCCTCCTTTGTGCTGTCCCGGTGATTTCGTATCACCTGGTCTTCCGCCTCTCTCGTCGCCTACCCTCTGCCCGTGTTTTTCAGGACTCTTCCCTGGACGTTGGTGCCGAGGATGAACCTACCTCGTCATCGAGTACCGCAGTCCCGGGACTTGTACCCTTGACGTATGCGGTGACCAGCGCCGTCGCTCTTGCTTGTGTTCCGCTCATCGCCCACTTATCTACGTAGAAGGCTGCGGTATCTACACGTAGCAGAGGTAGACGTCATTGCTTATATCACAACGTGGCAAGCCTTCGTGGTTTGACTATGCCGAGGCACAGCCCGTCGGCTGAGTGTAGGTGGGAATGCGTTCCTGCCACAGCTGGTGAATTTTCGTGTTTTTACAGTACGTAGCTTAACTAATAGGTGGAGTCGTATGGCACTGCTCTATTAATAGCAGCTTTTAGTGTTTCGTTACGTGGAAATATGTGTGTGTGTTTTTTTTTTTTTTCCGCGCGCTGTATTTTCGCATAAGAGGCTCGCACACCTCCTGTTCCGTTTTCCCATTTGGTGGCGGGATTTTGACTTGAGTTTGGCCGGGCTCCTCGCCCCGGGACGTTCGCATAGTTCTACGCTTCAGTCGCGATGACGTCAAAAACGGTCCCAACCGACTTTTTGTTGGTCTGGGTTGCTCCGATTGTTGGAGCACGAACGGGGTGCCACAATTACTTTCCCGACAATAGGCAAAATATCTCGTGCAGGGATACGAAGAGACAAAGCACGGGTATTGAGAGGCACAAAAGGAAGGGTCTGCTCTAGGCTGAGAAAACAAGCCGATGAGTTGCAGCAAAGTACAGCTACCGAACGATCCCCTTTTTTTGCCTCTGTACATATATTGTAGCTATTGATGCGTCATTGTTGTGTACCTGGTAGGTGTCACAGGTGGCAGGCGTACAAGCTAAACGCTGTAAATGCATAACGTTTTGCGTTATTTATATACATAGGCCGCCTGGTACGAGCCCCGTCGGGAAGAGTATACGGGTATTTCTACGATAGTGGAGGTCAAGGCCCATGCTGCCTTTTGGTTTACCAACAGACGAGACGGCTGCAGTTGCACAGTTTAACTGAGCGTGTGCGAGCGAAAAACACCTCCGCCATGAATGTGCGAGGGGCTGCGGCGTGCGGTGGTCTCAATCTCAGTTGTAACTCAGACATGGCACGTAGACTTTCCCACCCGGAGAAGCTAAAGTCTCACCCACTGTTGTTGTTCTCGCGTCTACTTCTGGAGGCTCTTGTTGCTGTAGTGCGTGCCATGAGGGTGTGGTGGGGGGTTCTCCGCTGACGAGAGTATCGGTTTAGTCAAGACAGGTGGTTCGTGAGTAGAGTTGTGGTGTTCTGTACTGAGGTCAGCTCTGCACGTTGCCCCTCGGTGAGGTGAGCGGTATCCGCGTTGGCAAGGCCATCATCAGAGGTGTTCGCCCGACCAATTACAGTCGTAGGCGTTTCACATAGATGTAGTAGTGCCGTTGCGTGCTGTGTTGTCGTTTTCTCCGTGTCGGCGGGGTCGTTGTGCGTGTTCCCGAAATGGTGCTGTGGCAGAGACTAACGCTGGAGCTGACGGACACTCAGGCTGATGTTGTTGGAATAAGAAAAACGAAAATGTGTATATTTGCTGGAATCTATATGGGTGTGACCAGCAGTGAGGGGTGAAAGCGTGGGGGCTGTCTCCTATGTATGCCACAAGGCCAATCCTTTAAGAAAGATGTGCTACTATTGCTATGAAATGTAGTGACTGCTTGTGCTGAACTTTGACTACGTACGTATGGGCTACCAAGTCCACACTTTACATCCAACACTGCCGCTTTACGAAGTGCAACCTATTCTACTCATCTTGCTTAACGACAAGCAGTTGGAATCGATAGAAGCTCGACTGCAGTGCCAATCATGGCTTAACGATCACCAGCACTTGTTGGGCACGATAGAAAATTGACTTCAGTATCAGTCATGGCTCAAGACCACCGGCACTTGTTGGAAGCGGAAGGAACTTGACTAATGGGTCGATCATGGCTAACGATCACCATCACTCGTTGGGACCAACACTAAGTTACGATACGCTGATCTTTTAATGACTACAGATCAGTCAGTTCTTGCGGAAAACAAATATTATTATTATTTTGCTTGCCTTCCGACAATATAGCGTAGATGCCGTTCCTACATAAACCAAACCAAATATCCTTCCGTAAATCAGTAGTATCCCCCATACACTTCTATGCCAGTCGTTTCCCAATTTTCATTCCACACATCATTTCATTGTAGCTTTACTGGGAGCACCTCTGTGCAATTACCAGAGAATTCCTCTCAATGTTGTGTTTAAGTGTTTGATTTTTTCAGGCCTGGAATTTGCGCCTGAAAACGAATGATGAGCTCGATCAGGAGCCGGTGCCGCTGTATGTTGGGAACTTGTTTCCCAGATCCGCGAGTTGCTTCTCTGTCGGTATTTAGTGGATGTTCATGTGCCCTTTGATGGCCTTCGCTTACGTTGAAGAGCCTCAAAGACGCGTTGTTTTGAAAACGAGCTACAGGTCTGGTTTCCGGACATTAAGGCAGTGCGGAAGTGTTGTTGACGTGGAGCGAAACGCACTCGGACGTCCCTTTTTAAGTCGAGCGCCGTGATCACGATCCAGCGAAACCCTGCCTCCCTCACTGCCAATGCCTCCCCCACAAGTTCCGGTTCCACGGTTAGCTGAGTCGCTAACCCTTGCCCAACCTTGAAGTTCACGGAGCCATTGCACATCACATTGTGCACGATGAAGTTGAAGTCCCGTTGTCCGGGTTGGTATTGGTACCAAAGTGAATGCTTGGTTACTCCCATGTACAAACTTGATGGTTTGGACATTACCCTCGCCAGCTGGTTTTTACACATATGATATGTCATCGTACTTGCAGCGAGTCTATTGGCTCTTGTGCATGGTGCTGGCGACAACTGCTTGGACCCGTCGCTTTGCGCCCTCACTCAAACCGCACCAGGGACAGCTCGTTGCCGCACTCCGGCGCCCCCAACCGCCCTCCCTTAGTCTTGCATGCCGCAGTTCACGAGCTGTCCCCTGGTGCTGTAGTGCTCCTGGGGAACACAACAAGCGATCATTCTTGGGTGTCACGGGTGACTTGCATCCCCAGCACCCGCGGCACGTCGCCTATGTCTGACATCTTGAAATTGCTCATAAGCTTTGGTTAAGCATCCTTGTTTCCGCCCGAAAGCAGCACGCCATCCACATAAAACATTGGGATCTGGTCTAGGTCGTTTGCAGTAAGTAGCGAATCCTTACCGTGGTCGTCCCTCAGCATAAAGGGACGACATCCGCCAGAATATCTGATACCAGTATATGGTACACGCAATACGCGACGGTAGCTGGAAAACGAGTACTCACGGGGGAAAAAACTGGAGGTCACAACCCCCACGACTGATGATGCGAATAGACACCGCCCACGATACGCCGGCGGCTGTAGCTATCACCTCTTCTGCAAGCTGTCGTTCCGCACTATATATAACATAATTTTTCGGTGGCTTCTTCGATGTACGGAGTACGGAGACCATATTGCAGTAGTCATACACTGTAACCGCTGAGCTTCGGTGGTTACCGTAACCGCTGAGCTTCCATGGTTAGACCGTTGTGTAACAGTATACAGCAGTAGTGTTCCCTCTCTTGTGCCGGCATGTGCCAGCGAACAACGCCGGGACTATAGCAGTAACCGGCACTACTCCGCGCATTGCCACGCTGATCAATCTCACATTTGCCACAAGCGATTCCACAGGTACTATGGCTGGGCAACTGGCACCACGCAGCGAGCACTCTGGAGGGACCACTACATGTTGTATCACAAACAGAAAAAAAAAACTAACCCGGGGCTCGTCGGGCTGATACGCTCAGATCTCAGGGTGTCCCCAATTAAGGGTTTGCAGATCTAGTATGATGTCGCTACTGTGAACGGAAATACAAGAATCGGTTGTCCTTTGTATCCATTTATAAACGGTTCTCATATTTCCGCCCAAGAGTGATCGTCCAGACTACCGCAAGCAAGCGTATATTTATTGCTTAGGTTTTAGTCTTGTCTGAGATGTGCATATACTTGGTACCACGTCAAAGATGGACCCCAGATTGTGTGTTTTGCTACGTAAACAAGGTAAATCACCGAGGTGCCAGTCAGCACGGGTTGTCCTGCTCAGTAGATAAATATCACTCATATCACACCAGAGGGTATAAAAATCCAACTCAGGAAAAGCATGCAGACCATACAGGTCTCACACCCGCGAGCACCAGCCAGATCACACAAGATACACCCAGGGATATCGTGCAGATATATGCGGGTCCTACACCCGTCAACACGAGCTAGATCATACGAGATCGTGGCTATATAGAGTAGCAGGTCTGCCTTGAAATATCCACATCATGACTTGGGAATCGATTTTCTGTCCGTTCTGCTTTCTTGAATCTACGGGCTTACGGCTGCAGGCAAACGAGCCCGAGGAAAAAGGCGGAGAGCTATAGGAGCAAAGCCGGGGGCAGAGCCGTGAGATGAGTTTGGCCTTTCCAACTGCCACACGGATAGCCCGCCCATGCGAACGTGTGACTTACGCCAGAATTTTAGGACTCGTCGAGTCCGTCGTGCGTGGCCCAAGAAAGTGCGATGGTGGTAGTAGCACGGTGGTCCTCATTATTTGGTAAATGAGTGGAAGCTTCAAAAACTTCCATTTGGAAGTCAAAAACTTCCAAAACTTCCATTTTAACTTCCAAATGGAAGTTTATAACTTCCAAATGGAAGTTTATAACTTCCAAATGGAAGTTTATAGCTTCCAAATGGAAGTTTATAACTTCCAAATGGAAGTTTATAGCTTCCAAATGGAAGTTTATAACTTCCAAATGGAGTTTTTTTTACTTCCTATGGTGGAAGTTTCAGACTTCCAAATGGAAGTTGTGGAAGTCAAAATGGAAGGTTTTGACATCCAAACGGAAGTTTTGGAAGTTTTTTACTTCCAAAACGGAAGCCGCTGTGGAAGTTTTTGATTGCAAAATGGAAGTTTTGGAAGTCCAGCGGATTCTTCCATGTAGTCCATGAAAGTTTGCATTCTGGAAGCTAGTGTAAGCCACTGGACGTTTCCAAAGTGGAAGCCAGTGGAAGCAAAATGGAAGCCTCCACCGTCATGCCCGGTGGAAGCTTTGTCCGGCTTCCGCTAAGCTTCCATACACCTTGATAGACTTCCACCTACTGTCACCCACTTCCAATTCAGATCTAGAAGTTCCATTGGACTTCTACAAACTTCCATCGGCGTCCGCAGAATCTTTTCTGTCCACTTCCATATCAGTACCTTCCACTTACTTCTTCCTCTACTCGCACCCACTTCCATTCAACTTCCACAACTTACGTTTGGCTTCCAAAACTTCCGTTTTACTCGTTATTTCGACGAAACTCACATCTGAGTGCGTAGAATCTTCAGACCACTCCCATATTCAAGCGCGACTTCCACCTATTTGTACGTACTTCCCACGCAATTTCATTAAACTTACTAATGGCTACGGTTTATTTATTTATCTTCCGTTTAGCTTCCATTTCAATGGGAACTTCCACCTACGTCTGCAAACGCTTCCACGGTGGTCCTCATTCTTTGGTAAAAGAGTGGAAGCTTCCAAAACTTCCATTTGGAAGTCAAAAACTTCCGTTTGGAGGTCCAAAACTTCCATTTTCACTTCAAAATGGAAGTTTTGGAAGTCGAAATGGAATTCTTGGACGTTTTGGAAGCCAATGTGGAAGCTTCCACCCGACTTCCATTTTGACTTCCACAACTTCCATTTTGACTTACAAAAATTCCATTTAGAAGTTAGAAACTTCCATTTGAAAGTCAAAATGAAAGTTTTTTAAGACGAGTGGAAGCCTCCACCCACTTACCAAATAATTAGGTGGACCCCGCGCCCCCAAAGTAGCCAAATCCATCATAAGAAGACTCGGAACCGCTGCTGAACGGAATCCCCGATCATTCGCGGATGGATATAGATGAACACCAGAAAGTTTTTGTTCAAAAACCGAAGACCGGATAGGAGGGCCGCACTCTCATGGTCTTACCTGATCGCCCATAAGGTTCTAGTCGCAAATATAATGATCGCTTGGTGTTCATTTTAGTGTTTAACAGGTTCTTATGTTTACGCCTAAAGTAGTTTTTTTTTGCCAAGTACCAAAGCATCCTGATTGGGTGCTCCCATAAGGCTCCCATAAGGTTTGGCCAATCAGAAGCACTATACGCGCGGCGAGATCAATATGCGCGGCGCGATTAGGCTGGCATGCTGCATGCTGCCGCCATCCTCTGCCTGTGAGCCTGAAACAAGGCGCGGGTACGATACAAACTCAGATGCTTGCAGCAACTCAAAGGTGAAGAGGCGCTGGGCAAGCTGGTGGTGGTGGAGGTGCTTCTTCGCATTGTGGGTATTCCGCTGGTGGTGCTGGTGGGGATACAAAACCTCGGCGTGGCGGGATGAAAACCATAAACACTACGGTACGTGATACGAGTATTCCCCTTGTTCGGAGGTACTCCACCCCGCACAATGATTTTAAGCCTACCACCAGCCGCGACCGACCGCCCAAAAGGGCCTGGCAAAACCACTGGCATGTCCTGGGGACATGGCCCGAACGTTGCTATGGACAGGCACAGTCTGCCTACGAGTACTCGTAGAGTTGAGTTTCGTTAGGTAGAACTAAAAAAAAAAAAAGTAACGATATATTACGGTCGTTGGCTCTGTTTTTTCGAACCATGGCCCAGCCATCTCGCTACACACGCTGCCGCACCTAGCCCGACCAACTCTCAACGACTTACAACCGCACCAGCACGAGAAGGTTTCGTTACTGTGTGTACGTGCACAGAGCCCGCCGGGACTGGCATTGGTGCCGTATGCGTCGAGCGAGGTGGACAAACGTGGCCGAAAACAGTGTTGAATCACACGCACGATGACACACACAGACAGAGAAACTCAAAACAAGGCACCCCACCCTCGTACCTGGTATGCGACTCGTAATGAAGAGGCTTTTTCCCCCCTGGAAAACCATGAAAAAATAGGCTCGCGCTTCACGCTCGCGTGCCTCATCACAATGATTGGATGCGAGGGAGAAACGATGGGTTAATGCTACTGGGCGCCCCCGCCGGTCGTTCGTGTATATGGTTGATAGCGTCAAAGCTGTCGTCGCGCTGGTCGCTTAACTCGGGTTTTCCAAAATACAGCGGCCGAAAACAAATCGAGACGGCGAAACTGCTCCCGAACCAGAGTGGGCGAGTACAGTGGCCGCCCGCGGTCAAGAAACATTGTGTTAAGGAAAATGGGCTCAGATCGGCGCGATCAACAAAAAAATTGGGTAAAGAAACACAGGCCGACAGCAGTGGGATAAACTCTAAATCCTGTGCAATAGAGTTAGACCAAGGTCGGGAAAGAAAGTAAGACTTGGAGCCTGCTTGGACACCAAATAGACGTTTGTTTCTACACAGGGCACCCACTGTAGTCGTTGAAAATCCAATGCCGAAAAATATATCTACGCCATATTCCGTCAAAAAGGCAAAATACCTGAAAAAAAAAACGTCTAAAAAGGAAAAAAAAAAAAAAAGCGGCGACGCCATAAACATCAACCCCGTTCGTATCCTACGATGGTGTTTCTCTCTCCCTCTCGCAACCCAGTCCGCGGATCAAAGTTTAAATCGTAACCCCGATGTGTTTTAAAAGTGCGGAAACGAAAAATTTTAGGAAAACAAAACGAAAACCATGATCGTCAAACGGTTCTGAACTACAAAAGATACCAAGACACCGCAGCTGTGAGATCGGAAAGTATCGTCGGGAAACCAGCTCTGCAAGCTTTGAAGTGATATATACGTATATTTCGATCGCGCGTGATGCGGGGTGTATGACCGCGGTGTCTCGGGCGAGCAACCTTTCCATCTCTCTACGGTACGAAAACAAAAAAGTGTACACAGCACAAGGCGGCCGGACAGCAACCAAGTGAAAAACAGCAAGAGGTGGGCAAGGCAGTATGCAAAGGCGAAAGCGGCGAGTGTGTCAAGACCCAAGCGACGAAACTCGTTCGTTTACGCTGGGTCCGTCATTACCTTCGTTGCAAGCCCCCTCCAATCTACACGCCCCCGCCCCCCCCCCCCCCCCCCCGTTCCTCGCGGCTCATCTACGCCGCGCGCGCGGTACCCGCAATTTAACTCCCGACGCTCTTCGCCCCGAAAACCAAAACGCGGGAAATCACCTCACGCCAGTACCTAGCGCGTACCCTAGATCAGAAGGCGCGTTCGACAACTCTGCTTCTCCACGGGAATAGCTCAACCTTCGGGCGGTTGAACTCACACCCGCGACGAAAAACGCTGACCCTGATCGGCCTCACCCACGGACACAACTTCACAGCCGTCCGCTCTAATGAGTCGCGCGGTCGGTGCTTATCCGCGCGTTACGTCTAGGAGTCCTCAAGGTATCACTGGAATCTGACAGACTACAGTCCTTAAGCTCGCGCGGCTACAGAGCGCTCCTTCGCCGCTTACGCCAGGGAGCCGAAGAAACCGCCGGAATCTTATCGAGCACAGCGCTTGAGGTCGCGCGGCTGCATAGTGCTCCTTCCGCGGCTGACGCCTAGGAGTTGAGGTACTGCTGGATCTGATCGATCACCGCTTTAACCTCGCGAGGGTCCTCGCAGCGTCCCTGGCCCCGATGTTTCTTGCTGTGCAGCAGCTCTCCGGTGTTCCGGAGAACCACTTCGAAGCGGCCGGTGACGCCCGGGTCCTCGGTCTTGGTGAACCTGATGCGGTCGCCGAAGGCGGCGACAAGCTGCGACTTCAGGCGGTTGTAAAACCGCACGTACCCTCAGCCCCCGCAGTACATTATCTGGAGCGCGCGAAAACGTGCGCGTGCGCGTGCGGCGTGTTTCGTAAAGGTGCGGAGGGAAAACGGCAAAACAGAAAACCCAAACAAACGTGTTTTTGTTTTTGTCAGAAACGAAAACACGCAGCGAAACGTCAGGACGTATTGTACATCACTGTATATATACAAAAGGAACTCAAAACGCAACCATCGTGTTGTTCAAGAAACACGGCGACAGCCGCCCGCAGCCGCCGCAGGACGTGATCTGCCGCGAAGGTGAGCGTAGGGTCGACGTTGGGGTGTGTGAGGTGCGGAGAAGCGGGAAGGCGCTAGAAAAAAATGTTTCGAGCGAATGCGAGTTTCAATTTTTCCACAGCGCCAAAACAATCAAGAGACCCCTTTCGAAGCGACTGGTACGACCGAACACACGACCGACCGACGAACCGGCCGGGATCCAACACACGCGAGTTGACATCGGCTACAGCTATATTTCTGCGCGAGTTCCCAGAGGCACCTATACTGTTGTTTTCCTATGAACCCTCCAGACTTCACACTTCAACATAAGTACGGTACAGAGGGGAAAACATGTCGAAACGAAAAATGCCGATTACCCCATCAGCCGCACGAAAATAGCACAAAAAAGGGGCCGGGATTGGGAGTACCTTTCCTCCCACGTGCATAGTTGTTGGAAAAAAAAGGAGTGTTCATTTTGAAGCGATTTAAAAAAATCTGTCTCCGGAAAAAGAAACGTACATCGCGAACACTGAACAGGCCTAATAAACACTTTCGGAAACGAAAATCACGATAATCCGTGCACATTGTCATTTAGAGGAAAGCTTAAAACGACGTGGCTTGGCCTTGGTTGGGGGGGGTATAGATGGTCTCAGATGAGTATTGTGGAGCAGAACTGAGCGCGCGAGGGCGCTTGGGACGAGTTCAGGCAGGAAACTAGCACATCCTCAACACGTTTGGGTTTTCGAGTTGTGGTTCCAGTGCTGTGCGCCTCGTCGTACTCAGTACGCCCTCCCCGTTGTCGAGAAACCCAGCTTTCAAATCGTTCGAGGGGGTGTGCTATCTTATCACCCGAGTGTGATAGTGCTATACGGTATACATATTGCTGCGCGTTCTTTCCTACACAGCTGGCCCATAAGAATGGCCTTCCTTGCTTCTTACTTTTTTGCGCGGGTGCGATAAACAAAAACAATTGGCCGCTGGTGCGCAGAAAAACGGATGACAAAAATTCTCGATCCGTCTCGAATGGCGAAAAAACAAACAAACAAACAAACAAACAAACAGGTCGGGGAGAAAAGCGGAGGACGCCGCCGTCAAGTTCGCCCCCTAGACCATCGATACACCTGATTTCCTCGAGGCCGCCATCTACATTCGTTGGCCTTGTTCGACACCAAAAGCGGGTTGGCAGTGGGCTGAGTGTATGTCGACATCGAAGGTCTATTTTCACACGGGCTGATTTTCATCTGCGTGTCGACAATGTACAACGGGGAAAAAACAAATAGCGCCCGCCTGCAGCCGTGTGAGACAAATGAGAGAAAAAAAATCAAACATTTTTTTTTTTCCCACAGCGGCGGTAAGAGAGTATCTCCAGCGGTTTGTTGGCAGCATTGTTTTCCAGAGAAAACTTCGCGTGTCCATTGTCATCGGTCATAGAGTTGTGTGTCATCGGGGAGTTTTCGTCATTCAAATTTCCCAGATTTTTCTCGATTTGTTAACTTTATATTCTGTCACAAATTGTAAATTCCTACGACAGAGGGCAAAAACGTCTGCAACCCGCTCCCCATTGACCTATTCGGAAAAAAAAAAAACTGCAAAAACTGCACAGTTAGACCTATGCCAATGGGAACGCGAAGTATCAATAAAAAGTTTGAATTCCAAAGATACCCGCCAAAAATGTTTAGGACAGGCTTCCTATGGGCACGTTTAGGGAAAAAAAGTTTCCAACTTTTGGAAAAGCCCGAAAAAAGCAAATCTGGGGCCGATGTTTGGCCAAGATCGGCTTGAGAAAAAACTCAGGCCGATCTTTGGTTCGAAGCGGCGAGATTCCGAGTCCTCGACAGACATCGATCGACAAAACCAACGATTGCGTCATGAATTCTGAACGGAGTGCGCTCGTTAGGGGCTCCGACCCACCCTTGGGTCACCGTCTTCACACAATGGCCAGTTACGTGTGGCGGGCGCTGGCCAGGCGTACGATAAAAAAACAATTAGCCGCTGGTGTGTACAAAACAGAAGACAAAATTTCTCGATCGGCCTCGAATGGCAAAAAACAGGCTATTTTCCAGGTTTGGGAGGATATCGCAGGACGCCGCCGGCAAGCTCTCGCCCCCTAGAGCATTGATCCACTTTCTATCTTCGATGCCGCCATCTATACTCGTTGGCTTTGCCCGACACCAAGCGGGTTGGCCGTGGGCTAAGTCTCTATCGAGATCGAGCATCTATCGTCGCAGGAGCTGATTTTATCAGCGTGTTGACAATTTGCGAGGAGAGAATATAGATTGCGCCGCCTGCAGCGGTTAGAAAAAAAAGAAGGAAAAATCAAACATGTTTTTTCCTTTTTTCCCACAGCGGCGGTACGAGGATATTTTCGGCTGTATTTTTAAAGCAATATGTTTGAAACAAAACTTTTGAACTTCGCGTTACCATTGGCATAGGTCTTAAAGAATCAGCTGCGCGAAAAAAAAAAATCTGTTTTATTTTTATACTTATTTTTTGAGACAAGGCGTCGTTCAATAATATTATACCGGCTCTTTTAGAACTGCGCCTCCGTTTTTGTGGGAAACTGCGTGGGATTAGAGATGGATGACATTTTCGCAGCACATACCGCTATGGGCGTAAATGCAAGAACCGATTGTTTTCATATTACTGTCGAAACGTTCCTTATATTTCCGACCAGAGTGGTATAGGTAAAACAGGGGGTATCATAGCCTCTTCTTAAAGCTAGCTGCACACGCGTTTTTTTATTTTTAGGGGGTGGGGGGGGGGGAAGTATTTGGACTTGGAATTAGTTCGGGATCATCTTTGCAGTGGTTGGGGGAAAACACACACACACATACACCTCGTATAGATCACGATCCCGATCTACAGATCCTAAAGATCCTAAAGATCCTAAAGATCCTAACCCGTTCAGAATTAAGTGCTGTGCAGAATGTGCGTGAGGTAAAGGTCCAGCCCACGAAACTTGTGCACCAAACCATGCAGACTATGCGGCTCCCGCCCGTCGAACCCGTCGACATGCGCCATAGTATTATATAACGGGGGACCATGCATAGTAAATAGGACCTACGGTACACACAAAAACCTTTACATTTAGCTATTAATACTCACAGTAGATTGGTTCTACTTACAACGGTCCCCCGTAAAAGTAGATCCTACCAGGTACCACGTACAGATCAGGAAAAACACCATATGCTCTGGAATATGTTATTGGGCACACAACACACTACACGCTTGACCTACGCGGTTTACGGCTCGTTTCGTACTGCAAAAAGCGTTTTGGGGACAAACTACTTGAAATTAGAGTAATACCTACAGTAGGTTTATGTGCAGTCGCCTCGGTGATGTGTTACTATTACGGGGGGCCAGAGTAAATAGAACCAAATATTGCAGGTAAACATAATTAAATGTATTGATTTTTGTGTGTACCGTAGGTCCTATTTAATATGCCCCCCCGTAATAGTGGTACCCTCGAACGCTACCAAGAGTTACTAGCCGGAGTTCCAACCCCACGTGGGTCGGACTTTTTGTGTGTATTTGCAAAAAAAAAAAAATGTATGTGTATGTGAACGGAATCGACTGTTGAGAGCGTACCACTATTTGGGGGGGACCATAGCAAATAGGACCAAATATAGTTTTTACGGTGGACCATAGTAAATAGGACCAAATATAGTTATTACGGTGGACCATAGTAAGTAGGACCGAATATTGTTGGTAAAAATAGGGAAACATATAGGTTTTCGTGTATCCCGTAGGCCCTATTTACTATGATGGTCCCCCGTAGTAGTAAAAATAGGGAAATACATCGGTTTTTGTGTGTATCGTAGGTCCTGTTTACTATGCCCCCCCCCCCGTAACAAATAACGTGGGTAGGCGCAGTTCGATGCAATGATAGTCCACGAGGGAAGAAAGGGCCGAACTAATTTTGCGATAAAAACGCAAGGCACGTACCGTAGCGGGGGGGAGGGGGGAAAAAGCTTGTTGATAGTGACCCCGGATACGACTGGCGACTACAGTAGGAAGGAGAGAGAAAGGAAGGGCGAAGAAAATAAATGGGATGGAAAAACACACACACAAACACGCACACAAAATAGTGAACTCCTAGAAGGGATAGATAGGCCAACGGGTACCACAGGTAGTGCTACAAAAACCAAAACAAAAAAACAGACCTTCGGGTTCGATAAATCCCGCTATGCTGCATTGATCCCCGGGGCTCTCCCTTAGCCCAGTGATTGCTAATACCTGGTATTACCGGGGACCATAGCAAACAGGACTAAATATTGTCAGAAAAAATAGCGAAATATATAGGTTTTTGTATGCACCGAAGGTCCTATTAAATATGGTCTCCCGTAATAGTATCCAGTAGAGCACACCGCCATATAACCATTCGGAATGTCCCCAGCGCGCACGCTCGAAAACAACGAATACAACCAGGGTATGAAACAAGGTGACATTCGAACCAACTGCATATCCTTCGTTGGATATGAAGCACTGCCCACTGGCCTACTCAAGTCACAAGGCGACTGTGTGGGTTGCTGACACCCTTCGCTGATCGATGCGAGGTCCGTCGATAGAGCCGGGGAATCGGCGTAATCTTCTTCATCCGGACGTTCGAGATTTTTGCCTTGAAATCAGCAAAAAAAAAAAAAAAAAAGGCAGCCAACGTAAGAAACGGCAGCGAAAAGTAAGGACCGTTTGCACTAACTGTTGATAGTTAAATTTCACTTAGAGATTTAGGGACAGCTTAGTATCTGCCAGTGGGAGCGAGGGATGCAGCTCCGCTCGGCGTGGTCCTCACGCACCGGCAGCTGCCAGACCGCGCGAAGGATGAGGGCCACACGGCCGGCCGGTGCTTCTAACGTCACCGAGAGGAGAACGACGACCAGAACCGCGGCTAAACGCAGGAGTCCGCACGTGGTCCTCATCCGCCAGCAACTACCAGAACGCGCTCAGGATGTCGGGCACACGGGCTACCCCGCGCTTTCGACGTCAACGAGAGGAAAAGGACGGCCAGCACGCGACTGAGCGCCTGCGAGCCGCCTGCTGGTCGTCCCTTCTCCTCTCGTTGGCGATAGAAGCACCGGCCAGCGGTGTGGCCGACATCTTGAGCGCGTTCTGTCAGCCACCGGTGGGTGAGGACCACGTCGAACGGATTGCATTCCCAACTCCCCGCTGGCATGTACTGCCTTCTAACGCGGGCCGCCCAGGGTTGGGCAACGAGACCGATCTTCGAGTATTTAATCGGAAACCGAGATCCGGCTTTCGGTAACCGAAACCAGACACTTAAATCTGGATATTCGGTTGATGAAGAATGAACGACCGGCCATAACCTGATCGGTGATTTTCGGTTACTGTTTCCCCTATCGCCTACCCCATGCAACGCCTCTGTATCTGTATGGAAACCTCCAATATACGGCAGTGCTACGTAGGACACATACATGGGGAAATACAATAACCATATCGTATCTTATCAATACATAGTAAAAAAATAAGAAAATCAGGCTGAAGTTTACTGTCGTAAGTAGTAGCGAAAAGAAGAAATCTAGGAGCGGTTTATAAGAAATTCAGGCTGAGATTACGTGAAAAGTAAGAAATCGCGGGTGGGGGGGGGGGGGCGTACTCGATAGGAGAGATGCACTCGATCTCATGCATGGCCGAAGTCATATGACTATTGACCCTCGCATCCCTACCATGCCGGGACGGAGCATGTCGGGTTTTCACCGACCAGGCAGACATTGCTTGCACCAAGCGCGAAGCGCCGTGAGGTGTCCGGCGAGTTGCATGAAGGGTGAGAGCTGCATCCTACTAGTAGCATCCTACTATTAATAAGAACCTCTTGTGAGGCGGACTTGCATATGGGCGACAGCTTCAATGAGTTAATTTAATCGGGGGGGGGGGGGGGGTAATACTGAAGTTAGTGTGGATACACTCTTCCTGAAATACAAAAAATAGCCTGGGCCTCTCTCATAATTTGCGTTTCGTTTGTCGTTTTAAAACCCGTTTATGTGCAATAATCGACCGAATAACGGACCGGAACGGTTTCGGCTTACTCGCTAAGCTTGAAACCCCAAACACACACACAATGTTCCGTCGGTTACCAGGAAACCGACCGAGCCCACAAAGACCTTCGCCGCCCAACTCCTGGGCCTTATGATCTGGGTTTCGTTTTTTCGTTTCAAGCCTTTCAAGTGCAATAACCTACCGGTTAGCCGATCGGAAATGTCTCGGTTTCAGGTTCGAGTATTTCTCGACGTTAACCGAAATCCAAAGACAATCTTCGGTCGGTTATCAGATACCCGACCGAACCCACAGAGGGTCTCGGTGTCCAACTCTGCGGCCGCCTTTTTTTTCTTCGCTGTTCTCAAGAAAATAATCTGCAACGTCTTGATAACGAGGACTATGGCGATTACCCGGCTCATATCGACGGCCCTCGTGACGGTCGGCAGAGGGTTATCTCCACCAATGGTAGTCTTGCGGCTGACTAGGCAAGCGAGTAGTGCTTACACAACCAACAAGGGGTGTGCAGTGGGTTGGGATCTCGCCGTGGGCTTCGTAGTGTTCCTTTCGAGCGTGCGCGCCGGAGACGATAGGAGGGATGTGCTCTCCTGGACACTACGATTACTGAATATCACGGGGGACCATAGTAAATAGGACCAAATATTGTGAGTAAAAATAGGTAAATATATAGGTTTTTATGTATACCATAGGTCCTATTAACTATAGACCCCTGAAATAGTAGGGGGCGAGGGGAGGGCGCCGGATATCAATCAATGCAGCATCCCGGGATTTATCGAACCCGAGAGTCTATGCCCATACTCGTGCATTGATATACTTTTTGTTGGTCGTATAGCACTAACCAATGGGCTCGATCAGTCCCGAGATTGAGTGCATAGGCCAGCGGGTCGTACCATACTACATCAAGTACAACAGTAAGTACAACCAACATCCCAAAAACATGCTACTAACAGAGCTAAGACGCTGATCAGACAGCGATAACCGGTGGTCTATTTCACTCCTACCACATCATCACTGGCCGGCCCGAAAACTCGCAACTGGATTTCCAGTGTGCGTTCAAAAAAATCCTTTAATAATATGAATGCATAATTTTCTATTTCCACGCAATTTACACACAAATTTCACACAATTTCATGCCACCACCACCGATACAAGGTGCACGAAACAAAACGTTCAGACAAGTCCGAATGACTGAGACTAACACCGAGTAAAAATCGACGGGCAGTTCGAGGTGAGAAACCTGCTCAAAATTGCATGCACGTTTTGGGGGTGCAAACTACATGGAAATACGAAGTGCGGGGTTCGTTTTTTTTCGCAGTATGAATTATACGAGGTAGCCAGCAGGAGGACCATGTAGGCGTCACCTCGACATCGGCAACGCCTACTCCGGCGTCTTGGTGCGCCGCGTTCGCCATGTTGACGTTCCTGTGCTGCTGATGGTAGTGCTTCTCGTGTTGATGATGGTGCCGCTCCTCCTGCTAGGGATGCACGCACGGCGAGTCGACGACTGGACGGGTTGGGCGCGGTTGCGATCCCTTCGATGAGGGCGCTGTCACAGAATAAAATGCGGCGGGACGTTCGCGGGACGAAGGACAACCAACGTACCAACACGTACCAATCTGTCCCATAATATAATAAACGGTGTTACACTAATTGTTAAACCACACGGTTATTATATTTCGGGACATATGGTAAAAGTTAATCATTAATAATTCTGCCGCTTTCCCCCGCGAAGACGAAAATCTACGACAACAGCAAAAGAGATCGGGACGTTGGCGGGATGAATATCCAACATGCTGCTACGTACGTACCAGGTGTCATGCATGACACACAAAATACGTACCTGGCACGATATAAACGTGCAAAGTAATCAAAACTGAATAAAAACATCTGACGTACTGACGTGTCAGGCAGCAGGGCAAGTTGAGTTTCGACCGCCCAATCGGACGCGCTCACAGCCGACATACATGCAACAAGTTTTACGCAAAATAAAACATTTCAGCCACTCCCCCCAGCAGGAAATAAAAGTACCGCCACTACTATACGACCATACTGGTACAGCAGCAGTATATCATCACGCCGTATCCCGTATCCATACAAGAAGTACCATGGTGTAAAATACGGATGCAAAACACCACCAGAAACAGGAAAATAAAGAGTTCACAGCAAAACAAGACCCCTCCTGGTCACAGCGAAGGGTCACCAGGAGACAGAAGGTAGAGAGGCAGGGGTGCACACGGAGGGGTGGGAGGAAGGGGCGAATCCGAAATCCAACGCTGGGTCGCCGGGATTTTCGCGGGAAGTTGAAGTTCGGACTGAGAAATACATATATATATATACAGGCAGTACTGCTGATGTACTACAATTTTGATGTTGGAGGAATAATTCTGACCCCAAGTTTTTAACATTTTTCAGCCCTGCTCCGAATGAGCTCGTACGAATGATAAAAAAGGTGTACGCGCGGTGCGTACAGGCAGTTTGTGTTCGCATGCTGCTGGCTGTGCCTTTTGTCTGCATGCCCGATGGGAGCGCCGCGCGGTGCCGGGAAGGCTGCAGCTGTTACCTCAAAGGAAAAGGAGCTCCGGCGAAAAAAGCGACCCTACTCTGCTATCCCTAAACAGCAGTAGTGGGTACCTGGTACTACTTGTATATATACTGCTGGTGTTCATGGGGGTAGAGCGAGAGCAGCAAAGCGTTGCGGCTGCACCACCAAGGATCTTCATCGTTGCATTGTCGACATGAATCTAGAGAAAATTGCGTCATCTACACAACCAGGCACTCTCGTATTTTAGGCCCCACGGTCACCTCACAGTACACGGAACAAGGGTCCATGTCTGAGGGATATCAGGATATTCTTCGTTTCCAGGCGACCCAACCCAACTTGTTGATGTGTCGCGAATCGCGAAGCGGTACCCATGGTAGACTCTTGTGACGAGATCGGTAAACATTTAAAAAAAAAACAAATTCGAAAAATCCCGTTCAAAACTACCCCCGCTGCAGACGGCAACCTACGGCAAGGTAGGCTATCTTGAAGCCTCGGGGTACGACAAGCCTCTGGTATAGTTATTCCTGAACAACGAACCAGGATCAACCCATGGACTCACCGTCGGCTTGTTGAGGTAGTCTCGTACAAAGTGCAAGAAGAGAACACGAGAAACGTCATACATCAACAACAACGTCATCAGGGAGGAGTTCCATTTAAAATACGGGCGGACTCTTATAGGGGGCACAACAGGATTCGAGGCCGCCACCAGGAGCAAAATCCCGCACCGCTGCCCGCTGCCGCACCCTCTGCAGTGCCAGGCCCATCGCAGTTCGACAAGCAGTGCCAGTGCTAGACGGTAGTGACTGCTGCTCGAGGCTGGGGAGCGATGTCGACAGAATACTTCTTGCGCTGCGTAGCGGGCAAAGGTTACAGCACAGACGCATCAGCTGCGGAAGCTAATGGTGTCGGGGGCACCAAGAGTACCGGCACCTTGTCCATTAGAAGGCTATGTGCGACGGATGGAGGTGGAGCGGTGAAGCAGCTGATGCTGCCGGGAGCAACGCCGGAGCACCGGGCCGAGGTACGATCCGGTTATGCCTGGTTCGCTCTCTTGTCGTGTCTGGAAACATGCTCTGGTACGAATAAGCGTGTGCGCGTGAGAGGATAGGGGTTGTTCCGAGTTGTGGTTCGCTTGCAAACCAACTGCCGTACATGGAGATCCCACACGCTGTCCTGCCCAGTGATTACGCTGGAACGGCAGCACCACGATCGAAGCACACCAAGATGGACGACACGGGGTTAAATCGTCACACGAAAGTAGTCCATCGTATCAGCAGGATTACTGCTGTACTCGTACTATTAATAGTTACTATTCATACTGTACAAAGAGCAACATTCGAGTACGGCGGTATTGAGTATGTACCGGTCAAGCACTTTCTTATGGGGGCGAGTATTCGGGTATTCTGGGCATCGCGTGTTACTTGATTGAGGGAGGCACGTAGTATAACTCTGGTCCTGCACCAGCACTCTGAACTCTTGAGACTCTCGAGACTCTTGAGGTACTGGTACTGGCACTGGTACTGGTACTGGCACTGGCACTGGTACTGGTACTGGTACTGGTACAGGTACTGGTACTGGTACTGGTACTGGTACTGGTACTGGTACTGGTACTGGTACTGGTACTGGTACTGGTACTGGCGAGATAAAGGCTAGGTGCTGGAGACGTAATGGAGTACTGAGAGTACTGGCAGGATACGAAGTGGGCCAGCCATGAGCAGTATCTCGAACCCTTTTGGGAGCGCAGTTGGTCCCGTTTGGCCGACGAACTATTACGGGGGTCCGTAGTTAATGGGACCTATGGTATACATAACAACCTATATATTTACCTATTTTTACTAACAAAATTTTTTCCTACTTACTACTGTATGGTCCCCCGTAATACTTGGAATTTGAGTGCTTTGTCCCCCAAAACGGGACTGCATCTTGCTCGCTCGAAGTCTGTTTCCTATGAGGTTCGATTTTTTATTTTCGAGCGTCACATTTTGACCCGATCGCATTTTCAGATGTGAACCTGGCAAATCGAAACAACAGTCTTCCTATGCGGAAAGATCACGTTGTGGTCTGGCGCCGCGAAGAGACGGGCTGGGTGCGCGCCGCACTGCGCGTAGGACCCAAGCGTCCGAGCCAACGCTGGCTACCTTTCTTTGGTCTGGCGGTGAAGAGACGCGACGCGTGCGTTAGTGTAAACTTGTCTTATTGGGTATTTTGTATTTCACAGTGTGATTGACTGCTGCTGCTGCTGTCCAAGCCTACGAATACGTATCCACGGAGAGGTGCGCGCCGAGCGCGCTTCTCTTGGTCTCGAGGCCCGAGCCCGCGCCAGGTGACTGTAGTCCGGCCACGGAGAGACGCGCCGCCCGCCCGCCGACCGCGCGTCGGGGTCCAAGCAACGTCGCTATACAGCTGTGTCACCATTCAACTCATCGATCGTTCTGCTGCTGCTTACTGTTGTGGATAACATGTTGAATTGAGAGACCATGCCATTTTTCGAAGAAATCTGATGAACCAAGTCGTTGGATTCAATTCCGGGGCCGATGTTGGGCCAGGTCGGCTTCAGAAAAAACGAGGCGGATGTTTGGTTGCAAGCGGTGAGATTCCGAGTCCTCCACAGACATCGATCGACAAAACCAATCACTGCGTCATGAATTCTGAACGGAGTGCGCTCGTTAGGGGCTCCGACCCACCCTACTGTAGGGTAACCGTGTTCACACAATGGCCGGTGACATGTGGCGGCCGCTGGCCAGGCGTATGCTAAATAAAAAATTGGCCTGCTCGTGTGCACAAAACAGATGACAAAATTTCTCGATCCGTCTCGAAAGGCAAAAAATAGTCTTTTTTTTGCCGTTCGAGACGGATCGAGATTTTTTGTCATTTGTTTTGTACACGCCAGCTGCGAATTGTTTTTTTCTATCATATCCCTGGCCAGCGCCCGCCACAAAACAGATGAAAAAAATTCTCGATCCGAATCGAAAGGCAAAAAATAGTCTTTTTTTTGCCGTTCGAGACGGATCGAGATTTTTTGTCATTTGTTTTGTACACGCCAGCTGCGAATTGTTTTTTTTTATCGTATCCCTGGCCAGCGGCCGCCACATGTCACCGGCCATTGTGTGAACACGGTTACCCTACAGTAGGGTGGGTCGGAGCCCCTAACGAGCGCACTCCATTCAGAACTCATGAGGCAGTCGTTGGTTTTGTCGATCGATGTCTATCGTGGACTCGGAATCTCGCCGCTTCGAGCCAAACATCCGCCTCGTTTTTTCTGAAGCCGATCTTGGCCCAACGTCGGCCCCAGAATTGCTTTGTTCGGGCTTTTCAAAAGTTTAGAACTTTCCGTTTGAAGAAAAGTGCCCATAGCAAGCTGTACCTGAAAAATTGTGACGAGTATCTTTGGAATTCAAACTTTTTACGGGAACTTTGCGTTTGTCCATTGGCATGGGTCTAATCAAACGTGTTCTCCCTTTTTGCCACAGCGGCAGTACGAGGATATTTTCGGCTGTTCTTTGAAAGCAGTCTTTTTGAATAGATTTTTTTTTTACTTCGCGTTTCCATCCATAGGCATAGGTCTAAAGCAGGGCTATTCATTTTGGGATCGAAAAATACAAACCTGAAGCTCGGATTCCAACCGCGTAGTAAACAGCCTAGAAGGCTCACCCTTTGGTCCAAGCCAAAAATGAGCACGCACGCACGCACGTACGTACGTACATACGTACGAGTACTTTTGTCTCGTGAATATTTTTTTTTTTTCGTCTTTTTTACAGCAGCAGTATTCATACCGTTTAGTGTACAATGAACGACATGCTGGTATGAGGACTCCTTACTCAACACGGCATGCGAGGTCTCCATTGCTAGTATTAGGCCTTGTACGGGTACCATCTCCCGACCAACGTACAGCGGTTTGGTCTCGAGGAGGTGTTGCGACCCTTGGGTGTCTGCGAGGGGGGGGGGCAGCCGTTGCTGTGCTTGCATCACAAAACGACCGCAATAGTTTTGACCATTCCGTAACTCCGACTACTGTAGGTACGTGTCTACACTCTGCTGTGGCCGCATACAGCAGTATGGACGCTACGAATAGTGCTCGGCGTTGTCGACGGAAATTTGGAGTCGAACCAGTATTAGCGGCCTGAAAACCTTTCCATTTTTCAAGTTCGTTGACGTACAGCATATATGTTTGGGTAGCAGAGGTATGGGCAGATGTTGTTCGGTCAGGGACACTTGTCGAGTTAGGAAAAAGGCGGCGGATCGGTCGGGCTCCTGACAAAAGAAGATTGCCTGCTCGTACGGCCTACGCTCTCTTAAACTGCCTTGAGGGAGATGGTTCGAGTATTATTGTCTACCGGTGCTATGTACCCTGCTGCTGCTGCTGCTGCTGCGTTTGGTTGCGTCGACGGCTGCTAAATTCGGTTCTTGCGCCTGCTGCTGTTGTTTGCTGCGTCGTCGTGGAGTGTATCGAGAGATTGCTCAAGTCGCGTTTTTTCTGCCGCCGTTGCTGCTGCCTTGTCTTGGGGTGTATCGGCATCAGTAGGTACACGGGTTAGGACTCGCCTGCTACTGCTGCTGCTGCTGCTGCTGCTGCTGCTGCTGCTACTGAATCGTTTGGATGCCATCGACAGCTGCTCATTTGCACGTCTACCTCTTCTCGCCCGTTCGTGATCAGGTTGACTCCTGGCTGGACTTCGCCACCTCCTTCTCCTCGGAGGGCATGGACGGCGTGGACCGGCACCTGAAAGGCCGATCTTTTCTAGCGGGAGAGGCGTTTTCCGTGGCGGACGTCGCCGTCTACTTCGCTTGCGCCTCCACAGCTGCCGCCGCGAGTGCCGCCTCCGCTAAGAAGTACCTCGATTTTTTCCGATGGTGAGTTTTTCGTTTCGTTTTTCGTACGATATCTGATCCCCGCGTTCACCTTTTTTTTTCCATGTGATTTTTTTCAATCCTCTTCGTTTCCGCTCCACCTCTTTCAAAGATGTCCCGCGGCTGGGCCACTGAGCTCTGATTTCTTGTTTTGATCTTGTCGGGCACCGGTGCATTTTCGGTTATCGTACCGATCTTTCCGTTTTCCGCCATCCGGGCCACCGATAGCTCCTTTGCGGCGTGTGTTTCATTTTTTTTTTTTTCGAGGGGCGATAGCATGCAGAACCGACGATGGACCCCAATACGGCATACTACCCTATGCTCGCCTCCCATATTTGGTTATGATTACTTTTATACTGCTTACAAGGTTCCCCCGTATAAGCCGCGTGGCGCTGTTGACGGTGCAAGGTCTCATATCACAAGCTCTTGTCTCCCCGCTCGCGCTTGGGGTGTGTGACGGCATGCGGCGTCGAGTGACGCCTAGCGAGAGGTCCCCAAGGAGGCCGCGATTTTGTTTCAACGCATTTCTATGCAAGCACGCCCCGTCGGTTTTTCTTCGGTCGACCGGCCCCCTCCCTTTTGACCGGCCCGCCCCATTTCCCGCTTCCCTCCCCCCCCCCCACCCACCCCCTTCCCCCCCCCGTACCCTTCCCCTCACACCCTATGGTCATGAGCATACGACCATGCATGCTATAAGTACTCATATACATGAGCACACACACCCTCCCATTTTCCCCTTTCCCCCCTACCCCCCCCCCCCCCCCCCTCTCGTTTTTCCCTTATCCCGCCACCCCCTCCCGCCACACCCCATCCCCTCCCACCCCCGCTTCCGCCGCCGCGCTTACTGCCGCCGCGTATTACCCTTGTCCAGGTTCAACCAGATGCAGCACCGCGTGAGGACGATGGCGCCTTCCTGCGAGGTTATCCCCGCCGCAGTCCCCCTCGACATCTTCACCCCTGTCCTCGTCCCCCTCCCTCCGAAGCGCCCCTCTGCCTCTGTAACCGCCACTGCTACAATGGGTGACGCAACGAGCAAGGGGGTCTCGACGCCGGCGAAGGCGTCTGGCGGAGGGGGTACCCAGGCGGCGAGCGCCGCGGCTGCGGGTGGGGGGGGCAGCGGTAAGAAGGACAAGGCTAAGAGCAAGAGCAAGAATAAGAAGAAGGCGGGTGAAGATGGGACGGCGACAGCACCCGCGGCAGGCGAGAAGGGGGGCGAGGGGAAGGAAGGTGCGGCGGGGGGGGCGGGTGCGGGAGCGGAGGCGGCTGCTGCGCCGGCCGCGCGAGTTGAGGGCCACCCGTCCAAGCTTGATGTCCGCGTGGGCGTGATCGTGAAGGCGTGGGAGCACCCGGACTCCGAAAAGCTTTTCTGCGAGGAGATCGACCTGGGGGAGGTGCGGCAACGTGTCGATGTATTCACAGTCGTACTGATAGGACGCGGTGGTTTATTGGCAGTATGGTGGCTGTCCCATTAGTATGCGGTACCCTTGAGTGCGGCGGCCCCCGTCTAAGTGCGGTGACATATCATGTCACAACTTTATCCCACGTAGGTGCGGCTGCCGCACTCTTATGTGAGACCGCTCCCTATTTCGTGCGACCACCGCACTAAAATGGAACCTTTACGTTGACACTCGGACTTGAAGAAGCTTTTCCGGGAGGAGATCGATCTGGGGGGGGGGGGGGGGGGGGGGGGGGGTACGGCAACGTGTTAGCGTGCTCACTCGTATAACTCTGGACGGGGAGTTGTAAGGACCTGTGTGACATTAACATGAAGACCAAGCGATCCTCACATTTACGTGAGATTCTGATAGGGAGAAAAAGGAGCCGCAGCCTTTTTGGGGGGGGGTGGTGTTTTGTCTTGTCTTGTTCTGTTTGCGTCATGATGGCTGTTGATAGGGGCTGGTTTCACCCCTACAGCGGACGCGCTTCGGGAGGTGTTGAACTCCCACGCAGTTGCGCACGTTCCGCGTCGCGGCGGAGGACCCCCTTGAGAGTCCGATACAGTCGTGTTTTTGTTGTTGTTGCTGTCGTTGCTGTTGTTGGTGTTGTTGTTGTGTGTTGTTGTTGTTGTTGTTGTTTGTTGGTGTTGGTGTTGTAGTATTGTTACACGTACGTCGGATGTGAGTTCGACCGATTGAGGTTTAGGTTCATGGGCAGACGGCGCTCCGGAAGGGGCGGAGTTATTCTCGTTTTCGTAAAATTATTACACACACGCCAGCTGTGAGTTCGACCTTATACTGAATTGTTGATTGATACTCAGCTTGGCGAACTGCGGGAGGCAACATATAGAATACCGGAGAGATCCGTCGGGCGCACGTGTTCTGTATTTGATGTTTTCGGGTTTTTTTTTTTTTTTTTTTGTAATTTTGTTCTGGTCTTCGGGGCTGTTTGTTCTGCTTGCTGTTCGCGGGTGGACGTTCCTGGCCGATGAAACACTCCGGGCGATCGAAATTGACCTTTGACTTACCGCCCACCTACGCTAAAACTACAGTAGTGGTCAGAGCCGATTTTGTGCGTAGTGAAAATACTGGAATGTATACTGTAGGTTTTTTGTGCGTATGATGGGTTCTGATTGCTCTGCCCCCCCGTATCAGCGTGTAAGTTGCACAAGGGCAGACCTATCGATCTCCCGTGACAACATAGTTGCTGCCCAACTACAGTAGAGCTCGTTTCCTGTTTACGTCTGGGCTATCGCAACGACGCGTGGGTTTCCTACGCCTTTTGGGGCTTTTCGAAGGCCGCGACTCCCAGCCACCCACACCCGAAGAGCCAGAGGACCCCTTTTTTGGTGCTGAACCCCCCACGTTCTTTTTTGGGGACAAAGTAGTACTTGGAGGTTAAGTGTAGGATCGTTTTTTTTTGTGGTTGTGTACGAGGGTAAAATAGTATATGCTGCACGTCCCTCTCTCTTCCGACTAGCACCTGATCGAGCCTGAGAAAAAAACGCCGTGCTGTTTTCTGCCCCCGCCGTTGCTGCCGCCACAGGGTAAGAACCGCATGATCGCGTCGGGGCTGAGGGCGGCCTACACCTTGGAGGAGATGCAGGGGAGGAGGGTGACCGTGCTGGCGAACCTGAAGGCCAGAAACCTCGGCGGTTTCAAGAGCGAGGGGATGGTGAGCCTCTCTCTCTCCGCCCCCTCCCACCTCGCCGCTCCTCCCGTCCTCTTCGCGTCCTCTTCGCGTCCTCTTCCCCCCCCCCCCCCCTCGCCTCCCTCTCGCCCATCCTCCATCGCCACCCCCTCCCCCCCCCCCCCTCTTCCCCTGGTCGGTGAAAACCCGACGTGCTCCGTCCCGGCATTGTAGGGATGCGAGGGTCTATGGTCATACGACCTCGGCTATGCATGATATCTATTGCTCCCCTCCCCTTTCCTGCTATTAATAGAGCGTATTTGTTGTTGGCGGTGTATTTTCCTCTTCGCAGCCGTTGTCGTGACCGGTGTACGTGTGCATGCGTGAATTTGTACCTGGTCGGGTGTGGTGTACTGAAGTGTCACTCAGGCGGAATAAGGTTGCGTTTTTGTGTCTTGAGCGAATCTTGCAGCAGAAGTTGTACTACGGCGACACTCTTGCCCGGTTGACGGACGGCCGTCAAGGAGCTCCACACACTAAAAAGCAGCATGCTAGGCCCAAAGAGGCCCCCCTCGCCCTCTAACGGACAGCCGTCAAGGCCCTTGACGGACAGCTGTCAAGGGACTCGCCGCTCTAAAAGTGGCACGATAGTTTCGGTTTATGGCACCCTTGCCCTGTGACGGGACAGCCGTCAAGGAACTCCACCTGACCCTAATACTACGTAGTATATTGAGTTCGGTTGACGGCTCTTTTGCCCTGTGACGGGCAGCCGTCAAGGGAACCCCTACTCTAAAAAATAGCCAAGGCCTCCCTCGGGCCCGGTTTCGTAGGGGATTTGGGATAACTTCGGGCCCGCGCAAACTCGTCCCGCGCAAATTCTAACACGCCGCTCCCGCGCCACGGAAAAGCGTAAAATCCCGTCCCGCGGCGGCCACATCCCGTACCGTTTAGTCCCGGGGTAGCTGAGTCCCGCAGGGTATTGTCCGGCGGTCGAATACGTATCTCGAGGAATGCCCTGCTGGAGAATAGCTTGTCAAAAGTCGTAAAGAGGCCTCGCTTGACGGCGTTCTTGTGGCGGGCAGGGACGTCAAGGGTGTCCCCTCCCTCCCAACTATTATTTCAACTCTATAGAAGGGCTTGGTGGGTCAAAGTTAGACTGTGGCTTCGACGTGAGCTCGGGTCCGGCGAGAACGGAGACACCCACTAATTGTCTTTCGAAGGGAACGCTAAGCTCGCCTCACCGCGTGAACACGATTTCGTCGACATCGAAACTTCTCTGTGTCGCGACAAAATGATATAACCCCCTCAACCTCCCCCCCCCCCCCCCCCCCCGCTCCCCGCCGAAAATCGGCCTCTAAAGCGGTTCTTAGTAGGATGCAGCTCACCCTTCATGCGACTTGTTGCAGCACACCTCACTTTCGCTTCGCGCTTCGCGCTTGGTGCAAGCAATGTCTGCCTGGTCGGTGGAAAAACCCGACGTGCTCCATCCCGGCATTGTAGGGATGCGAGAGTCTATGTTCATAACACTACGGCCATGCATGATAATGAGCACCCCCCCCCCCCCCCCCCCGCTTCCCTCCCACTCCCTCCTCGCCCCCACCCTTCCCTCCCCCCTTCCCCCCCGCTGCGCACTCTTTTGTGTGAACATGAGTAGGTACTCTGCGCATGCTCCGCTGATCACAGCGTTGTGAAAATCGTCGAACCGCCGCCGGGAGCAGCTATCGGCGCTCGAGTTACCATAAGCGGGACGGAGGGAGAGCCTGCGACGCCGGCCCAGTTGCAGAAGAAAAAGGCAAGGGTTTCCAGCAAGTAGCCGATTAATGATGCCCCCCCCCCCCCCCCCCCCCCCCGATACGCACAGGTTGTGTCGCTCGGATTTCGGTTGAAAATACGGAATGCACGAAAGCGAATCCCAATATAGAGAAGGGAGAGGCTAGCGCTAAGAAAACGAGGTGAGAAAGCACGAGAAAACGAGGTGAAAGAGGATATATGGGAAGACGAGGTGAAAGAGGATGGGAAAACGAGGTGAAAGAGCATGAGAAAACGAGGTGAAAGAGGATATGAGAAAACGAGGTGAAAGAGGATGAGAAAATTGGGTGAAAGAGGATGAGAAAACGAGGTGAAAGAGGATGAACGCTTGAGAGATGTACGACGGGCTATGCGAAGGGATAGGAAGGAAAACGTATTGGCATTGCGCAGTGGACTTCCGCGAAAGCTGAAATGGCGATTTTGGTGCGGGGGACCTGCGGGCCTGCTAGAAAAAAAGGAGGAGATTTACCAGGAGCAGGGAGGAGGAAGTAGATGCACAGATGTGCCTTTGTGGCGAAGCATTAGAGAGTAGAACTCACGTACTGGGAGAATGTGGATTGCACAAGGTGGAACGTGATGTGTTGGAGGAGGAGATGAGGAAACTAGACGAATGTGGCATAGAGGAGTTGGTGCACTATCAGTGGTAGATGATCGCGGGAAAACGATCGCTATTCCAGGAGATGGACGGTGGCTAATAGGCGGCGAAACAGAAGCAGAAGACAGATACTTGCCAAAATGTTTCCGTGTATTACA
This sequence comes from Macrocystis pyrifera, assembly GCA_031763025.1. NCBI lineage: Eukaryota > Phaeophyceae > Laminariales > Laminariaceae > Macrocystis > Macrocystis pyrifera. The sequence continues at coordinate 3,208,655 of JASSKH010000031.1, forward strand.
TGGAAACAACGCAATGAGGGCCCAATTGTTGGAGGTGTCTCTGTTAGGAGTACGAACGGTGCTCAGTCTCGAAAGGTATATGTGGTCAATGGTAATATGACTCTGGGCAATCAACAAACGAGTACGCCCCCCCCCCCCCCCCCCCCCCCCCCCCCCCCCCCCCGCCGCCGCCGCCGGGCTGACGAAGGGGGCAAGGTAGCCGGCGAAACCGCTATGAAACATATCGGCAAGAAGAAACTTCTCCATTTTGCGATTGTGAGGTTGATAGAATGGTACTAATGAATGGGATGAACTCGCTGCCGGAAATTTGAAGGAATTCCCGTGGGATACCCCACGGCGTACCGTGGGATCCCGTGGTCTCCCGGTGGGATCCCGCGGGAACGATCGGGACTACCCACGATATACGACGGGGGGCCCTGTGGGATTTTCCCAAGTTCCCACGGGAATAAACCCAAAAATGTCAATCATTGTAGTATATTGTGCGCGAAAAGTAGGATTTGTTTTTTGCTCGAATCGCAACCCCCGCTGCGTTTGTTTGCGGCGCTGACCATGCCGCGCCGGCGTGCTGAGAAGGTGGAAAGCGCAGGCGAAGACTTGAATTGACCAACGCTTTTAGCCGTTCGATTATGTGCCGGGGTTTTGACGGACGGATGTTGCTGCTGCGAAGGTTGTCACTGTATATACAATGTTAACTGCCAGTGTGTGCTACTCCCAGTGCCTCGCCAGCGCCAGTATGTACCTCGGTGAAACACCTCAGCATCTCGGAGCAGGTTAATGCCCGAAGTACTGGCTACCCCTATTGCGGGAGGCCGCAGAAATTGGAAACCCCCCTTTGTTCACTCACCGTATTCGGTTCTGACTACCGCCCTGTCTCTAGTTATTAGCAATGCTTTTATTTCAGTATACAAACGTTCCTTATTCAGGTACAGAGTGGGTGCTACAGTATGTACGACCCCTCGTGATGGTAAACGTCGCAGAAGTATTTATTGTGAGCCATGCTCAGAGCGTTGTGCTGTACTGCAGTGCACTGTACGGTGCTGTGCTGCGCTGTGCTGTGCTGTGCTGTGATGTGGCTGCCGCCCTCCGCATATCGGTGTTCTTCCCGCTGACCGAGATGCCTGTGCTCCGCCGAACGTGATCCGCACCACAGATTGGTGGTTTCTTTCTTCAAGCCACCCTTTCTCCTCCCCCCCGGCCTGAGGCGTTTCGACTTGATTCCGACATCAAAATCTATACTTTAAAAAAACTCCTGTCCCGCTTTTCCCCCCTCTTTTTTGCTCCTTGTCCGATTTCAAGATTTTCGAGAAATGCGTGCCCAAGCTCCGGACGAACGGCGAGGGGTTGCCCGGATACGAGGGCGTGGGGATTTTCAACGTCGACGGCGAGCCCTGCGTAGCGACGATCCCCGAATCGTCTGTATCGTGAGCGAAGGTTTGCGCGGGCCGTCGCGGCCACAGCCACAGCCGTCGCCGCAGTCGCGATCGTAGCCGCAGCGCTGGCCTGCCCCTGGCCTGCGATAGGCTGGATTGGCCTATAGACCAAGTGGACTGGCTTGTGCATGCCTGGGCTTTTGATTTGGGCCTGTTGTCTGCGGTTTTTTGTGTGTTTGTTTCGTCTCATGGTGGCTTTAGGGTTTCGTTGTTTGCGCGGTGAGAAAAGGGGGCCGGGCTGGGGACTGGAAGAGGGTGAGCCGGGGCTAGTTCTTCCCTGGCCTATTGTCGGGCTTGAAGAGCCGGGTACGGGCGCAGGCGGCGGCCGCAGAGGGTATCGGAGGCGACGCTAAACATAAGCAAAGCAGGCCTATTATTTCCAAGCTCGCTAGTCATACCACGTGCACGCTCAAAAACACGGACGCCCGAGGCCTACGAGACGTGGTGGAGATAACATTTTCCCCGCCCGCGTATTACGGGGGAACATAGTAAATAGGACCTACGGTACGCACAAAACCCAATATATTTCCCTATTTTTACTACCAATATTTGGTCCTATTAGCTATGGTCCCCCGCAATGGTAAACGTATGCTTCGTGCCTGGTACGCACACACCTGGCATAGAGAATATCGTATAGGGAATACAACGCATGGGTGTTGTTAACCGTGTGTTCCCAGAATTTTAGAAAGAAAATATAATCTTGCCATGCCCCGAACCGTGTTGAACCATACCCCCACTCTGTCCGTGAACATAAGTGTGTTTTTTTTTTTTAAATCATCACTTTTACTTTCCAGCCTAACTCGAAGGAGGTTTTACCCTCAGCGCTATTCTGGACATGCCGTGGTCACAGGTGTCGTCCCTTCGATCCCCCCGGTACGTGCCTTTATTTTTTGTCGCGCATAGGGTTCAGCATTCCCACCGCTCGTCGATTTTCATCGAATGTAGCTAACTCACGCTCTCGCGCTTTCCGCTAATCAATTTTATGCAAGAAAAAATTCCCTACAAGCATGCACTCGGTGAGGCTCGAACCCACGAAATTGATCTTGATAGGCTCGCGGACCACCTACCAAGCCACCGGGGACGCTTGTTTGTATACTAATATTCCATAAAAAATGTCCCCATGTTTAAGGACAAAGTGGTAGAGCCCTACCCCAACTCTACGAGGATAGGAATGATTTGCGTCAGGATTTTTTGTACGAAAGAAGCGTTGGCCGTGTTGTACGCAAGCGTGTGCTGGGAAGGGTTGCGGCAAGGGTAAGGAAGTTTGGGTGCGATAACTACGTATCCGACCGGTGGTCCATTACGAGCACACACAACAAAATACTGTCCAACGACGCAGCGAAGTGTGGGCGAGACCACGGGTCGGCGCAGGAGGCCTCATCTAAAAATCTAATGCTTTGCACATCAAATGATTCAGGATATCGAGACAGAATACAATAATGCATATTATGCAAAAGAAGCGTTGGCCGTATTAATCGTACGTACTGTTACTACGGTAGTGAGTACTCCTGGTTTACCTACTCGTCGTATACCTAGATAATCTGATGGAAAATTCCGAACGCGTCCTGATGATGAAAAACGCCGTGAAACGGTACACCAAGGATTTTACGAACTTACCCAGCCTGGCATGATGTGTTTCATGCGTTTCTCAGGGACACTCGAGGATAGTACCCGGAAACCTATAATTCTCGGAACGTACAGTACACACAAACTTGTTCCCGAGGATTCACGTTAAGGCCAACATCGTATTGCTCTAGAGAGAAGCACTAGTACGGGAGACCATAGTAAATAGGACCAAATAAATTGTCAGTAAAAATAGGGTTATATAAAGGTTTTTGTGTGTACCGTAGGTCCTATTTACTATGGTCCCCCGTACCATGTGTGGGGTTCACGTCAGTGGTTTCTGGCCTTTCCAGAGCTTCTGAGCGAGAGGGTCGGTAGTCCTCATGAAAGAAGAAGAATTCCCTAGGTTTACCGAGGGGTTCTATATCGGAAAATCGAAAGCTGTCTGTCTGTCTGTCTGTCTGTCTGTCTGCCCTCTAAAAAGGAAACTCTAATCCTCGCAAAATCTGGTCTCAAACCGCCCCTGACGTGAATACCGCGTGAATCGATACAAGCAGTGTTTTTTTTTTTTTTAATCCTCCGGCGGATTGATAAAAATAAAGCTCAAGCTCACCACACTTCCACGTTCCAATTTCGTGTCGTGTGTCAATTTAGTCCATAGCTCCCGTTGCAACATCAGAACAGGCTGCTATTACCCCTGGAGTCTGGCACGTTGACCCGACCTGACCCCCGAGAGGAGCAGGTGCGGCGGAGATAGCCACCCGGGAGAGTCATCTGTCCCGGGTAGTGTGGGGACTCGCGCAAGCTCACCCACTAACAAAAACCGAGGCTATGAGGCCTTCCCGCCGGACTTGGCATCTTGTGGCAGGGTCGCTTCCTCATCCACAGTAAATCAAGTTACTTGTCAAACAGACAGGAACAGCAGCACATCGGAAGCTCTTGACGCCGTGCAAGGTCCCAGAGCAACTGCTGCTCGATCGGAAAGACAAGCAAAGATGGAAACCCGCGCACCAAGAGTTACGGACGCACGGACACAAAGTTCCTTTCGGAAGCACGGGTCGGAAGGAGGTTGCTGCTGCGAGAAGGCGTCCCGAACGCCCCGTATATAAGCATTCCCCGAATAGCCACAATCCAGCATTCTATTTCTGCCTGTTCTACTTCCGGTACAATGTGAGTCGAAACAATGGCTCCCGCGCCCGGTGGTGCCAACCCGCCCTTACTCCCTGCGGTCTTGCCCGGATGGCAGACCCCTTGTCGGAGACTAGGCTCCCGTCTGAGGAACGAGCGTCTCCCTTGTTTCTCCCATACTCACTCTTGCTGGAATCTGTATATCGTCTTTCTTACTATCGGCGACCTTATCCCATTCTGCTCTCAGCATCGGGCGGTTCTCGAAGGCTGCCCATGACCTACTCTGCTCGCTCAGCAGGAATTCGTTTAACTCTCTGCACTGATTCTCTGAAATACCCTCGGCCATGGCGTCTCCTTCCGAAGCCGGGGAGACTACTTTCGTCAAGCGCATGTCCCTCGAGGCCATGCGTGGGTTTCCCAGAACGCTTTTTGCATGACGGTCGACGTTGAATCATCCGCTAACGCTCGCGAAACTGGGCCGCCTGACCGGAAGGAATGCATAGAGAATTCCGCGTGCTTGCCTACCTGTGCTTGGCGTGACCCTTGAGGATTTGCGACATCTGTTTCGCCGACAGAGGCTGCGATCCTCGAACTGGCGGGCCACCGGCTTGGTTTTTGGCGGGGACACGGTTGGGACCAGGAGTCCTTTGGTCATGTCCCACTATACGTTTGTGCCCACCCGGACAAACTCCTCGACTGCTCTTATAGGGCACATTGCGACGTGCTCCTCATCACACAGCACTGCCAGCAAGTGATCTGTGCCGCCCCGAAGGGTTTTGCCCTATTGAAGATTGAATATCAAAGTTCGATTCGGAACCCGTAGTATGCGATGAATGAGAGTTCGTGTGTGAGTTCATCTCCCCGTTTCGTCGTACTGAATGCTACCGTAAAAATGTCAATATCGTGGGATATGGTGACTCGTTCGACTCTATCCTCCGAGTGTTATAGGCGCGCGCGGAGGTGTGCTACTAGTGCTGCGAAGTGGCTACGAAGCAGCGCTGGCGCTTGCTTCACCAGTACTCCCGCCTTCTTTTGTTTTTCCCTAGAGAAAGCCATGTACTGCGCGACGAGATCACCGCGCACCGGGTTTCTTTTTCTCAATGTGTCACTCCATTGGCTTGTGATCCCCAACTCTTTCTCGTCAGACCTTCTGCAGGCCCTCGACGACACTCTTGGCGTGCATTACCAAGCCCGCGACCTCGGGTAGGGTCATGCACCGTGCCTTCTCGAGCTTTTCGCTGACAAACAGAAGCGAGTCGTGCTTGATTTGAAACTGTCCAACAAGTAACATGGACATGGTACGTGAAATGCGGCGGGTAAGTAAATTCTGATAAATGCCTGGCCTGTGTTGTAGAGTGCCATGCTTGATGTGACGCGAATAAAATATTCCTATGAGTGCCTGGCCTGGAATACAGCGTGTGGTGCGTGAAGCAATCTCTCGGTTCGGTATTCCGCCCCGTGATGAACGCGAAATTAGCTACCCTGTGACCTGGGTTGCGAATGCGCCGATTTCCAAGTTCCGGTAAGTGGCTTCTGACGTGGCGTGGGAGGCGTGATGTTAATGTATCGGCCTGGGAGTCAGGGATTGAAAGTGATGGTTACTGCCCGGCGACCATGGCTTTGGCTGGGAAGGCTCGCCTACGAGATTCGGAACACAATGTGCAATACTGTATACGGTACACCGGCTTGAGGCGAAGGCTTTGTAAAACCCTTCCTGTATCCCGATGAGTGAATGATCGTGCTGGGACCGCCTTATGACTTAGGCTTGTGACGTGCTCTAGCGGCATCGGAAAAAAAGTGATGGATACGTGGTGATGTAACTCGAGCGCACTGCCTGGAGATTTAGTCTTGCGGAACGTTGTTGTATTCGATGCGTGAAGGATCGAAATGTGACTACCTTGTGACATACCAGTAGGCTGTGACGTGCCCTACTAGCGGCACTGGAAATGTGATAAATTAACGATGTACGTTGAATGCACTGCGAATGGGCTGCTGGATTACGTCGTGGGCTCAGAGCTACTGCTGTTGCTACCGTCTTATGCGAGAAAAGAGATGCGGAAGGTGACTATCTTGTGCTATGGGCTTGTGACGTGTCCGTATTCAGGCCGAACTGTCTGATAAGTACGGACGTCTGTTTCCATTTCCTGTCAAAAAATGCTACATATTGGTCGGCAGTGATGGCCGTTGTGATGTGGGACGTGATGTGCGTTTCCGGAGCGGAGAAAACTGCCGTATGGTCGTATCGTAAACTCCGACACCGGGGCTCCAGAAATGAAGTAATCACTATGTACTACCGTCGGTCGTTGAGTAACGTATCGGCCTGCGTGTGTACCTGTATCCTTCGCATTGTGACTGATATTTCCACCCACCTATAGCACGTCCCGTGTCCGTGTCGAAGCGTTCTAGAGAGACGAGCTATGTGGTCACAATCTAGCAGCCCGAAGTACCCTTTGCAAATACAGCGAGGTGACTTGGCAACGCCAGACCCAACGGCGATGAATACGAGAGTGAATCATATGCAAGCCGGTCCACCTGTGATTCCCTTAACCCTTTTAGAACTGCATCCCGTTTTGGGGACAAACCGGTTTAGTTCGAAGTGGTTTGTCCCCAAAACGGGACTGTGGTACTAAAAGGGTTCAAGCGATTGCCGGACAAAATCTTATATATATATACCTTCGCTGATAGGCAGGGGAGTAGTCATATCGCTGGTACTCTAATTACCGTGCGCCGATGAGGGCAGGGGAGTAGTCATACCCGGAGAGGCAAACGACGCTCGTGGTCATGGTGATGGACGATGCGCTTGTGTGGCTAGTGTACGGGCCGTGGGGATGGTTAGCGTCGCTGGCTATGGCTTCTAAATTGTCGGATCCGTACCGAACGTCTGTGACTACGTGACGAGAAGTGTGACGAATCGTGATTTTTGGTTTTGGTTTTGTTTTAATCATCACTTTTGCTTCCAGCCCAACTCGTAGGAGCTTTCACCCTCAGCGATCTTCTAGACAAGCCGTGGTCACAGGTGTCGTCCCTTCTCCCCCCAAAAGTGACTTTGCCCACACAGGTGAGATGATATATTTTGGCATGCAGAAGCAATACAAAAAATACATCGCACGGCCCACCATCATAGTCTTCCCTCTCGCAGGTGTTCAGACGTTCACTTTCCCACAGACCGCGCGTCTCACTCGGCGGGCCGGTTCACACACTGAATCCTCCGCAAACAGTTGGTTTGGTCGAGGGCGCTTATCATAGTTTTTTGGTTTCTGTCTCACACGCCACACAAAAGGTTTTCCGTTCATTGGTAAACAATCACGTGACTCGCGTCCAAGACTATTCTACCTCTCAGCCCCTTCACTCAAACACTCTATCACCACCACTCCAACCAAGCAGCATGATCCCGCTGTTGCCTCGCCCGAGACAGCATGGGCGGGTGTCCGACTATTGATAGTCTTAGTTAGCCGCCCTTGCCGGCATACGGGGGCAGTATACAATGGAGGCTTGTGATGAGTCGTGGTCTCCGCGTACCACGTCACAACTCAGAGTTTACATATTCGTAGCAAAGCGAGATGCCACATACCCATGTAACGCACCACGCTAAACGCGATCACTCCACAAGTCAGAGCTTAAGGACACGCAGAGGAACGAGACTCCATATCTAACCCAGGTATATAAACCGCATCTTGCACTGGTCTGAGGAGCCCTGCGTCCACAATAAATGCTGCAACCACGCGGCTCGAAGGGCGCGGCTAACCCGATCCCCTGGTTATCTCACACGCTACACATCTCGTCACACGGCGCATACGTCACAGAGGGTCTCGCAAACCACACACGTCTGACCCGTAAATTTTATACCGGTATTGCATTAATTTATTGTTCACATGCCGGCGTCCCCGGTGACTTGGTAGGGGGTCCGCGAGCCTATCAAGATTAATTTCGTGTGTTCGAGTCTCACCGAGTGCATGCTCGTAGGGATTTTTTTCTTGCTTAAATATTGATTGGCGGAAAGCGTGAGAGCGTGAGTCAGCTACATTCGATGAAATCGACGACCAATGTGAATGTTGAATCCTATGCGCGACGAAAAATAAAGGCACGCACCGGGGGGGAGAAGGGACGGCACCTGTGACCACGGCTTGTCCAAAAGATCGCTGAGGGTAAAAGCTCCTACGAGTTGGGCTGGAAGCAAAAATGATGACTAAAACAAAACCAAAACCAAAAAATCGCGATTCGTTACACATCACGCGGCCCGCCACATACTCACAGACGTTCGATACGGGTCCGTCAATTTTGAAGGCACAGCCAGCGACAAAAACCATCCCCACGGCCCATACACTAGCCACATAAGCCTATCTTACATCATCACGACCACGAGCATTGCTTGCCTCTACGGGCATGACTACTGCCCTACCCTCATCGGCGCACGGTTTTGGAGTACCAACGATATGTACATGATTTTCCGACAGTCGCTTTAAGGGAATCACAGGTGGACCGGCTTGCATATGGCCCATCCTCGTATTCATTGCCGTTGGGCTTGGTGTGGCCAAACTACCTTGCTGTAATTGCAAGGGGTATTTGGGGCTTCTAGATTGCGACCACATACCTCGTCTCCCTCGGAGGCTTCGGCACGGACACGGTCTGTGCTATAAATGGGTGGAAAGATGTGTTGTAATGTGAGGAACACAGGTACACGCGTAGACCGTTACGTCACACGACAACCTACAAAAAAATAATAGTACACTCTTCTGGAGCCCCCCGAGTCAGAATTTAGGATAGGACCATTTTTCTCCGCTCCGGAAACGTACACGACGACCCACATCACAACGGCCGTCAGTGCAGACCAAACAATATGTAGATTTGTTTTACAGGAAATGGAAACGTACGTCAGCACTTATCAGACGGTTTGGCCTGAATACGGACACGTCACAAGCCCGTAGCACACGGTACTCACCTTCCGCATTTCTTTTCTCGCATCGGACGGCAGCAACAGCAGTAGCTCTCAGCCCGCGGCGTTGTCCAGCAGCCCGTTCACAGTACGTTCAACGTACATCGTTCATTTAGCACTGGTCCAGCGGCGCTAGTAGAGCACGCCGCAGCCTTATGTCACAAGGCGGTCACATTTCGATCCTTCACGCATCGAATACAAGAACGTTCCGCAAGACTAAATCTTCAGGCGGTACGGTCGAGTTACATCACCATGTGTTCATCACATTCCCGGTGCCGCTAGAGCACGTCCCAGCCTAAGTCACAAGCCGGTTACAGTACGACCTTTCACGCATCGGGGTACAGGAAGGGTTTACAAAGCCTCCGCCTCAAGGCGGCGTACCGTAAACGGTGTTACACATTGTATTCCGAATCTCGTAGGGGAACCTTCCCGTCCAAAGCCATGGTCGCCGGGCAGTAACCATCACTTTCAGTCCCTGACTCCGAGGCCGATACGTCACATCACGCATACCACGCCACGTCACAGGCCACTTACAAAAACCTGGAAACATGTGCATCCGTAACCCAGGTCACAGGGTAGCTACTTTCGCACGCATCACGCGGCGAAATACCGAGCCGTTGGATTACTCCACGCACCACACGCCGCTGTACAGGCCAGGCACCTATAGTAATATTTTATTCGCGTCACAACAAGCATCGCAGCTACATTACAGAACAATCACTCATCGGAATTTATTCACCCGCTGAATTTCACGTACCCGGTCCGTGTTTCTTGTTGAGCAGTTTCAAGTCAAGCACGACTCGCTTCTGGTCGTCAGCGAGAAGAAGAAGGAGGCACGGTGCACGACCCTACCCGAGGTCGCGGTCTTCGTAATGCATGCCAAGAGGGTCGTCGAGGGCCTGCAGACGGTATCGTAACTGGACCCGTCCCTAGCAGGGGGAACCTGCAAGATGCGCGCTCTTTCCAAAGGCATTGATAGTTGTATGCTGTCGCGGCAACCTGTTTTGGGTGCTCTTTGCGTTTACCGGGTGGTGTCGTAAATGTCAGACACCGATCCCGACATAGAAATGATAGCTATGAAGCCAGCAACTAAATACGTGCAGGTGTGTTGCGGGGAAAGAAAACGGGGCTTTGAACAATACCCCACGTGGGATGCGGGCATCGGTTTCGGGAGATTAGGCTCTGGCCTCGAGGAGCCCAACCCGAGAGACGGGTTGCACGGGAGTAGCGTCCATCAGCCAACTAGCCGCGCTGCAGCTCGACAGAACGGGTGGAGCTCAGGCACGTCGGGGTTCGCAGGGCATTACGGCCCCGGATCGGACGCGCGCGCGGGGGGTAACTGGGGGCAGAAGGGCGGTATAGGAGCCCATCGTCGTCAGTCGTCAGTTTGTACTCCCAAGGTAGAGTGCGCGAAATGCTCTAGCAACGGAGCACCTTCTGACCACTCCTTCCGCGTGTACTCTCGCACAAACGTGCTTTAAAACGCCGCCAGTCGGGCCACGTCAAACAAGCGTGCGCCAACTGATGAGCAAATGAGTCGATTCTTTCCGCAGAGAGGCAGCTATTATATCTCGGCTTGGGTGAATACTATCTCGCAAGATGGGCAGGGGTTCATCGTACGTTCAGCCCGTACTATAAACGATGAGGTAGGCAAGCAGCAGCTATCGTATAGGTACAGAGCGAGTGCAGCGCGCAGATTTCGCTTCGCTTACGCACCAGGGCTCCTTCACGATAGCAAGCTGTTGCCCATACGCAGATTAGAATAGGCCGCAACATGGCAATAAAGAAACGCGTAGACCCCTAGGCCCCAGAATTTGTTTTTTACGACTGTTTGGACGGGGTGTTTCAAGTATCAGCAGTAGGGACGGTGCACGGAGGCGTGCCGGATAAACAGATAATAAGGAGGTTTTACATGTAGCAGTATACTTCGGGGTTCCTTTGGATTCGTCAGCAGTAGTCATGGTCGGAAACGGTCAACGGGGTAGACTCACGGCCAAGCCCATGATGGGTCCGAAATAGTATTGATAGAGATGATGAGAGCACATCACAGAGAAGGGGCGGGCGGCCCGGTCCCATTTGTCCCTTTTCCTTTCGTTTGTTTTGTGTCTGGTGGACTGGTTGTGTACTTTGCCCGCATCAAACAACGACCCCGGGCCAACACGAGGGAGCACAGACTCGCCCGGGATCAGCATCGTATAGATAATAGTTCATCTAAATTACGTTCTGAATCGAGAAAATATATATTAATATTATGACCAGACCACAGACTCGAGAAACGCTTGGAAGGTCAATTACTCTCTCGACCCACTCCGGGGCGGCACGGTCATTCCAGGTCTCAAGAGTCGTACCAAGCAGGCCTCGTCTCACACAAACAAAGCAAGCCAGCACGGACATTTGAGGTTTCAACCACAGATATACGACTTCTGGCCCGTCGGAAATTTTAGGCAATGGTTCATTGTGCGCGGTTTCACTACACAGCCTGACGGAAAAGGAGCGCTTCACTCTCTTCATTGCGGGTCTCTCCGGTACAACCTAACCATTTGCAGCACTCTGAGTCACCCCCTGCCCCCCCTCCCTCCTCCATTCCCCCCCCGACTAAAATCGACACCCAGACGTAACGACGAAAAAGGGACATGACATTCTCTACTTAGCATATAACGTGCCCCCAAACAATGCACCCTAAGGGGACTAGGAGTATTGAGAACACAAACTTCTGTACATCGTGCAAAAACACACATCGACCGGCGGGACTACCGCACGCACCGCGGCGGAAGATCACCACGGCAGCAGATGCCGCGGACAGCCCCACACAGGTTTAGCACTCCACGGTCGCTGTCATCGGTCGTGGTGGCGAGCTCCATGCTGTCTATTTCCGGGGGCACATTTAGCTTAAGGTGCCCCCGACAATTTCACGGAGAAATCATGAGTATATTGAGAAGACGAAGCCGACTGTATAGCGAGAAAGAAACGATGACCGACGGGGCCACCGCTCTGGCCTCGGCAGCAGCGGAAGCCGTAGACAACCCCTGGACAGGTCTAGTGTCCCACACGGTCTCGTTGATCCTCGTAGTGGCGTGCTTCCTATTGCTTGTTTTTTCCGAGGCGTAACGTGCCCCCAGACAATGCACCGTGGGGAGATCATGAGTGTTGAGAACACGAACACGTCTATACATCGGGCGCGAACCGACGCCCGGCGGGATTACTGCACACACCGCGGCAGTAGATGCCGTAGACAGCTCTCACGATGATGTGGCATCCTGCCGTCGCTGTCATCGCTCAAGGCGTCAGGTTTTGCATCTCTGGAGGCACTTCTAGCTCAATGCACCATCAATTCTGGTGGCAAAACAAGCCGAAGTGCTCCCAATTCCTGGCGCACAAAACGCTGACCTGATCCCGGGGGTGTCGTTAGCCAAAACTCCCTCGGAGGCACTTTTACATCACTTCCCTTCTTGTTTCGTCATGGCACAGATGGCAGGGAGCCCCCCCCCCCCCTTCAAAGCGTGGGCGTAAAACAATGGTTGTGGAGACGTTGAACAATGTAGTACACCATTAGGCGTGCCGGATTGAGACGCTGTCGACGCTTTGTGGGGTTTACTACTGCATATGCACAATATTTAACGTCTCCGCAGGTGTTGGTTTTACGCCCACATTATGCGAGGGGGGGGGGAGTCCCGGCCACCTGCGTGGATGGTTAAGTACATGGTTATACAGAAGCGGTAGCGGTTAAAGTTTCTCCGTGGCCACCGCGCACTAAATATGTTCTACACACGAACAAATTAATCTTGCGAGGAGGCGATATGGGTCTTAAGACGGAGGAAAAAACACCAAAATATGGGCAAAGGCGGCCAAAGGGCCTCGGCGGTAGAATTCGCAGCGCAGGCCCTCGGACCCTCAGCAGGTACAGCAGGATCGCTGCTCCCGTGGCCATCCGGCCCTCGTCGACAAAATTTCAAAAAGAGAGAGCCGGTCTCGGGAGGCAGCGATCCCGGTGATGGCGCACTAAACTAGAGCAAAGCCCTCTTCGGGGTGGTGCCTTATTATGTTCTTGAGGTCTTTACGCGAGGAGGAGGTCAATATTATATATCTCACCTAAAACTTGACTTCGAACAAGTTTGTTTGCGCAACCCGACCAAATGCTGTGTCGACGTTCTGGGACAAACTATGCTACATGCAAGGAGAAGTATCAAACTGTCCGGCAATAGCTCACCGGTCCGATAATCTTCAGCCGAAAAGCGCGGCCTCTATCGTGGGATGAGTCTGTTACATCTCTATACCTTAGAGCCCGAGGGCTCACGCTTTTTGTTTTTGTACCGCAGCGAGCGTTGGTCCGACCATGGAGGACGGGCAAGGCGTTCTACGATAGAGGTCCACCCTAATTTTTCTGAGGATCCTCACTTGACCTTAAGGAGCTCCATACCTCACCCGAAAACTGACTTCAGCAAAAACCCGATTGCACCACGATGAATAATTCCATTGTCCAAGTATGAAAAAAATGCCATTTTTCGAAACAAGATTGGCATTTCGACGATTTTTAATTGAGGAGCCCGGCTATTCAGAAAACATTATACAGGAAATGTGCTACCTCCATCGTAGAACGCGTCGGGCCGCAACACAAACTAAGTTGTCCGGTCCGACACTTGGGAGAGCGCGTTCCGGCATGCGAAGCTCGAGGGGTGGGATATAGTTAGAGCGGCGGGGGATGACGGCAGAATGTTGTGCAAGTCTGCGTTTTTCGGAGGGCAGATCCAGGCCGAGAAAAACCTCCGATGCAAAAAAGTGTAGTAGCTGGTGCGGGTTTAGGGTTCTCATCGCTTTAATGTGTTGGACACTGGGTAATGAGACTCTCAAAAGTCAGTCCGAGGCTTCTACGACAGAGGCTCACCCTATTTTTTCTGAGGCTTCTCACTTGACCTTAAGGAGCTCCACACCTCACCCGAAAGTTGACTTCAGCAAAAATTAAATTTGCATCCCGATGAATAATCCCATGGTCCAAGTATACAATAACGTCTTTTTTCGAAACAAGATTGGCATTCCGGCGATTTTGGGTGAAGGAGCCCCCGTCATTCAGAAAAAACATTATTAGCTGAAATGGGCTATTACGGAGGTACATGGTTAATAGGACCTATGGTATACATAAAAGCCTATATATTTACCTATTTTTACTAACAAAATTCGGTCCCGTTAACTATGGACCCCCGTAATACCTCTATCTTAGAATGCGTCGTCCGCCAATACGGCATCGCAGTAGCAGCAGTAAGCCCGTCAGAATGGGCCCTCGATGATGGCACCGCAACAGCAATAAAAGCGCACATACTATATTAAGGCATGGTTGCTGCGTTGAACTCTCACTGTCGATATCTACGTGCGGTGATACCCGGCGCGTTAGGTTGTACCGGGAAAGTTCGTCCATCCCAACTGCTTGCTATATTTTGGAGGCATGCCACGGCGGGAGAGGTGCATTTCATTGTCTTCGGAGCTCCTCGCACGAAACGTGGCTTCCAAGAAGCTTGTCCTCGCAAACCAACCAACATGTATATATATATATATATATATATGCGCTACGTATATACTCCGAAAACACATACCGTTGTGAGTGGTTCCTCTTCAGAAGTTCTGTGCCGGTATATGTCAGCCAACAATATCGGCACATAAAGCGGCAACGGGCACTATCCCCACGGACGCACACATAATTTGAATTTTTCGTGGCAGTGCCGGCGGCATGTAGAGGCGTGTCGCTGCATGTCACGGGAAGGTCCACGGGTCACCATCCGCCGCGGGACGTGCCAAGGTTGCGCCCGTGGATATAGCCGTGGGACTTTCCATGGCATCCCACGGCAAGCTCCGCGGCAACGTCCACGGTAAACGTCTACTGCAAAAAGGCCCATGGCAATGAGGCTTTCCACGATAGAGATTCACCGTAAAGTTTCTGAGGGTCCTCACCTGAGGAGCTCCATTCCTCGCCCGAAAACTGACTTCATTGCTTCTCGAGGAATATTCCCATGACCCCAGTATACTGCAAGACCATTTTTCGAAACAAGACTGGCATTCCGACGATTTTGGGATAAGGAGCCCCGTCATTCAGAAAAAAAATAGCTACCTCTATCGTAGAACGCGTCTAATACCCACGACAAGACCCGCGGCGGCCGAACCCTCGACAAGGCCCGCCGCAACAAGACCCGTGGCGATACCCGCGACAAGACCCGCGGCGAGACCCCCGGTAACACTCGCGGCGAGTCCCGCGGCAACACCCGCAGAAAGTACCAGGGCAAGTCCCCACGGCAAGTTCCGTGTCAACACCCCACCTGGCACCCTGTTCCCATCTGGTATTTTGACCCCGCTGTGGGCGCACAAAGCGTCCTCCAGTGTAGCCGTCACAGTTTGTGGCACGGGAAGCGTATAGCCAGGTTATCCCTACCAGTCCGCCTGTTACCTTTTGCTACCCTGTCTGCCGCCTCCGTCCTGCGTTCGTCGACTATGACCCGCCCCTCGGCGTCGGACAACACGAAATAAGCCAAGCAGGCTCGTCATCCACCCACCACGCCACACGGCTCCTTTTATAAGGCTATATGAACAGAAGAAAGGAAGGGTCAAGCGCAAAAAGAAAAAAAAGAAGACAAAGGAAGACCGCGTTCGTGCCAGCTGCAGCGCCAGTTGGCGGCACGAGTAGCATACAGTATAGGCCCGCCAACAAAAAACTCCTAATTCGAGTGAGCCTCATACTACTGTTATTTGTTGCTCGAAGCCAGGTATTTTTGTATATATCTCTCACCACAGGTATTGAAACGATTTTTTCTTGTATTGATTTTTCTCACTGCTGAATTCCATATGTGCCAAGCGATTCCGCAGGCGGGCATATATAGCGGACAACCGGCATCACTCAACCGGCATTATAGAGGGACAAATACTGCTGTTGTACACGACGAACGATCTCATATCCTACGGCAGTAGTTGCTCAAGTTATGATCTCAACCAGTTAGGCCCAAAAGGTGCAAACCATACCGTGGGGGTGAGTCATTTACTTGCATCCGCAGCAGCGGCGGCGGCGCAGAGGAACGCCCAGAACAGCAGTCGTCGCGCGAATTTTTAGTACTGCGGTCCCGATTCGGGGACAAACCACTCTAATTCCAAGTACTTTGTAACCAAAACGGGACTGCAGTACTAAAAGGGCTAAGTTTGTACCTGGTACCAACTATGTTCTTGTTGTACGGTTTCTTCGGTGTGTATTAAGGCTCCAACTTTCTTCGTACTACAGCAGTACGTTGGGCTACCTATTACGATGATATTGGATCGAGATGTGAGCTGTTGAGAGCTAGCCCGTCGTTGGAGGGGAAAAATAAACTTGACGGACCGACCTACTTTTAATTTCAGTCGGTGCTGTTTTTTCATGAGGCCATACATACGCAATATCACAGGCAGCGTGCAAATCGCCGCGGCCCTGCTGTCCGAAGCGTTCCTCAAAAGGGTCACGAAATCGTTCGACTGTTTTTTTCGTATAATAGATAAATTCCGGGTGAAATTACAGGTATACCAGTGCACAGCGCGTATATACATAGATATATGTGACAGTGTGAATACATGTGTACCAGGTAAAGATATGAGTTTCGACGAAAACGTCTGTTGTTGTTTTCTTCACGGTGTTGTTGTTGTTTTCTACACGTTAAATATTTCTATCTACCCGTCGGCATCCAGCACAAAACCAGTGTCCGTGCCGATTATTCGATCCTAGAAGAGACACCAGTTCTGTGGTCACAAAGCTACGCCACACAGATACTACGTTGCCACGTATGCAATGCGATGCCATGTCCTAGAGAAACGAAACGAAACAAAGAGAAAAACAAAAACGAAAACAAAGAAGACAACTAAGAACCACGGCAAAATAAAAGGCAAACCAACGCACAAAGCATATCCTCCAGGTACCAGGTACGTACGTACTTCACAACAGCTGACTGACCTTGGACTGACCGACGTGTTTTTTTTTTTCTATTGCGGGGGACCATAGTTAATGGGACCAAATATTGTCAGTAAAAATATTTAAACATATAGGTTTTAATGCATGCCATAGGTCCTATTAACAATAGTTTTTTTCCAACAATGAAATAACCGCCGGCGTCCCCGGCGGCTTCGGAGGTACTTGTTGCGCCTACTATTTCTACCGGGTGCACATGATGTAAGAGTAGGGGGGTTTCTCTCACAGAACCCGGTCGTCCCGGCAGTCTGAGAGTGATCGGTTTCTAAAACTACTGCGTGTTGTAAACCGAGTTCCACTCCCACCTTAGTTGATTTGACCTTACTTTTGGTAAATAAGAAGGGACCAATTGCTGAAGGGGCCTTCGTCTATTACGGGGGACCATAGTAAATAGGACCAAATATTATGAGTAGAAACAGGTAAATATAGTTTTTTTGTGTGTACCGTAGGTCCTATTTACTTCGGTCCCAGGTACTAGTGGGTACAGGCACCATAAAAATGCAAGGCACGAACCGTAATGGGGAGGGAGAGAGAGAAGAGAGTCTGCTTTCTGACCCCGGATCTGAGCAACGTACTACTACTACTCGTACTACAACTACTACTACTATAGTACGGGTAGAGAAAAGGAGGGCACAAGGATCATAAAGGGGACGGAAAAATACAAGAACAAAGCTACTCTCAATACATACGAGCATTAAAAGCGGGAATCGCGAGAGTGTGAGCTACCAATAGCAAAACATTCAGACGAGCACTGCTGTGAATGCTGAACTGCTGAACCCTTTCCGCGATGCAAACAAAGACAGGTATGCGCCGGGGGGGAGAAGGGACGTCAACACAGCAGACCCGTGATCACCGGGCTTGTCCAGAAACTGGAAAGTAAAGATAAAATAAAGGGTTTTAGCCAAAATCAGGTATACCTGGCCACTTTTGTACCAAAAACAGCTACACTGAAATCAAGTACAAACAATCCCCAGGAGCCCTTCTATTGGCCAAGCTGATATTGTAACTGATTTTGGCACGAAAAGGCCAAGGTACACCTGATTTTTCTACTCTGTCTAGCTTTCAACTGATTTTGGCCAACTTTGAACCAATCAGAGAGGCCATATGTACACGCTGTGTTTTCTCTCCGTGTGCGTCTGCCCTCCCTCGGTTGAAATTCCTCTGTATTGACGTATAAACTCTGTACTCGTACGTCGTACGTAAAAGTACGTATATACAAGCATACATGCGTACGCTGGTTTCACTTTTTCTCCTTTGGGGTGTGCGATGTGCTTCAGTTATTAATAGTTGTGTGTTGTGTGTACTCTGTTGTTTTCTATGTTCACAGCAGTCTTTACAGCACCACGGACACTCGGCGCTTCGTCTGCACCACCCCGCGTCGAGGTGGTCTCAGGTTTGGTACGACAAGATAATTCGCCGAGCAGGCGGTTCCGCGAGGACGGTCTGGAAGCTTTAAAGCTGTCAACGGGGGGGGGCGCCAGAGTAAATACTCTTGACGCTCCCGCCGTGGTGAAACAAACGAAGCATATTAATAGTGACTCTTTGCAGGTCCAAGTGGAGCCCATGGTACCTACACCGTGAAGAAAACAAAGCAATTCAGATTTTGGAGGACATGTGGCACGCTCAATAATGCTTTAGGCGCATTCTTTTTTTTAACGGATTGTCATGGACATCACACCGCTCGTGGAGCGCGTTTTTTACTTGGTTTTAGTATGTACCTGATTTTGTCTCCAACGGATCAGGTATACCTGATTTTGGCATTTGCCCTAAAATAAATGAGAGAATAATGTATTTGAAGTTCAGGACACACGCGTCCCACGTATGGCGCAGTTTAAAAAAAATTGAATACACGTGACTCAACCACTTGGTCAATCGAACTCACGCAACCACCGGCCCATGCATGTGTAACAGATCTTCTTATAAAATTCGCATTTGGTGTCAAACCAATAGACGGCGCGAGTCGATATGAGAGGAGGGCAGAAAGGACTGAGGTTTTGTCGCGATAAAAACGAAGGCACGAACCGGGGGGAGGTATAGCCTGCTACGTGTCCCCGGATCTACTATAGATTACGACCGTTGATAGGAGGAAGAGAACAGGGAAAGGCGAAGACAGTCAATTAATGGGAAAAATAATAAGAACAAACGAACATAACAAACACACAAAGAAATCAAAAGCAAAACAAAGAAAAGAAAATCCTCCCCGCGTTTCACATTGTTTGATAGGAATGAATGCCGTATAACACGTATATCTCGATCTTTTGACAATTAATTACGTATCATATACACACGGATTACATACGCCGAGGGTTAGGTTTATACGTTTGGGGCTTAGAGGAGCAGATCAGGGGGGGGCGCTTAATAAAATTATACAGCAGTGTCATTCTTTCCCGAAAAATTGAGAGCGTTTTCAACGAATTCTTGTTTGGGGACTATTACGGGGGTCCATAGTTAACAGGACCTATGGTCTACATAAAAACCTATATATTTTCCTATTTTTACTAACAAAATTTGGTCCCGTTAACTATGGACCCCCGTAATAGTATACAGCAGTAGTCCCGCTTACACACAACAAACGTCACTACGACCCCGCCAGTACCAGGCGGTCTGGCCAGTATACAAATCGATATTGCCACGCCGACAAACGCCTACAACACCCAATCCATGTCGGCGGTAAGAATCTACGCCCTGGGTTACGTGGCAGCTACGACATCAAGAGATGGTTGCTGCGCTGAGGCATCAGCGGCGGCGGAAGCAAACCATGAGGACAAAAACGGTGTAGTCGGCGATCACGTCGTTGCGTGCACACCGCTGGACGTGGCAGCGGTGACCACTTGTCCGATGGTGTGGGAAGACTCTGCGCGGCGGAAGAGGGGGATGGAGCGGCCGAGCAGTTACTTCTGTTGCCGGGAGCAACGACCCCGGAGGTGCGGTCTCATCCTTGCTGTTGTCAGAATCGCGTACGATCGTCGTATGTATGGTAATAAATTGTTCGACCTTCTTCCTGGCGGTAGAGGAAACAAACGCGGGACCCGAGCTCGGGTCAAAGATGTCACGAGACAGCACCAATTTCCCCCCTTGATAAATACATACCTGGTACGAGTAGTAGCTACTTTGCCTTGACATGCCTTGACTGACGTCAAACTGCTAGGTTTTAGTGTGGAACATTCGGCTTCTCGGCGCACGTTTTGCGCTGCTTGATATTGTCTCATGACATCTTCGGCTCAGACAGGGGCATCGCTTTTTGACCAAGCTGTCTCTGGGACTAATAAGACTAATAAGGCTCATTCTTATTGGAGAGTTTTTTCGTCAGAATTTCGAAAGTTCGGACATTAATCGGAGACATGTATCAACACACGGAAGAGTTCTGTCACTATTCGTGAAATTCCCCAGAGGCAAATAAAATGAGGTTTGTTAAATTTCACACATTTGGAGAAAAAAACATCAGGAAAATCTGGGAGATCGATTACAGAAATGGATGAAAAAAACATGGAAATCCTGGGGAAAAGCTCTCTGAAATGAATGACCCTTAGCCTCAACTGAGGAAATACCCTAATACGGGGGACCATAGTAAATAGGACCACATATTGTTAGTAAAAATAGGGAAATATATAATTTTTGTGTGTACCGTAGGTCCTATTTACTATTGTCCACCGTAATACCATGTCGTTTTTTTCTTGAGAGATATTTTTCGTAATGTACGTGAGATTATATACATATATTTATAGGTCGACGGGTTCTGGCCTTACGTCTTTTTTTTATCGAAGCCAGTTTTGAGCAGATTGTCGAGCTCCTGAAGTGAGGAACTTCAGAAAAATCCCGGGTGCACCCTCAGCGTAAGAAGCAAGCTTTTTTTCTCGATATTACGTGAACTACGGCAGCATAGACAGGAATAAGAAATGACCTACCGGTATGACGCAAGGGTCGGAAAAACAAAATGTGAACCGTCACAAGATTTGTTTTCCGCCAGACAGGGGGGGGGGGGGTGTACTCGATAGGAGAGATGTACTCGATCTCATGCACGGCCGTAGTCGTATGACCATAGACTCTCGCATCCCTACAATGCCGGGACGGAGCATGCCGGGTTTTCACCGACCAGGCAGACATTGCTTGCACCAAGCGCGAAGCGCCGTGAGGTGTCCGGCGAGTCGCATGAAGGGTGACCTGCATCCTACTAAGAACCGCTTGTGAGGCGGACTTGCATATGGATGACAGCTTCAATGAGTTAGTTTAATTTCCGGTGTGGACACTTCCAGACAGGGGGGGGGGTAACTAGAATCAAGTGAAGAAATATGAAAGAATGAAAAATACATCCTTTTTTCTTATTTCATCATGTGATCACAACGGTTGGAACGGTTTTCCATTCCGACCTCTGGAGGGGTGATGTGTCGTTTTCTCTTTTTGACGGATGTCCCTGTACGACGCAAAAAACAGTAAGGTTCACATTTTTAGGGGCGCTATTTGGATTATTAGAAAATCGTGCTCTCAGTCTGTCGCTTTTAGGACCGTTGCCAGTCCCGTTTCAGGTACAGACACTTCATTAAACGTCTGAATGGTTTGTGCCCAAGCGGGACTGCAGTCCTCAAGACGTTAAGGTTGTTCAAGGGTTCTAGCTCACACTACCGTAGGCGAGTAATATACGGCAGCAGTTACTAGTAGCAGCAGCAGCAGTAGTAGTAGTAGTAGTAGCAGCAGTAGTAGTAGCAGCAGCAGTAGTAGTAGTAGTAGTAGTAGTAGTAGCAGCAGCAGCAGCAGCAGCAGCAGTAGTAGTAGGAGTAGTAGTAGTAGTAGTAGTAGTATTCATAGTAGTAGTTGTAGTGGTGGTGGTGGTGGTGGTAGTAGTAGTAGTCCCTTTCTAATTAGTGCCGGATGAAAGGCGCCGCCTGCCCACACTGTAATCAAGTGATGTACGGCAGGCGTTTCTTGTTGGCGGGTGCATGCCGCATACCGTCATCGCGTGACGTACAGCAGTAGTATTAATAGTGATCCATCCCTCTACGGTGCCGGTTGAATGGTGCCTACTGCCCGCAGGTGTAACCCTTTTAGGGCTGCAGTCCCGTTTTGGGGGACAAACTACTTACAATTTGAATGGTTTGTCGCCAAAACGGGACTGTCATGCTAAAAGGGCTAAGACAAGATCCGAACTAAGAATTAACCGACATGGCAGGGTGTGGAGTGGTGCAGGTTGCCGCTACTTCAAGTGCCGGTTGTTGGCTGGCGCATACCGGCACTACAAGGACACCATTGCGCTATGACTAAGGTCACAGGCTGACGCCCAAAAACATCTCCTGGTTCCTGGGTTTCCGGTGGGTCTACTCTCTAGAGATTTTATCGGAACATACTAAACAAGTCCTTATTTCAATACGCGGCGTTTAGAACTTCCGGCTGGTTCGTGCTTACCAGAGAGCAACCGTGACACAGTAGTCGCTTGCGTTTCTCTCGGGATTGGTCTCCCGCAGGTTCTCAACACCTCGAGGTAGAGGTGCTGCAGTGGTCGAAAACGGTCGAAATTTGGCGTGCACAAAATGAGACCAAAAGCAAAAGTTTTAGCCTAAAGCAGGCGTACCTTGTCAATACTGCACCACGACCAGCTACTACGGGCTGCACATTGATACAAATCAAGCTCCAAGAGCCTTGCCACTAACCAGCCTCAACATCGTACCTGTTTTTGGGTTGAAACTGGCCAGACGCAACTGGATTGCCTACGAACTTGGTCTATTAATGGCAGATGTCCCTTTTTTTACACCTGTTTTGAACATATCTCGTCCAGAGGCAAATTCCCGTCAAACGATGCAGATCGTATTTTCATCTACTTTGAAGCGAGATACAGGCGAAAGCCCACTTTTTGCCGGCTCCAGCTGTGGAGATTTTAGCGCAAAACGGGCACGATGGATGTCCAAAAACTCCTCGATTTCGAGGAATTGGACCTGCACCCAGTTAGTACCGCTTTTTTTCTTTTCTTAAAAAAGCCTGTGGGCCGAGAAAAGCCTGTCCATGAAATCTCACACTTTCGGCTGCGGGGCAAGCAAGGGGGCCGTGGGTACATTTCGACGCATGTCTGGATCCCGGCCGAGCAACGTGGCGGTGCTCGCGGCATTGACCGTCGCTGAGCTGGCTGTTTAAGCAAGGGATTGTTTTCCGCCTCCCCGAGCCGAGTAGGTGACATGGAAAACCCTACATTTCTTTTTTTTTCAAAAGTAAATAGCCCGCCACCCTCGGACACTTCTTTAAGCCCCCTCTGCTGTACACATGTTTTCAACCTCAGCAGAAAAAGTAGCAGTAGCAGCAGCAGCAGCCGACATACGGCAGCAACAGCAGTACACATCTGTCGGCCGTCGTATCTGTTGCACTAAGCCCTTTGACGGGCAGCGTACATCTAACACCGAGCGCGGTGGTGACCACAAAATCGCCTCCCTCGGTCCGTCTACCTGGGGGAAATTGGTATACCAGCTATGGGTGTCATACCTCGCTAGTTGTCCAGCAGCAGAAGCAGCAGCAACAACAGCATGCAGCAGCAACAGTACACATCTGTCGGCCGTCGTATCTGCTGCACCAGGCCCTTTGACGGGTGGTGTACACCCAACACCGAGCACGTTCGTGACCACAAAACTGTCTCCCAAGGTCCGTCTACCTGGGCGAATATGGTACCACAGGTATTGATGTATACCTAGCCATAGGTGTCCAGTCGCACGCTCTCAGCAGCAGGGAATCGCTACGGGCAAGAGCCACATATTGCCAAGCCCACACTGCCTCCCGTCTCGCTGTACGCACCGGACACAGCCCACACTACCTAACTGCCTGACTGATATTCCTGCCGTATGATACAACGAGCTGGGTGTGCACTTCCAGCAACGAAGAATTTTCTCCACTGAGTTTTCTCCCCGGTGAAAATCTCAACAATTTTGAAATTGCCCGCTTTTTACGTGAACTATTTTAGTTTTTGGTCTACCACAGCAGCAGCAACAGCAGCAGATATAGCAGATACAGCAGCAGCAGTAAACATCTGTCGAGCTTCGTGTATGTTTTACCTAGCCGTTTGACGTACACCACAAACCTCACACCGAGCACGTATGTGACCACAAAACTGGCTCCCTCGGTTGGTCTACCTAGATCAGGTATCTACTGTACTATCTAGGTATTATACCTATTACTAGTGAGGTGTTCAGTCGCACGTTCTCAGCACCAGGTAATCGCACCGGGCAAGATCCACAGGGTCGGGCTCATTCTGCCGCCCGTCTCCCTCTACCCCCCCCTGTCTCGGTGTGCATCTGGCATAAATAATAGTAGTAATTGTAACAGAATAGTAGTAGTAGTGGTTGTAGTGGTATAGTGGCAGTGATATTATTTGATACCAGGTAGTAGTATTTGTATTTGTAGTAGGAGGGGTAGTAGTATAGTAGTAGTATAATAGTAGTAGCAGTAATAGTAGTATAGAGCAGTATTTGATAGTAGTACTAGAGTAGTAGTATTGGTAATAGGTAGTAGTGCTACCGTTGCCACGAGTCTGCTGCTGAAACCATGAATTTAGTGTACACGCTGCTTTCGAGAGTAATTAATTTAAACGCAGAGAGAAACATTGATTTCCTGATAAGCGCAGATGTGCAGATATTTTCTCATGACGCGACTTCTACTGCAGCATGATGTTGCCATGAGGCAGCTGCTGTTGCCGTGAGAACGACTTCGACTGTCATTATAATTTTTTCATGACAAATTGATGCAGATAACTTCTTCATCGTGCCCCCACCGTACGTATACCCGTACATGAATAAATAAATGCAGAGAAGCTGCTTCCTGCAAATAGTGATGTTTTGGGCTATTTGGCCTATCTGCATGATTGACGCTGTTTTTGATACCCAGGTATGGTATTCTGAAGTAAGTTAGTATAGTACAAAATATTAATCTCGAATACATATGTCAGAAACGACCTTCCAACAGCAGCAGTGCGTGCTACTTGAGTATATACGCAGTGTTAACATTACGGTAGTATTCCTCGTATTTGTATCTGACATTGTGCAGCGCGTATTCCTATCACGCCATCCACATACATACGTATATTAAGGGGTATTTTATAATCCAATGACCATGAGACGAGGAACGTGCTACGACTACCTCTCAGACCTGAATATTTTACACAATCACACCAATAATATCGTTCCTGACTCAGAGTAAATAAAAAACATACCAAGGGATTATGCATGAAACGAACTATTGCGAGGATCCCAAAGAGACTACAGTAGACAACGTTATGAGCCAGCTCCGATTTTTTTACACGTACTGTACATCCGAGCTCCTATTTCAATCCGTCAAAGCGGAATTTTAGGAGGGGGAGGCTGTTCGCGTATTACATTGTTTCACGGCTAGAAGCATTTCCTGGTAAGTGTTGTGGTACTGTTTTGAATGAGGCCGAAAGACCGATACTTACCTGGGTCCAGTTGTTGGGATCGCATTTGAACTGTTTGGGAGGCGTATCTTAGATGGAAAACCAGGGGTTTTCTCCGTGAGGCACGAGCCTTGTTCCCAGTCTCTCATCGTGCTCGAAGGAATGAAGCTGGTTTTCCACTGGCGCGACGGGCAGTGTCATGTTTGACCTGTTCCAGTGGAGCCGAAGGAGCACTGCGCACTTGGAGCGGCGTGCCTGAAGACGAAAGAGGGCCTGCAGATCTTGAGGACGACTTGAAGAGCGGGGTTCGGGTGGGTGACAACAAAGTGTCCACCGGAGAGGGCTTCCTCCCTGTAAACCTGATGAGGGAGGGGGGCGATGTCGCTAATCTTGTCGACTCCTCCTTGATATAAAAAGGTTGGAGCGGCCACCGTTATTGCCAGGAAACACCGAATCGAGCTTCAACCGAGAGTTCGGGGTTTCGGTGACCACCTTCCCGGACCTCAAACCGACCGCCACCGCATGGCCGGGAGGTGGAGGATGGGGACACCCTCGCTGAAAAAAACGACGGGCCGGCGCAAAAACCGTGGTGCTGCGTAGCTCGCGGCTTGGAAATGCGGCGTTTGGCGCGCCTGCTCTTGTGCCCAGGCTGAGGGGACAGGCGTTTAAGGCGCAGGCACCCGACGCCGGTGAGGAGACGCCCAAGGGCGAACCGCAGAAACAAGTGTGACTGAGTCTCTGCGTCGGTGCGAAGTACGGGACAACGCGCTCGGCCCGGTCGGGTTAGGTCGACGCTTAGCGCCAGGCGAGCCTGGGACACGAGAATCTTGTGAAATCAATTTTATGTTTTCCTGGCAATGCTGGCGGCGGACAGGCGGGGATGGACTTTTCCGCCGTCGACCTGTCAGTTACCGGCATGGAAGGTGCCTGGCTGGCCTATGTTTGGTGTTCCGCCAGATGTATGAGAAGCACCAGAGCCAATTCCCGAGACGGGGGCAGGAGTGGAAGAGGCGGGGGTGCTCGGAACACCACCCTGAGAGCCAGATTTAAACTGCTGGTATCCTCGTTCGGCGTGTGTGTTGTGGTCGTCGCTCTGTGTGTTCTGCGGATCCTGGCCATGGTGCTGCCCATGCGAGTGGCCGAAGCGGCGCTTTTGTTATTTCTAGCTGTCTGTCTGGTCGTGAGGATTGTCTCGCGGCGGTGTCGGACCATGCGTTCTTGCCAACGTCGGAACGCCTCGCCGTCGTCGCCGAGCGTTTCGATGTCGGTGTTGCGAATA
The DNA here is from genome assembly GCA_031763025.1 of Macrocystis pyrifera. Classification (NCBI taxonomy): domain Eukaryota; class Phaeophyceae; order Laminariales; family Laminariaceae; genus Macrocystis; species Macrocystis pyrifera. The sequence goes on from JASSKH010000031.1 coordinate 3,235,331, forward strand.
CCGTTAAGATTTTAGAAGGGGGAAGCTTGGTTTATCTCGTATTTTATATCATTTCGCCTTCTTCGTCCTGCCGACCTGCCGCCGTTCGGGACCGGGCGGCGACCTGGATCAAACATACCAAGCATACTGGGGCACAGGACCGCCAAGCTTTGGGAGTTTACCGTTCGCTTTTCCGTAGACACCTGCTCGCACCAGCCCTCTTGCGGGTGGTATGGCAATAGTTTTCCTTCACAATTTATTCCTGACCCTTACGGCTAGGTCATGCATTTTTTGTTTTTTTTTATGTCCTTTGTCGATTTCGTAAACTTGCCGTTCAGAGTTGTGGGAGTTGGGTTTTGAGGAGCTGCACCTTCGACTTATATTGTGGCTCGTCGAATCCGAATTCCCATGAATTTCCCATATTTATGCATATACGGCTTATCAGAGTGGGCTAGAGGTATGGTACTGCTTTGAATGAGACTGGATGGCCGGTAAATACCTGGCTTCAGGTATTGAGGACGTGTTTGTAGTACTTGAGAAGCGTATCTTAGGTGGAAGACCAGGGGTTTTGCCATCGAGACACGATATTTCCTCTCTCTCATCGTGCTCGAAAGGGATATAGCTGCTCTTCTTTTATCTCCAAGCGTTCAACACACGTGAGCACCAACGAGTACCTGCTCAACAGGCAAACACAACAAGGTGTCTCGACCTTGAACTTAACATAGGATCAAGGTACCGCCGCAGACACATCACAATCCAACCACTAATCCTAACCCTAGCCCCAACCCTGACCCCAAATGGGATCCAAAATGGACCAGGAACGGAGGAAGAACGCGGCTGCGTCGCTTTCGCACCGTGCAAGAACGTTGCGGGAACGTTCTGAACACGCGGAACGCGAATTCCGAAGTGCGGATCACGCCTCCATATTTTGTTCAAGGCGAATGATTCCCCTACAAAATTGTAACACCCTACAAAATTATAGTGAATCCTGCCACGTTGCATGTTGTGTACGGCGGTTTAATGTCGTCAGTGGTGCAGCATGATGCAGAAAAAATCACGGCTCTACGATTTGTAGGGCGGGAGGAAGAGCTCAAATTCAGAGCATGATAATTAGACGTGGCATCTGGACAAAAAAAGTCTGCCCTTTGCTTGATCTGAGTGGCAGTTGAGACCCCAATAGTTTTCCTGCTGGAGACCGGTGAAAGGGACTGGGAGCTGTAGAGGTCTGTCGGTGTACTGGTCGTAAAAGCCCACCACGACGAAAGGTATATGAACAGGTGTAATGTAAAGATCGGCGGTATGGCCCTGCAACCTCTCTCTCGGAAAATATTGCTGACAGAGAGGCGTATCCCCTGCTTCGAAGTTAGCAAATAGACAAGGTATTGTTATAGTCTTTACAGCATGCTGAATGATGCTGAACGAAATGTTGTTGTTTGGGCAGAAGCTAAAATCAGGTACACCGGTTCCGTTCAAGCCAAAAACAGTTTCCTACCGAACCCAGGTAAAAGCATACGCCACGAGCGGTATTTTTGGCCATGAGAAATCATTCTTCTTTTTTTTTTTGCGCCTGAACATTGAGCGTGTGGGCTCCAAAACCTGATTTCCTTTATTTTCTGTACGGAATGTAGGTGCCACGGGCTCCGCTTGGACGTGCAGAGGTTCACCAGGCTTCGTTTGTTTCGCCACGGCGGTAGCGCTAAGAGCATTTATTCTGGCGCCCCCCCCCCCATTGCCAGCTTTGAGGCCTATCCTCGCAGAACCGCCTGCCCGGTACGAAATTATTTTGCCGTACCAAACCTGAGACCACCTCGACGCAGGGTGGGGCGGACGAACCGCCATCTGTGTCCAGGGTGCTGTAATATGACTCCTGTGACCATACAAAATGGAAAATAACGGCAGAGTACAATGTATTTTGGGGTGTGCAATCTGAAAGCTATTTTTATTGAAAACGTAGACTAATCCAGGTGTATCTGGCCAGTTTTGAGCCAAAAATTGATACGGTGTGAGGCTGGCTAATGACAGGGCTCCTCGCGTGCGTGCGGTTTACTTGTTTTTTAGAGTCTACCTGAGTTTGGTCCATAATGGACCAGGCATGCCTTATTCGGGGTAAAACCTTTATTGTTTTAGCAACCATCGACATCGAGTCATCTTAATGCTCAGAATACTGTGAACGGAAATCGCATCTATTATTACCGGGGACCATAGAAAATAGAACCAAATATTGTTAGTAAAAATTGGTGCACATATAGGTTTTTATGAATGCCATAGGTCCTATTAACTATGGACCCCCGTAATAGATTTTTTCGAAGTTATTGGTATCGCATCGAACTTGATTGTCGTTTGCTACCCATCCCTATTTCTCCTGCTACCCTGCCCTCGTACATCACCCCTTGTAAATACCAACAAGGTAGTCACGAAAACGCTTACCCATGATTTGATATCCGCGCCTCTAGACGGAAGCCACCCCCTCCAAGGACCCTCGGTCAAGAATTACCAGTAGCTGGAGGATGAGGCCTATGTACCTTCCATTTTGAGCGTAGACGAGCGTGAAATAAGAAGAGGGTGGAGAAAGGGCGGCGCGGCGGACACGTAGGGTGTTGTAAAGGCTAGAGTAGAAGGAGCTCGAGAGTGTCAGCAATCAGTACTCTACTGTGGCTCAATGGCAGTACAACAATGGTGGGGCCTATATATTAGGCGGTGCAGCAGTGTGTTCGAATGTGCTTGTTCAGTATTTGACGGTTTCATGACTATTCGGTATATTGGCTTATTATGAGATTATTTGGTGGTTACTTCTGTGGGTGTACGTGATCCCCACCAGGGCCACTTCCATCTGTATCTACTCTGCCGGGAGAATAATACTAAAACCTGAAACATCATCTTTCTTCGCCTGGGACTAACGAACACTCTAGAGTTTTTCAACGTTGGCAACCTAGGCTCATGGGTGACGAAGTAGAAGATCTTCGGACTATGGTATTAGAGCAGGGCCTCGCCCTCGAGGGGCTGCAGCAGGCGGCCGCCGACGCAGAGGAGCGTCGAAAGGCGAATCACGCCGAGATCCTTGAGATGATGGCACAGATGGGGTCCGGTAGACAGCAACAGCTATCTACTGCAGTTGGAGCAGGGAGAGATGCTTCAACGCCAGGGTCGGAACACTCCGACGTTGGCAACGGGAGCCGGGAGGGTGAACGCGTTCCCGAGGGAGCTGGCCACTACGGTGGAAGAAGGGAGGACTGGGGTAATAACCCCACAGGTGAGCAGCCCTCTAACGTGTCGGGTGGACTTCGAGGACAAGTTTTTTTGGGGCAGCCCAAAATGGCGATCCCTGTGCTGAAAGGCAAGGAGGATTTCGAAGTTTTCTGTAAGCAGATGAAGGTTTACACGAAGCTCCACGGATTCGAGACTGTCTTCGACAGCGACGAGTACGTCGAGATTGGGGCCGAAGGGAATGACAAGAAGTCGCTCATGGCCCAGGGAGTGACAGCCTCAACGTACGAGAAGCAGCTTGTGGCATGGGTGTTTTTGTCGCAGGCTTTGGAGTCGAACGCTGACAGAGCTAGATTCCACCGAAGTACATCCCCAAGGAGGTGCTGGGAGGAGATCCTAGATTGGTACGACACCAAAACAAATGCCCAAAAGGGTACATGTATGAGGGAGCTTTACAACTTCAAGATTGGCAAGCAGGATGACCCGGTAGAAAAGTTCTACGAGATTGAAGATCTTCGGGTAAAGTTGCTAAATGCTGGGATGACAGTGGACGATGATACCCTATACTCCTGTTTCGTATCTGCTCTCCCCCTCTCCCGAGTACGCACTCGAGATCCGAGACCTAAATTTGAAACAGGTCTACGACCGAAAAGAAATCCTGAACCTGGTTCGGAACCAATACGAAACGCTACTTCCAAGTTTCGGCAAGGGCAAGGGCAGCGACAACCTTGCGCTCGTCAGCAAGGGAGGGCGTGGACATGGTGGTAAAGGAGGACAGGGAGGAGGTCGGGGAAAAGGAGGGAAGAAGAAGGATTCGGTGAAGTGCTGGCGATGCAGGGCTACAGGCCACTACAGCGACAACTGCACCACCAAACTTTGTGAAAGGTGTGGTGGAAGGGGGCACGACAGTAGCAAGTGTCCATCGCCGGCGGACATCGAGAATGGATCGAAAGCGGGGGCGGAGGCTGTGTTGGCGCTGGTGGAGCATGCCGAGGAAACGACGGCGTTTTGAAGAGGGAGGCAAAAGCCCTGCGGTGGGAGCAGAACCGCAGGCGCCTCCGTGGGGAGTGGCACGGAGGATAACAAGTCGTGCGAAACTTTACGTGCGCACCTCACCCAGGGAGATTGTGGTGGGGCTGGGAGCTGTGGGGATGGGAGACATATCTGCACATTTTCGCGTGAAGTCGCACGGTGAGCCAGGCCGTGTGCACCCGGCCACCCATGTGGCATGGTCGGGAAAGCCGCGTACGTGATACGCGCACTCGACTACGGTGTGGTAGTAGTCGAGGGAGCGGACGTGGGGGGAATCGGGTGCTGCTGCAGCAGTACTAGTAACGAAGGAGGGCACGTCTGCATCGGCAACAAGTCGCGTGACACAGCAGTCGCGTGCACACGACGACAGCAGCAGCAGCAGGAGCAGCAGCAGCGGGAGGTCAGGAACAGCAGCAGCAGCAGCCGCGGAAGGTCAGCAGCAGCAGCAGCAGCGGGAGGTCGTGGATGGGGCAGGCGTGGTTGGATCGTCCGCTGGATTTTTTTGGGGTCCGGCAACACGCGGGGCGATGGGGTATCGTTTGTACTCGTAACGGTAGATCTTCGATCCACTGTTACATTTTGAAGTTTTTTTTAATTTCTTTTTACTGGATGGTACGTACGAGCACGCAATATGTGGGCTTTTTCTGGATGAGATACGTGAATAACCCCCCCACCCCCACCTGGTAATTGAAATATATATTTGTGTGTTTGGGTAGAATGTTACTGCCCTGTACGCCATCCACTGCGCTTTTTTTTTTTGCGCTCCGTGTTTGATGTGGGCAGGCCCAGAAGAGCAACTGGACAAATACCATATATAATACCGCTTATTTTAATGGTTTGGTGAGGGTACGGGTCAAGGGTGTATTTATGTTATGCGGTGTTGGTGGATACTGATTTCATTGGGTCTTGCAGGAATTTATCTTTATGCTGCCTAGTGGTGGCAGAACAAGGGAGGGTATGCATGCTCATGATGATTGGTTGTTCTATCACCATTGTTTTTCCGAACTTGATGGGAGATGGAAATCTTGTTCGCGAGTTGGGAGATGAAATATCGTGGGTATGATTATTCATGATTGAGGGTGATGAAAATCTCGGTACACGAGTGGGAAGGTGAAGTATTTCAGGGAACAAGGATAGCTAGTGAACTGAACCAGAAACAGGGAGTGTTTTTATTTTTGGTTCTGACACAAAACGGATGTTGTTTCGGGAATATTAAGCGCCGGGCAAACTCTATAGGGAAGATATTTGGTATCTCGCGTTACCGCTACGATCTGAGAATTTATGGCGGGAGTAGGGGGCACAGGGAGACCTGTGTCCGGGGGAACGGGGTTCCTCGCGAGCTCTATCATTTATCTATCGCTTTAGTTTTTGTTTTTACGGCATTGAGCTGTTGCAAAGGAGATCTGCAATAGTTTAATACAGGAGGAAGAGGTTTTTGCTTGTAAGGTACAGGTTTCCTCTTGAAATATTTTAGTTGGTTTCTGATCATGGAGATGAGTTTTGTTCTGTTATCTTGAATTGTCATTGCTGTTTTGCTGAAAAAGCAGGGAGTGTGTTCGAATGTGCTTGTTCAGTATTTGACGGTTTCATGACTATTCGGTATATTGGCTTATTATGAGATTATTTGGTGGTTACTTCTGTGGGTGTACGTGATCCCCACCAGGGCCACTTCCATCTGTATCTACTCTGCCGGGAGAATAATACTAAAACCTGAAACATCATCTTTCTTCGCCTGGGACTAACGAACACAGTGCACCGAGAGTATAACCGCCTTTCATCGAGTGGGCACCCTATTTGTTATAGACGAGCGGAGCAGACCGAAGTTTTAATCTGCTGGTGAGGCGACAATGGGCTGTGAATGGGGACGTAGCCGCCCTACTCATGTTGTCTGTCGCGACAGCCGATTTTCACCGCCTAATCTCGAGTGGCCGCCTTGTTCATGCCGTCCTATCTTAATTGACCGCCATATTCACTACTGCAGTCCAAAAGGTTTCCATGTTTGTTTTTTCCCTGGGTTTTCTTCCCCTTCTTCTACTACTTTATGGCAGTTTTTACGAGTAACCGACGTCAAAGGCGAGATTGTTATGAGGTGTACCAGGTATGTTTTGGGACATCAAAGCAGGAGGGGAGGTAGAGAAAAATTCAGTGTAAAATCGTTTTATTTCGACAAAGAAGTGAAACCTGAGTTCTTTGTGCGGAAATAGTGACAGGTACTCGACGGTGTTAGCCTTCAGGGCCGACCGTTCGGCCGCCACGCGTTGTATAAGGCACTATTTTAGTGGTTGGTGCCCTTTTCTATTCAGCCGGACGTAAGGTTATTTTTCATTCCTGCCAACTCCCGCCGGCCTCCCCCCCCCACCCTCCCCTCCTCCACCCCCCAAACCCCCCCTCCTCTTCGCTCTCGCCCCCCTTCTCCTTTCCTTCGCCGCAGTTCTCCTCGCTGTCCACTAGGTACTCTGTGTGCTCAGCCAATTCTATCGCTGTGAAAACTATCAAAACCCCTCCTGGAGAAGCCGTCGGGATGCGAGCTACTCTATGTTGCGCGGAAACCAACACCAACACCAACACCACCGCTACCACCACCACCACCGCCACCAGGCTAACCAATGATATCAGCAGCAGCAATAGCAACACCTACATCAACATCAACACTAGCAGCAACGGTAACATCAGCAACAACACCGACGCCATCACCAACCTCGATACCAACAACAACAACACCCTCTCTGCCGACACCAACAACACCACCACCACCCCCGCAGCCACAGCCAACACCCTCTCTACCGACACCACCAACAACATCAACAACAACGCCGCCAATGCCAAACTCAAGACCAACACCAACACCAATGGTGCTGCGGACACCAAGACCTTTACCAACACCAACACCAACACCAACACCACCGCATCCACCACATCCACCACATCCACCACTACTATCACCAACACCACCACCAACGACAACACCAACATAGTGAGCGCTGGGCCGCCACGAGTACCGCCCGGCGCTGGAGAACGGGCGTCGACAACTGACAAGGCAAGGACGACGGTCGCAGGGAGCAGCCAGAAGCAGAAGAAAAACAACAAGCACATGGAGAGCGGATATGGAGGCATGCAGAAAAACAAATATCAGGACAAAGAAGAGGGAGACATGCACAGGGGTAGCATCAACGGGAAGAATGGACAGGTATACGACGAGCACAAGAAGAACAAGGACAAGGCCAAGGACGATGAGGAAACGCACAATCTAAAGAGCAATGCTAGCAAGAACAAGGACGGAGGAGACACGCACGTGACAGCAGCAACAACAGCAGCGACGTTTGCGACAGGGCGGCAGAGGGCGCACCAAACGAGAGCGGGGAAAGCAGCGGGGGCAGGGGCGCGGGGGATGCAGCCCAGATCAGCCCGGGGAGACCCATCGAATCTTGATATCCGCGGGGGCATGATTGTGAAGGCCTGGAAGCATCCCGACTCGGACAAGCTCTACTGCGACGAGGTCGACCTAGGGGAGGTGCGGTACAATACAGTGGCCAAACTGTCACTGGGACTCACAGGGTTCCTTAAGGGCACTAAGGCACTACCCAAATGAGACATGTCTTATCGTTACATACCTATGCCACAGGACTTGCCCTATGCGCAGGACGGGTTGACACCAAAGTTCCTGCAGGATGCGGGGTCTTATAGGTGAAGGCTGGACTTTGCCGCCCGAATGGTTTTTCGCTAGAACGCGCCGCCAAACCACGCGCCATGAGATCGTTCAAGGAGTTGCCACAGGCCTTTTCTTGCTCAAAATCAGTTTTTGGATGTGGTAGAGGTAGAGATCTACTCAAGTGACGACGGTGCATCCATACCGTAAGCAGCAAAGGCAACTACGAAAAAGAATGCCGGAGTTCAAGTGTACAGTCTGGGTTTTCCGTCCGGAGTATGGTCGAAACAATCAGGCATAGTGACCCCCGGTGCCGTAAATACTCTAGAAGTATTGTCATGGTATCCCCGTTTTCCCTCTAGCGCTATGGGGGCGTTTCTTTTTTATAGATCCTTTTGAACGAGGATGGCTTGCCCTGTCGATTGTGAATTATGATCATTTTCTCGAAGACGATTTGTTCGGCGGGGTGCTGAGTTCCCTCAAGCAGAGAGCACCAACCAACATTCATGAGGTCCATCCTCGCTCTACGAAGGTCCTCTCTATCTCACACCCCAAAGCCGACGAAAACATGAGATCAAGACTTGAAATGCCCATGGTCTACAGCAGGCATCTGTCCCAAATTGTAAGGTGCGGTTTCATATTTATATGTTATCAAAAGTTCCTTATTTTTCGGGTACATTATAGTTCCTCGGTGGAGGAATCCCGACAATCAGAAACGGTTCGGCCAAAAGCGCTAGACCTCTATCGTAGCAGAAGCCTCGAACAATGAGGAAGCTACCCCTACCCCTGCCCTGGCGCGCGTCTTACGATGGTGTCAGGTATCAGGATACATTATAGTTCTTCGATGGAGGAATCCCGACAGTCAGAAACGGTTCGGCCAAAAGCGCTAGACCTCTATCGTAGCAGAGGCCTCAAACAATGAGGAAGCTACCCCTACCCCTGCCCTGGCGCGCGTCTTACGATGGTGTCAGGTATCAAGATACATAAATAAAACGTCGCGCGTAGCAGGCAAGTGCAAAGCGCCACCTAACACGCGTAGCGAACTCGCGAGACCGTCGCTGCCAGTGATATGCATGGTTGGTATAGCAGTGTTTCTCAAGCCCTGTAGGACCCCCCCCATGGGATGCACTGCCATCGTTTGCCCGTGGGCTACACGCGAGCTACCGATGGGCTACTGATGTGGTTACTCAAGGGCTAACCAAGGGCTGCCCATCTGCTACTACTAAACCCTCAAGGGCTACCCACGGAGCACCCACGGGCTACTTAGCCGTATGCTGCCCGCCGTCTATTCGAGGCCTACGCATGCGCTTCCCATGGATTGTTTCTAGGGTTCCCCATGCATTTTTCGCAGACGGGCTACTCGTAGCTGTATTGTATAAGGCGAGAGGAAAAAAAGGATCTGCGAATATGAAAATACTAATACGTACGTCAGAGGAGCTGGCTACTTGCACTTCTGCATGCTCTCCCAATTCCAGCACGGCTGCTCATCTCGAACAGATCATATTATAGATCATTCCCAGTTCATGATCTAGATCCTTCAGGGCAGATACATTACTGATATGTATGACTTACAGCATTACGGGGGGCATCGTAAATAGGACCTACAATACATACAAAACCCTATATGTTTACCTTTTTTACTGACAATATTCGGTCCTATTTACTGCAGTCCCCCGTAATAGCTCCTTCGGCCTGGTGGGAGCCGTGTAATCTGTCTTAGGCTCCAGTAGCAATCCCGTGGAGGAGCCTCACCCCGCAAAGAAGAGTTGAGCCCGATATCCCTCCCCCCTCCCCGCTCTACCGTGCCAAGAATAGGCTTTGGTTTGCGTATATTTCTCTATTTCTCTCTTTCTCTCATTCTCTCTCTCCTGCATTTTGATGAGGACGGTTCGATTTAGTGTGTTTGGTGTAGCCACCGGCAGTGGCCGAGGTTCGGGCAGTGCCCTCTCTCTATGTACGTACGCGATTTTGTGAAGGGCGGAGAACGCCCGAGAAGCACCAGGAGGAGGTTTTTTTTTTTGTGCGTTCGACTCCCGTAGTTTTGTCTCCCACAAGACTTTTGCGAAACAAGGAGATTTTTGTCCTTAGACGAAGTGGCCGCTTCCGGAAACGCCACGACGGATAAATAGCGTTTGTTTTTTTGGAGATCATAAGGCATGTCCGTGTCGGCAATCTGCGTCAGAGTTAAAGAGTAGCAATGCTGTTCTATCTTTCTTCTTGGTAGCGACATGTACAGTAGGGGAGCCAACAAATTCACGCCGGACCGGCAGGGGGTCGAGGGTCCTCTCGGTGAGAATGTGAGCAGGCAAAAACTATTAACAGAGTTCTCTGCGTCGAAAGACTCTGATGTCTCATCCCACGGTAAGGTTTTCAGTTATGTAATATATACCCCACACGAACCCTTCTAGTACCGAAGTCCCGTTCAGGGGACAAATTTCTTAGAAGTAGAGTGGTTTGTCTCCAAACACGGGACGGCGGTCCTGAAAAAATCAAAGCCCCAAGTTGAGAAAAGCGTGAAAACGCCAGCCCGATACACACAACCTGATAACGTGCAGAGGTATATAAACTGAACTACTGTACCATTGCATACCCAACGCACATGGTTAGGGCAATCGAATGCTGCTGGATCGTTCCTCAGCCAAGGACCCCGTCAGTCAGAAAAGGGGCTCTCCACACACGAGCTAGCCGTACGGTATTAGGGCGCGTTTGAATTCGCTCAACTGTATTGTTTTTACTTTTTGCTGCTTTCCTTCGGTTTAGGAGAAGACCCGCATGATCGCCTCCGGACTGAGACCGTTCTACACATTGGAGGAGATGCAGGGTAGGAGGGTCATCGTCATGGCGAACATGAAGACCCGCAACATGGGCGGTTTCAAAAGCGAAGGGATGGTACGTGAAGATCACTCTCCTCGCCCTCTCTCCTCTCCTCGCTCTCCACCGTCTCCCCCTCTCACTCCCTCTGTCGCCCCCTCTCCACCTCCCCCCCCTCCCCCCACCGCTCTCGTCCTCTCTCTTTCCCTGCATCGGTCGCGCCCACGCGCTAGGATCAACACTTAATCTATGCCACCGGTTATGTCCGTAGCTGCTCTATGTGGTTTATGCTTACAGCCTATTTGGTCTACGTTTGACTCATGTAGACTACGGCAAACGTTGTCTCACTCAGCAGCGGAAGACGGGTGCCGCGGTGCGAGTGGAACAGTTTTCAGTCGGCTATTGCATCCGCGACTGACACTGACGGAGTCATCTTCTGAGGCGCTAGCCAATGTCGCTGGATTCGCCTTGTTTTTCTGTTTTTGTCACTGCTGATTTAAGACCTACAACACCACTAATGCGCATCACAAAGGAACCAATTGGATCATCCTGACAGATGCTTCTTAGTACGATGGATGCAGCTCATCCTTCAAATGCGACTCGTCGAACACCTCACGTGTCGATTCACGCTAGGTGCAAGGAATTCCTTCCTAGTCGGTGGAAACCCGATGTGCTCCGTCCCGGCATTGCAGGTATGCGAGAGTCTATCGTCATACGACCAAACGCCCATGCATGGGATACGTACCCCTCCCCCAGCCCCTCTGCCCCCACACACGTCCCCCTTCCCCCTCCGTACCGCCGACCCGCCCACCTTCCCCTCTTTCGCTCTCAACCCCCGTCGCCATCTTGCTGAACTTGGACTAGTTACTCTGCGCGTGCTCAGCTGATTATACGGTGGTGAAAATAATCGCACCACCACCTGGAGCAGCTCTCGGGGCGCGAGTGACTGCTGGCGATGGGGAGGGAGAGCCCATGACGCCTTCTCGGCTAAAGAGAACCAAGGCAAGCAAGAGGTTTGCGCACTGCATTTAGTAGGTAGCCGGTGTCACGATCTGAAATGCCACGATAGGATACATGGCGGTACCATTACGTACAGTAATATTCCTAGAAATTTATAGATATCAGCAATATGGTCGACCAGCTTCTAACCATTGCATCATCACAATAAACATGCCACTCTACACTACTTGATGCGTGCTGCAAGAAGAAGGGTAGCACTCTTTGGGCAATTTTTTTTTTTCTGAATGGCATGGCTGCTTAACACACAATCGTCGGAATAACGTCGTTTTTGTTTTGCGACATTGTTTTTGTGAGTATACCTAGGTCGTGGGATTGTTCATGGACCATTATACCTTCAATTATTATTATGCTTGCCATCCGACGATGTGGAGCATGATGAGCTTCAACGTTGATCACTCAAAACATTCCGGAAAGAAAAAACGACGGAAATATAAGAAACCTATGCTGAGGTCCACACAAACCACCTTCTATGTCCACTTCCCGCTATGCTTTGTCTACAATACTCCATTGTTGTCCTTGCTCCCTCCTCCGTCTCAAGATGTGCTCCCTACATTCTATTATGATGTACTAGGAAGTCTCAAATCAACCATTGCACCGATGGGTAAGGTGCAGGGCTCTGAAAAAAGTAAGTGCACCTGTAAGTTACTGTGCCCAACATCGTTTGATTTTATTTTGTACCGTACATGTCGTTTCAAAATTCTGCAGAGCGGTGCGTTTTGATGCAGGAGCCATTGTTTTCAGGGCAAAATGTAGCTCGTGGGATTGATATTTACTTCTTAAGTGACGACGCTCACAAGTGTCACGCGCCTAATGCTGCTGAAGCCCTAGATGTGTCGTACTCAGCGCGCGTGACAATTGCGAGAACACTGGTAACACCGAGATATTGCAGTTGTTGCGCAAGATGCGGTTTCCGGTACTCGCGAAAAACAGACCTAATGGCGTTTTTTTCGCCACGCTGCTGTACGATAAAGGGTGCTGTAGATGGGGGGATGAGTCACCCCACGGTAGGGGTTGCACTTTTTGGGCGAAAGGTTCCTGGCTAATTGAGTTCCTTAAGTGAGGAACTAGCAGTTACAGTAGGATGAAAAAAAATACTCGTATATTCGTTTTAGGACTAGCGCATACAAGTGCCGGTCGGATGGCCCAAACGAATTTCTTCCAAGTATTGTATCGGGTGAGATATTGAGTTCCTAATGTGAGGGACTCAGGAACGTCAGGTGCATCCCTACTGTGGGATGGCTCGGATCGAGTACTGCGCCTGACGTTTCTGCTCCGGACTTTCCTGTGGCACAAGGAGGTTTGTGTACCTGTCGCCCAGTACCCCGATTCCCTGCTGAGAAAAGTTGAGAGCGCAAAATCCGACGGGAAATGTAGTTGATATCGCCTACCCCGAATCGGCGATACATCGTTTTTCTACCTGCCCCCCCCATCCCTTGTCCCCTCTCCCCTGCTCGAGGCGTTTTGGTTTTGGTGTACGCTATATTCTATTATTCTGCTCCCCCCCACGCTCTCGCTCGCTCTCTCTGCACTTCGTCTGAACTCAAGGCTTTCGAGAAGTGCACCTCCAAGCTGCGGACGAATAGCGAGGGCTTCCCTGTGTACGAAGGCGTGGGGGTCTTCAACGTCGGTGGCGAGCCCTGCGTGGCGACGATCCCAGATGTGTTTTTCTATTGACCATCATCCGTCTGAAATGACCAGCATCCTCCTCAACTGACCGTGGCCATCCTGAAATCAAATACAGAGCAGCCGTCTGAAGTGACCACAAGCCTTCCGAAATAAAACAAGCGTCCTTCTGATGTGAACATCTTCCTTTTGAATAGATTAAACCCCTGTTGAAGCGACCAGCATCCCCTTGAATCGACGAGGACTGTCCTTCAGGGTTGAACATCGCCCTTCTGTTGATTATCGTTTCTCGTTCTGGACAGGTCAGGTCAGAGCTGACGTGTGCTAATATCCCGACCTCCCGTAGATATTTCGGGGTAGACAGAATCCTGATCTACTAGTAGACGATTTAAACCTTACGCGGAAACGGTCTCAGAGGTGGCATTTTAACCGATGATTATTTCTTCTATATTTCGATCGTCTCAGTAGTTTCAAAGGGGGGTCCCGTTGACGTGTCGAACAGATCAGATCAGTTGCCCGCCGTTTGTTAAATACATAAATCGTTGGGAGGGTAGACAGTTTCCCCTATGTTGGACGGCGAAACCTATGCGGCAACGATCTCAGAGAGAGAGGCTGGTCGGCTGCATACGTATCGCCCTTCTGTGTTGCCGTCGTGTCTCAGTGGTTGCCAGGGAGTCTCCATCCACACGTCGAAAATGTCACACATCGAACGGATACCTAATGTATTTATTCCTACTTCATATGATCTAGACCTTTGAAGGCAGATCTATCTGTTCCTGGTCCTGTACGATCTAGCTCATGTTGCCGGGTGGGACCGGAAAAGTCTGCACGATCTACCAACAGCACGTGCTTCCTGGGTTGGGTGAATACACCATGCAGATCCTGCACAACCTCTCACGACGGCCGTTGAGGAGCTAGATCATCTGCTGCAGATAGATATTTCGGGAGGACCATAGTAAATAGGACCAATTTTTTGTAGTAAAAAAAAAATATATATATATATATAGTTTTTTGTGTATACCATAGGTCCTATGGTCTTTGGTCCCCCGTAACAGATAGATCGTGATCTGTGCGAGATGTGAATTCGTATCAAATCAGATGCGCGCCCACTCGTGAGGTGTGTATTATACTTGATTTTTTCTGCACAGCATATGGATGTACAGCAGTATGTCACGTTGTTATTACTGTCTGTGTCACCGGGTAGATTTGCTTCATGACACGGTCTGCAAGATCGACGGTATACACCGTATGTGTTGCCTGCTGCCAAATGTTTGCTCCACGTAATATAGTTGTCCTAGTATCCGTTGAGGGGCCATGAATACGTACAGAGACTTTCTTCCGCTTTATTTTCTATGTTGGAGACGTCGTTCCGTGGTGTCTGTCGATGTGTAGGCCAATGCGAGGCTCATAACCTGAAATAATAATGCATGCGTCGAGGCTCTGTCTCTGTGAAGAGAGATGCCAGAGGTGGCACCGAAGTGTCTGTGAAGATCACTTGTGAAAAAGAGGGAAAAAGATGGTATGAAATTGGTGCTTGTGTGGCCATTATTTCACAAATGGTCCACTTGTGCTCTCTCAAACGGGTTAAGAAAAAGTGTCTGTCTGTCTGTCTGTCTGTCGGCCGTCTGTCCGCATGAGGGTGACTCTATGGTCACCTACGGACAAATATCTTTCGAAACAGCCACGCCAATGCCGCACGCATCAGGTCGAGGCCCTCGCGGAGGCGATCGTCATGGTCCAAATCACACCTCATCGGGTGCTCTCTGTGTGGAGCTATCAGAGTTAACTTCCACCATCCCAAACGGGGTCACGGAAAAAGCAGCAGCAATCGCCCGCCGCTTTTCGATGTAGAATTTGTCGTGTGGTAGCTCTTATGAGGTATCGTTTGGTCCTGGACCCCCCTTCTTTGATATTTTGTAAAAAAGAACTAAAAAAGCACGTCAGCAGTGAGTTCAACCGATCGGTCGCGCAAGCGTGTTCTTGCAAAAGTCGGCAAGGTAGTTGGGTGCGGAGGCGTGTGTCGTATATTACGGAGGGGTGCCCATGCCGCACGCATCAGGTCGAAGCCCTCGCGGAGGCAATCGTCATGATCTAAGCCACACCTCATCGGGTGCCCTGTGTGTGGAGTTGTCAGAGTTGATGTGGCGAAAAAATTGCCTGGCGATAGTTTTCAACCATTCATCATTAACCAGGTATAAGACAGGATTAAACCATTCGACGTCGAAAAGTCGAAATCAAAATCGAAATCAGAAACACCAAAACGGGGAAGAGAGAAAAGAAAACGAAAAACCAAGCAAGAATCAGGAAAGAAAACACACGAGAGAATTCGCAGATTTTCCCAGATTTCCAGAGCGAGGTGTTAAGCAGAGACCAAAAATATGCGGTGTTCCAACTCCTCAAACAAACCCGACCAACTACAACAACTGAATACGAGTACACACACTTGTGGAATAAACACACCAACTCCGTTGATTGGCCGTGCAATACAATGGAAAATAATGTTGACGTCAGAGATCAAGAGAAGCGAAGAAAAGTAGAGGAGAGGAGAGGAGGGGTGATCGAGGTGGGGCTGACCTTCGCCTGATCATCCGGTAAAACGCCCATGCTACGGGCAGATGAGCTAATCTAAGGACTATTGTACTATAGTCTACTATTGATAGCTGACAGTCCGTGCTGTAGACGCACTCCTAATGGTGAGCAAATCTACTTTTTGCGGGGGACCATAGTAAATAAGACCAAATATTGTTAGTAAAAAGAGTGAAATATATAGGTTTTTATGTATACCATAGGTCCTATTAACTATGGACCCCCGTAATAGTCAGCTGATGTACTGGCTGACAGTCTCCGTCCTACAGCAATATTCCTTCATACTTATTGATGGTAAACTAATATCTAGATAACTGTTGTACTGGCTGGCAGTCCATCCGAAGGCATCACTCCTTACTTACGGTGATACATTGGATAAACAATACCACGTATGCCGCATGACGAGTAAGACAGAATCGCAATCTATCCGCATATTACTTTTTTTGCCGAATATCCAAACCAAGATGCTCGTGCACCCGTATCAGTGAGTGTTGACTGCACATCACAGTAGAGACGTATAGATCTCAACGTCCGTAATACGCTAACATTGCCGGGTTGGATTCGTACCACACCGCCATTGGTGCCGCCTGGGTGGAGACCTAACTGCACGATGTGGCTCTTCTTGCAGAAGGGTTCAGGAGGCCAAATATACGGCCTAACGTATCTGGATCGTGACGTGGAGGTCTTCAGCGTTGTCGGTGCAGGCTCCAGATGATCCACTACCGATGTTGTTGTAGTGCTGCAGGCGGGTCGTGGTTGATGTGTCTCATGCGTGGGAGGGCTCGATGGTGCGTCGGGGGTCTTCATCGAAACGGTCTCCGCCCCGAGGTGTTGTCCTCTATAGAATCATGCTTTCTGTGAGAGAGGCGGCCAGGCCGTTGCCGGGGTAAAAACCGGTTTTGCGCTACTGTTGCTGCCGCTGTTGCTGAGCCCCTTGGGGAACAGTTATTTACGTGGCGGCGATTGCGCATGGGTTGGCGTGTCGGGCTGACCTTGCGTTGTTCCTCGAAGTCGGCCGTCGGGTCTGGTCAGTAGAGGACATACCTTGTGCAGTATATACCAGGTCTAAGTGAGCGTCCTCGGTAAGTTGGTGGGTGATCCGCGTGCCCACCAAGATCAATTTCGCTGGTTCCAGTATCATCGAGTGCTTGCACATTCGTAAGGACATTTTTTTGCGTAAAACTTGAATATCGGAAAGGGCGAGGGCGTGAGTTAGTAGCATTCGATGAAAATCGACGAGCAGTGGGAATGCTGAACCCTTTGCGCGATAAAAATGAAGGCAGGTAAGTACCGGGGTGGAGAAAGCACGACACCTGTGACCACGGCTTGCCCAGAAGATCGCTGAGGGAAGAAGTTCCAACGAGTTAGGCTGGAAAGTAAAAGTGGCGTTTGGAAAACAATGCCGATAACGGCGAAAATATTAACATCGTTTGGTGTTCATATTGATGTTAAACGTTCCTTATATATACGACCAGATAGGGTCCACCCGCCATCTTCTGGGTATCTCGACTACTTGCACTCTAAACTGACTAAAAAAAAAACACGAAGGTGTAACCCAATGGCCTACAGACTAAACTACTCAACAAAATAAAAAAAAAACACCAGCGGTGAGACCGAGGATTTTGTTCGAAGCTCACGTTTGAAAGATGTGAGTGACACTTTGATCGCGCGTACTGCGGGTTTTAGATGGCCTCATGCGAAGAAATATAGTGGTCAACATATATATGAAGAAGCCAAAATCTGAAGCTGCGTAATTCAAGGATTGGGTGTGTCTAGGTTTGGGAAATAATTAAAAAAAAAATCGAGGTTGGACGTAGCTTGTTATGGCACGTGAAAAAAGCAAATAGTAGTGCTCTTCCCACGAGAAAATATGGGTACTCTGTAGTTCTTTTTAAATCTAGGCACCACGGCAGTCAGAAATAGGTTTTGGACCAAACAAAGGCCACCCCGAGCCTTGACGCGATTTGGTGAAATCTCTGTATCGTAGAACGAGGCCTAATAATAGTATCCAAATGTACGACATGTAGTGTTAGGGGAGGTAGGATACTTTGCCGGAAAGTTCGAGGCCTTCGAAGGGTCGAACGTTAAGGGTTATATCGTCCAATCGGACGTGTTTCTCCCCTCCCAACCACCTGGCAGCGCCCGTGTTTTTTTTGTTCTGGGACACTGACCGAGAGTTTCGATGTATACATCGAACATCGGTATAGTATCGGTTGGTTGTTTGGCGTACGAAGTTTTGGTATCGTATCGAATTCGAGTCGACTTTCATATCAATTTCTAGCGCCATGTATTCCACAGAGCACACCTCCTCCTTTCGAGTGCAATATCCGCGACAAGGGCTCTAGTTGTGTTCCCTCGCGCGTGCCTCATCCCTCGCAAAGGAGGGCAAAAAAATAGCCAGGACACGCCAACCGTCACCCGACCCTCCCCCTGTGGTAATACGACTACGACCATGAATAGTATCGAGTACACCCCCGGCGCTCCAAGAGCGCTCAAACACAACGCCTCCCTCGCCGCGGCAAAGCCCCCCCTTCTTTGGCGTACCCTAGCCAGCACGAAAATGGCGTGCGGGCTGCAAACGTCTCACAAATGGCAACGTGTGTACGAACGAACGTGCGCCGCGCTGAGATGATGATCAACGGAGGAGGCTACACCCAGCTCGCGGCGCGTCGTAATGGTTCAGGACGCCGCTTACGTGGCTTTTTTTTTTTCGTACCTTCAATAATGTGCGGCATGAACTTCAACGTTGATCGCTCACAACCATTTCCAGGAATATTGGAAACACCGAGGGGAAAATAAATCGAAAAAACCTGCAATGCTACTTCTATTGTACACCCGGTCTACTATACCTCATTTCGCCCAATCTTTCAACCGGATACGTATGGTATTGCATACCGTCCCTCATCCAGCGCGACGTTTTTCAACGGCACATATGCACTACTTGTTGCCCTTTCACAAGCATCCGACAATGTATACCAAAACATTACTTGGGTAACTCAACCCAAGGAAACGCAGACGATACTCGTTGAGCGACTTGGTATGCTTTTCCTTCAGCCCATCCAACGGCCACATGCTAAATACTAAGAAACCTTATGAATCCTACACAGCACACCTTCAACGCTCCCGTCCGTTCTCCTGCCACTACTATTCTCTTTCCGAGTGGATGCTCACTCAACGAATTTCAAGCTTGGTTCGTGGACTCTGAACCGCTTGGCTCGAACCCGTCTGGCGGAAGACGAGAACCTCGGTTTTTTTGGCGCTTCCACCATAGAGAGATAATAACTGTGCCTAGTTTTGTACGCATATCCAAAAACCGAGTTTCCGTTTTCTTCTTCCTACTTAAAATATTCGCCCATTATTTTATCTCTCCCTCCTTTTGATAGTTGTAACTCAAATCCGGGGTCGTATAGCAAGCGCGTCTTCCCCCTCCCCACTACCGTTTGATGCCTTGCATTGCCTTTGCATCACACGAGAAGGATTTCTTCAGTCTTTTTTCCCCCTTCGCCGTCTCTCGCCGAATTGCACCTACCCGCAACACGCGCTCTCAGCAGTTGATTGCCGTTTGCAAAACAATGCAAAGTCACGTTTAGGGGGCTCTGCTTTCAACCAGCGAGGAGAAAGAGGGGAGCATCTTACGGTAGATGAACTCAAAGCCGTTACAGATTCCAAAGCATCTACAAAAAATGTTAAGAAAATCGAACCTCCTCCATCACTACCACCAGCTGCGGTGGTAGTAGGTAGTCGGTGTCCGCGTCGGTGCGCTAAGTGCGTATGCCTGCCAGGTTTCACCGGAAGTGTTCTGTGCGTTGCAAAATATCTTCGCTTGCCCCCAACGGAGCGCCGACTTAAATTTCGAAACATCTGCACAGTACAAAAACATTGGAGAAAATCGAATGCGTAGGTTTCCCACGCGCGAGAGGGTGTGATGGAGGTCTGTGCGTGTTGCATACCTATCTTCGTTCCCCTTTTGTATACTTATCCCCGATTCACGTTCCAGAACATCGCAAAATCGGACTATAAAAAAAAACTTAACGTGCTCAAGAAGGACCTCCTACCTGTCATGGGGGATTGTTCTGGGGTTGCTGCGGCGTTGCATGTGACACATCTTCGCTCGCGCCAGACATATGCTACAAGATCGGGGTGCCCCGGTGGTTACTTTCCTAACGTTCCTCCTCCTCCTTTGAAGAGCCTTACTGGATAATACTACAACACCCGGGTTTTTTTTCAAAAAGAAATGTACGATACCCCGAAGAGCAACCAATCCCAAAACATTTGTTTCTCAGACGACCATGGCTGACGAGGGGTCTGAAGGTGAACGGCACCAGCAACCAAAAAGCAGAGTTAGTCGAAAAAGCGCTAACTCTCTCGTTGCAGCCAACGGCCACCCACTGTATGCGCGCTGGGTGATATCCGACGTGCTTGAGCGCCAAGTTTCACCGTCGCCGCGCGCAAGAAACATCGCATTGCTGTGCCCAGCGTCATGCGCTCGTTTTTTGTTTTATCGGCATTGCTCTCCCGGTCAAAGATGCTATACGGGCGACCGCGCGGTTTGACTCTTTTCTGACCGGCCAACCCCCTGCACTGAAAGTAGTATATTGAAGGCCGAACGCGGTATTAGCGCACCTGAAATCACCGAGTGTGGGGCAGTACAAGGCATACTTATATCAGCAGCGTCCCAGGATTTCAAAGCGCCTCCACAACACACGACGGAAGTAATTGCTGCACTCAACCTCTCCTCTTGGCAGTGTAACCCCCCGGTGTGGCGCTCTGTCCGCGGCGCCTTAGACACGATGTGACTTTAAAATCTCCTACATGGATCAGTAAACCTCTCCTGTCGGTAGCATACTCTGGTGTGATGCCGCGCTCAGGGAGCCACCACACTATGAACCCGGTGCCTTCCCCGTACTGAACCCCTCTTTTCAGCAGTGTACCCCCATTTGGCACCCATGTGTCCCACGATGCCTCAACAAGGTGTGACCACCACTAGACCTCTGCAGGCTACTGGGCTTATCTTGCCCGCAGTCTACACCGATGCAATGCGATGTTCAGAATTGACTCTGCACGATGAAACCGACATATCCCCCAGACTCTTACCGCTCCTCTCGGCAGTGTGCCCCCATGCGACGCTTTCCACCACTCCTGAACGCAATGTGGCCAGGCAATCCCCGATTTATCACTAAACCTCTCTTGGCGGCAGCCTACGTCCGGTGATTCGTCCCGCTCATACGTGCATCCACATGATGAATTCGTTATTTCCTCCCCCCTGGCTAAAAACGTCTGCTGTCGGAAGCGTGCCCCCGTGCGATGCTCCTTCCTATATGTCTTAGCACGATGCCCTCTGCATGTATTGCTGAGCGTCTTCTGTCGGTTGTCTATGTCGGTGTGAGGTTCCGTCCAGAAAGCCTCCACGACAATAAAGACCCTTTATTCTCTTGGACTGAACCTCCCTTTTTCGGCAGCCGTATCACCTTTTCCACAATCCTTCATCGCGACACCCGACATCGGAAGTTCCTCTAGACTACTGCAAACCTCTCCTCTCGGCGGTCTACTCATTCTGCTGACACCCCCACGTCCATATCGAACCATTGCAACGAAACCTGTGAATCTCTTGTTTTTCTGTGAGACTAAAGCCTCTCCTGTGGGCAGTGTACTCCCATATTTTACGCTTCGTTTATACTGCGGCAACGCGTGGAACTGGAAAGTCCCTGTAGACGAAACCTCTCCCCCATCAGCAGTCTAACCCTCATAAGACGTCCCAAAGAGTTAAGCGCGGTCGAACTGACACATCTCATACCCACCCGTTGTCGGCAGTTCACCTCCCCCCCTTTGAGACGCCCCGCGCCGCGTCCATGACGCTCGAACTCAATCGAACCGGCGCGCATCTCCTAGATTTAGCCTCTCCGTTCGGCGCAGTACAACTCCACGTGACACTCCGCCCTTGAATGCTACACCCGGGGGAACTAGCCAACGCCATCAGAGCAACCCCTCTTGGGTCGGCAAGAAGGGTAACCCCGTAGAAGTGACGAATATATCTCGATACGTAGGTGTCGGCCGCATGCCCACCTCCAAAATCCATTCCCTATTCCCAAGAACACACGGAGGTCTGCGGCTGCCGGGAGACGCCCATCTCCAACCCAGTTCCGAAGTTTTAAAGCACACGCGGTGGTTGTGTAGGTGGTCGGGAGAAGCCGACGTCCACCCTCGATTTCCAATTTCCGGCACACACGGCTTCTCCCTCGAATCCAGGACCCCGAATTTCTCGACACACACGAACAGCAAGATATATAGTTGTCAGGCACCAATCAGATCGAGGCATGACAAAATACACGAGACGGGTTGCTGGTTTCCTATCCAACTCTCTATTCCCAGGCAAGACGTAGGGATGTGAACGAGTGTCGGAAACAGCCGATCTCCAGTCCTATCTCCCAGCTCCCGCTTCAGGTGTAGCGAGCAGCCGATCTCACAGGAACCTCACGGGGCGTGCTCCCCTTCGGAGCTTTCCCTTTGCAGCTACCACTTCCAGATGTCGCCGGTCCGCCAAGACTACGTAGCTCTGCAGGCCGTAACAGCATTCTGGAAGCCCTTGCCAACACGGCCCATCCTCCTCCCGCCGCGAACATCGTTCGACAAACATAATTCACGACCTCACGCGGCGGTGGTGGTGTGCACGCGTGTATCGGGAGCAGTCAAGCTACGGAAAAAAGCCGCTCACACGTCCTCAGGGGTGTATCTGCCCCCGCCCCCTACCCCCCCCCCCCCCCCCCCCTCCCGACCGTGAGTGCCGTCCCCCCTTCAATGGGACGCTGGGCCGCCTACCCCAGCGCCACATTCGATGCAAGTTCCGTATCCGTTGAGCTGACCGCAGTCCCCCACGCCGTACATGTGGCCGTTGGGGCACATATGCCATGACGTGACGCCGCCGTAGTTTCCGCTCGACGAAGCGGCGGCCATGACCCTTCGCACCTCCTGCGGCCGACGCCATTTGGTTGCGGTTCGGTTGTTTCGTTCCGGCGAGACAGGGGAAAACGAGGGACAGGGTGGGGTGGGGGGGGGGGGGGGGTACATTCGCGTCAGTGAAAGGCGTTGAATCTACAGCGGTTGGGAGAAGCATCCCGTTTCTCTGGGGCTACTCACAGCAGTACAGTAGTCGAAGAGCCCTACGTGCACCCTCACCGCCGCAACGGATTTTTTTCTACCAGAAATAACGACTGAAGCCCGAAAGATAGAATCCCAGAGACTACAGACAGTAGAAAGTTCCTAACCAAGTGTAGACGCTACACCAGATTCAAATGCATTGGCTCTGGAAGTTGTTGAGACTCTGGAATGCAACGACTAATCCCACCGTATACATAGAGGTTGTGCTACGTTTCGGCGCGTTTGGTTTGTGACCGGTCGAGCTATCCGTACGATAGTTCTACTGGGAGCTGCCCGTGGAGACTACTATTACTACGAGGGTCCATAGTTAACAGGACCTATGGCATACATAAAAACCTATATATTTAGGTATTTTTGCTAACAATATTTGGTCCTGTTTACTATGGTCCCCCGTGATAGTAGTGAGCGCATTTGAAGTCTAGTCAGGTTGATCGAACATACTCCTTCGAAGTCCTGCTTGTGGGGGTGAAACATGGAGCTCCACGTGCGGGCTCGGAAAACACCGAAGCAACCACCTTCTGCCGAAGCAACACTCCTACGAACAGGTGCGCACACCCCGTGAAGAAAAGTTTTTGTGTGGTAATTTTTCCCCATTCACCGTAAGGATAAAATAAGACAGTACGAATCATGCATCCATCGAGCGGGACGGGCGGGAGGGGGAGGGGGGTGGGGAGGAAGTTCGGGGTGTTTCCACATCGGCAACAAAACGTGTAGGGGACAGGGGTTGCAGATCTCGTGGATTAGTATCACGGGGGACCATAGTAAACAGGACCAAATATTGCTGGTAAAAATACCTAAATATATAAGTTTTTATGTAGGCTATAGGTCCTGTTAACTATGGACCCCCGTAATAATTAGTTTGGCGTCACCGGTCTGAGCATAGCGGCCCGTTGTGTGTGCCGTATAGTAGCTACTGCTGTGGTATCCGAGACCACGCCGCGCTGAAAAAAGGCGAATGTTCTAGGAGGCCCGTACGCGGCCGTGCGAATCTCCTCGGCGAGACGATAACACCTCAATTGCTTCTCATGTTCAGTTCGCGTTCGCCTGGAGCGCAGCTATGTCCACAACTCATTGAAGCCACCATCCAAATGGAGGTCCACCTCGCGAGCGGAATTTAGTAAAGATGCAGCTCACCCTTCAAGCGACTCGCCCAACACCTCGCGGCGCTTCGCAAAGCTTGGTACAAGACATGTCTCTGGCCGTGAAAACTCGACTTGCTATGTCCCGGCATGGTGGGGATTGCGAGGGTGTATGGTCATACGACTACGGCCATGCATGACATGGGAACCTCCCTCCCCCCCCTACTCCTTTCGTGTAGCTAGCTCACGACTACAACCCCGCTTCTGCCCCTACTTGTTTATCTGAGGCTCCTCGCTTTTGAGGAACTCCGTGTCGCATCAAACACCTGGCTTTGAGAAAAGCGGAGCCGTCAATGCAATGAACAGTCTCTATTTTGGCCAAGTTCATGCAAGCGGTGCCATCGACGTTCAGCGCTCGATCTTTCCAGACCCTGAAGGCTGCCAATGCCAAAGAACAAAACGTGTTTATTTCCCGGAAAGTCGAGCTTAAGAAACCCTTCCGAAAATACTCTGTTCCGACGTTTTTTTGGACCTTTCACCCCTTGTGTCGAGAACACGAACGGTGTTGCCGGAATAATAAAAAAACAACGATCGCGCTGCTTGCGCGAAACTCAAGGCTCCTGATGGTATTTGACCGCAAACTAAATTATACGAAACGATCATAGCAGTGTTTTTTTTTTACCTGAGCACGTAGCCCCGTCAATCAAGCACAATGTTTACCCCTATCGCACTACGGTGTGTTTCCTTTTCTTTTATTCTCTCTTGTCTTGTTCTCATTTAACCACGCTTTTTTTCTTGCCTCTCGTGACAGCCCTTCCAGCTGGTCCTCGAGCCCCGACAGCTGTGCGATGTTGCTCCTGGCGCGGTCGGCGAACCTCTCGCGAACGCTTTCCAGGGGGCAGTCAACCACCTCCCCCCGCAGACATCGATCCCTAGCTGCATCTGACAAGTGAGGAGGAGGGGGGCAAATATCAACCAGGGACAAGCTACTACGGGGGGCCAAAGTAAATAGGACCAAATATTGTTGGTAAAAAAAGGGAAATATATGGGTGTTTGTGTACACCGTAGGTCCTATCAACTGTGGACCCCCGTAATGTAAAAAGCAGCTACCGCTACGGGTGGCTCAAGTAAGGTTACGTGGGTAGATCCTCTCCGGCTTCTGAGCATGGGGTGCTCGGGGGGTGTTTCGATTCCTCCAGCGTTCTCACTTCTGCCGGGTGTGAAAAACTCCAGGAGGGCTATGGTGCACGCCTACTTGAGAAATTGATGACGAAGGGTTGCTGTCCGAGATCAACGCCGACGCGAATTGACACAGGGGGCTATAGTAAATAGAACCAAGTACTGTTCGTAAAATTAGGTAAATATATAGGTTTTGTGTGTACCGTAGATTCCATTTACTATGGTCCTCCGGAATAGCTGATCCAGCATTAAAACCAAGACGGCACTTAGTAGCCGCTTGTTCTCTTTTTTTGGATAAATTTATCTCACGCACTTGACCCGTTTTTTTTTTCCCTCCAAACACTAATATCACATGAATTCCCAGCAGATTGTTTTCGTCTTGTCCCAAAACACGCGCGCGGGGGGGGGGGGGCAGGTTTACGGCCGTCATTTTCGAAGGACTTCTTGTTCTTCACTTTGTTTTATGTTTGTTTTTTAGCACGATGACTAGTTTTTAGGATATTTCATGCTTCATGCTAATTTTTATAAAACATGTGAACGCTAAGCGCTGCACGCTGTAAAAAATCCCGAATTGTGACACATCGCCCTACCTCAAGACGAGAAAACCCGGAGGGTGGGAGAACTCTCCGATAATGCCGGCCCTTAACCTCGATAAGAAACTCGAACGTAGGGTAGGGCCCAAAGCGATTTCGGCATCAAGAACATGATGTTTAAGTTGAACGTTTTGTGCCAAACGCGCGCCAAAAACGCTTGGGGTTTTTCCGAGACAAGCGTGAAGTGTCTGCGCCACGGGGGAAGTAGGCAGAACAACAACACCAAAGGAAATTGCTACTCGCAGTGACAGGGACACCAAATCGATAAATATCACGAAATGTCCGGGCTGAGTGTCCCTTTTTTTATTTGGAAAATATTTACGGGGGTCCATAGTTAACGGGACGAAATTTTGTTAGTAAAATAGGTAAATATAAAGGTTATTATGTATACCATAGGTCCTATTAACTATGTACCCCCCCCCGTAATAGTGAAAATCTACAGCAATCTCTCGGCTCATAGCGGCTATAGCCAAATTGTTGTTCATCTACAAACTTTTTGTCCTGCCCTTGTGATTAAAATTATTTTTCAATATTACGGCGGATTGGTAAAAATAAAGCCTAGGCTCATCATCACACTTCCACGTTGTAGATTTCGTGTCGTGTGTCAACTTAACCCGTAGACCCCTTGGTTGACGCCTATCTCCCTACTATTACGGGGGACCATAGTAAATAAGACCAAATATTGTTGTAAAAAAAAGGTAAATATATAGGTTTTATGCACACCATAGGTCCTATTAACTATGGACCCCCGTAAAACGCAGTGCGCACCGCTCTAACCTGGAAAAAAAGCACCGTTCAGGCTCGGTCGTGGATATAAACCAGGTACTATATTCCGGGCCAGATCGGTATGGATTTCGTGCGAAAGCGAGTGTCTGCGTCCTGCACCGCGCGGCGAAAAGGGGGGTCTCCTGGCTGAACTTCACGCACCAACCGACCGACGTCTGCGAAAAAACCATGAACCGGGAGAAAGATGCCGTTTTAAAAATACCGCTGTGACTCGACCGATCACGACCTATCAATATATTGTACCTGCCGCAAGATCAATAAAGCTACAGAAATGAGGCACGTCAGCTGGCGGTGTGAAGGGTAAATGGTGGACTGGAAAAACGGTCGCGCTATTCACGAGAGCTATGGCAATGCCACATGTCCTGGCAGTGTCCAGATCCACATACACCCTGCAGCGGATATCGAGGGAGCAGGGGGGGAGCACGCTTTCGCTTTTCAGATACTTCGGTGTGAGGAGGTACCTTCGCCTTTCAGAGACTGGTGTGAGGGGGTACCTTCATCTACTCCTCGTTCGCATCATCGCCCCAGTCCTTCGGATCTTCGCGGTCACAGGACTCGTCGAGTTGACTCTCTATGTGGTTACCGTCCAGCGGTATAACACATGCGCTCTGTGCCAATAGCCCTACCCTCGGATACGCGAGCGACTGAGCATTGACTATCGACAGGTAGGGCGCAGTGTGGATAAGCTTCAGCAGCTCCATCAGGCCAGCTAGGTCCATCATACATGTCGCAGTCTGTCAGGAAGGCCAGAACGCAGGTGGGTGGGCCAGCTAGGTCCGTCACGAACGCACTCTTCGGCATGATAGGTATCCCGTCTGTCCCACTACTCAGGCGGTCCACGACGGACTCTGTAGGCACGCTGGACAACGTCGGTCCCATCGACGAAGCTATCTACATGGCCTCACGGCCACCGTCGGCGGTGTGAAACCTTCGCCAACGCACACGAGTTGACGACAGTTTTGAATATCTTGCGTTTGCGTGAATTCCTACTATTACTGTAGGGAGAATTACGTATATCGTCTTAGCCATACGTATCTCTGGATGGTCGTTGCATACGCACCTGTTACTAGTTCACCCCGGTATCCAGTCATGATACAAGGCACATAAAAAGACAAGATAGTAGACATATATCTTACTTATTACGGGGGTCCATAATTAGTAGGACTTATGGTATACATAAAAACCTTTAAATTTGCCTATTTTTACTAACAATATTGGGTCCTATTTACTATAGTCCCCCGTAGTGGTTACATGCAGCATATGCATGTTCCACTCTTGGCCTAAAGGTGATCACCGCTCGGTCTTCATACTCATACAACGACCGGTCCTTGCGTTTCCGGCCACGGACGGTGCATGATAACTCGTGGGTAACACGAGCAAATATTGTCCAAACTATTTCTAAAGTGTACATTACGGGTTTCACGACTAAAGATCTACCGGTACAGTCGTCTTTGGCATATTTTATTTCGTGTTAAAACCCCAAGCCATGGAGATTGAGTTGACTGCGATGGCGGTACGTGGCACTTGTTTAGGACATTTTTGTTCGTAACTGGAACTGATTGCCATTTGTTTCGTCACTGGGACTGATGGGAACTTTCCCCTCATCGTTCCATCATCTTTCCGACGGTGCTCGATGACGACCTCGTAGTCCACGGGGTTGGACCGCGGGTCTAGCGTGCCCATTTCTAAGAGCCGTTGCGGGGTGACAAAATCGAGCTCCTTCAAGATGGGGAGCCTCAGAAAAGTGCACCGCTATCCGTCGAATATGCGTGGAGTGCACCTCGGTCGGGTGCTCTTTTTTTTCTTAAATAAAGGGGTTGCAGGGTGACATTGTGAAGAATCCCTCTAAAATGGATGAACCTCTGAAAAAATACCATGTTGGCCCCTACCGCAGTATGCCTCCGATATCCAAACCCTCGATGGCGTGCGGGCGAGACCACACTGGGATTCATGTAGCAAAGGCGAGGCGGCCTCGCTTCGGGCGTACTGTACGCGCACAGTGCGCACGAAGATTCTCCGACGGTCCCCACCGACAAGGATCTCAGAACGTTTTGTCAGCAAACAGTGAAGAGAGGAAAGGTTCAAAAGCTACCGATAACGTACGTTACCCTTGTACACAGCATCACGGAGCTAGGAGGAGGTGCTTTGCGACAACATATCACAGGATCCAAAATGAGTTCTACGATGGAGGTTCACCCCCTGAACATTCTGAGGCTCCTATGTCCCCCCCCCCAAGGCATATTGCCGACTTCAACGGGGACAAAACGTAATGAATACAACCGATGTCATGCTACACGCATCTCGTACGTACGCGTGCGTACGCACTACTCCTACCAATGTAGAGCACAAGTTACAGTCCTCATCCTTCAACTGACTGCCCCCCCCGGTAAGGGCGCCGTGGTGGCTCAGGAACGGTTTTTCCCCCAAATGTGATACGCCTACGGTAAAACGCCTCCCACATCAGATGGATAGATATTTGGACACGTGCGACGACAGAGGTAGGTACTGCTGTGCCATTTTTGTTAGGCCGAAATGGGAATACCATTTGTGTTTCACAGTTATGTTTTTGAACAACACCTACGGCAGGATAGACCGACGAAGCTAAGCGTCCATCCATGAATAAAATGACGTATTTTTGAGAGGGCGGGGGGATATTTCTCGAGCCCCTCAACCCTTTTTGAACTCCAGCCTCGTTCTCGGGAAGAAAGCTCTCTCTCGAGATTCTGAAGTAGTTTTTCCCCTGGACGGGACTGCAGTTCATAAAGGG
This sequence comes from Macrocystis pyrifera, assembly GCA_031763025.1. Lineage (NCBI taxonomy): Eukaryota > Phaeophyceae > Laminariales > Laminariaceae > Macrocystis > Macrocystis pyrifera. The sequence goes on from JASSKH010000031.1 coordinate 3,264,791, forward strand.
TGAAACTGCTACGGGCGGCCGTAGTAAGTAGGACCAATTATTGTTACAGTAGTAGAAATAGGTAAACATATAGGATTTCGTGTGTGGCGTAGGTCCTATTTACTATAGATCCCCCGTAATAGGGGCCTCGGAAGGATAATGTGCTCCTTACCTCTACCGCTCTAGCTCACGTCTTGTGTGGCCTCTTGGTTACGCAACCCCATCTGTTGTCAGAAAAACAAAACGTTTCGTTCAAAATGGCAATTCCTATCCTATATACAACAGTAGTATTGCACAGCTCACCATTCGTTTGGCGATTGAGGTCAGTCTGCCGATGTCGGCCGCAGCAGTCGCCTTCCATGTTCTGTGGATTTCAAGGCTCACGGCCATGCATTGAACCGCCTGGTAATGAAGCTCGGCGAGGGCCATCTGTTCCAAGTTGTTGGTTTTTTCAACATATTCGAGAGACACACATCTCTCCTGTGAGATCGACGATTTCGTCGGCACCTCAAATTTGTTCGCGATTCACTTGTAGCATTCCTGTAGCGCGTGCTATGTAAGACAGCTGACACAGGCTCGCAAAGCGATACATAGAAAGGAAGTACACAGCAGGGCGGAAAAGTTGCAACGATGCTACCGACGAAACTTCGCATCGCATGAGTGTAGGACACGGTTGGGACGGATGCCTAAACGTTTGTGGCGAGCAATCACGCCCGGTGCGCATTGGGTTTTAACGATTGTCAACTTGGTACAGCCCGGGGCGCACTTGAGCAGCTAGGGATGTTTCCTTGTTGATCTTCGCGTTCATCTCTCTCATCTTTCTGGGGACAGCTGGAGGGGAAATACGTTGCAAGGTCATGCTGCACATTGTCGGATGAAAAACAGGAAAAAACAAAAAGTGTCCTACCTGACGTGATGATCCACAAGGGTCTTCAATTGTTTTTGCAGTACTCTAGTGCAGAGCCAACGATACGAGATGCTCTGCTGTTCTCTAGATTTCGCGTTGACCTTTTTGAGACTTCGGAGACATCGTTCGATAGCAACCGCGAAAAATATGTCGGAAAAAAAGAGAATCCAAAGCGATCATCTCCGAATAGCTTGGGGCATCATATTGAAGCCATTGCGGCACCCTTGAGTTTTCACCCTTTGATAATATTGACAACGTGCGCTGAAACATGTGTTCCCACCTTGGCCTCAGCGCCCGAAGACATCGTTTGCGCCGTCTCGGCCCTTTGAATCGCGCCAAGCAGGTAGCCCAGGCCCTTTTCATAGGCGTCGCTCGCGCATGCTTCAAGATTCATTGCGTCCGTCGTGGCTCGGCTCTGCCGTTGCCCCTCCCGCCGCTGCCTCTCACCCTCCTCGTCTTGTTCCCGGAGATACATGCGCTGCTCATACCCTCCAGGAGCCACCTGTGTCGCGCGAAGAGGGTGCCAGCTCGTGGCCAAACTAGTTTTAGCCGACAGCTTGCTCGAATAGAAAAACCCCAAAGGACCCATCGCACGGCACGGGTTCCCCTGTTTCGGCTTTTCGCTCAATACGCGTGAGCTCCTTTAAGGTGAGCAACACCGGTCTAGCGAGAATACTTTTTTACTGCGGGTATATTTGTCAAATGGCCCACGTAGCGCAGAGAACCGTCGTTCGGATTGCGCCAACAAACATACGTCGATGTCATGTTTCGGGTGAAAAAATGAGCTCCCTATTACGGGGGGTCCAGAGTAAATAGGACCAAACATTGTCAGTAGACATAGGTAAATATATAGGTTTTTGTCTACACCGTAGGTCCTGTTTACTATGGTCCTCCGTGATAGTGTGAAGAACTCAGAAAATGATAGGCCGCCACCCCGTGCATGCCGTGGCATTTTCTCATAAGGCACCACCCCTATTAGACATCCACCTCGACCGTGGCATAACGTGTAAGTATCGTTGAAATTGGGGCAAGAAAAAACAAAAAAAAAAAAAAAAAACAGTAAAAAAAAAACGTTCTGGGACTGTACGTAGGCCTCATAAAGCCTAATAATCGGGTCATCTCTCTTCGGACGCCGGAGGGGGAAAAAAAAACATGGCCGTACAAAATTACGAGTTTTTCGAAAAAAGGCCGTTGCGTGATAGGCAGATGGATAAAAAAGGTGTGCGACCTACTGAAAGCAAGGAGCCGTACCGAATACGGGGCCCGAAAACGATCCTCTCCCGGTACCCTGAGGCACTCGCCTCGCGCTGGCCGTAGACGGGTGCCAACAACAAATTCATCAACCATTTCTTTGGCGTTAACGCCGAAAGGGGAGTTAAGCTTATAATATTTCGCAAAGTCAGTTAGGTACTGTACAGGTAAAGAGGTATAGAGCTCTTCGAGTCGGGGGCCTCAGAAACTCAGCTGCCACCCTGATCAAACACGCCGCCTAACTCTCTTTTTATCGACCCGGTACCATGCTTTCGAGAGAAAAACGGTCATTTTGATGAACGTGTGGGGCTCCGCCTCTTGCCTCGCCCCGAAACTCTGCATAAAAAGCGCCCTTCCGAAACTCATTTACACCCTTTGCCTGTAGAAGGTCCCTCAAAAACAACAACGCCACATCGTAGATACGATCATGCAACACCGATGGTACGATCGATCGAGGTGTTCCTGTCGGCCAACCAATTGACTATGCTAAAAAAACCACGCCACGGAAACATGCAGCAGGGCTTGCGCGACTGCCCCCTGCACCTCAAACTGCGAGGAGTATCGGTGTTAGGGTTAGGTTTGTTCGAGTTTGCGTTGACACTAGACCAAAGCGCATGATACAAACTAAGCGAACAATGGAGTTACGCGGGATCATATGCAAGGTTGTGCTGTGCACAGGGCAGTTTCCTGCAGTACCATAATTTTCCTGGGTCTTTGAAGAACCTTCCAAAGTCTGTGCCCATGCCAGCAGCCCACCCTGACGTGCTGTATGATATAGTATAATAGTGGAAACTTGAAATATGCTGCTCCTCCGAGTATGCATGATAACGCCCCCCTAACCCATGGAAATGAGATGGCGCGTCATATTCATACCTTTCGCAGTCGCTTCCGGTGAAACTCCAGCCAGAATGCTTGCGCTCTACCCATACCAGTGAGAGCTTTCACGAACGTACTTTGGTCCGGACACACGCGGGACACGACGGCCAGCTCGGCAGGAGTTGCGCCGAGGTTGTGGAGCCTGGCCATTGAAGCTTCGTACACCTGCGGAATAATACACGTTGCGTACGGTTCGCATGGAAAGATAAAGATGGTCTGGTGACTTGTAAGATGCGATGGCTGTGGCAATAGTACCATTCTACGGCAACCTCTGGAGAACAACTATTAAATAGCTGCACCCATGTGCCTCGTGGAAAAAAACGTCTTGGAAATTATTTTCTGGGAATACTTACTGCTACAGTTGCAGTCATGTATGCTGCCACGTGGAATTCTGGAAGTATCAATACCTGGTAGACGTTAGCATGTGAACCCTCTTGAGCTTCCAGACGAAACAAATTCCCGGCTACCGGGGGGGAATACACACTCTGTGCGCAGATACAATTTTGTGCAAACATTAAACAAGCAAGCACCCCACATGGCGCGCCGAGTAGAGAGGCTGAGGACACCCTTTTGTTTTTTTTTTTCACATTGTTCAATACCTTGACAGGGATGTTTTTGCAAGAGGGAGGGGGCCAAAGCGTATCAGGGGGGGGTCCCGGCCGGCTGTGAGGGCTGGTACACGAACCTCAGTACAAGGAGCTGCGGGACACATAGACGCGCGTAGCTACGCCACTTACAATGCTGCGCGCTCTTTCCAGACGCTCGATAAAGACCGCACTCATCATGTTTCCATCCACTGTATCATACCTGCTTGGTAACATAATGAACACCAGGCACTACAGTAGATGAGCCCTCTAGAGCCCTCGAGAACCCGACCAAAAAGCACGACGCCTTTGGTGTTCTCAACCATCGACGAGCAGCAGCACGGGCAGGACTTTGTTGCACCCTTCCCGTCCGACTGTTCGTTTCATCGCCACTCGGACACCCAATACTTTTTTTATCACCCCCGAATCACGCAGTTTTCCCGTTTTCGGGGCAAACCACTCAAATTTCAAGTCGTTTCGTCCCCAGAACGGGACTGTGGTTTGCACTCAAAGGGTTAAGAGATGGAGAGGGCGGCAGGCCCCCTTTTTTGCGTTACGTTTCGTCGTCCGGGCGGTAATCCTCACGATGCGCGCACCGCTCTCACCTTGACGCACGGGGCCACCCTCGAACTCTCCAGGACCCTCTCGAACGTCGCCTGCGCCTGCTTCGTTCTAGTTCACGTTTTGGCGCGCGAATGATTTTAGTTCTTCAAGAAAAGCAAAAAATATATATATCTTGACTGCGGTTAGCGAAACGCTTTGAGAAATGCCACCGCTTTTGTAGGGGGAGAACCTTGTTTCAGCCGCGGTAGCACCGTTGGTTGCACGTTATTCCAGAGCAATTTTATTTTTATTGCCAGTGAGTCTTATGAATCGAGGAGAAAGTCATCACATTTTACTCTTTTAGAAGTGCCTCAGTCACGATAGGGTCAACATCCGAGATGTGTGCTGTACAGTAGTACCAGTTGTTCGCTAGAATCCTGCTCAACGCGTGCAATAAAGAGCGGTGGTTTCACCCTGCTCTTCCAGAGGATCCTCGGGGGATAAAAATGCTGAGCCTGCTCGACGGGAAAATATACAGTCGTAGCAAGGGATACTCCGTGTCCCAACCATCTGCTTGCAGTACTACGCTGGGCTTGCGTAGGGTGCCGTTTGCATAACGTTGAAACACAAAATAAAGGATTCGTCCGCGGTTCGGTTTTGGTTTTGTTTAGGTAGTTACTCGGCCGAGAAACCTTCTTCAGTCACGAACGCTTTGGACGAACAAATACATGCCATGCCAACCCTATCCTACACATAGCACGCGTCTCGGGGTGAGCTTTCCGTGTTCCTCCATGTCGGTCTTTCTTTGGAGAGGCGTGACCTGGAGCTATTTTACGGCCGTACTGAATGTACTAGAGCTACACCGGTAGTGCACTCCAACAAGGTGGTCAAGTGAGGAGCGCTACAAACAGGGACTTGGAATCGATCATCGTTTCTATGCTAAGTAGTCGACCAGAGAAGAAAGGGACGAATAATTATTGCGATAAAAAATGCCTCCCAAGGCAAGAACCGCAATGGGGAGAAGGGAAAAAAAGACTACTATTTACGGGGGGGGGGGCATAGTAAACAGGACCAAATATTTCTGATGAAAATAAGTAAATACATATGTTTTTGTGAGTACCGTAGGTCCTATTTACTGTGGTCCCCCGTAATATGTGACCCCGGATATGAGTTGCGGCTACGCACAGTAGGAAGGAGAGAGAAGGAAGGGCGAAGATACGTAATCAATGGGATGGAAAAGAAAAACTTGAGTAGAAGAGGTAATCTCTACTAATTACTCAGCCAACGTTTACAGGGTTTTGTAGTTGGTTATTCCTTCCAATCAACAAGTGATGAGCGTAAGCGCGATTCTCGGCGATCGTCAACTTTTTTCCTCGTACACGACACGAGGTGTGTTTTTTTTCCTTTCGGCGGCATTAGCTTTGTTCGAGATCACAATATTGTTCTCGAACGCTGCTCAAGACAAGACTCCAATAGATCTAGACGTTGTGGCATAGGAGACAGCTCAAGGACGGCCACCATTTTGCGTACTCTTCCATGCGTTACTCGTTGGTTTTCGGTATCCTCTGGACTCTCGGCACAGGCCGTTGTTGTAAACGTCTTGAGTTAAACTGATACAAATGCATCAGCTGTGATTTCGACCGATTCAATCGTTGAAATACGCCACAGACACTTGACCATCGGCGGTGCTTATTTCGTTCGATATTTTGTCGACCGTTTGCGCTCTTTTCAAAAATCGATCGCAAATTTTCTGCCTCGGTCACGTACTGCAGCTCAAATGATAAACGCGCCCGTCGTTTCGACCGCGCCAGGCCGTGTCGCCGCATCCGTCAATTTTGACGGCACAACGAACGCAGCCTCACTTTGCAATCCAGATGTAGCCGTGTGTCGCGTCCGCCGAAGCCGAAGCCAGGTCACGCTCGCCCAGACCGATTTCGGCCCGGCACCACTCCGAGTACTTCACTTCTGCCATGTCAACCTAGGTGAAACCAAACCAAAGCAAGCGACATCAAAGCAAAATTGATTTTGGGCGTAAATGTTACCAAAACTGTGAAAACGTCGAAGGAACCATAGAAAACACAACCCAGGGCGCAGGCCCACAGATCTTGTCATTTAATCGTATTTGTTTTCTGACCCCCTTCAAGACTGCAGTCGTGTTTTGGGGGGAAACTTGATAATTTGAAAATGGTTTGCCGCCAAAACGGGACTCCAATCCCAACCAGAGTAAACATTTTAGGTTTTTACGCGCAGTACGTAGGTTTCTTAATAAAACGCTTCCAAAAATGAAAAGGTTCAGAGAAATACAACAAGTAAAAAGCCCATACGGAAAACGCTACTTACCGCGTGACACCCTGGGATGAAGTTTCACAGTAGCTTATTTTTATTTTGGAAATAACGGAGATAATAAGACTCACCGAAAAAAAAACAAAAAAGATACCTTCGGAAACATATCGTCGAGATCGATCCACAGGCGCTGTTCTTTATCGTTTGTGATGTCCCCGTTGACGAGAAGGTAGGCTATAGCTTCAATACCATTCAGCCGAGGGGGTGCGCTACTGTTGCGTTTTGTGCGCTACCGGTATCTTGTCTGCGTTCTGGGGTAACCAGAGGACAAAAATATAGACCCACAAACGCGAACACGTCCGCTCGTATGCAGTCAGCTGCGGTACGGTAACATTGCGCCGCACAGCCATTGTTGCGAGTACTTCATACAGCAGTTGGGATATCGTGTCTGCAAAACCGGACACGTCGGGCACATCACGGTACTGGACGTCCGGGCACACGCCCGCCGTTATGGTGAGATTTTTGTGCAGAAGCTATGTATGGGAGTGCAGATCCAACCTACGAAAACATTTCCTGGACCATGCAGGCCACCAGGCAACATGACCTGCTGTAAACATATAGCGGAGACCAGGAATGTATCATGAAGTGGGAACCTGCAGTCTGTCCGATGTGTCCCAGGTTACAGTCGGAGGTGATCGCGATATAAAGTATAGAAGTGCTGTCTCAGGATGTGAGTTACACGCCGATGTAACAGGATATTGTTTTGGCATTCTAAGTGCAGATCTGGCTTAAGCGCATGTTGGATATATATACGACACATGCCAAACCGGCTAGCGGGTTCGCTACACTGCTGCGTTACCGTCGGAATCGAAAATCTTCGAACCTCATGCGGTAGTGGTTTATTTCCGTGGGGGTCTTCGCGGGACATAGCATCCTGATTTTGCATACATTGACTACTTTCTTAAAAAGCGGTGTCGCAGAGAAACACCAGTACGTCGACAGGAATAAAGGCAATGCTGAGCAGATGTTCGCAGAGAATGCAACGGCCACATCAACCTGTTGTTGCGGCTTGGGACTATCCGCTGGGGTGTCCACGGGTTTTTTGCTGAATTGCGTAAGCATGCGTGTTCACACTGAAAACCGCAACAGGTAACGCACGTAGAGACTTGGCGAAAATCGTCGATGACGCAAAATATATATTTCGCGGGGCCATAGTAAATAGCACCGAAGGTTGGTAGTAAAAGAAAGTAATGCATAACTTTTTGTGTTTACCGGAGGTCCTATTAACTATGCCCCCCCCCGTAATAGCTATTTATTTGTGTTGATTTATGTCCGTTTACGGAGGAAGGTGCGCAGCGATACTGCCCCCGGACTCCTGCCATGTTCGGGAGGATGGCGTTGTGGGTGGTTCGCGGCGACATGGTAAGATACCAGGCAAGACTTGAGGCACGAAAGACGGGTCCGTCTCCAGATGTAAAAAGGAACTCTGAAGATTTACATGCCGAAGAGGATGCTGTGCGGCATAATAAGTCCATTGTTCATGAATATCTACCGGAAGCGGACATTGGATGGCAGAAACGCCAAGGGATCTCGTCGAGATTGAACACTGAGGTGTCCGCGAAGAAGCTCTTGCAAAGGAATTCATCGGTACGAAAAAATGTGAATTTCTTACCGATACTTCTGCGGGAAGAGCTTAGAAGCTTTCGGTCTTCATCGAATACCTTCTATGTATACACTCTGTCTACCTGCTGTGCACGCTGTACCGTTGCCTTCATGACCACGTGCTAGTACCGAGCCAATCATTTCTTTATCGCTGTTGTTAAGTCTGCGGGAGAAGTTCGTCACCAGCAGTTTACTAAATTATGATTTGCATACACACTATATATCACATGTTCGTTGCTTACTACCGGTAAGTTATTGGCGCACTCCTACCGAAACTTTTCCTGGCCAGAGAAGAGTTTACAGACGTAAAAAAGGGTGCTGATAGATGGAAAAACCAAGCATTCGAAAACATGTACAGAAAACCAACAGCAGGAAGTCATCGGACACCAGTTGTTTCTCACCGTTATCATACGCCGATACCTTCGAACCGCTATTGTTTAAAACCTCCACCTTGATGGTGACGCGCTACACCATTAATCGATCTTAAACTTTGCTTCAAATTGTAACGCTATTGCGTTTTACCATCGACTCGTTGCTGATGGGCCACGTATCCCCAAATCGTTTTTGTGTAACGCTGTTGCTGCTGTTATTACCTTCGCCTTATTGGTGACGCGCTTGTATCGCGACACCCCCTCGACGGGGACACGGCAGTCAGGACACAGCTTCAGCACGCTGCAGTTCGAGGCCAGGGGTATCGGCGCGGTCCACCTCCCGCTGTCTTCGTCCTGCCGTCATCCCGAACCAACCACACAACATCAAGGATCCAAAAACACGAAGAAAATCGGCATTTGTTGTTACTGAAACCTGGCCGGGCAAAATGTTTGGTTCACAAGTTAGGTTCACGCGGCGGACACAATGATGACGATCTATTTGCCTACAGAAGATCATCTCTACCCTGACGTGCCGTTATGATGTGATGTGCAGGATCCATACAGTACACATCCAACCCAAAACAACACATTCTAGACGCTGCAGACCATATGGCTCCTACCCGGTAGCGAGAGCCACGTGGATCAATCTCACAGACCAGGAAAAACATATGTCCTGACTTTTCAACATGACGCAGCAGTGGGAATCTGTTGTCTGTCCGCTATGTGGATTGTGTGCACGCTTCTGAAACCTCGAGCTATTCATCTCCATTCGAAAACTTATAGCCGTCGATGCGTCCTACGATAGGGGTAGGACATTTTCCTTATTTTTTTTTTCTGGATGACGGGGTGCCTTAACCCAAAATCGTCGGAAGGCCGATCTTGTTTCGAAAAATGGCGTTTTTTTTTTTTGTACTTGGGCCATGGAATTATTCATCGGGATGCAATTTGATTTTTGCTGAAGTCGGTTTTCGGGTGACGTACGGAGCTCCATAAGTGAGGAGCGTCAGAAATATTCGATCTCTATCATCGTAGAACGCCTCCGCGGCGGTCGGGGTTAAGGCTCTGACCTGACGGGAACCAGACAAAACAAGACCCGATGACCACCGTAATGCGATGTCTGGTCACCCCGATCGACCGCGACTAAACGCAGGACGCCACTCTGCCCAAAACCCAGGCTGTGTACCGCCGTGCGTGTTTCCCAGCGGTTGCACTGAAAGATGACTATTTGCCAATCGAAATCACAGACATTCGGGACGTACAAACCAGAGGTATCACGACCTTAAGAACGGCATTGTGTATGTGTACTGAAGTGTCTCGGCTATGGACCCCCACTCGGCTAGGAAATCGTTTGGACTCGAGGGTGGTGGCGGCGTTATCGTACCCCCACGTGTCACACACAAGCATGCAAACCTACCGCGCATTCTGACAGATCATCGTGCCACGTCTTACGCTACAGAAAATTCAGGGCGTATCCATTCGATGTTTGAACGATTAATCTCATGTCGCCGCGCGTGGGAGCAGTATGGCGGACGATCTGACACCGGATTCCTGGGTTGAGACTAGACAAACCCTTCATAATATAGTGCGTAAATACGGCGGCAGAAAAGGCAATGCGTGGGAGAGTTAAGGCTCGAAAGAGCTCGTATCCCTGCACCATACCACCAAAGATGTCAGAAGACCTCACTGTCACCCTGAATTGACACACATCAACTTTGCCTTGAAATCTTTGATTGACACCAAAAACTACAAGGTTTCAGTGCGGAACCCTCGGTTCTGCACCCTTGACAGCGCACGTTTGGCCATGTTTGACACGTTTCATGGCGTACATTACCACGTGCCAGAGTGCAATTCTAGAGTAGCGGCAGTACTAGGCAGGTCCCGCGGAGAGACGGACGCCCACCTTGTCGTAGACCGAGGAGAGATCCATCCACCTGTCCAGCGAGAACAGGTTGTACGCATGGCCGCAGCGGAGCACGATGATCGGGTCCACGGAAGGGTCGTGCTCCTTCAACCTTTTCGTGCCGAACGAGAAACGCAAAAAAAGCGACGGGGTTACCTTTTCTACCCTACTGTTGTGCACAATACGAAAATAAAAAAACGTCCCGCGATACGATCACCTCAACGATAAGTTCGACAATGGTTTTTGCTACTGAAACCATGACCCCCCCAAAAAAAAATCTATGTGCTTGTTATTTCTCGTGACAGGCCGATTTACCTGGCCATTTCTCTACCGCCTATATGCCCTTTCTGAGCCCGAGCTATGTCGACCAAAACAACGACAGATTTGTCGTTACCATCCGTCTACGAGCAGGGTGACCGCCGAGCAGTACGAGCGGCATCGTGTCGCGCCAGTCGTGACGTACATCCGACCCTTTGCCTTCAACCATCGTAGCTCGGGACAACCAAAGTGTTTTTTTTCTCGCGCAGTCACACAGTTTGGTGCAAATTCGCATCGCCAATCTTTCCCCCCTACGAAAGTCCCAAGAGGCCTAAACCGGACGGTCTTGGATGACCCTTCCAGGGCAAACGGCAATCTCGTTTTGGGGACAAACCAGTCACATTATCTAAAGTAGCTTTTCCCCAAGACGGGACGGCTGCGGTCCTGCAGGGGTTGAGTGGATGCACCACTGCTGTAGTCAGACCTCTACGTGACCTCCAACTCAAATGATCCATGTATGGGGCTAGCGATCCCCTCCTCGAACATGCGGTGGTGTGCACCAAACCCTCGTGTCTGATGTGCGGTGGTGAACTCTCTGACAAAAAAAGGGCTTCGGCCATCTCGATTGAGGCAGCCTGTTTTTCAGGCCGCGGGACAACTGTTCCCCTCAAACCTTAAGCTCGAGCTCTCACGTCGTGAATTCCAGCATGTCGACGACTTGGTCCATCATCCGGGCCGAGCCGCCGCACTCCCTGCAGTAGTCGGTGTCCGGACATTCCTCGCCACACACCGAGGGACATCGGTGACCACACGCTAGCTTCCGCTCGCATCTCCTATAGTGAGGGGAAGCACGTCAAGTTTCGGTGCCACTCCTCTCCCCTGTCCATCCTTTTTCAGTCACTCCTAATGCACCTACCACGTAAATTCCCGCTGCTGCTGTGTGTATTGACGTGTTCTACCTCGGGGCTAACTCGATATTTTATCGAGGCACCTCACTTCAAGAGCGCCCTGATCTCACCCGAACATTCGTGAGGACAAAAAAACAAACAATTAAATGAACAACCCCGTGAATTCTACGACATGTATAGGCTTGCAACGAAAAGCATTATTCCAACAGCATCGGGTAAACATATGTATACAGGTGCTCAATTAGAGAGCCCTGTCAGTCAGAAACATTTCGGGCGAAAATTGCTGCATGTGTCGTATGTGTCGCAGGGACCGTCACAGTAAGAGCAAAGCACGTTTAAACGTAGGTGTACAAGATGGGTGGCACCACCATATCCCAGCAAAACGGATTCCCCTTTGCGCTGAAACCAGCGGGGGGAACATAACGTCAAACATGGTATTGCCGCACTAGTGGAACCTTTGGACCAAAGCCAAACAGAGGAGTTGACGCCTCGGACAGAAAACAAAGTTACCTGTCACAGGGTAGGCGCGTGCACGGTGCCCCACAAGGCAGGCGGCATGGCCCGGCTTCGTGAGGGCAGTTCCAAGTGCAGCTCTCCGCGCAGGGTGAGCATGGGTCTGCCGGCGCGGATACCGAGAGCGTGGAAGAGAAAGCGGAATATTTAACCCTGTCCGTGCTAGCAAACCATCAACCCTACCACACGTATACAATCCCAATGAGTCCAGACCAAAAATGTGTCCGGTGGTTTCAAAAGGTTTGCTTTTTAGACAAGCGGGGTACAGTGTTGGAGGAATCAAGCACGCGGGTGACAGCGAGGGGTGAGCGGGAGCGATGGGGAGGTTTCCGTTGTGAATCGCGCGTTGTGTTTGCGGCGGCACGTGCTTTCTTAGCCGGCAGAACGAAAGGACTTCGTCGTCGGTTTAACCCTTTTATTACGGGCGACCGTAGTAAACAGGACCAAATATTTCTAGTAAAAATACCTAAATATATAGGTTTTTATGTATGCCATAGGTCCTATTGACTATAGACCCCCGTAATAGGACCGCAGTCCCGTTTTTTCAGGACAAACTACTTATTATTCGACCGGTTTGTCCCCAGCACGGGACTGTGGTCCTAAAAGCGTTGAAGCGAAGAACGCAAGCAGGCAGTCAGTAGACTTTCCAAACTATAATTAGCTAATTAGCTTAAAAGGCGATAGAGGCGAGTGGGTCGATGCTGCTGGATCGAGGCAACATTACGTCGAGTTTTCAAGACCATGCGCGGTTATAGTATATGGGACTCGTGGGTGCTCACCGGTCATGAACACTTGATCGAGTGCACCATGCAACGCGGCGATTGTGCAGGAGATGTACCGTAAGCAGCTCACACACGTCCCCAGAAACTGATCCATACGATCGAAGAACGTGACACCATAACGGCCTAGGACAGATCCTACTCTTATTTCAACCACACCACTAGGTTTCCGGTCTTACCAAATTTTACCAACCATTGTTTCGGCGAAACAACAGTATTGAACCAATGATCGATACACTACTTGAGCATTCAACCGTAAAAATGCAACTTTCCCCGTAGAATGAATCGACAATGGTTACAACAGGAGACAAACGACATACGACAAACTGCTTGAGCTGTGACTTCGGTCGATAGCGTGGTATCTTGGACGCCTAGCGCGTGTCCTACGTTCACGTGTACTAGGTTCACAGGACGGTTTTCGTATCTTTATTCTCTGTGGGTTGGTCTAACAAATGGTTGGCACCTGATCGCCACGCATGCAATCCGGCTGCATGTTGTAGAACGAAGCGGTTTGTGCCATGGACAAAGCTGCTTGTTGCGCATGTATTTATTTGCATATATTTCGCGTTTTGTTTTTGGGAACATAACGCTGGACCCTTTTTTTGTAGAAAGTTTTCGAGAGGGTGAATACAGACCATTGCGTCTCGGGGTTTAGGAGGCGTCTTCGACGCAATTGGCGAAGCAGGTATCCAGAGGGCGAAACCAATAACATGTTGTGGTTCGGGAGATTTCTTCGAACTGCATGGGTGATTGAGATGTCAAGACGGTGAATGAAGTCTCTACGTTATTTCGGGGTTCATATGATGAAGGCTCCGGACGGGCGGAGCTCTTACCCACGCACGACTGAGCGCAGACCGAATGTTCGCACCGAAGAGCACAAGGCTCGGGGCATGGAGGGCATGGGCGCCCCTCGTGACATGGAAGGCGGCATTTGTGCCCGCATGGCCGAGACCGGCCGCATTCCTGACAGTCATGCATGCGAGTGAAAGACGAGCGCGATGAGAGGGGGCGCCTTCGGATCAGATCAAATTTTAATAGCGTCCGACGAGCTACATGATAGGTACCTGTTTTGTTCGATACGCATTGTGTATCGATAGGGATTGTACTGCACACCCATCCGGATGGTCCATCATTTCAGCGTAAAGCAGTGACGGAAACATTCACTGTGGCATGATATACACCGCGGTAGTGAACGACGGACTTGTATAAAGCTTTATCCCAAAGAACAAAGTTCGTTTGATTGGTATTGCGAGGGTCCATAGTAAATAAGATAAATATTCTCAGTAAAAATAGGGAAATATATAGGTTTTCATGTATACCATAGGTCCTATTAACTGTGGACCCCCGTAATAATGTTGAACTAAAAAATACCCCTAAGCCATAGTACCCGCTACCCCTGCTTCTCCCTGCCACCCCTGTCCGCCTGCGCTACGACCTCTCCCCCCGCTACCTCCCTCCACTGGGTGCACTGGTTGCACCCCCTCATTCTAGCGCTCACCCTGCCCCCTGGACAGGGATGGCAGCACAAAACGAAACGCCGCGGGCTCGCCACGGTGCGCGATCACTCTCCGCTTGGGACTTTGCCCTCCTAAATTCTCGGACACCACCACCGTCCGCCGCTTGTTTCTGAAGAAATGCCCCCTAAAACTCACGGCGCTGCAGGTGGCGTGGTGAGTTCTGGCCCGCGCCGCTGCCACCGTAGCTTCCATGCGGATAACATCCTGCCCTTGGCCCCCTGCCGTCGCCTCTCCCACCACAGGATCCGTCTTACCCGCCGCCGCCGCCGCCGCCGCTAACCCTGAAGCCGTCGCAGCTTCCGCCGCTGCCTCCCACCGACTCCCACCGACTGCGCGTGACGGAATCAGCCTCAGAAACCGCTTGATGCTGCTGCTGCTGCTGCTGCTGCTGCTTGTGAAGGGTGATGCTAGTGCAGACGCCGCACCGAGCCGCGCAAGAGTGGCCGCAAGGCAAAGGCTTGCGGCACCTAATATTTTCGTTTCGCCGGGTCGTGGGTTGTTTCATTATACACCCCCCCCCCCCCCCCCCCCCCCCCCCCCCAAACAAAACGAAACGTGCGAAAGCAACAACGTGCAAACCCAAAGCGTGGTTGAGTCGAACGGACGGGAGATTGGGAAGGAGGGGGGTCAGTAGATCGGGCCGGTTTGTGTGGCAATGCGAGGGAGGCATGGGTGAAAATTGAAACGGACGTAAGATGGAGAAGAGAGACTGTGGATCGTACCTGCACCGCATTCGTCGGGTTAGGCAGGGCACCTACCGTAGATTCGAGCAGGTGTATGCGCAGTGTGTGAGCAATCAGAGGAGCGTTGGACGCGCGCGCAACTAATCCGGTGAGCAGTGGTAAGTTTCAAGCACCATATCGGCTACGGCATGTTGTACCGAACTAAAACAGAAACAGGGGGACTGGACGCAACGCACGACATAGTTACCAACTAACGAGTAGATGTTTACAGCACCCGCGTTTTGGGGCGGGAAGCAAACCAGACTACTCAGATGTATTGTGGTGTAGTGGGATCATATTCCGCCGCCCCTCGTGCATACCTGGTGTGTCAGGAACGACATATTGGTCAAGGGCCATTCTAGCCGGTATCTCGGTGGATCTAGAGAAATTGCTACGGTAGCTGTTGGTTGAACGTTCGAGCAAGGATGCTTTCCCTGGCGGGACAACGGAGGCAGCTACCCGGTGTCAATGAATCCAATACCGGGCTTAGCTACACTGCAGTATACTCCGGGGTAACAATATTGTTTTATGTCATGCCGCTCAGGTAGCTATCCGGGTAGGAAACGTGTCAACCTCACCAAACGCCCACACGCTTGCAAGTTACCTCTCCGGGCAGGTGGCGGGGTCGTCGACAATGGCCCTTGTAGCCGTGCAGCCTCCCTTCACGGTGTGGCCGCAACCAGGGATTTCGAGCTTGACAGGCTCGAGGCACCTTGTTTTCGAGTACGTGCGGGGGGCGGGGGGGGAGGGAGGGGGGGGGGGGTGACACGAAGCGAGAAAATCGAAGACGGTCTACGTACAAAGCAAATTCTTGCGAAAGGACTAGCGTCGAGAAAACCATCGATCTTAATCACAGCCAGGGGTGTCTTATTGATTGCATATACAAAAACAAAAACACGAGTTTAACGCTTCCGCAGAGGGAACACCGACAAGACCCTTCCGCGCACTACAGGAGTAAGATGCTGACGACTCACGAGCGGGGATCCGTGCACTCGACCTCCAACACAAAAACAACTATATATACAGGGTCTTACTACGTACGATAAGGTGTACACCTATCACACCGGGTGGTACCACACCCCCTCAGACAATTTTCGAAGCCGCCTCTGTCGACAACGGGGATAGCTTGCAGACGCCGGGAGATGCATTTGTTTTAGTATGGCAATATCTCTGCGAGATATTTTTTTTTTCAATCGCCATATTTGTTGTGCATCCCCGCCCCCTTGTTTGCAGGAAAACATGCTGGAGATTTCGTCTGAGGGGCATGTGCTCATTCGATGTTACCGTGTTGCTTGTTTTTGCGCAGGGTATACCATGTTCGTCACACGAGAGCTCTCTAAACCTCTCACCCTCGAACGGAGTTCTAGAACAAGCGTTTTTTTTTTTTTTTTTTTGTTTTGGGGGGGGGGGGCAACTTGATCATCGATCCTATCGGCTACAGTAGGCAAGAAATTAAAGCGATGCACGCGCGTTCGGTAGGAGTTTTTCACCTGAGGCTGAGGCGCTGTCGGTCGGAAGCAAAGAGGGCGCAGCAGCACCACCCCTCGACCGTGTATCGGAGTCAAAGCAACCCTCTGGCCTTTTGCTATTACGAGGGGGCATTGTGGTCGGGACCCATCACATGCACGAAAACCTAACGAACTCAATATTTTTGAAGGAAACATTCGGTGCTGATCCCTACAGCATGTCCCCCCGTTTTAACCAATGCGCATTGGGAATACTCTACACATTATTCATACAACAACGTATAGATGTACGTGTGACGGCAGCTTTTGAGACACGACAGGCGTTGTGTCTGCCGCGTTTACGTCGGGCATCAACGGCAAGAAAAAAACATCTGCGGTGTCCCGGCCGTCGGCTCCATTTGCAGTAGGTAAAACCTCGTACCGCCGAAGAAACGTCATACATTCGAAGGGCCAAGCACTCTGCGCGCCGAATGCTGGGGTACCAAGCTCCCAATAAGATGAGACATGGGCCCCGAATCACAGAACCAGCCCGTCTTGAGTGATGCAGTGATTCGTCCTACCAAAGGAACGGGTATCTTGGCTGGGGTCGCCAATGTCGGAGCGAGAATTCGGTTGAATTTTGAAGTCGATAATCAGAAAAACAAACTAAATGGATTTGATAACGCACAGACTACGTGGAATGAAAACGGTTAAAAAAATGCGTGTGTTCACATTTTCCACCAACATCGGGAAAGTACTGTGTCCAGCAATGATTCATCGCATTTCACAAACCAACAATCGACTCAGTGTGTTTTTTAGTTTGTTGTCGGTTGAGTCGGAATGTGAGTCGGATTATATACTAATAAATGGAGCTAAAGTAACACCCTAGCTATAAGATGGAACCTTTCGTCAACACGTTTTTACCTAATGGAGCCCGGAGTTTGCGACTGGTGGCAGGACACGTTCTTCGCCTGGTGCCCGCAGGGCAGGTCCACGGGTTCGACCCTTCGAGAGCAGGGGGCACACTTGTCTCCACAGATCCTGCTCGTACAGCGCATTAAAGGGGGGGGGGGAACGTGGCCCATAAAGCGCATACCTAAAACAAAGGGACGTAGCTCACAAAAAACTCATAAAAACAAAGGAACGGGACCCATACGGCGTAAAAAAAGGAGGAACGTCGCTCACACACACGCATGAACAAGGGAACACAACTCATACAACGCATACAACATAATAACGTAGCTCCTACAGCGCATACAGCGAAATGACGTGGGTCACGCAACGCGTGCAAATTAAGAACGTGGCTCATGCAGCGCGTACAGATGGAGAACACCGTGATAGTTCACCAAGACGCGGATCACCCGCAACACCCCATCACAAAACGTACAGAACATGTGAGACTAGGCACTATTACGGGGGACCATAGCAAATAGGACCCAATATTGTTAGTAAAAATATGGAAATATATAAGTTTTTGTGTCTACCGTAGGTCCTATTCACTATGGCCCCCCGTAATATGTACCGCTCTTCTTCTCGATGGACAACAATACCCTCCACGCTCGCATTCTGACCGTGAAAAAGGAAGATGAAGTTTTACCCTCTGGGGACGGGCACAGCAACCATCGTGGCCACTGCCTGGTCGCAGGATGATACACATTGGTGTCGGACTTAATAGGTACGATGTAAGGAAGCGCACGGCACCGAATCCTTTCTGTACTACATGTACTGCTGTGCGGTCACGTTGCTAATAGACGGTTGATGACACCAATGTTAGCGTGGTCTTCGGTTGCTACATCTCTTGAAGAAAGTCTCAAACGGTTTCACCAAACAGCAGTCCCCTCACATTATTAGCTAAAAACGAAGGAAGGGGACCGCATTCGATGCGTAGTCCAATATGGGCAGCACTGCTAATCCGCCAAACTAATTTCCGGCTGGGGGCGGGGATTCTCAACTCAGGAGCTACGCACACAATGCCGTCTGTTGTCGCAAGCATTTTTCTGATGCGCGAGCGTTATAGACCATGGGGTTCTGCTTATCGGGCTGCACAAGCGTGAATGAATTATGCTTGTGTCAAAGCCCTACCTCTGTGAAAAAAGATAGATGGCAGAGACCCAGCGCTTTCGTCATTGTTGCAGGCTATCAGCCCCACATTTTGATCTTCGACCGTTATTGAAGCTGTCTTCGCATGACATCTACTGCTCGTCGAGTGATGGGCCTCAGGAAGTAGTACTGTACATAAGTGCACCCTGTCAGGATATATGTAGTGGAAGAACGACTCAATAGGATATCGAGTTTTGTACTGTATGGTATGGCGGTTTGCGTGTACATGAAACCGTCAGTAGTGGCAGCTTCGACGCGCCAGTGGTGTGCGAACATAATTTCACTCTGTTTGACCTCTACACCGAACCTCCACTCAGCGCTAATTTGCTACTACATGCTCTTCTGCAACAGCCCCGCCCACACTGCACGCTCTACTGCTGTAGTATCGACACACTCGTGTCGCAGCCTTAATTATTTTAATGATGTCGGGGTAGCTCTTTCGATCAGGAGAGCCGTCAGCGAGGAAACCATTGTGCTAAAAATGGTGGAAAAAAATGGCATCTTGTGAAGCGCGTCGTCTGGTGGCAGGGGCATATGATTTTCTCTCTCTCTAAACAGGCGTTCTTACAGGGGGCAGGGATGTCCGCACGGCTGCAAGAGACGCGGGCAGGGCTCGCTGCAGCGAACTCCAAGGTGCTGAGGGTCGTCAGGGTGGCACCTAAGTTGATGCAAAAAAACATGAACGGACAACGGAGGCGAAAGGTTGAGGCCGGGGCGGGGGGTGGGTTAAGGAGTGGTGTTTTCGGACCGGCGTGGCTGACGTGAGTCTGCTGGACGAGTAGTGTGTATTGGGCTCCTAGTTAGGTTTGCAGGCGGGACGATGGCAGGAAAAACGCAGAACGATGGCCAAACATCAGTAGTGTGGTGTTAGAACGATGGCTGTCGAGAACGCATCCCATGACCATCAGGAGTCAGAGGCCAAATATCTCAAGGTCCGCATACATTCCAACTGGTTCCTCTCGTGCACAGGTAGGAACACGAATGAGTGTGTCCGCGACCGCAGGAGGTGTTACGCGGTGTGTGGTTTGTTTCATGTGCAGAAAATAGGAGTGGAGTTGATTTCTCGGTGTACACAATGTCACCCTTCATCTCACCTCGAAAAGGCTTGACGTGAAAAAACGAAAGCACGCGATTTTGTTTCCCAGTGCAAAATACAGGGGTGTACGTGTCGTGAAAGGTGTTAGCCTGTTCGCGCCTAAGTCTGATCAAAAGAAAAAGGCCCTTATCCTATGTCTAAGCAAACCAGAAAGGCCTTATTTTACGTGTAAAAACTATATGGAGCGTTCTTTTCGTACAAGCTGCAGGACTATTGTATACTTGCCCACGTACCGGACGCGACAGGACTATTTTTTCACCGAGGGCGGAGGGTGACACCGCACAGCATGCTATACGTAGAGCTAAACGATATAGGGGTACCAGGAATTAACCTCAAACTGTCTGACTGACGAGGCCCTTAACCTGAGAAATTGCCCAGTACCCAACGTCACTGGGAATGACATTTATAATTCGAGATGGAGTTGCACCATCAGTTTGTTTTCGTAGTTAATTTTTCGGTCAGGTGGGCCTTTCCTGGAGTGAGTAGCAGTAGCCTACAAATATAAGTGCACTATAAGTGCCCACTATCATGGCATGCGGCGGTATTAATGTGTTGATATCCCAGTGGGTGCAGCGTTAAGGTATTAACATCCAAGGGCGACGACTACAGTACACATAGCAATGCACAGCCCTTACTTTTGTGGACAGCAAGTATATCACCTCGAAAGTTAAGGTGTGTCACCAAAACAAGCACTAGAATAGGGTGTATCGAATGGGTTGCGTTTCTACCTTCCATCCCCTGGTATTCACGCGTCATGCAAGTACTGACGACAGGGGAACGCCTCGATGTTTTGAAGGTGGTCGCATTCATTGGGGTCATTTTTGTTTTTGTGTGTTCAGATCGTATCGAAGTCGGTCCACGTCGTTCGGTTTCTATCCATCTACGTAGCCGTGCCAGTTGACGCCGTTGGGGTGCGCAATCCTTCAGTCCGAGCCGGACCGTATCAATCACTGGTTAGCAGTGAGCAATGATTTGCAGCCGCTATCAATGTGCCACGCAGCCGCTGCTTTCTCAATTTTCGGGTGCGAAGTCCAATAGAGCGGCTCGTTTGTCTCAGCTTGTTCTCGGCGCATTCATCCTTCTCACTCCTCGGTGCAAACCCCCGCGACGGGAGCTTCAAGACAGAGGGGGGTGTCGCATTCTGGCGCAAACGCGTATTCTCCGGTGGGGCGGCGCTCCTCAGCTGTAAACACTGCGCCGCAACAAGCAACACGGTACACCTCCCGGGATAATTTTCTGCACCGAGTGATTCCAAACCCATGGGGAACGAGCGCTCTAACTTATGGGGGGGGGGGGAGAGAGGGGGGGGGGGGGGGGGGGGGGGGTCCCGACGAAAATTGTTTATTTTGGGAATATCTCGTCGATATCTGTGTCCACTGACGCGTTACGCTCGCCTCTGTCCCCGGTTGTCGCGAAATCAGGTTTTTTGAAATTCGTCGGAGGATGTGCGTGCTATTGTTTTCGCGGCGGAGGCATGCTACAGTAGAGGTGCACCCCAAATTTTCTGAGGCTCTTTCACTCGACCTTAAGGAGCTCCACACCTCACCCGAAACCTGACCTCAGCAAAAATCGAATCGCATCCCGATAAATAATCCAACTGCGAAAATGTACAAAACCGGTCAATCCTGGAAACGAGATTGGCATTCCGACGATTTTGGGGTAAGGAGCCCCATCATTCAGAAAACATTCGAGCGGAAGTGTGCTACCCTCTATTATCGTAGAACGCATCGGTATCTATACGGAAACCTCCAAAATCCTTGGAATCATATCATCACGGGGAAACACAGTACTAAATAGCAATTAATACGAAAAAACAATCTTGATAAAAAATACTGGAATGCATAGCTGTTCGTCTATATGGCGCGTCCTGGATGCTATGGACCCCCCCACCAATATTGTTTGACAATGATCCATGGGATTGGTCATCGGATTTTTCTGTCAAAGTTTGGTTTCAGGAGCATCTACCGAAACTCCTCGCGTG
The DNA here is from genome assembly GCA_031763025.1 of Macrocystis pyrifera. NCBI lineage: Eukaryota > Phaeophyceae > Laminariales > Laminariaceae > Macrocystis > Macrocystis pyrifera. The sequence continues at coordinate 3,286,466 of JASSKH010000031.1, forward strand.
AGAAAACACGGCCCCGGAAAAAATACTGAGCGGTGCGCTCCTTGCACCGCACGCACGCGTCCGTCCACCGTCTTGACATGGCCGTGAGCGATCGAGACTACAGCAGTGCACGTATTTCTGTACCTGCGAAGGCACGCGTGGCCACAGGGGAGGCGGAACGCGCACGTCCGGCTGCAGCCGCCGTCCCCCGCGAGGGCGCGAAAATCTTCCGCCTTCCGGATGGCCGTCACGGTATCCTGGCCCCAGGTCCGATGCATGAGCGACAAAAAATGTGAGGGGGGGGAGATGGGTGCACGGGCAGTTGTTTGTTAGTCTACAGCTTTTTGAAGGTATGATACAATGTGATGGAATTCTTTGTTATTTTTTTTGTTGATTAGTCTCTACAGGTGTATTCCCGAGCACCAGTAACATCAAACCAGTTTGTCCGACGAGCGTCGGGCGCGAGGAGCAAAGGGTGGGGAAGACGGGGGTGGGGAAGACGGGGGGGGGGGGGGGACGGGGGGGGGGGGGGGGGGGGGGGGGGGGGGGTACTCATGTCATGCATGGCCGTAGTCGTATGACCGTAGACCCTCGCACCCCTAAAGTGCCGTGACGGAGCACGTCGGATTGTCACCCGCCGGGCGGATGTTACCTGCACCAACCGCGACGTGTCTTGGTGTGTTGGGCGGGAGAGGGGGGGGGGGGGGGGGGGGGGGGGGGGGGGGGGGGGGCTCACTATCGTGTATGGCCGTAGTCATATAACCATAGACCCTCGTGTCCCTACAATGCCGGGGCGGATCACGTCGGGTTTTCACCGACCAGGAAGACATTGCTAGCACCAAGCGCGAAGCGCCGTGAGGTGTTGGGCGAGTCGCATGAAGGGTGAGCTGTATCCTACTAAGAACCGCTCTAGAGGCGGATTATCTTGCATATGGATGACAGCATCATAGAATTGATACAATCTTTGGCGTGGCCACTTCCAGAGACAGCAATGGGGTTACTATGTATCTGCCTCGAGGGTGCCTCACCACATACGTACTACGTGATACGATCATCCCCCTTGTGCAGGGTAAAGGTTCTCCCAGCACAAAAATGAACTAACTTGACCGCCAGCCGTGGTAACCGCCAAAAAAAACAACAACGGTACCCCCTGGCTGTCTAGCTCACGCAGTGAGAGGCGTGTTTTACGGCGTCGTCGCCAACCGACGCCAACCCAACCTATATATATACCAGGGGGGGCAGTGAGGATCGATAAGCGATAGGCGCGCGGAAAATGGGGGAAAATGGGGCGGGCTGATTAGAGGGGTGCTGATACCGTGTCAAGTTCAGGCTGTATGGCAGAGCGCTGAAGCTGCCCAACGTGGACATGTGTGCGAAACACGAAGCCTCAACCAAGGGCAAGCAGTCGCAAATGAATTCGACGTTGTAGTGTAGGAAATATCTCATCCTCTCCGCCGGTGCCCACTCTTGCCTTCGGAAGTCCAAAGGATCAAAACCACCTTAAAGGCGTCCGAGTTGGGGTCGATCTTTCAATTGCACTTGCTTTTTTAGTTCAGCGTAGGCAATCAGACTTCTCCATCGTGTCGAAAAACGCTGAAAATACTTTTGTATCACGAAAATGAAGACATCGCTGAACAACAAGAAAAAATAAGAGTTTTATTTTGGCCCTGGAAACGTTTTACTTTTTATTTTATGGGTGCAAAGGAAATGTAAACATGAAGAACGGGCACAACTTTCGTGACATTTTTATAATCTACTGAGGTGTCTCGAACCGCCGAAAACACAATGAAAAATAGGAACAGTACTCCCAAAACAAGATACACACCAAACGAGATAACGTCGAAAACGGCCCTGATCATAGTCAGAAAGCGTGGCTGCAGCAAGCAAGTGATCGACATCGCTTAAACAAAGCATTCAAAAGCTGGAAGGGCTACATGAATTCTCACAAATAACCCAGCCCGCACGCATCCATGTTGGGCGAACATACCTTGTGGCGGCTGCACTGCAGCTCCAGCGCGGGACCGATGGCGCCCTTCTGCTGCAGACGGGGGATGACGGCCTCCGTCCAGATCGTCCCGGTCTTCGCCTTCAGCAGGCCTTCGCGAGGTCAGATTTTCCCCGCCGCGCAAGGCGGGAGAAGAATAACAGGGAGCAAGAGTTCAAACGGATGACAGTCGCGAGCGTGTATGAAGCAGTAGCCGGCATAGGTCGGTTACCGCCGTAGCGTGATAGACGGTAAAACTCGGCACCTGGTGTAAGATATGGTAGCCAATATTGTTCCGAAAGTCGGTAGTGGTATGGTCGAGCATGTGCTTCGTATGTGATAGCCGGTTCTTTTTTCGGTGGCCTTTGTAGCATGGTACCCCGTGCAGCATGGGAGCTCGTTATTATTCGGAAGCCGGCCAAGTATGTACAGCAGGTGACACATTTCGGTGACCGGTATAGTCTAGTATGACAGCCCGTATATATCGGTTTTCCGTATCGCATGGTAATGGATATACGGTTTTCCGTATCGCATGGTAATGGATATACGATACGTTTCGGTAGCCAGCAAAGATTGATAGTCGGCAAAATTCAGTGACCGGTACAGTTAGCGATGCAGCCGGTATATTTCGGTAGCGCGTACATGATTCGGTGACAGGTATAGTCGGGTATGGCAGCCGGTATATTCCGGTAAACCGTACCGCATGGTAGCCGTTGCAATTCGTTAGTCGGCGTTTACGGAAGCTGATGCAATTCGGTGACCGGAACAGCGTAGCATGACAGTCTGAACTTTTGCGTAGGCCGCATCGCATGGTAGCGGGTATATCATGGCAGACGGCATAATTTGGTAGACAGCGTAGTACATCAGTCGCTCAAATTTGGTGTCTGATTCAGTCGAATATGATAGCCGTCACGATTGGCCGCCAGTGTTAGCACGGCGGACAGCTGATGTGGCGCAGTAGCCGATGTAGTATGGTATCCGGTGTATCATGTTAGACGGTATAGAGCATAGATCTGTCTACCGATACAGTAAAGTACCCGATAAAATTTAGCAGCCGGGTCATATTAATCGCCGGCATTGCGTGATACGATATGACGGTGACTATTGACTAGAGGAGGCAGATAGAAGAACAGGGCGTGAGGCCCAAGACCAGAGAGAGGCTTGTGGTGATCGTCGATGAATCAAGGCGGGGTACCTTGGAAGCTGATATTTCACAGAGGAACCGCCGCGGGCGGCCAACCGGGCTGTGCTTATATCGAAGAGGCGCCAACTGATCGAGACAGCCAGACATGAAACGTCCAGCGAATCCGTTCGTAGCGGTTTGCAGTTTCAGTAACCTTAGAGCTCTTGCCACCCCTTCGCCAGCTCTCCAACTGCCGTTGCTAGAATTCTCAGCACGCAACCCGTTGTTCAACTGCTTGCAGCCTCTGCCGATCGCTTGTGAGGACCCTTCCGTATCAATGCAATGCCGGCGGCGAACACCCTTGTAAACGTACACGACGGTGAACCTAGTCCTCGCTCTCCAAGGACCGACACCATGCGGTCGACACACGCTCATGTTTTCACCTGCATTCCCGATGATGTACATGCCGTGTTTCGCACGAGACAGTAACACGTTCACTCTGTTGGGTGGAAAGGAATAAGGGAGAGAGCCAGCAGCGAGACGGTCTCGTGCAATCAGTGGGGTAATGGATGCGATTGACGACACGCTGAACTGCTGGTAACAAGCGTGTATGTCACTGTCTAGTTGGCCTTCGTCGAAATTCAACGGTCGAATATTGTGGCCCACCGAAACCTTGGTGGTAAAAGCTGTGCTGAAAGGGACGGAGGACCGCTTAGGGCAAGGCTGTGCAGCACTAGAGGTTGGAGCACGTTTTAGTCCTTTTCTGTCAGCCGCTCACAGCCACTCGGCCGACGAAGGGTGCTGTTGTTTCGCCAGAAAAAATGTTTCAAGTCATGAGTGAGGTGCAGAGCCACTTTACCCGAGCGGCCTACACGAGATCATGAACAAAAAGACACCATACCACTTCCGGAGCGTAGCACTAGTCTGATGCATAGGAAAGGCAAATTCAGGCCAAGTTCCTCGCCTGCGAACGGGTGTATCTGATTATGAACCCACCCTAACCGACGAAAACAATCATGATGGAAGTAGATCGTCCGCAAAACGGGACTGTGGCCAAAGCATTGTGGAGCACACCTATCGGGCAGCACGAAACCCCACTGTGATCCAACACATACATATTAGAGAACAGACCATTGGCAGAGATACACCACGACCACCTGAGCTAGCAGCCGGCGCTTACTACAGTACGGCTGTGCTGGCTAGGGTACACTAAACCAAGTACATCTCTAAGGAGAACACAGTACTACCGCGTCCGTCTCTGACTGCTACGTCCCTACCTTCTCGGGGTACTACACAAGCGTTCCAGTCTGGATGCTGGGGATTGTCCCATAGAAGGCGGGAACAGGTTGCTCGTTCTTACTGGAAAGTGTGGGTGGGCACTAAAATATAACTTTCGCGTGCGTACTTGGTAAGGGTCTTGACTTCCAGGGGGGGGGGGGGGGGGGGGGGGGGGGGGGGGGGGGGGGGGGGGGGGGGGGGGGGGGGGGGGGGGGGGGGGGGGGGGGGGGGGGGGGGGGGGGGGGGTGTACGCGATAGGAGAGATGTACTCGATCTCATGCATGACCATAGTCGTATGACCATAGACCCTCGCATCGCTACAACGCCGGGACGGAGCATGTCGGGTTTTCACCGACCAGGCAGACGTTGCTTGCACCAAGCGCGAAGCGAAACGTGAGGTGTCCGGCGAGTCGCATGAAGGGTGAGCTGCATCCTACTAAGAACCGCTTGTGAGGCGGACTTGCATATGGATGACAGCTTCAATGAGTTAGTTTAATTTCCGGTGTGGCCACTTCCAGAGACAGGGGTGGGGGAGAGGGGGCTGAAGAGAACAACGACAAAGATGCGAACCACAGATGGCGCTTTGAGGCACTCACCAGTCACATGAGCGAGCTATCACTCAGTGCTGATTCTCAGCTCAGTGGTTCTGGTTTATACCCGACACTCAAATCATCAATTCATCCTCTGCTGCGGTAGATGTCTTGCCGATGTATGCTCTTACCGACCTTCACTGGTACTTGCTTAGACCGGTGCTTGCCCGGTGGGATGTGTGTGGCGCGGCTTTCGCCGACACGTTTTTTTTTTTTCCGTGCGATTCTCACGCAGCACTTCGTAGCGAAAAACCTAGGATCTGCGTGAGGTGTTTGGCCCGATGTGTGCATGATTCACAACGCAATGGTACCACCCTACCACAGCATTGTTCTTGTCACGTAAGCTCTGACAATATAATGCTTGTCACGCGTTTTTCTAATCGCAGGTCCAGCGTAGTTGCGAGAGTCACCTTCTCGGCGTGTACAGCCCACCAACTTTGCACCCACGTCATTGCAACATACTATACAACTGTGACGGCGCATAAAACGAAAATCAACAGCTTCGCTTCCTTCTGGCGTATGCTATTTCGCGTTTTCAACGTTCGGGGTTAGTGAAGTCATTGATGAGGGGGGCTGTATTATTGGTATTATCTAGTCGAGTATCCAGGTCGGATTGATATGAATAGCACCCTTTCCATAATCGAATACATCGGCCTTTAGATACTCTTACATACGTGCTACACATTTTCGAAAAGAAAAAGATACGGACTGCACGCAATTCGCATGCAACAGTTTGTCAAACTTAGCTCAATGTGTGCAAGGCGCTACACAAGTTGACGACAGTCACACGTGAAAAAAGTAAACAAACAAAAACAGCCAGACCAGTGTTCGTAGAGACAGCTGTGCTTCTACTGCTGTAGAGTTGCTTTTATTCACGTACCGGTTGGAGGATCTGAGAAAGCCGATGCTGCCGTCAGAGTTGGAGCGGACGAGGCTGACGATGACTATAGTGCTCTCCTCTCCTTGGAAGCTGCCGCACGCGTATGGGCCAGTGTGTCAATCCAAAGGATACATGCACGGAGGGAGGAGAGGAAAAAGACAAACGAGGATCGCGTCGACTTAAAATGTTTTCCCCTCCTCGAAAGCTACGTGTGAACGTCCGTGTGTCAGAGCTAAAGGGGGCAAGTGCGGAAAAAGATTCACAGACGGAAATGGCTTGCGATTTACTCGAGTGCACTCTCCCCCTCCTTGAAAGCTGCTACCGCATGCGAATCTGACGTACGACATAGTTTTCGAACAAGCACGCGCGGCACACGCAGGGAGACATGAAACACGCTGGGAGAGAGGTGGAAGACGAGCGGGGCAGGCAGGAAGAGTGATGCGGTGCGTGGAAGACGATGCATGCCAGAATATGGAGACGCACCGAATATTTTATGAAGCTATGATACTAACTGGAAGAGCTCTCTATTGCCGTACCCCACAGCAAACCTGATACTGACAAACGCCAGAGAGCGCCCGACGAGTACGCAAATTAAAAAATGTAGACAAAGCACCAACCACGTTCCAGAGGTATTGGCTAGTTTTTTTACTTGAGCCCCCACCAGCATTGTGCTTCTTGGGACAAAAAGTGAAAACACACACGGCCGACACGCGATTTGCCGGTGACGGGTTTGATAACGATGGCGGTTTGTGTTCTTCACTTTAGGTGGGCTCCTGTTTTTGTTCTTCGCTTTTTAGGCAGTACCTTGAAATATAGATAGGTAGCAGAGCAGATTACAGTGGACAATGCCACACCATGCCAACGTACTGGCTACGGCGAGCAAACTGTTTGCACGGCAGCAACTCAGATGCAGCAGTTGCAGGAGAGACAAAACAGAGTGCGAAAACACAGTGCCAGGCACCTGTTGACAGAAAAAATATAGATACAAAAATAAAAGCGACTGACTTTTGTTCGGCTGTAAACAATGTAGACCTCAACCCACCTTCGACACATTTCTTGCAAAAGGCTGAAAGTATTACCGAAAAAACACGCACGATAACGCACCCCCTAGGATGCATCTATCATTACGGGGGGCCATTGTAAATAGGACCTATGGTACACACAAAACAAAAGTATATATTTTTCTATTTTTTACTTACAAGGTTTGGTCCTGTTTACTATGGTCCCCCGTAATAGAGGGAATACGTGCGTGTCTTCGGCACCTATCGAAAAAACCACCACTGGTTTTGGAGATCATCAGCTTAGAACTTCGTCCCGGCGGGTGTGCTATCGTACCACCCGTGTCTGAGCAATATTGGGGCCGCTTAGACATTAATATAAAGAGTAGACGGCCCTTATACTTACGCCAAGAGTGTTACCCGGTACAACGCTTGGCAAAATTCTCGGGATGAAAAGGCGTCGAAAACGAGGAGCTAGTTCGCGTGAACTATCAACCATGCTCTCGATGGATGGGTGGAGCAAGTCTCTGATTCGACCCCCTCGCGTTTGGTTTGTTTCACGCGCCTTTGTTTTCCTCTTTCCTTGACGAATGAACGATTTGGAATAGGGGTTGGGGGTAGGTGAAACTATTCATTTATACCTCGAGCTACGTACTGTACAGCAGTGCGAAGTAATTCACTGATAGTTTTATTATGCTTGCATTCCCACAATATAGCGTAGATGCCGTTCCGATATGAACCGAATATCCTTCCGTAAATCAGTAGTATCCCTCATACACTTCTGTGCCGGCCGTTTCCCAATTTCCATTCCCCACATCATTTTGTTTCAGCTACCGGTGTAGTATATCCTATTTCTCATCAACGTTCCATCCCCAGGTCATCAATGTGTTTTTTGGGAGACGATGTACGCAGCAGGGGGGGGGGGGGGGCGAATCCCGTGAAAACTCACTTATCCACCGTTGCCATGCGGATCATGCTCCCCACCGAAACGTTTGCCACCTCCACAGCCGGTGCGACTGAGCGACTGCCGTCATCTTTGCCTTCTTCCTCGCCGACCGTTTTCATCTCGTCCATCTCCGCGCTGTCGCGGTCATTCACCTGAGGTCGGAAATAATGTCATGCCCGCCGAGCATCACGAATAAAACAGCGTCATCAATAGGAAACCCGCGGTTTGACCGCCTTTTTTTTTGTTATTCGGCCGCCCTGCAGAATCACGTTGTCAGTGCAGTACGTTCACCGCTTCCGAAAGGCAGCTACGCTACTGTAGCAGCTTGGGACCTCGCGCACGAGCGCACGAGCCAGATTTTGCCTTGCCGACGAAGCAATCCCAGTCAATTTTTTTTTGTTATTGATCATTTTGCCTCGCCGACCATAACGAGAATCGATTCGTAGTGCTGGGCATTGTTTTGTGATATAGGTTTATTTCCTTCAAACGTGATTAGAAAAAAACAGACACACTGCTGTCTAGTGTTTGTCATCGCAAGATCAGTTGCGGTCTCGACGTATCGAACATTCCATACACCCAGGATTTTTGGGCGACGCGCCCAATTGCAGCCCCGGAAAAAAGCACATTTTTTCAAGTGCTGTTTTTGACTAGCCTGTCAAGGCTGAATATGTTTATTTTGTTTGTTGATCGATACATGTCACCAATGACTATCTGTTCCACTAGGGTAAACCTTTGCTTGTGAGGGAAATACGGCTCTTGAAAAAAAAAAAAAAAAAAAAACATAAAACCTTTTTCGTCGGCGGAGGGCGGGTCCTAGTTCCGCAAAGTTGTCATCCGATCACAGGAACTCAAATTTCGTACAAAATGAGGAGTTGCGATTTGATGAGACCAACTAAGAGAATGAACGCCCGAGTCGATCACTTCGTTGAAAGCCAGCTAGCTCCCCTGCAGAAGAGGGTAGTAGGCGCAGGAAAAATACAGACCTTCCCTCCCACCTGCCACCCTACAGTTTTTCGGGGCGATCATTTCAATCCCAGGATGGGCGTCGCGCTGAGAACGAGCTAAGCGCGGAGTTTGGCCGGGCGAGGCCCCCCGGCTTCGCGGCAGGAGCCCTCATCTAATCCGAAACTTTCGTTGAATGATCGGCGACAGCGCAAAAGTATACTGTAGTGTTCGGGTCTGCCAAGCCACGCGCGAGACTAATGTGATCTGGTCCAAACGTTTTCGGTAAATCGGTACATGGCCACGCGGTGCAGTGCAATGCCCGAACAAATTGCTGCGTTTACGTGGTTGGGGCTCATAACCTATTGCTCGAGAGTATCGTTTTCGTCAACCCTGGTGCATAGTGGAGGGTTCGCTGTGCACGTTTTTTTTGCCCCAAGTGCAAAACTTAAATTTGACGTAGCAAATTTGTCGGAACACATTTGACACATGTCGTGGATCTCCCACATTATATGGTCTTTCTGAGTTTGCTCCTATGGAAGTAAGGTTTGCTTTCGCGGACGCAAATAACGTCCATGGGAGTAACATGGCTTCCGGTCTACTTCCATGGATGTAAAAATAAATTCCATGGAACCTTCGAGCGACTTCCATCGAAAGGCTCACCCAATGCCCACGGAAGCAAATGTACTTCTATAAAAAGGTTTTAATTACTTCCACGGAAGTTGTGTATGATTTCGTACTCCACCAATTTCCCTGCACCCCTGCTCCCGCTTGGTGCCTTGACCCTGCGATGGGCCCTTCCCAATTGACACCCTGCTTCCACCGAAAAGGTGCAGAACTATAAGTATGCCCCCGCAGGAGCCGACGGAGGCGCACCAATCATCCAGATCCCAGGAGCCACGGAAGTAAACATACTTGCCATGGAAGAAAAACCCAAAAACAGAAATAATGTGGTAGACTCCGCGTTGCGCACAAACGACGGTTTGCGGATGCTCATGTGTCATGCCTGAGTCACCCCACGGTAGGGGTTGCACTTTTTGGGCGAAAGGTTCCTGGCTAATTGAGTTCCTTAAGTGAGGAACTACCAGTTAGGATGAAAAAAAATACTCCTATATTCGTTTTAGGACTAGCGCATACAAGTGCCGGTCGGATGACCCAAACGAATTTCTTCCAAGTATTGTATCGGGTGAGATATTGAGTTCCTAATGTGAGGGACTCAGGAACGTCAGGTACATCCCTACTGTGGGATAGCTCGCCTATAGCGTGACGTTTAGCTCTGACATGCGTGGAAAATTGTGGGAGCACATTATTCACGCTTGGCACACAAGCGAGGTTTTCGCGAAGCACCCGTGTTCCGCGTCGAACACAACAATACGACTTCACGAGCTACCGTAGAGCAGTGGCCACACGCCTCGCGCGCACTCTAAAAAACGGCGGAAGTGTGCTGCGATCGGAGAATGGTCTTTTTCGGCATACACTGTATTCGCCTCGTGGCCGCTTCCAAAGGGAACATTATCTTGCGGTGACTACCTTGAAGAGCGTTGAGAGTGCGCGAGGGTGTGCGGCCGTTTTTCAGCGTGATTTTCGTTCGACAGCCGCATCGTGAGGTTTGCTTCAAGAGATCGGTCTGATGAAAATGTTGTTGACGTAAAAGCTTTGTTCAAAGCACCTCGGAGTTGTTGCCTGAGACTATTATGTAGAGAATGGTTCTCAAACCAGGTCTACCCGAAAGCACCTCGTTCCTCTTCGATGTCGGTGACCTTTCCGTTCGCCAAAAGTAAAAATCGAGGCCTGAAAGACGATCGCCCTGCACCTTTGTGCGGTAGCTCGTATCTTCGCGGCGAAAGCCCAAGTACGTACAGTTGTGTTCGTCTCCAAACCGCGTGCTTGCGCAAGAAGGGTGGCACTTTTCAGCTCAAATGTTTCTGGCTGACCGGATGCCGGAAATCAGACACGATGAAATTATGTTGGTATCTTGACCCCTTTAGTACCGCAGTCCCGATTTGGGGAGAAAATCACTCAAAATCGCGACGCACCTATAATAATGCAGCCGATTTTCCCAGCGAGAAAAACACGGGCATGATAGGTAGGTTTTGAAATTTCAGCGTACTGAACTTTGAAAGGTATGCCTTTCGACTGACTAGACGAGAATGCTGTCTCGGTTCCTGCTTGTGTAACATCACGATGGCTGTGGTATACTGCACAGGGCGGCAGGAAAAATACAACCGCTGCTAGCCTATACTCGGGGGGGTGGGTAGGTTATCCGTGTACCCCATAGTGAATACCGTATGTAACGCACCTTTACAGCTTTAGCAGTACGGGGGGCGTGTTTCGATTCCAAGGGTGTCGGCTATAACCCACCCAAGTACCACAAAAATGACTAGATTAGTACCTCGAGGTCACAGAATGTATGTACGTCGTTTACACCGGTTGACTTCGCTGTGGTCGGTTTTCTTTGGGCTCTCAAGACCTCGAAAATCTCTGATGGGCCTCTCATCCTCTTCATCGGAACTCACATATTTGTCATCCCACGGCCGGACGCCTGCCAAGCGAAGACCTTGCAAACCCCACCCAAAACAGCTCAACAACCTTCTATCCAAAGAGTAACATACCGCATGCCACGAAAGGCTACATACCATTCCCTGGGGGGTTGAATTTTCACGCGCCGATCTCCTCCAGAACAAGGAGGTCACCAACAACGGAAAACATTGGCGGCTTGCGAAGACCTCGTCGTTGAGATTTTTCCGCAGATGCGCCGTGGTACGGGTTCTGGGTAGTACCAAAGCAAATTACGAGGCTACTAGCTTGATGGACTCTCTCGTCTCCCCCAAAAGAAAGGAAATTCGTATACATCAGGAATTAGCAAACCCATGGCTTGCACTTCAGGTATACAACGAAAAATAAGTCTAAAGCATGAAGGTTATTCCAACGATCTTGAGGAGTATTCAGGGACGGATATCCTGTCAGTCGGAAATGTTTAGGCGAAAACGCGCTACCCGATATCGGAAACATACGCTAGAATTTGTTCGAGGGGATGTGTCGAACTGCGTGTAGTATATACCGTAACCGCGTGACATCACCTGCACATGGAGCATGCTCGTCCGACCCACGACCTCCTTCAGCATGAACAGCTGCCCCAGATAAGGAGTGAGCACCGTGATGTCCCCCTTCTCCGTGTACCCTTGCTTCAGCAGGTAGGAGACCAACCCTGCTACCAGGTTTGCCTCGTGCCTGCAGAAGGCAAAAAGTGGGTCGATCGATATCGTGGATTTTTCGATCCGGCCCACCCCCCACCTACTGTTACACTGAGACCGCGCCTCCAAGCAGCGACAAGCCATATGCCGTTGAACCATTTTAGGATCTGACATGTTTTCATGAAGAACAAGAACGAGGGTAGCCCTCCACTTTACTATGACGGGGGTCCATAGTTAATAGGACTTATGGTATACATAAAAAACCTATGTATTTACCTGTTTTTGCTGACAATATTTGGTCCTATTTACTATGGTCCCCCCCGTAACAGAGAAAATGGTTGAAGGTTTGAATGTGTAGGCGCTTGACGAGAAAAACAATCAGCTCTAACAACGAGAGGTCGAAAAGATATTGTCAACCATTATTACTGTATTGGGTAGCAGCGTTGTTACCATTGTTTCGTACACAACGGTACACGAATCACTTTGTTCGAATATGCTCTACGAACAGACGACAAGACGACCCTCTCGGGGACAAAAGAAACGGTTCGAGATCCTCTCCGGCAAACAATTTGGTGACATGTTCATTCCCAGACAGACGGGTTACTCGGCGGTCGGTCGCCGCCTTTTGGTGAAAACGTTTCCCACTGACAAAAGTCTCGACCCAATGCTGTTACGTAGAATATGTGAATACCAGGAATACAGTTTATTGCAGTAGTAGTGGTGTCAGTAGTGTTTTACAGCGCCATTCGTGTGTACATATACCAACGGTTCATCGGGTTACGCTTTCTCCGTTTTTTCCGAAGATCCGTTTCCGGGCGAGGAAAATATATACTGGTACAAGATAGCTCCTCAAGCGGAGCGCCTCAGAAGGAAAAATTATTAATAGGCCGCTACCCCTTAAAAAAAAAGGCATGCACACGTCGTTAAGTAGAGAGTTGTGGTTGAGGCGGAGCAAAATCGCCCAATCACGTTCCAGACAGTCGGGGGGGGGTTTTTCAATAAAAAAGCAATAATACAACTTGAGCAGCTGCGGTGAGATCGAGAACTTTCGTGTCGAAAAGTCCTTTTCGCAAGAGCTGCTTGTGAGACATGTCGAGTCACGCGTGCTACAGCAGTAGTAGCTATCCATTTTCTCATTGGGAAGGATTTACACGCTCCCCTTGTTGAGCCGAACAGTGTCCCTTGTTCGTGGCTTGGGACGCTGCTGCTGTGAGCGGGTGGTCGCGGAGTAAAGTTCGAGGGCCACAGGTGACAGGTGCAAGTTGGGGCGCAGCTAAAAGCGTACGAATGGGACGAAAACAACCACCACAGACCGCCATTTTCATTACTAACTCCTGTAGATAATAGAAAAAATGTTTCGATTCACAAAAAATCGTCACTGATGCACCTGGCTCAACCCTGGGAGGACTGCAGTCCCGTCTCGAGGACAAACTACTTGGAATTTAATTGGCTTGTCCCCAAAGCGGGACGGTCATACTAAAAGGCTCAATATTAAATAGGACCTACGGTACGCACAAAAACCTATATATTTACCTATTTTTACTCCCGGAAAAAAGGGGAATAAAATACATTTTGTGTCGCCCTCGCGCTCAATCCGCTCAGATACTCATGCGGCATCCCTATGTATGGTACCGGTTAGTCTTGGAGCTGGCGATGCTGCCACACCCGTCCTCCATCACCGCGTGGTCCCAGAAAAACAGGTTGCGCCGCATGCCCTTCACCGGAGGGTAAGCTTCCACGTGCGGCGCGTCTCGAAGGTTGGGGTACACCGCGGGGCGGATGAGATCGGCGATTTCCGGCCGCATTCGTCGCTGCGTGGCAAGATCGTGAACCTTAACCCGACCCTCTTCCACAAGCTGCGTATGATGAAGAGTCCCACGTTATTAATTATCCCCGCATTGCGGAGAAAAAAACATGGGCGGGCAGTGTGGAAACCCAGAGGATGCGCGTTAGTGGGTAGTACGAACGGGGAGAGGAGGGGCGGATAGGAGCTTTTTGGCTCACGTCAACCGTTACCTTTATGCTCCCGCAGAAACATTTCTACGTCGACTCATCAGATTGTTCCGTTGCCCAAAGAGTTGTGCTCAGTCCTGAGGGAGCTATAGACCGACCACGCGGACATCGCGTGTTGTACCCAAGAGCAACGCGCCGTGATGCGTGTCACATGTCGCATGATGAAAGGTGAGTTTCGTCCCGCTAAGAACCACCCGTTTTGGCAGACCCCGGCACTTCGTGGGTACTTTCTTGCAACTAGATGGCAGCGTCATCGACTTGGATAGTTTTGCCGGTTTATAGCTACTTCCAGAGATATCAACGACTGCGAGGCGTGCTGGTGTCATGCATGCCCTTTGTGGGCGCACGGCTTTTGAAGACCTCTGCATTCGGCGCCTTGCAGGCGTGCGAATGCCCACCCTATTTCTATGCCGTGTTACGGTTTTGTACATGTTGGTTTCGCGATTTTTACGGTCGTGGAAGGCGTTTTGTGCTGCGCTGGGCCATCAAAAGGTTCGTCAAGTCCCTCTATTGAGTGAGGTCAAGACGTGACGAATTCCACGGTAGACGTTGCAGCTGTTGGCTCAATAAAGAGCTTCGACCGGCCCAGCTCCTCGAGCAAGCACCTTACCGGTTGGGAATATTTCTTTTCTAGTACGTTTGTTTTCCGACACCCCGAATCCGACGTGCTCTGTCCCGGCATTGTAGGGATGCGAAGATCTATGGCCATACATACGACTACATGCGACTACGGCCATGCATGATGTCGAGTACACCCCTCACCCCCCTAGTCTGTGTGGATATTAGGGTTTCACCCCCAAGTCCTGACCTTGGTGTACCAGTGGCCTTGACAGCATTAACAAGACCGCTTTATATTTTTTTAGCACCCTTGCCCCTTACCCTCTCGAACATGGAGACGTCCAGATTGAATCCTTTTCTGGATTCCTTCGTGAGCCGGTACACCTCCGCTTTCGGCCGCAGTTGCAGGTGATCCCCTGCGCGACAAGAACGAGTGTACCCACGGACGGGGAAAAAAATGGCTTTTTGCGTAGTAAGCCAGACGTGAGGGAAAAAAAACACGTTCGCGACATGTTCACGTTGACGGTAAACGAGTACAATACACCGCCTTGCTCGTTTTTATTGCCTGGTCCACGTTCTTTCTTTTCTTTTCCAAAGCGATCCGGATTCCTGTTCCTCCTGCAGGGCTCACAATGTAGGTGGAAGACGGAACGTTGCATGTTTCACGGACTGGTGAGTGCCTGGGCGTAGGCGCGAGGCATACTGGCCAGGGCTGTCAAGGCCGTTTTCCTAGCACCCACGCGTGCTTACCGTCGAGAGCGAGTCGAGAGCAAAACGTCGATCAACGCCAAGGTAGCGGGGACACCTAATTTCCTGAGCTTCTCCCATGAGCAGGACTCACCCTGTCACCCGAAGCATGACCTCCCAAGATGCTTGTTCGCGCTAACCGGCCGAGAACTTTCAAGCGAGCAAGCACGTACGAAAGGATAAGCTAGAAAAAAATACGTGGCATACGAACCGGTAGTTGCTCGCCTTGAGGACAGCTCCACCAAGCGACGAGTCAATCGTTATTGCTACTGTTGTTGCTGTTGTTTGGTTCGTGATGCTGCTGCTGTTATCGTTTGCGTATTTGCTTCCTTTTTTTTTTAGTTTTTGGTCGAAACGGGAGACGCACCGGTCATCACGGTTGGGGTTCATTGTGTGTCCGTTCCTCGAGAACGTCCCGACGGAGACACCCATGTGCTCCTCGTGCGGAGACCTCTAATGTAGTGGGGTTCCGTAGCACAGGATCTACCGGTGTGTAATGCTATGTACCGTTTGCACTTTTGACGAAGACGGAAGATTTTACACGATGGCGTCCTATAAAAATCGGGGGCGGCGGTAAGGTCGGCGGACTCAACCTATGTATGGTTGGCGGGCGCTCGAGAACGTCCCGGCGACGACATGCGCGCAGTGTCAGGAAACCCCTGGTGACGCAGCAGTAGCAAGAGTGATACACGCCACTTGGTGATATTTCTTTTGCACGTGAATGTCATGATGGCGGGGTAAAAGCGTGCGAGAGGGGGGGGGACTTTAGATCTATTCGTTGGTGGTCACTCGAGCGCGGCTTTGACGGCGATTGAGTTCTGCGCTCGACAACAAGGTGGTCCATCCACCGTTTCTGTTGATTGTTTTTCTACCTCAAAACCGGAAGAGCCGGTATTATTGTACCATACACCTGCTGTGTGCAGGTACGATAAAACAATCTATACATCATATGATACCGGGTACATTCCTTAGTTTTTATCGCCGAGGCACACCATATGCATGACGGCGGGGTGAATACGTGATGGAAGGAAGGACGAGTCCACCTAGTGCACTCCAAACCGAAAAAGCTCCAAACACATGGGCCGAATACATGCAGACCCTTTTCGGTTGGTGATGGTTCGAGGGCGCCGTGACAAGCGCAATCAATTTTACACGCACATTATCGTGTGCTGTTGAATCTCTACATGTAGTCCGAGCTACAGCGGAAAACCTCGTAAGCGTGGGACGGATCGCCGACTCCCACTCCACCATCCACCGCAGATGTTTCGGAGCGGATACGAATACCGATATGTATGATCTGCAGTAGCTCATGTTGTCTCGGTGGGAGCCGCATGGTCTGCACGATCTACCGTCGGGTGTCTCTCCTGTGTTGGGTCTGCAAACTGTAGATAGACTATGTAGAAACCTTTTTTATGACGGGACGGTTAGGTTCTAAATGACCTCCAGTAGATCGTCATGTGGCCGGTTTGGTGTAAATGTTGGGCCTGTTCCAACTATCATTGGCGATACACTACTCGAAATCAGATTGCGGTGATTTTGGCGGTATAAAAGGAAGGTGGTAGGGGTGATTTCAGAAGAAGAAAAAGTATATGTTAGGTATTCGAACGACGTACACCACAAGCTTTTGGGAGTCTCTCTGAGGAGAGAGGGTGTAGCAGGCTTTCCTTCGATTAGCTGTTAGCGGCGAGTGAAGTAGGGGGAAGGGGTTGGAGGGTATCCAAGGCTGTAAATAAGGCGAGTGTAATGAACCGCACCTGGTATGTTTTCGCTCTCTGTCAGAACACGTTAACTCAGTCATCCGACCATGTGCGGCGTGAGTTAATCGAAAACAATGACACAGACTTACCTTCCAAGCGAGACCAATTGTCCGCTATGCCCCAATGAACTGCGGTAAGATGTGCGGGGCCAGAAGCGATGAATCGTTTTCAAGAGCACCGCGAGCGGCAACCGAGCCCGGGAAATGGCTCACCTATGAGGATGAGGTGCTGGGTCTCTTGCGTTAGGACCGAGAGCACGTGGGATTCCAACACCTATCGGGCACGAAACGGAAAGCGGAGGATCAGCCGGATGGTCACTTTGGGTAACGAGTCTTGGCTTTGGAGTCCAAGTCGCATGAGCCTTGTTTTGCACTCAATGATTGTCTCGGACGACAAGCCAAGCCATGAAGTCAAAGTTGTATGCTCAATTTCCCCCCTCCCCGATACACACATGCCTTTCGTTTTGAGGCGCGCACGGGAACGCCAGTGATGGATCAAGTGCAGCAGAACCACGAGCACATCTACGCATTTCGTTTTCATATATAGATAGGTTTGACAAAGCATCCGGTGATCCCCCGATGGGATGGAGGTTGGATATCACTGTAAGCACTTCAATTCCTGTACCGTTGGTGATCGTGTGATATTTATCGTGTGAAAGAACCAGAGACATGACGGCTCCGTGGGTTGAATGGTGTGTTCCCTCCCCCGGACAAAAGATCCAAAACTATTCACGCGATATCCAAACGGAAAATCCATAAATCGATGGATACTTATTGTCCCGCAGTCCCCCGGTGACATGAAGGATGGATGGGCAGGACGATGCCGACATGTGACATATGCCGTGTGATTTGGATGGTGCGCTCGAGAAAAGGTGTTTGTTTTGCCGCTCCAAAATTCCGACGATATTGACCAAAATCGAAACGAAACGTCCAAGGATGGAAAATATACCGGATGACCTTACGGTGAAGACCCACAAGTACATTTACTGTTATTCTTGTGTTTGCTTGGACCAGCGCACGTTCACGCAGGACACCGACATTGTTGATAAAAGTTCGGCGATCCTCAGGTGAAAGCGATGGCTCAATAAAAGGCAGTATGATCTTGAAGCGCAGACGCGACCAAAAGATGCCGGACGACTAAAAGAGCTCAGCGAGAGCCGGGGGCACATCTGCCGAGTTGCTTTGGCCAGACCAGCGCACGCGCAAGCCTGACACACAGACCGCTTATGTTATGGCCGCTCGATGGAAACGACCGTCAGAGTAGACAGACAGTGCAATCGTGGTGATCACTGAGTGGTTTATGTCGTGTAAAAATGCCTGGTGCGTGCGATTTACCAGTCGAAAATCCGAAAGTCATGAAAATAAACCCAAACGGGATAACCAGAAATGGATCATCAAAGATACCGGTGCAATGGTAAACATTACAAGCAGATGATCTATAGGGTACGAGACAGAAGTCAAGAATCTCCTATTTGAGTCAAGGCGTATACGTAGTAACGACTTAGTATTGATAGAAAATCATTTTTGAGCATACTGTAGATACTATACTGTTCTCTTGAGGCCTATTGTATTGGAATTATTAGGGTTTCGTTCCTCGCTGGGCACAAGTGTTAAGGCCGTAAATTCTAAACGTTCTACAGCATTCACCGTGAAAAGTACTCTGTTCACCGTCGAACGCCGAATGCATGTTGTGTGCACTACATAAAACCAGGTATACCCTTAAGCGATGTGCTCATATTAAACACCAGCGTCCTTCCCCACCCCCCCGGGCCCCACCTCCGCCGCTTCTTCGATGACGACGATTCGAGCCCCCAGCCCTTCCACGAGGGCGTGGTTCATCGCGACGGCTGTCGTGGTCATTCCTACGACATTTGCCTCCTTTAGAACCGCAAGGTCAGCCTGCGTCTTGTGAGCGTCGTGATCCTGCTTAATCTCGAAAAATCTGGTTGGGTTCGGTAATTATGGGTCGGGTGGATGGATGGATGGATGGATGGTGAGTGGATCAGGGCAAAGAGATAAGGTTTTATTTGTAACTGCTGATTGGTTCGGCCCCATCTACTCGTCTACTCGTGGCGCGGCACACCCCGTGAATTTTACGGAGCAGGCCACACCACACCAAACCGTCACTCGCACGGATTGTCATAGACTGCAACAGCGGACCAAAACAATCGAAAAGGAACACATCAACCAGAACATAACGCATCAGGGCATGACAAACCCGACCCGACCCGACCCGACCCGACCCGACTCGACCCGACCTGACCTGAACCGACCCGACCGGGCCAGACCGGACCGGACCGGACCCAACCCGATCCATTGGAATGGACAGTAGAATGAAACGCATGGAAACATTTCCGACAAGGTAAAAATGAATTATAGATATACACGAGCCTCAAGGTCTGTTATCGACTAGGTTCCTCAACATAGGAACCACACAAACTTTGTATATATTGGGTACCTACAGCGAGAAAGCGAAAACCTGGCGCACGCTACAGACGTGGCTACGACCGAGAGGAGCACCAACCCGATGTTTTTCCAAGGACTCTCTCGCTCGAGATGACTCTATACCCCACCTCCCCCCAAACACTTCGGATGCGCCCTCGGCCGTACCGTGCGTACTCAATTGAGGGGCCTAACAAAAACCAAATAACAAGTGGATACTACTATATACTATCGACCGCGTCGCCACCGAACCACTCGCGGTATCTACGTGGTGTAACCCGCGGTTGCCCCCCCCCCCCGCCTCCACCTGTCGACCAGATCCGCGAGGCGTGCGCGCGAGGCCGCCGCCGCATCCTCTTGCCAGCGCCGAACGAGCAACCACCGCTCTTGGCGAGACAACGCCCACACGCTGCGTCCATTGCGTATAGCCTGGAGAGCGATTGTAAAAAGACGCGCGCATCCGACATTTCGTATTGAAAGGGGGCAGTCTTACGCTTGAGAGGGAGGAGGGCTAATCCGGGGCTCACGTTTCGAGAGGTCAGACCCACGATTGTCCACATGGAGGGTTGGGGTGAGCCTGGGGAAGATGTTGGTGGTTCGCGCGCGTGTGTGGTTCGAAACAAAATGCGACCTGGCGGGCCTACTGGTGGGGCGCGATTCGATGCGACCGTATGAAATAACTGCCGCGGACATAAATACCAAAAACAAACATCGACGAACAACGGTGTGCTCAACAGATCATACACTCCGGAGTGTCGTCGGTCCGTAAAATCAACGTTGAAAGCATAAACCCGCGCCGCCTTACCTCGTGAACACCGTGCTGGCATGCGCCTCAGAATAAGCGATATCGTCAATATTACAGAAGAGAGAAACTGCACTTTAGACGTGGACTCTGGTAGATTGGATGCAAAAACCAGGTTGTGTTTTTGTTGAAACCTCGGACACGCGCGTGTCTGTTTGTTCCTCATCTCGTTCTTGTTCCATTTGCGCCCTTCTCTCGCTTGCTGAGCACTCCCTTCTGCAGTAGCTGTTGCCCAAATCTGGGGCCGCATAGCTGTCTCTCCTCCCCCCCCCTTCCGACTTCGGTTCAAGGGCCTCGCATTTTTTTCCGCAAGATCGGTCAAGTCCTACCTTGCGTGTTTACCTTGCGTGTTCGACTCGTGTCGAGTTGAGTCTACGCATTGCTGTAAGTATCCATCGAACATCTACGCTGAAGAAAACAATGCCGTAACACTGTACACAGCATGTGTGTCATGCATAGCCACCGGCGGATGGCCATAGACCCTCGCATCCCTACAATACCGGAAGGGAGCAACGTCGGGGTTTAATCGACCAGGCAGACGTTGCTTGCACCAAGCGAGAAGCGTCGAAAGGTGGTTGGGCGAGTCGTGGGAAAAGGTCAGCTGAGTCCTACTGAGAAACGATGGTGAGGAGGACGTGCAGTGTATTGCTGTGTACTGGGGCGGCGGGGGCATGGGTTGCCCAGCAAGCAGCGTGTCGGTGCAAGGATCTTCTCACTTCCATCAAGCCGTCGTAGTCAGCCGGGCCTTTCGCAAGCTGGCTCCCGGTTGCTGTCGATGAACCCGGGTCTACAGCCTCGTCTTCTCCACTTGCTTCGTCATTTTTCCCCTCCACCCCCCCCCCTCCCTCTCCTTCGCTTCCACCTGCCCCTTCTCCTCAACATCTTCCCTGACAACCTCGCCCTCCTCAACCTCATAATCCTCATCCTCGTCCTCCCCTTCCTCTTCTTCCTCGCTTCCGCCCGAATTGTCGCCAGGGTCACCTAGCAATTGCGGGGGGGAAAATCGAGGGAGAACGAGCAGACGCCGTTATTATCAAATTTTATGGTCATACCGGACATCGCGTCGTACATCGTACCGGTACCTCCGATATCTATCGAGATATTCAACGTTCGAATACATGACGCGTGCCGCGATACAGGGTATCGCTTTTCGGCCACAATGTGTTTGACGAAGAACCACGTACATAATATATATATGAATACATGTTCATGTAAATAGGTCATGGGGTTGTTCCTCAGGTTTAGCCTAACGCGCACACTCCCTAAAAACATCCGTTTGAGATGAGGTGTGCAGCTCCTTCAGCAAGCAGGTTCGGAAGACTATGGCGCCACTTATCCCGACGTATCACGGCATGAGTCCTACTACTGTGTGCGTTGTCTTTCGCTTTAAACCGTTATTTTGACCGAATCGCACCAGTACCCCCAATTGTCCCGTCCTCACTATTTTCCTCAAAGAGGTGCACCTTATGTGGTCACACTCTGAGAAACGGGAGAAAGACCGTTTACCCGGGATAAGTAGAAGTGTTGGTCGAAATACATCGAAGGAGATGCCAATACACCGGATGGTTCCTCGGCGGTGTAGCCCCCAGCCAACTCAGCCTCCCTCCACTCCTCGCACCCATCACATGCCTCGACTGAGATCAAACTACTACCAGGCAGTAGTAGGATGAAGCTCACCCTCCATGCGACGCGCCCAACACCTTGCGGCGCTTTGCGCTTGGTGCAAGCAATGTCCGCCTGGTCGGTGAAAACCCGACGTGCTCCGTCCCGGCATTGTGGGGATGCCACGGTCTATGGTCATACGACTACGGCCATGCATGAGATCGACTACCCCCCCCCCCCCCCCCCCTCCGACTCACCAACCTCGCTCTCCCTGCTTCGTCCTCCTCTCTCAGTCGCAAAGCCCCCGGCCTCCTGCGCTCGGGACGTCCCCAGCTCAACCTCAACCACGGCGGGCACCATCCGCGGCCCCCTTCCTCGGCCAGCAGCGAACCCGCGGAGGTTGTCGGCGGGAGGTCCCACGGCCGTCCTCTCCAGGAGGACTCCCATACGTTGCACCCTCCCGCCCCCGCCCGCAACTCTGCCTCCAGCTCCGCGTCCTCGCCCGCGTGGCATACCGTCTGCCCCACGGTGGACCATTGTCGAGGCGGTATAAGTTACTGTAGGGGTGGTAGTGGTGGGGATGTTGCCCCGCATCGAGGGCTCGGGAAGGGTTGACGGCCGCGGGGAAAGGTTGTTCCTCGGCGTTCCTTTCTCTTCAAGATGACCCCCTAAGTTGAGTTGACCGGAAACTGTTTGTTGGAGGGGTGGAAGAGCGGGGTTAGGGCGGGCGGGGGGGGGGGGGGGGGGGGGGGGGGGGGGGGGGGGTTGGGGGGGAGGGGATGGAGGGGAGGAGGTGGGGGGGAAGGGGTGGGGGGGGAAGGGGTGGGACGGATGGGGGGGGCTCAGGGAAGTTGACTTACGTGGCTGAAGGTGGGAAGGAGTTTGTGGCTTGTACCCGTCAAATTGTTGATACAAACCTGGCGACTTCCGCAACGGCCCGCTACATGATTGGGGAAAGATACAGACCGACGTCCGAGTTGCAATACAAGCCACAATCGTACAGCACACACGATCGTGCCGGTACCGCTGGGCGTACATGGTGCTGCTCGACGACGGCCGATAACGCCAACGCTTGTCGGCCATTGTATACGGTCGCTACATCGCGGTCCCGTCGGGACTTTGACCCGTCTAGGGCCAACAGAATGTATCCCCCCTGAACGTCCCCCCCAGGTCGTTGGAGTCTTGAAAATTTTTAGCTTTCAGTCTTTGATGGGTTGCGACTGCGTAGTGGAAGCGAGGGGGGCGAGTGGAAAATGTGTCCATCTGAAAGTCTCCCCCCAAGTCCTTAGAATATAACACTTTTTATTTGCAGTATTTTGATGGGTTGCGACTACGCGGTGGGAGCGAGGGGGGCGACGGGAGGGTTGGGGGGGCTGTTCTGCTCTTTCTTGGCCCGGGTACGTATTCCACAGAATCTACCACACGTTGTTGATCCCCGATAGAGCAAAGTCCGAGGACAGCGGACAGCTTGAAGAAGAAACAAACGCGGCCACGGAGCGAGATGTTTTCAGCACGGTATAGGGGAAATGAAAAACAACAAAAGGAAATGAAAAACAACGAAAACGAGACAATTATGTTTCTATATCCACTCACATCGACCGTTCGCCCCATTCCCGACCATTCTCATGTCGTTGCCGTCCGCCACCACTGCCTTGCCGCGCCTCGCCAGCGACCAGAACGCCTCCCCGTTGACGCCGCTGCTGCCGCCACCGCACGATTCGCTCCACATCTCTCCCCCTTCGAAGACAGGCTTCGACGCGTGGTCGACATCGTACTGGAAGACGTTCCAAACTCCACCCCCCGGTATGGCCGGCTCGAGTCCGCCCCCTTTAGGTTCTGCACCCGCCGCGATCGCGTGTTCTTCGCTGTCCTCGAAAGCTGTTCGGTGGATGTCAGTCCCAGTTGTCAAACCCCTGACCCGACTTCCATCGCTGGCCCCACCATCACCACCACCACCACCACCACCACCGCTGCCAACACCACCACCACCACCACCGCTGCCAACACCACTACCACCGCCGCCGCCACTCACCGTAGTCGTGTTGGAACCACGACTGCCCAACGCGTGCCGCCGTTCTTGGCGCTTTAGCTCCTTGCCATGCTTGGCCTCGGCGTGCTGCACCACGTCGCAGCTTTCGCCTCCCCCGAACGCTCCACCCCCCGCCCTTGACGCCTCCTCCGCCTCCAACCCCCCGCCGATCCGCGCCGCCTTTCTGTCTCTTCTTGTTTCCAGCGCGCCGTTCCGTCTTGCCGGCTAGCCAGTCCTTGATGCCACGTGGCTTGCGAGATACCTGTGACATGTTATTGTACAGCCCGGGGGCGTTTGTTTTTTGTGTCGACTTTGGTTCGTTTATAGGCGTTTCACGCCGCTTCGTTTGGTTTGCGAGGCGTCCTACGCTGATAATTCGCCCTAATTGTTTCTGAGGCCCCCCACTTGAAGAGGTCTAAACCTCACCCAAACGCTGACTTCAGCGAAAATCAAGTTGCATCCCGATGAATAAAACCCCCATGGCCCAAGCATTACAAAAAGAGGTCTTTTCTCGAAACAAGATCGGCATTTCGACGATTTGGGTTAAGGGGCCCCGTCATTTAGAAAACAAAAATGCCGGAAATGTGCCACCTCTGTCGTAGAACGTTTTCGTTTTCGTTCCCGTCTTGTAGTTTTTGTTTGCGTGTTTTGGGTTAAGGGGGCCCGTCATTCGGAAAACAAAAAAATGCGGAAATGTGCCACCACCGTCATAGAATGCGTCTTGCTTGGTTACGTTTTTGTTTTCGTTCCCGTCTTGTTGCAATTTTTTGTGTGCGTTCCCTTCTTGTTTCATTTTCGTTTTCTTGTTCCCGTCTTGGTTTCGTCTTCGTTTTCGTCTGCGTCTTAGTACGGGGGTCCATAGTTAATGGGACCAAATTTTGTTAGTAAAAATAGGGAAATATATAGGCTTTTATGCATACCATAGGTCCTATTAACTATGGACCCCCATAATAGTTCGTTTTCGTGTTACCATACCGTTCCGTGGAGTTTCACAAATGCCTTTGGCTGCAACAGCTTCGTTTCGAACTGGGTGGTGCCGTTTCGATGCGAAACGGTTCGTTTCGTATCACGTCATATCCTACCATTACGGGGACCGTACGAAAATAGGACCAAATATTGTAACTAAAAAAATGCCAATATAGAGGTTTTTATATATATACCATAGGTGCCACTAACTACGGATCCCCGTAATAAACGATGTCTATTGCTTCGCGTCGTGCGTTCCGTTTCGACGCGCCTCGTTTTCTCTTATGATGTTGCCGTATTCTTGCTGAATGTCGAAGTAAAAAAACATGTATGTACTAGACTCGGCAACGCCTCCCACCGTCATGTTGTTGAGCCCCACGCGAAAAACGCCTCTCGAGCACATACAAGTACTCCGTATGTCAGCCGTTTCCGTCTTGCACTAGCTTTGATTCCCCATACCGTATCGACCGGCCACATTGTATCACCACCACCGCCGCCGCTACCGTCGACACCGCACATTTTTGCCGGGCAGGGCTCGTGGCTTGGTCGGCCACTCCCAGCAACGACAGTAAGTGTCGGATATCGGATATCGGATATCGGATGTCGGATATCGATCTCGGAATCAAGTTCGAGTTCGAAACGATACAGATAAACACAAAACAAAAAACAAAACTGGATACGATTTCGATTTTTTTTTTGTTTCATGGATATTTGTACATCGAAGATTTCTTTCAATATCCGCCAGCGGGTGGAAAAGGAAAATACACCTTCGGCACGATATGTCGAAACTTGGTATTTCGAAAAAAATTACCGATACTTTCGATACGATACATCCAACGCCTAATCGCGGCACTTTTCCGTCTGCTCACTGGTGCTGTATATCGGAGCAAGGTCCGATTCCTATCCGATTAGGGGTGGTCCTAACGGGGGGGGGGGAAACGAAATATAAAACGAAGAGCAGAACTAAAGAGCCCGCGAGTTTTATTGGTAAAATTCAAAATAATTGAAGTAGAGATCCTGATACCTCCGTTTTCACATTTCGTTTTTCTTAAGTCCCAGAGGACTTAAAAAAAACGAAATGGGTGCCAAATAAACGAAATTTGGGATACCCAGGGTCGAAGAGGAACATAGGAGGAGCTCGAAGCATTGGGATGAAGTTCCGATAAAGATTCTACCATCGGTTGGCAAGCGCACGATATCCGAGGTAGTGCATGTAGCTGCCACGCCGCTTGTCTGCTGACGGCGCGAGCATATATGGGTAGGGAATCACCATTGGGTGCCCTCGCAAGAAACCGGGGGATCAGGAAGTGGCTGTGGCGGTATATTTTCGACATGAGTCCCACTCAACATTCAAACGTCTGCCATCGAACAGCGATGGCCGATACACAAGTTCTAGAGCACTCCGGAAGGAGCGGGTTGGACCACGAGAAGCGCCTGCTGTGGAGGGTGCCTCACGTGTGCGAGTTGTGTCTATCCACCGTCATTGTTAAGCGCTATCGCCGGGAATCACGTGCTGTGGTGGTTGAGTCATTCTGAAAAATTGCACCGCGTAAACATTCGACTCGGCTTCTTCTTTTTGTGCCGTTTTTTTGTGTCGTTTTTTTTTTCTCGTTAGGACTCAACCTACTGTTTTTAACTAAAAACGAAAGTCTGTTCGTTCTATTTCGTTTATTTTTTTTGTTTTTTTTTTTTTTCCCCCGTTAGGACCGGCCCTTATGGACCGAACCAAGAGCGATGCGAAACCGATCTCCACAAGCCAAAACCGATCGAATGGAATCGGATTGGATCGCTTAAACGATCCGCTTATCGATACGGCCAACGCGACAGCAGCAGGAACGAGGTTGGAATTACGGAACTAGCATGTCAGGGGACACTCTCAGCCAGAGGGCCGTGGGAGGCGGGGGAGGCAGAGTAGAGCAAAGTCCCCTCTCCCCTGAAAGCCCTTCGCGCCCCACCTATTCACACTTACCGCCGAAAACAAACGCCCCGCACGCACACGAAATGAAACCAACATCACAGGCTGCAGCGAACGGTTTCGGCTGTAAGAGAGGAGAGTTTTCGACCCTTCCGCAGGAGAGAAGGGCGCTTTCTGTTTTTATCCTTTCGGCCTGACCTAGATCCCCGAAGTGACGGCTCTCCTGCTGTATATCCCTTTCACGCTCTCACCCAGAGATCCCCCCCGACTCACATACATGACACATTCAGGTTTCCACTGTCCCGCGGATTTTTTTCAGTATTGCGCTCGGGGTTCTTCCTGTCACAGATCGCACATTGACCCCGATCCCCGACACAAACATGCCAGAATATATTTTGGACTGTATGATATCGCTTTCTGTGCTCCTGTGTTTCGGCGAGGCGGACGCGTTACACAGTTGCGCCTCTACCAACTAAAAACCAACCCTGTTTGTTTTTTTAACCTCCTGCCAGCCATCGTCGTCTGGTGAGGTTGGCCCTTTCCGGCCGGACATTATTTCGGCGTGGACATCCTCGTGCGGGATAAGCAAATCTTCCACCACATTTCGCCCTTTTTCGTCCTGGAAATCCGCCCGAGCGTTTCCAACCGTGGCGCCCCGCTGCCGACATCGGAACGTCAAAAATCCACGCGTATACACGCGAACGGAGCAGAGAGAGCAACGAACGCATTGGGCGGGAGAAGCACGAAGAAGCCTATGAGGCAGGCGCAAACGACTCCCACCCGCTGTGCCGTCGTCGATGGCGTAAGGGACAAAACGATTCCCTCGAGTGTTCCAGATCGTGGACCCCATGACATCGCAGCAAGAAGAGACGGAGAAGAGAGAGAAATCACGTCGAGAAGGCGGATAAACTCCCCGAAGTTGACAAGAAAATCGCACAAAAAATACAGCGACCATTGCGGGAGTTGTACTACACCTGCTGTGGGACCAAGCATAGTTCACTCCTTCTTCAAAAATTTCCCTCGTCCCGAACTGAAAGCGCATGCTTGCGATGACTCAGTTTCAGCGTTTGACCAATCAGGCGCAATTTTTTTTTTTGTTTTTCTGTTACAAAAAAAACGAAACGGATATATATACCCTCGCGACGCTAAAAAGACACCGCATTTCATCCCAAAGCAAAGACAACCCAACAGTGAAAAAACAAGAGCGTCAACTTCAGCTCGCACAGTACTGCACTGGACTGCGATCGTTTTTTTTCTCTATTTTTCCTTCCCATGCGCTGCTCGTTTTTTTTCTCGACACCACGACAAGAACTACAGTAAAGGGTGCTGAAGCCAGACATACATATTTTCCGGGAAGGCTCCTCTCGATCAGCTCATTTTTTATTTTTTTTTCTGAAACCTTCGCCTTCTTGTTTCGGCGATGGTTAGCAAACCGTAACCTTCCCCGTTCTCGAAAACTCGAATCGAGCTGAAAAACGGTCACACTCCCCTGTTTGCAAAATCAACGCTCTACCAGCTGTATGCACACCAGCAGACACGTGCTACGTGCTAGAGGTAGCACATTTTCGGCTAAAAATTGGTTTTGGATGACGGGGATCCATAATCCAGTATCATCGGAACGCCAGAAGAGTTTCGAAAACCGATTTTTTTTTTTTTCACCACACTTCGGGCCGTGGTGCTCGTTGATCGGGAATAATGCGAACTTTTTACATTTCCTGACGTCAGTTTTCGGGGCCAACAACAAAATTTGACCTTGAAAAAAGCAAAATCCCACGCGCTAATCCCGAGCATACCGGCTGGCTACGACCTAGTTATGGGGTATACGTTCCACCTATACCTGCCACTCGTCTGTCATCTCTTCGTGGACGGATTTCATGCTCTCCCGCAAATCTCCACATGGTCCTTCCGCAACCGCCTTCACGATGGCGTTTCAACACAAATTTCGGGGATGGCGGGCGCCCGAGAAAAAGGAGGGGGATATGGGGCGGCGGCAGCGGTGAGGGGGGTGGGGTGGGGAACTTCGACAGGGTTCTGCATGCGCACGTATCAAGCAGACAGACGATCGATCCCCTACTGCATGAGATAATTTGTTTCCGGGTTTGGGTATGTTGCTGGTCTTTCCTGGCGCACGTTTTCGAGCGGGGGGCAGGCGTAACCGGCACGTGCCCTGGGTTGGACAGGATAGGACAAAGCTACAGATCCTGCATTGACGACTGTTCGCGGGGGCGAGAAACGCGAAAAGCACCGCGCCAAGGATAGGTTTATGCTCTGTGGCAAAAACGAAGATCATTTCGGGTCCGACGGTGAGCGGTTCGGAGGCGCTCGCCCAAGAGTCGCCTTTAAAAACGCGGTAGCACCGTATTGAAAAAAAAAAATAGAAAAAAAAAAAAGAAGGCTGATCAAACACGCAGGGGGGGGAAAGCATAAGAGAGGGGGTTGGGTTAGAGGAATGATCTGAGGAAGTATGAGGTGCGATTTTTAGTCGCGGCTTCCTTTGTTGCGTGCTTTCAAAGAGAGCCACTGCTGTGTGATGAGAGTTCGTCGAGTGTTTGTACCTTGGGGTTTTAAGCTCGCAGTGTTGTTTTTTCAGCACGATGAAACCACTACCGCTGCAGCGTGAACCGATTTGTTTTGTTATGTTTTTCCTCCGAGAAGTTCAATCGGATACCTTGCAGTACCTACCGCAGCAGTTCGTCCCTCCTCCACTTGTTTCTGGTTTCACGGTGAAACTAGTTGACCTGGTTTATTTGGTGCGGTGTGATTTTTACCTCGTGTTCTGGCGTTCGAAGACCCAAAACAAAACGAGTGTGGTACTGTAGGTAGAGATACCATCTAATAATGCCTCTTCGCTCTAGGATCTCCACTCTATTACTAGTGGTAAATTTACCCTAAACTCATGTTTTCTTTGAACGAGAAACCAAACATTCAACCCAACACACAATGCCAAAGCCGTTTTTTATATCTAAGACGTATATCACGACAAACATGTATACAAAGGAAAACACCAATAGTCGTTATATATGCCAACGATATCGGTTAACCCTTCGAGGGCAAACTACAGTCCCGTTTCGTGGACAAGCCACTCAAATCGTGCCACTCTGTCCCGAAATATAGAGATCATTTATGTAATAATATTCGATACAAATTGTGCTTATATTTAGGCTCAGAGTGGCCCAACAATTTGAGTGGTTTGTCCCCGAAGCGAGGCCGCGGTGCGAAAAGAGATAAAAGAGGTCGGCCAGTCCCTGCGACATATTCGGCCGAAACATGGCCTATACCCACGCGGCCGAGAGGTGAACCGCGTCGGGCCGCCAGCCAACGGGGCCAAACAGCGGCCTTTTCTATCCAACATATTACGGGGGGGCATAGTAAATAGGACCTGCGGTATGCACAAAAACCTATATGTTTGCCTACTTCTACCAACAAATATTTGGTTCTATTTATATAGTATGGTTCCCCGTAGTAGCATCATCACCGCTGCGGTTCTTGGAAAGATCTTTCAACATGAGATTCTCCAGTCGCGCGCTCTTGCAGCCAGAGCCCACCCTGTCAGGTCGCACGTCCAACAGCAAGCAGATCGTGAGAGTTGTGTAAGAGAGAGTTTTGTAGGCGACAACAGTGCATGCATGCATTTTTACTACAGAATAGAAGCTACACGAGGCGCTGCGTGAAAAGGCGTTGTCCATCCCGGCGAGATAGTAGAAGATGCAAACCTAGCAACGCCAAACGACTCGTACAGTAGTAGAAGAGTCTGCGGTGCGACGCGCGAGTGCGCTTCCCGTCGGTTCCTCCTTGATATGAACACAGTAACCTCTTGGGTACCTCCCTCCCTCCCCCCTCCCCCCCCCTCCCTCCCTCCCTCCCTCCCTCCCCCTCTCCCTCTCCCCCCCCCCCCCCTCTCTCCCCCCTCTCTCCCCCTCTCTCCCCTTCTCTCTCTCTCTCTCTCTCTCTCTCTCTCTCCCCCTCCCCCTCCCCCCCCCCCCCCCCCCCCCTCCCCCTCCCCCCCCCCCCCCCCCCCCTCCCCCTCCCCCTCCCCCCCCCCCCCCCCCCCCCCCCCCCCTCCCCCCCCCCCCCCCCCCCCCCCCCCCCCCCCCCCCCCCCCCCCCTCCCCCCCCCCCTCCCCCCCCCCCCCCCCCCCCCCCCCCCCCCCCCCCCCCCCCCCCCTCCTCTCTCTCTCTCTCTCTCTCTCTCTCTCTCTCTCTCTCTCTCTCTCTCTCTCTCTCTCTCTCTCCATTCTTGCCTGACGATGCCCGTCACATCGGCGTCGAGCAGATCGCAGAGGAACTGGTCCAGGGCGTGATTGGTGAGGCAGACGCACACGATGGGCCCTTTCCAGTGATGCAGACGAGCCCTGTTCGTGAGGAGGAGGCCAACAGCCTTCGCCCCGACGTACGTCTGCGTAATTTACCCCGAGAAAAAGGTTATTGGGCGTAGCAATAGCATATCACAATCAGAAGATTACTGCTATTGCTATGAACTGCTGCATAGGTATCAATATAGCTATCGTATGATACCATACGGTCAACATGCATATGAAATGATATCGAGAAAAGTGCAGAGCCGTCTACGCCCCGATGCACGCCTGCGTTATCCCCCCCTCGCGCGACAGAGGTTGGCGTAACGCGTCATGCCAGACTGACTACACGAATGAATTTTGATGTACATATTATGTCATTTATATATTACGGGGGACCATAGTTAACAGGACCTATGATGTACATAAAAACCTATATATTTGCCTACTTTTACTAACAAAATTTGGTCCCTTTAACTATGGACCCCCGTAATAGTACCTATTACGGGGGGGGCATAGTTAATAGGACCTATGGTATACATAAAAGCCTACATATTTACCACTTTTTACTGTCAATATTTGGCCCTGTTTACTATGATCCCTGGTAGTGCGGATATCCTGCTGCGCGAGTTGCTTGCGACAGCTATACGATACCGTTACGGGGGGCTATAGTAAATAGGACCAATACGGATATCCACAACACCAGGGATCATGGTATAAACAGGACCAGATACTGACAGTAAAAAGAGTTAAGCATATAGTTTTTTTTGCATACCATAGGTCCTAGTCGGTATGGTCCCCTGCAAATAGTTGTCGTCAACTCGTGTGCGTTGCTGGATGGTAGACGGAACGGCGGCAGCATTTCGTCGTGGCTGCCTCCTCGTCGACGGCGCAAAACAAGGTTTCGTTGTAAAAATGGTTGTGGCTGTGGTCCGTTCGCCTAGACCAAGGACATCGGACCAGGCTCCAGCACGCTACGGTTGCTTGCACAGATATCATATTGCTGTAGTACCGCACACACCAGAGAGAAGGCATCCGATTCGGGGGGATCAAGCCCAGGTTATGTCACCCTGCTGTGTCGTCCACCAGCAGCAGAAAAACGTGCTCGTACAGAACTACCCCACGGCAACAACACAACGAGTCAGTGCTGCTACATCGTCCTACTTTTTGGATACATACATACGTGCGTCGCGTAATATTGATAGCGTCACTCACACCTGCTACGATCTTTCTGGAGTCTGAAATCGGACTCGAGTGTGGGAAAAAAACAAACAAACAAACAAAACAAACAAACGAAATCAGGAGAACAGCGAGCGGGATGCTGCTCGTGTTTGCTGCAGCTGTTTGAGCTGTGCTTTCCGACGGAGTGCTTGCCTACGAGTTGGGGGCTTTTCATCGCCACCAATTTCAGACAAAAAAAAACGACGGCTCCGAAAATTGTTTTTTTACACGTTGAAACACTTTTTTTTGACGCCACAACAAACGATTTTCTGACCGACTGAGGACACCACTTGGAATAGCATTCCCAGTGGTTTTTGAGCACTGGACACTTCCTCGGCAAAAACACGGAATGGCCTTCCCAGTGCGGTTGGGCACCGGGTACCTCCTCACTTGAAACGAACGCTTTATAGTAGAACCGCAGTCCATACTTGGGGACGAACCGCTTGTTTTTAGCTGGAATTTCAGTGGTTTGCCCTCGAAACGGGACCACGAGTACTGCTGAAATAAGGGTCGTTGATAAAATTTTAATATCCGTTTGTTTTTGTCTTTTTGCACCACAGCAGGCAGCAGTTTTTATGCGCCACTGCAGCAGGCCATAGGACCGCTCGTCGGGCTAGTTAAGCGCAAATTGTCTTTTTCGCCCTTTTCAAGGCTGCAGCTCCTTTTAGGGGACAACGCACTCCGAATTTCAAGTTATTTTTCCCCAAAAAACAGGACCGCAGTTACAAAAAAAAAGGGTTGAGGCTGCTTTTGGGGCTGAGATGCTTCTATTGCGGGGGACCACAGTAAATGGGACCAAATTTTGATAGTAAAAATAGGGAAATATATAGGTTTTTGTGTGTATCGTAGGTACCATTTACTATGGTCCTCCGTAATAGAGCTCTTCAAAACGGGAGCCTTCAGGGGAAGAAAGAAAACAAACAAACAAACAAACGAACGATGCACCTATATATATATATATACCGCTGCATGCGTCTTCTCCCCTGATGACACTCGCCAACACGACCGTAGAAACCCAGATTGTGTTTCGCCCGGTTTTTGCGACTTTTTTCGTTAGGGGTCGTCGCCCTTAACACAGCTCAAACCTTCGCTTCGCGAAGCTTGGTGCGAGCTATATCTGCCCACTGGTCGGCGAAAAAGCCGACGTGCTCCCGTCCCGGGCATTGCAGGGGGGTGAGGATCTATGGCCATACGTTTACGGCCATGCATGACATCGAGTACACCTCGCCCCCCCCCCCCCCCCCCCCCAAGGGATTGCGTACCTTTCCCGTCCCAGGTGGACCTTGGATGAGGGCAAACTCTTGGGAGAGGGCCGCCCGAAGCGCCTCCAACTGGGCCTGCCGCGCGTTCGTGCCGCACACAATAACGCAACACCATCAGCGAGAAATATGTTTCGGTATTGCTCAGCGGGGGAGGGCGGGGGGGGGAAGGCGGGGCCGGGGCGAGTTCCTTGCAACGCTTAACTGCCGAACGGTGTATGAAAAACAAAACAGTTGTCGTAGGGATGTTCTACGTACGTACTTCGCGCGGAATATGTTGTGTGCAGAAGCGTAGCGAAAGAGTTTAGCGTGAAAAAAAACTAAAACCAAGTCGAAAAGGGGCTGTGAATAGGTGGGTAGGTGCCATTCGGCGCGGGCTGACGAGGGGGGAAGGGGCTGGAGTCTTCTCGCGATAGAATATGCTAGGCACGTGCAGTAGTGGTGGGAGCCAGGGGGGGGGGGGGGGGGGGGGGGGGGGGGTGGGGGGGAGGGGGGAAGAGCCTGCCATGTAGCCAAGCATCTGAATTACGGCTGGGGTTAACAGGAAAAAGAAGGGCGAAGATAGCAAATGTGACCTGGAAATATATATATACCAGCGGACATAAACAAACGAGCGTTTTGGTCCTCAGTCTGGCTAAGCAGTGGAAACGCTGCTAACAGCTTTTTGGTCCTCTACACGGATCGAACATCTTCCAAAAATTACCACTATTATGGGGACCCTAGTATATAAGACCTACGGCACACACAAAAACCTATATATTTTCCCTAGTTTTTGATTTGGTTCTATTTACTGTCGTCCCCATCGTAATAGTAATTAATCTTGTTTCTCCCTGTTCGATGCTCACACTCCCTCCATTTTCACCAGACCCCACTTGGTGCTTTCCTTTTGAACCATCTCTTGCCCTCACTTTGGTCGCGCGGAGGGTTTCGGCATTCTCGTCGATTTTCAGCTACCCCTAGTGGGTGGCTTAAGTCACGCTCTTCTTGCGCTTTCCGCCGTGAGACGGAGCTGCTCGTGCGTGCCGTAAATAAAAATACCCGGCACTCGTTTTTTTTTCTTCGTTTTTTAGTTCAGAGTTGCGAACGAAAACGAAAACGATAACCTGCGCCGACCGGGGTGGGCTAGTGTGGTAAGAACGTTACCCTCCTTTGTAACCATCAAAAGGGAACCGCACCTGAGACGCGATACGGTACAAACGGGGCACCTATTTTTCTCCCGGCTGAGGCTCTTCACTCACTTGATTGTACTACAGGAGCTATTATACCTCACACAAAGAGGCGTGCTTTCCATAGAGGGGTGGCACCTAATCATCCCCTGATTATAGTGTAGGAGCTCTGCACCTCACCTAAACACTGGTTTTGTGAAAAGCTCAAAAAGGGAACCAGACAGATAACCCCAAGAGAATTGGTGCGTATCACCAGTATTCTGAAACAGAAAAGAGGGGACGCCCGCAGGGTGCATCCCATTTCGAGAAAGCCTCGATGTTGTACTGTGAGACAGTCATCATTAAGTATGTATCACTCCGTGAGCGATATCGCACCTCTACAACAGCCCAAACCATCTACGAATTAACCCACGACGCATCACGATGCTGCAACAGAAAAATTGTAGAAACACCCACGATTTTCCAGCGATATCGGCCTTAAGGGGGGGGGAAAAAGTTGCCGAAATGCGCGCAGTGTCCCCATCGTGGAAGGCATCACCTTGTCCAGTGTGGTGCACTCCAGCAGTTCGGCCGTGGGGAACAGGTCGGGTTCGAGCATCTCGACGGCTCGAGCAGCCGCTGAAGCCGCTGCTGCTCTTCTGCGGGAGCCCCCCTCCCCTTCGTCGACGGTGGTAGTGGTAGTGGTGCTGACGATGCTCGAAAAATCGTAGGTGGGGCCTGAAAACACCGAATCGACGAGCAAGGCGAAAACCGGGTAGTTTGATAAAGACACTGAAGCCTGTTTTGTTGTGGCCGCATACCAGATTACGTTGCGATGAGTCTTCATCGGCTCTAGGTGAATACGGGGGGGGGGGGGGGGGGGGGGAGTATACCCCCCCCGAGCTTTGGTGGATAAGCATGCGACATCTGCGGTGGTCGGTGAAAACCTGACTAGCTCTTGTCCCTGCATTGAAGGGGTGCGAGGGTCTATCGTCATACGATTACGGCCATGCATGGCA
Organism: Macrocystis pyrifera; assembly: GCA_031763025.1. Lineage (NCBI taxonomy): Eukaryota > Phaeophyceae > Laminariales > Laminariaceae > Macrocystis > Macrocystis pyrifera. The sequence continues at coordinate 3,322,148 of JASSKH010000031.1, forward strand.
TGAGTACACACACCACACCACCCACCCCCCCCCCCCCTCTTCTCGTAACCAAACCTGGACCACCACTCACCGTCAATCAGGTACTTCGGTGGGCGGATCTCGGCATGGCCGCCGGCGAGCCCACCCGCGGGAGACGGCAACAGAGTGTCAGCGAAGGGCAAGAACTGGCGTGCCTGCACAATACGGATCAATAATAAACGAAACCAAACGCGGCGGCGGCGGCGGCGACGACGACGGAGACGGTACGTAGTGGCGGCACAGAAAGCGGACGACCCCTCCCCCCCCCCCCCCCCCGGTGATATCACTGTCGAGGCTTTGACGCGACGAAACCTCGGCGCGTATTACTTCAGCACATCTGCCTCACGAAGGCCGTACGTGGCGCGTGGCCGGCGCGGTTTTATTTTCAAACGAGTAGAAACAAAATGCTCGGCGGTGCAGAAACGAAACCAAAAAACCAAAAAAACAAGACACGAAACAAAAAACAACAAAAACAAAAAACAACAAAAAACAACAAAAAACAACAAAAAGGGATGTATGTATGTTACGGTTCACGAGCAAAAATTCACGGCGGTGCAATATCTTATCTCGGGTTTGTCCTTAAAAAAAGAGGCAACAGGTGACGACACCACTAGAAACAGTCCGGGGGAGCCAAGAAAAGAAAAAAAAATATATATATATATATATATATAATAGCGTGGACCTTGTCTAGCTGCCTCCAGTACTTATTACGGGGGGTCCATAGTTAATAGGACCTATAGTATACATAAAAACCTATATATTTACCTTTTTTTAACAACAATATCTGGTCCTATTTACTATGGTCCCCCGTAGGTACCAGATACCTGGTATCGGACATCGTTGCGTGTTCTCTACGGTAGGCGTGTCGCCGAAAACCTCCTTGCCTTGTCTCGGCCAGAACGTATAGCTGAAACATACCGAAAAAAAGACCACTTTACGTTACGTTGAAGTAAAATATTAAAAAAAACGCCTCTTCCAAAAATGCGTAACATGCAGGACACACAGCCTTAATATACTACGTAGAAAATACAGCAGTGCAGCAGTTGGAAATTTCCAAAAATGTACGAAATTGTTGCGAACAGAAACCCATCAACCCACTCATCGACCCACCGACCAATCAACTCACCGGGCTCTGCAGGACTTGGAGGATCGGCCGGTACGCGAAGTAGGAGTTCGAGGGCTGCAGCATGAGGAGCCTACCTGTGACGAAGAGGGGATAAGACAACACCGCGTTTACGCTAGTCGGTGCAAGCGTTTTAAAAAAAAAAATACCCCCCCCCCCCCCCCCCCCCCCTCCAAATTGAACCTGTTCTATTTTCGTGGCGCAGCGCAAGAACAGTCCCAAGATGCTCTGTATCGCGAAACGAAGCGAGCGGAGGAAAAAAAATAAACTTCACATTCCAAAGCTGTAGGATGGTTACGGTAGTGCGGGGGACCACAGTAAATAGGACCAACTATCGTTAGTAAAAATATATAAATATGTAGGTTATTGTATACACTGTAAGTTCTATTTACTATGGTCCCCCCCGTAATAGTCACTGTTTCTACTGGGTTCGATCTGAAAAAAGGACCGGAAGGTGCCCCTCCCTTCTATCCCTAGCACCGGTCTTTTGCAAGGATAAAGCCCTGGGTTTCTATGAGACCCAGACGGGGATGTGGGTAAGGGAAGGCGGGGGGGGGGGTGCAGAGGACGGATCCTCTCGCGCAATACGCAGGTAGTCACGGGCGGGAAGAAGAGTTTAGAGGGGTGGGAGGAGGGGGGGGGGGGGGGGGGGGGGGGGGGGGCAAAAGCGAGGTGGGCAGTTTATTTCAACTTTGATTTCGCCAATGCCAAGCTCGAGGACGGGGGGAGAGTCAACACGCCGAGACACAGAACGACCTAAGTTAGATATTTCGTCTTCATAACGCCTTCTATTACGGGGGTCCATAGTTAACAGGACCAAATTTTGTTGGTAAAAATAGGTAAATATATAGGTTTTTATGTGTACCATAGGTCCTATTAAATATGGATCCCCGTAACAGGAGTGTCGCCTTATTGTGTTCTGAGCCCCTCCCGTAAAAACTGTTCAATATCTCACCCCGATTATTTTAGTTTTTCGCGGAAAAAAAAACCCGGAAGGCCTTTATTTCTGTGCGCTAGCCCCGAAAGTAACATAACAACAATTTCGGGGTGCCATAGTAAACAGGACCGAATGCTGTTATGTAAAAGAAGGGAAACGTGTAGGTTTTTGGGTATACCGTAGGTCCTATTTTACTATGGTCCCCCCCTACTACGAGCAGCGTCATAAATAAAGGTATCATACCAATCGATCATTGCTCACTTGAGGACCTCACCGAGTCAGAAAAGGTTGAGACTAAAAGGCGGCACCCCCTACGATTGGATCACCTCCTTCTCTCCCTGCACCCATCCCAGACCCTTGCTTCCGTCACCACAGCGGTCTCACTCGATCACAGTACGGAGGACCATAGTAAAATAGGACCAAATAAGTTTAGTAAAAATATGTAAAAATATAGGTTTTGTGTATACCGTAGGTCCTATCACCAACTGGTGCAGCTGGTTCGAACGTGGTCTTCCTTTGTCTTCCTGTTGTTTTTGTTTATTTTTACTTCATTTTATTGTCTTCTTTGCGGTGACCCTATGTGATTTTCATTTCTCTTCCTTTCTCCGATTGATAAGCCTTATTGAAGGAGTCGTGTGGCGTGGGTGGATGACGAGCCTGCTCTGCTTGTTTCGTACTGTCTGACGCCGAGGGGCCGGGCATAGTTGACGAACGCTGGACGGAGGCGGTAGACAGGGTAGCAAGGTACCAGGCGGACCAGCAGGGAGACCCTGGCTGTGCTACTCGTACCATAAACTGCTGCCGCTACCTGGAGCATGCCTTGTGCTTTGTTTGGTTTGACTGTTATTTTTACCTTGGTTCTCAGTCTTACTCTGTTGACGACTAGTGGTGTTTTCTTCTTTTTCTTTTTTTTCCGGTTCGTTCTTTTCAAGTGTCTGCCACGTCCCCTACGTGGGGGTACGATGGTTTGTTGCTATACTGAAGTATATATATATACATATACCAGGTATATTTTAGTTTCTTTTTTTTGTTTCTTTTCTCTTTCGAATTGGCTTTGTTTTTGTTTTTGTTTTTTCTCTTCGTTTCGTTTTAGTTCCTCTAGGTCATGGAACGGGTGTGTCGTGCCTGTCGTACGCAGTATGATGACATGGCATTGCATTGCATACGTGGTAACGCAGTATCTGTGTGGCGTAGCTTTGTGACCACAGAACTTGTATCTCTCTAGGTTTGACGAATCGGCACGGACACTGGTTGTGCTGGATGTCGACGCGTAGAAAGAACGGTTTAATGTGAAGAAAACAACAACAACAACAACAACAATTAACTATGGCCCCCCCGTGATAGTATGGTCCATAATATGTCCCCACGAGACGAGGACCCCTCCTGAGCTGGGGATGCTACGTACGCCATCTGCAATCCGATTAGTATTGCATGCTACGTTTTTGCAAGCCCGTTGGAGTTTGCGAAATCGGGTTTCATACAAAAGCATTGAAAAATCCTAAAAAGTCGGATAGTTGGGCGTGGGGTATGTATGGGGCCTCCCGACCCGCCGTTGCACGCGGACCCCTATCCCTCTCGCTCCCTCTTCATTCCCCCCCCCCCCCCCCCCCCCCCCCCCCCCCCCCCCCCCCCCCCCCCCCCCCCCCCCCCCCCCCCCCCCCACATATTATATATGGGTTGGGTTGGCGTCGGTTGGCAACGACACTGTAAAACATGCCGCTCACTAGGTGAGCTAGACGTCCAGGGTACATTTTTTTGTTTTTTTTTGTTTTTTTTTTTTTGGCGGTCGCCCACAGCTGGTCGTCTAGTTAGATCATTTGTGCGAAGTAAAGAACCTTTACTCTGCACAAGGGAATTGATCGTATCACGTAGTGTTCAAGGTACGGCACCAAAGAGGCAGTTACGTAGTACTCCCATTGCTGTCTCTGGAAGTGGCCACACCGGAAATTAAACTAACTCATTGAAGCTGTCATCCATATGCAAGTCCGCCTCACAAGCGGTTCTTAGTAGGATGCAGCTCACCCTTCATGCGACTCGCCGGACACCTCACGGCGCTTCGCGCTTGGTGCAAGCAATGTCTGCCTGGTCGGTGAAAACCCGACATGCTCCGTCCCGGCATTGTAGGGATGCGAGGGTCTATGGTCATACGACTACGGCCATGCATTGGATCGAGTACATCTCTCCTATCGAGTACACCCCCCCCCCCCCCCCCCCCCCCCGCCATTCCGACGCGTCCGTCCCGGCATTGTAGGGATGCGAGGGCCTATGATCATAGGACTACGGCCACGCTTGATAATGAGCACACCCCTCCCTCCGGTGCTCCGTCTCGAAAGGGATGCGTGGTCAATGGTCAAATGACTAAGGCAAGCAACAAATAAGTACGCCCCCCCCCCTCCCCCAATATTTCCATTTTTTCCTCTCGTCACATATACCTTCTCATTCACGCACCCGCGCACCCCCCGCCCCCCCGCCCCCCGCCCCCTACCGCCACCCCCCACCCATCCACCCAACTCCCAACCTCCGCCGCCCCCCTCCCCCCCTCGTCGTCCCCCCCCCCCCCCCCCCCCCCCCGCCACATCCATTCCCACAAAAACACAAGCAGAAGCGCAAACAAATCACACACCGTTGACGGGTGGATCTAGCAGACCGTGGATCCTGCTCAAAGCCTCCACCGTATCCTCGCCGCTTTCGAAGGAGATGGAGATTTTGCCCCGAAGACCGGGCCCCGACAGCTGCCTGTTTCCTTTCTTTAGCGATAAAAAACGATTTCGATGAAGCAACGACGACCAAAGCCGTGAAAGCGCATTCTGTTTGGTGGTGGCGGTGCAGATGATTTTTTCAGTATATGGCGTGTGGGGGGGGGGGGGGGGGGGGGGGGGGCGTGGGGGACGAGTAACTTCTCGTAGTGCATGGCGGTAGGTATTCGTCGCAAAGACAATACGGTAGATCCTCGCGTCATGTTTTAACCAGCACGGGGAGGGGAGTGGGCACGACAGTGTACGTGTATGTGTGCGCGCTAATGGCATGCATGGTCGTACTCGTGTGATCGCAGACCCTCGCCATCCTCGCGAATGTCGCCACGGAGCACGTCGGGTTGTCATCAGACACTGCACCAACTCACCGACCGATCGCGACGCGTAGAGAGGTCAGAGCGGGGGGGGGGGGGGGGGGGGGGGAGTTCCTTGTCAACCGTCGCGGCAGTCGTCGTAGGACGAACCATATGAACCCTCGCATTCCTACAATAACGGAAGAGAGCACGTCTGATTTTCACCGACCAGGAAGGTGCGTACGGGGGGGGGGGGGGGGGGGGGCCAGGGGGGGGGGGTCCTCATCGCGCACGGGCTGTAGTCGTACGCTCAGAGACCCTCGCCCCCCTCCCACGATGAGACCGAGCAACGCCGGGTTGTCTGCGAGACGAGGCAAACACTTCGCGTGTTGCGCCGTGCGCGAAGTGATGGGGCGAGTCGCCGAGGGAGGGTGTGCTGCGCCCTACTAAAAACCGCTTATTCGTTTTTTTTTTTCAAAATCCTACATCGCATGCCATCTGCAGGACATCGGCGAAAGAGTTTGGTTTGATAACTCGGCGTGACCCTCTCCCAACAGACAAGCGATGGCCATGGACCCTCGCATCCCGAGAATGCCTAGACGGAACACGTTGGGGTTTCACCGACATGCACATCCATATCTGACCGGTATTTTTACGTATGCACAAGGTATGAATCCGATGAAGAAGCTATACACCGGACGTCTTCAGGTACAAGTGTTGTGTGAACTGGTCGGACCTGATCTAAGCTGAGCTGTCTCGACGTGTGGGTGACAAAAAAAAACACACACACACACACACACAGGCGACGAAAAGGAATAGAGAGAGAGAGGAACTCACCGAGATCACGGCAAAAATGAGCAGAGGGTCGACAGGACGACCCCCCTCCTGTCCCGCGGCAGCTCCGTTGCCCCTCAGGTCTTCGCAGAGAACCACCATGTTGTCTAGCGGCACCGGGGCATCGAGTTGTGCAGGCCTTATGAGTTGCCAGGCGGGGTCGTGGCTCCGCCGGATTTTGGCCAGAAGAGGTCTCACTTGCATTGACTTGTGGTGTATATTTTGAGAGTACACCGGGTACATACATAGCGGTCGCTATAGGAAGAACTCCCAAAGGAAGAACGGTATTTTGTAGTTTTCGTCAAACCTGTGTGCGTTGGATCCCGGTCGGTCGGCCGGTTGGTCGGTCGGACGGTCGGTAGGCCGGTCGGTCGGCTGCACCCGCCCCCTACAAGACAGCACACTTTTCCTCTGGCGTGCCTTGACTGACAACAAGCTAAACAACTAAGCGTCATTAGCGTAGAATACTCGGCCCTTGACACGGTAGCGCACGTTTTTTTCCCTCTGCTTGACGTGTCTCCTGGCGGGTTTGCCCTTTCAGGGAAGTCTCTATTTTCTTTCCGCCCCACGGGTCATAACCTAAGACACACTCCCATTCGCTCGAACCCGAACCTACGAGCATGTTACACAGCAGCACTTAGCTCTCTCTCTGTCTTTTTTCTCCGGGTGAAAACGAAAAAGCGGATAGCGTCGGTTCGCCAGGGTGTAAAACGACGGCGCACTGCTCTTTACCGACAAAAACATACGGACCCCCATTACCGCGTTTATGCCTTCGCGGACGGTGAGCGCCCGAGCGCGTCGGAGTTTTTTTCGCCGGCGTGAGACGCGGCCATGCCGCTCTGTGTAGACGGAAGCATATGTTTAGTCACCACATACCGGGGCTAAGACGTCCGGCCCTCTCCCAGTAGTGTTCCTGCTGCGCGAGGGACAGTTTCATCACCGCCTCCGGCTTGTCGAACTCCACGGAGACCGACACGCCTCCAAAACTGGTGCCTGCACAATAAAAAACAAAAGTCTCGCGTCAGCACAAAGACAGTACACAGCCTCAAACTAGGATAATTTTCACGAGCGAAAAAGCAAAGGTTCCCCGTCAGCACAAAGACAGTACATAGCCACAAACTAGGATAAGTTTACGAGCGAAATGCAAAGGTTTAGGTTTCAAATGAGACTCATCCCCCCCCCCCCCCCCCCCCCCCCCCCCCCCCCCCCCCCCCCGCCTCCCCCGGTAAGGCTTGCATCTTGTTCATACGTTTTTTTCTGGCCGGCTGAGCTCCTCGAGTGAGCAACCAGGACCAACGCCCCAACAGGATGTAGGGTGGACCGTAACCGCACCGAGCCCGGCGGACAGGCCTTCATATGTCTACCGCAGAGTTTTCGTTTTGAGTGGGTGGTGAGCTCGCGCGAGTCCCAAACCACCCGGAGGCGAGATGACCTCTCCCTTGGGTGTCCCCCTTCGGGGAGTGAGGTGGGGTGGGTCAACATGCACACGCGCGCGTGGCCTAAATGTGTATATATAGCAGCAGCAGCCGGTTCTGCTATTTCAACGGGAGCGACGGGTTAATTTGAAGGTGGGAAGTGTGGTGAGCTCAAGCTTTATAGTTTTCATTCACCGAATCCGCTGCGGATAATTTGTTGAAGAAAAATGCGGAAAAAAAGTAACCGCGGGTACGATTTTTTTTTTTTTCAACCGCTGGTGTGTAGAATACTTGGAATTTTGGGTTTGTTTGTTTGTTTTTTTTTTCGGTCGGGTTGTTGCAATAACGCTATACTCCATTTGCCGTGTGGCACTGTGCAGCGACTGTTCCAATCGTACCATCCACACGCGAACGGGTGCACAGCTGCCCGTAAGGCAATGTGCAGCGACTATTCCTTCTTTTTTTTTTTCAATCCTCCGGCAGATTGGTAAAAATAAAGCTTAAGCTCGCCACACTTCCACGTTCCAATTTCGTGTCGTGTGTCAATTTAGCCCACAGCTCCCATTGTAACATCAGAACAGGCTGCTGTTACCCCTGGAGTTTGGGCACGTTGACCCGACCTGACTGACCCCCGAGAGGAGCAGGTGCGGTTGAGACAGCCACCCGGGAGAGTCATCCCTCCCGGGTAGTGTGGGTGTGGGACTTGCCCGAGCTCACCCAACTATTCCAATCATACCATCCGCATGCAAACGGGTGCGTACGGTAGCTGCAAATTCAATTTCAGTACTTGAAAAAAAGCGGAAGGCGGTTCATCGTATCAGGCATAGTGCCCGAGAGAATTATGCCAAATATTCAGTCCCCCCCCCCCTTAAGAATGGCACTAACGACTCCTAACCGACATTTCACCGACCGAATCTTCAAAGGGTGGAGCACCTTCAGCAGGCGTTCTGACTCTCTCTCTCTCTCGGAAACCGGATTTGTTCTTGTTTTAAGCGACAAGGTTGCAACACGGCGAACACTCGGGCCAAAAAAAACGAACCATCGGTACCCTCTTACGCCTTACCGATTACCTCCGACCAAACTTGATGAACCTCATCCCAAAAGCGTGTTCCCGATAACTTGAGGAAATACCGAAGAAAACGTTTCTCAATACCTCACCTCCGATCCCTACAACTTGAACGTCGTTGAAAACGAAAAGGTTCAAGAAGGAGCTGCCCCCTTCCGTCTTCGCCCTGAACACGCCTTGCTGACCCCCCCGCGAGTCGATCACGACCGCGACCATGCTAAAAAATGGACGCAAATACCGTACGGTCAGGTAAGCGTTAATGGGGGGGGGGGGGGGGGGGGGGGGGGGGGGGGGGGGGGGGGGGGGGGGGGGGGGGGGGGGGGGGGGGGGGGGGGGGGGGGGGGGGGGGTGGAATACTCTCATTCGTTGCTGGCCTCAGTCATTTGACCATTGACCACGTATCCCTTTCGAGACGAAGCATCGTGGGTTGGGGGTGGGAGGGGGGGGTCAGGAGACGCATCGTCAATGATGATGAAGATGGTGTTAGCCCGTGGTCGCTGGATGGTAGGGGTTCCCTCTGTATAGCATTGCCGGTTTGATGGTTCCGGTGCCCCATACAGTGCCGGTGGGGGCCCTTCGCCTGAAAAACTACCCAATGCCATTCGAAATCTCTATTCAAGTTTTTCTATAGCTTTCGAGGCGTTCTACCATAGAGGTTCACCTTAGTTTTTCTGAGGCTCCTATGCCCCCCCCCCCCCCCCCCCCCCCCCCCCCCCCCCCCCCCCCCCCCCCCCCCCCCCCCCCCCCCCCCCCCCCCCCCCCCCCCCCCCCCCCCAGCGCGGAATACAGCAACGGGATAAACATACGAATACGGGTAATAATTGGTACATCGCATTTCGTACGTGCACGTACGCATTGTGCCCGACAATGTAGAGTGCAAGTTGCATACGCAACCTTCAACTGACTGACCCCCAGGAAGGACGCCGTGATGGCTAACAACATTTTTCTCCCACAAGCGTGATGTATCTATCGCAGAACGCCCCATTCGTCGTAAAAACCCAGGCCCGTGGGAGATGCACGCCGCAACAGAAGGGCGCCGACAAATTTCTATATACCCAAAATCCTGACCTCGAGAAACTCGAAAAAGCGCAACCCTGCGCGAGATGACATGGGAATCTCTGTGACCTAGGTACCCTGACCTTAGAAAACTGAAAATCGCAACCCTACGTTGAAAACAAAATGTATATATCTGTAATATGTATGTCGATAAATATCGTTGTCCACAAAACGAACACCCCAGCGATCCCTCTGTTAAGGAGATCTCCTCCCCTCTCTCCCTGCTACTCCTCTGTCGGGCCCAAAGGAGTCATCCTCCGCCGCACAGTAAGCAGCACGCCTCGGGAGAGGCTGCTTTTTGCCCAATACGAAACTTTGAAGAGTTTTTGTTTTTATGTTCGGAGAAAAAAATCAAAAACGGCTCTCCCATTACCACAGCTTGACCGATAGTCGCCTCGCCCTGGGGTGGGGGGAGGGGGTACACGGCAGCAAAAATGAAAATGGTTGGTTGGAAAAACCGTCGGGAAAAGTGCCGCGATACTTCGAACATTAAGTGCGGAGCCGGCCCGCAAAAAAAAAAAAAAATCGTGTCCTACGTTGTATATATATATATGGACCAGGAGCCTGTCTGCCCTCGGAGAGGGCCAGATCACTAGGTGAGGGATCGATTCATCTGTCTTCCGAAAGATCTACCAGGTATAGATCATTATCCTTTGTAGTGCTTCACTACCTACCAGAAACATGTACCAGGTATCTCGCCCAACCTCCAAGTTATTCGTCTACTGGTAGTCCTTGAAGGGTTGAAAAAAGGAAAATCGACTACTGCAGGGGACCATAGTAAACAGGACCAAAATATTGTTTGTAAAAATAGGTAAATATATAGGTTTTTATGTGTACCGTAGGTCCTATTAAATATGGTCCCCCCCGTAAATAGTGTCTTCCGAGGTTGTGTTACGATGGTTGGAGCGGGAAGAGGGAGGGGGGGGGGGGGCGCGCTCGAGAGCAGCGCGTGTTGCAATTTGTTTTTCACCGTTTGTTGCTTGAGCTGCTCCGTCCTGTACGCTAGAACCGCCTCACGCAGCGGCTGAACAAAGTCCTCACGAAGGAGACGAAAATGGATGTCCATCACCGCCGCCGGGGACCCCGCGACAAGGGGCTTCGCGACATAGGGATCGGGAGGAGAGGGGAGGGAAGGGGAGGGGGATACGATACGAAGGGATGTACGCGGGGTGGTCAGACAGCGTGAAGGTATGACAACAAACAGTTTCGTCGGCGGCTGCGCCGCAGCGATGGAGGTGGACGCCGCAGCGATGAAAAACAAGGCCGAGGGAATATCCAGGCAAACCTTTCAACACCAACGACAAAAAACGAGCCTGCTTGCTTCATCATGCATATTTTGTACGGCTAGACTTATGGTCTGTATTCTGGCGTATTTGCACGTAACGCCTCACCTGTGCAAGGTTGGAAAACCTGGCATGCCCTTCCGCACGTTTGTTTTTCTCTTGACGGGAGAGAAGCAAATAAACGCTGGGGTCATTCCAGCCCGCTGAGAGGTTCGCAAAACATGAAAAAAGATATGTCCCCACGTAGCCCGTGGGAAAACGCGTCTCTTTGACTCTGAAACGCATCAAAAGCATCCCAAACCATGCGCTCGAATCGAGCGAGGGAGGCTCGATCAAATCATGACTTGCGTCTGTCCTGAATGGTTGTGTCAGCTCATCCAACGGGAATCACCGACGTAGCTCTAACATTTGAGGCGTTCTACGAAAGGGGTTCACCCTAATTTTTCTGGGGCTCCTCACTTGACCTTAAGGAGCTCCATACCACACCCGAAAACTGACTTCAGCAGAAATCAAATTGCATCCCAAGTACACAATAACGCCTTTTTTTGTCGAAACAAGAGTTGGCAATACGGCGATTTTGGGTTAAAAGTAGCCGATATTCAGAAACCATTTTAGCGGAAATGTGCCTACCTCTATCGCAGAAAGCGCCTTTTTTTTTTACGACTGCGTTCCCGTTTTGGGGACAAAGTATTGCGGGGGGCCGAAGCAAATAGGACCCAATATTGTGAGCTAATATAGGCACATATATAGGTCTTCATGTGTGCCGTAGGTCCTATTTAATACGATCCCCCCGTAAATAGTGCAACTACTGCAAAAAAAATAGTTAAAAGGTACCGCGCTGTCCGTGAATAAAAGAGAACCATTTTTATGAATAGTATCTTTTGTACACAAAATTTCCGTATATTTAATTGGTATAGAGTGGTGAAAAACGCGCACAAACCTTGAGGTGGTCCATCCCGGAGCACTTCGTGAGGTCGTTCGCGGGCAGGTAGGAGGGCCTCCCGCACAAGATCTCCCCCGCCGTCGGTCGCACAGAAATTTCCGAGATATTTTCCGCGTCGTTGTCGTGCCTCCTGCGATGAAAAAAGCAAACGAAAACGGCCGTGTAGTAGTAGTAGTAGTAGTAGTAGTAGTAGCAGTAGTAGTAGTAGTAGTAGTATAATAGTAGTAGTAGCAGCAGCAACAGTAGTGGGAGGATTAGTAGTAATAGCAGTAGTAGTAGTAGTAGTAGCAGTAGCAGTAGCAGTAGCAGTAGCAGTAGCAGTAGTAATAGGAGGAGGAGGAGTAGCAGTAGTAGCAGTAGCAGTAGTAATAGGAGTAGGAGGAGGAGGAGGAGGAGGAGGAGGAGGAGGAGGAGGAGAGTAGCAGTAGTAGTAGTATTAGTAGCAGTGGCAGTCCCTAAAAATATTTAAACGCGTCCAGCGACAAGAGGGGTATCTGGCACTTTTTGGTCCAAGCACATTTCCGATTGACCCCGTCGGCTCCTCGACCCCAATGCCGTTAGAAGAACCCGTGGCTATTTTCGGCAATATTTTGTTGTCATGTACCTACGAGTAGGCTTGATGGGGAATTGTGTCCTCCGGTTTGCGCGTCCAGCTCTTCTCGAAAGTCAACTTTTTGGGGGGGTTGGAGCTACCCGCCGGTGAGCACGCGTTCTTCTGTTTGCACACCTCAAGTTTTGGGGGTCGGAAGTTACATGCAGTTGGCGCGAGCGTAGCATTCGATCAAACGCCTGCATTGACGCGGTGCGCCATGTATCGCGAAAACGAAACGAACCATACATATTTTTTTTTAAGTTGGAAAGAAAACAAAAGAAAAAAAAAAAAACTGCAAATTTTGGTGGTCACTCACGCGACGGCTGAAACGAAAATACCTGTATATATAAGCATGACCCTTCCTCACCGTAAGAGTCTCGATCACCTCTCGTGGTATTACGGGGGGCCCTAGTATACGAGACCTACGGTGCAGACAAAAACGAACATACTCACCCACTTTTTCTAACAATATTTGGTCCTATTTACTATCGTCCCCCGTAATATCAATAGTACTTTATCCGAGGGGTGTAACGTCTCATCCCGTGAGAAAAGCCCCGAGGAACGCCCTGGTGTTTGGGATAGGCGCTGGTGTTTTAGTAGGTCCTTTTGGTTAAGGGGGGGGGGGGGGGGGGGGGGGGGGGGGGGGCGTACTCATTTGTTGCTTGCCTTAGTCATTCGATTTTTGTTTGAGGGGAGGGGGGGGGGGGGTTACTAATTTCGATTTTGTTACCCATTGTCATGGGGCCTTACTCCTTTTTTTTATTCCTGCAAAAATTACCCCGCACCGAGCTCATGCAATTTTTACAAAAAATGAATTGCTACGGCACGGTAGTGGATGGGGGAGGTATGATGCCGTTATTTCTTTCGGCGGGGCTTAGTACACGATCCCATGATAACCACAAAAAAAAAAAAAAGTTTTTTTTTTTAGAGTGCACTTTTGATAGTCCGGCCGAGTGGGCCCTGTCTGAGTGGGAGTAGCTCAAGACGAAAAAAGAAGGAAACAATAAAAAAGTGACTCACCCCCTCTCTCTACAGCAGTGCGTACCGTCCCCAATAGCATCAATCTAGGCGGTTGTTAACACGTAAAAAAAAACAATCAACCAAACAAACACAGGGAATCAACCATGCCAACAAACAGAGAAGCAACCATGCTGCTGCTGCTGCCGCTGCTACTGCTGCTGCTGCCGTCGCCGCCTGCGCTTACACGCCGTCTCACCTGACGCCCATCGTGCTGAAGCTGCCAGGCCCGTCGTATCCCTCGTTTTCTCCAGCCTGCCAGGAGGGACCGAGACCCCAGGCCAATCAGCCCAGCCCAGCCCAGCCCAGCCCAGCCCAGCCCACCAGCGCGGAGGAGACAGCGCGGCACGACCATCGGGATGGACCGGAGCGGATCGGAGCAGAGTGGAGAGGCGACAGCGGCAGTACGGAAACTTGGCACCGCTATTGACGAGAGGAGAGTAGGAAGGCGATGTCAGAGGGTGTGGCAAGGTCTCCGAATCGATTTTGTAGCAGAAACGGGAACCCGCGTTACTATCCCCGCCTTGGGGTAGGATTTTCTCTTCCTCTCTTCCTTCTTGCTATTACAGGGGTCCATAGTTAACGGGACCAAATTTTGTTTGTAAAACTAGGCAAATATATAGGTTTTTATGTACACCATAGGTCCTGTTAACCATGGACCCCCGTAATAAATGTATTTTTCCTCTTTTATTTAACTGTTTCCCTCCTTTGGGCCGCCGGTGTCGTCCTCTCCTTCGTGCTGCCTCGTTCGTGAAGTAGCCGTCTGTCTGTATGTCTGTCTGTCTGTCTGTCTGTTCCCCTTAATAGCAGCCTGTCTGACCTGTCTGATCTGTTTGCGTCACTTGTGTTGCGTTTCATTTCACAATTTTTTTTGTTTCTTTCTTTTAATCCCCCCTTTTTTTGTTTTTATTCCTGGTTTTGCTTGTGTCGTTGTGTTCTCGTACCCGGCACGCGTTGGCATTTCCCTTGTTGATTTTTACCCGTGAATTTGCGATCGTTCGTGATTTTTTGCGTTTCGCTGTCTCACACAGCCTGTGAACACAAAACTTGTATCTCTCTTAGGGTGAGGAATCAGGACGGGAACTATTATTACGGGGGGCCATAGTAAGTAGGACCAAATATTGTGGGTAAAAAAAGGTAAATAAATACTTTTTTGTGTGTACCATAGGTCCTGTTAACTATGGCCCCCCGTAATATTACAGGGGACCATAGTAAATAGGACCAAATATTGTTAGTAAAAAAAGGTAAATATAAAGGTGTTTGTCTGTACCATAGGTCCTATTTAATATGATCCCCCGGAATAGTAAGGGTGCTGGTTCGTTGGGTCACAGGAACGGTCGAATGTGACGACAGCAGACACACACCCGAGACCCGTTCCGTATGTACGAGCATCCAGGTTTTTTGTCCCTTGAACATGGAGTGTATATACAAGTCCTTCATGTGAGGCCAAAAAAAAAACCAGCAGATCAAACTAATACGGGGGGCCATAGTAAATAGGACCAAATATTGTTACTAAAAATAGGTAAATATGTAGGTTTTTATAGGTTCTATTAACTATGGACCCCCGTAATATCATATTAATGGGAGTCGTCGACAAAATCCTCGACCGCACAGCTGAGGGTTATTAATATTTACTATTTATAACATATCGCAAGTGTCAATATTTCGACCTATCGAAAAGCCTCAATATTTCGACATACCGAAAAACCTCAACATTTCGATAGGATGCCGATACGCTTAGAAGGATTTTCCCGATACACGTGCAGTGTGCGCGATCGAAGTACCACACACAGCTTGCAAAAACATTTGTTTTTCCGACGAAGTGGTCGATCTCACACAGCGGAGGAATTTTAAGATATTTAGTTTTTTACGATATCGGAAGTTATCGGTATTTCGATTTGAAGAAAACAACCACCTCAACATTTTGACACGATAGCCAACAGATCACAATATATATATACAATAGTGCTGGATATCGTTTTGTAGTCGAGTTGGATACGATACGATACGATACGATATGATACGATATGATACGATACAATTTCGATATTTGATATCTACATCGAAGCCTTCGTGCAGTGTCGGCCAAAGATGTTCTTTCGTAGGAGACAGCACCTTCACCCCCTGTCGACATCAACTCTGCCATGATATGCTCATGCTCATGCTCATGCTCGTGCTCATGCTCATGCTCAGACTGACACTAGCCTACAAGGTCATAGTGTGACACGCTCGGCCCTACACTCTCGACGGCACACACGTTGCCTTGCTTGACATGTCTCATGACATCTTCGGTGTCGACGGAAGTATCACGAGTACTGCTGTCGCCAGCGGGGGGCAGGGCGAAGGACGTTTGATGCGACGTATATCTCGAAAGTTTGACAGTTTCGATGTATCGAAACTATCGATAAGATACGATACGATATGGTATGATACGATACGATACGATATGATATGATGCGATGAGATATGATACGATACGATACGTACACGGCACCACTGATAGCTTCTGCGCTTGCCTGCGAATCAGACAGGTGGAATAGGTCCGACCGGGTGGTGCCGCGCTTGGTCTTGCCCTCCCGCTCGGCCCGAGCCTCCGCCGACGCCTGCAGGATGCGGAGGGCGGCACCCATAACCCTGGGCAAAACAAAACAAGCAGTACGAGGACGAGGGAGAGATGAACAAAATCAGAACAGCATCTCCCCCGCAAAACGCTCGTGAAAAATAATGTATGATTCCCCTGCCCTCCTCCGATCAATGTTGTTGTGGTATATATAGCAGCACGAGATTCAACGTTGATAAGACACTCAGAACCAAAAAAAAAAACACATACACACACACTGAAACAGTTGAGAGCCCTATGCCTATGCACAAAGTCTAACAAAGTCCTACAGTCAGTACCTTCCAAATATTAACGACTATCTGTAACTATCATCCTGCTACCATTTTTACGCGCACCCCCCCCCCCCCCCGCTCCCATCCCCTGCCTGTCGAGGTTGTCCATCGCGTCGTCCACGTCGGCAAGCTGGCTTCGAGAAGGCGACGGGGTGTTCGCGGCGTACCCCAGGCTCCCGTCCAACTGGAAAACACAAAACAGTTCACCACGCGAGAAAGGTCGTGTGGGCGAGCGTAGACGGGGTTCACCAAACATTGAAGTCATGTTCGTGCGTCTTTGTCCCCTCCCCTCCTCCCCCCGCTTGCTCCGTCTTACCCGTGTCACTGCTGAAAACCTCAAAACGTCGTTTTACCCCGCGTCATTCCTAGCCAGGTCTATCTTCAAAACGTAGGGGCAGTTCTCAACGGGGTCAGAGTAGTTATAGTTATGGCTGGGTAATGTAGATGGAGCAAAAAACAAAGTCGGGGGGGCATACCGTCAGCAACAATAGACGATAGTTTTTCGGGCGGGGTGTCTTATAGTTTTTCGCAGCGCCTGCGCCACTTGTCTTAACCAACCCGTTTTCACTTCTAAGAACAGAGTTCCCCGCTTTTTTGTGCACATAGTTTCACCCCCGAAACGGTGGGGCAGTTCTTCCGAATAGGGGCCAGACGACAGCAGTAGTTCACCGTAGACATACAGTAGTTCTGGCGGGGTATCGTAGATGGAGTCGACTTGCCCAAGCGCCGGGGACCTAGGGTTTAATGGACACAAGACACGAAATCTGAACATGGAAGTGTGGTGAGCTTGTGAAGCTTTATTTTTACTACCCGCGAGAGGATTTTATAATTTTATGAAATACGTCAGCTGTGAGTTCGACCGATTAAGTAGTTGATACTCGACTTTGCAATATTCGTAATACGTTTCGTCTATATTCCATTAACAACGAATTTTGCAAGTGTTGTAACAAGCCGAACGCGCGTATTCTATGTGCAATTAATTCCTTGTCAAAGATATAGGCCAGCGGCTCCCCTGGATGCTGCCCGGGTCAACAGGGCCATTTAAAGTAATCATTCTGCGCACTGATACTATATAACCCGAACAAGGGAGAATGATATGACGTTGCAACAGGTCGAAACCTTTTTTCATTCCACAAATACTCATATATTGCTCGAGTGTTGTTGAGTTTTAGTATGGTATGGTTCTAAAGGTGAGCAATTCTTCCGGGGGTGAGCTGCTGCTGTTTTATTGCTGCTGCTTTGATGCCTAGCTGTTATTTGATTTGGCTCTGTGTGTAGATTCGAAGGCAGTGTATACGAGGTATGTATGTGTCAAGATATGTCGAAGATCTACGTCAGTGCTGGTGCAATCTCATTTGAAGAATTTTCCAGCGAGGTGAAAAAAAAAAAAAAAAACGAAAGCAAGAACAAAAAACAAAAAAAAAAACGAAAACAATACGAAAAGTAAAAAAAAAAAAAAAGTCGTGCGCTCCCCCTGACTAATAAAAAATAGTCCATCGTCGACGGGGGGTGGACGGAAAAAAAAAGGAGTGTGTGGGCGCCGCTCGTCTTTTCAACCCTTGCGGTGCTAAAAAACGGCGCTTTCGACGTTGATTCCAAGTACGTAGTGTTATTTATGCCCAAAAAAATGTGATGCAGGTCTGGAGGGGCTCAAGCAGCTCATCGACGAAAGTTGTCGCGGATTTATTGAAGATAAGAGTCGAAAAAAAATCGTGCGCCCCCGGTCTGAATAGGAAAACGTTTTTCTGCAAAGTTCGGTTCGGTACGACAATAGGGAATGGGGTGAAAACAAAAAAAACAAAAAAAACGCGTGCGCCGCCCGACCAAGCGTGCAGTTATTACGGGGGTCCATAGTTGATAGGACCTATGGTATACAGATGAGGAATAAGTCTTCCCTCAAAGATATAGAAAAAAAAAAAAAAAAATGCAAATGCGTAAAAATACAAAGTGACAAAGAACAGCCAACAGCCCTGTACGTACACCTCGACAGCCGGGTCAAGATCGGGAAAAGATCCTCTCCTTGAAAAGAAACACCATCGTGAAGAGGCAATCAATGATCTTTTGTCCGAGAAGTGAACTGTGTGTATCACACTCAAGCCCCAACCGGGTCGACCGTCTCATCCGTTGCTGCAACATAATATCCCCGAGAGCGGCATGCATGCGGGTGCAGGTCGACGTACACCAACGTGTCTGCCCATGGATAACGAGGGAAAATCATCGAACACCCGTACGTTTATTTTCAGTCCGATGGGGGGGTTTGGCCGCCTTGACTGACTGACTGACCGCCACAGTATACTATAATATAACCAGTGAACTAAGGCTAACAAAGGCCTTGACGTGTCCGAGAAGACCTGCATCCTACCGCCTCGTCCCAAAATGTAACGACATTTTTTAATGTTCTAAATAGTTAACCCGAACGGTCCGTGCACTAGGGACATCAATCTGACGCGAGGGACAGCAATAAGACGCCAGTCGACGAGGGAGGAAAGGGCTGAAGTTTTCTCTCTCGCGATAAAAAAAAAATGCAGGGCAAGAACCGTAGTCGGGGAGGGGGGGGGGGCACGGCCTCTCTTCTCCGCTGACCCCGGATCTGAGTGACGGCTAGGAGTGAGAGCGACAATAAGGGCGAGAGTGATAAAAATGAGATGAAAGCATGAACACAAAAAGTGATATGGAGTGCATGACGGTTTATCTTTTCATGTTGATATTGTCGCCACGGGGCCGGTACGAAATGTACCGGCGGTAGGCCCTGCCCGGCCCTTTTGACTCGGCTGCGGAAGCGCATCTCATCAAAAAACGACGCCCCACGACACCCAGTACCTACCTGGTGTACTGCAGCAGGAGGCGTGGGGGAGACAACCGGGCTCTAACTAAAAAAAAAAAAAACGAAAATGTTGTCGTCGGCTTATCTTTGTTAACTACGAAGTCAGGCCTGATTGATATTGTAGCACAGGAGTGAGACTGCGGTAGTTCTCCTTTCTGTGTGCGCGTGGAAGGAGGTAACATAGGAACGAAACGAGCGCTACATGTGTCAGAAACAATTGAGATAAAAAAAAGACTACTACCTCGTATTACGGGGGGGGTCCATAGTTAATAGGACCTATGGTATATATAAAAACCTTTATATTTACCTATTTTTTACTAACAAGATTTGGTCCCATTAACTATGGACCCCATAATATGGTCCCCCGTAACATTATGGGGGTACATACTGTAGTTAATAGGACCTATGGTGTACATAAAAAACTATATATTTGTCTATTTTTACTAACGATATTTGGTCCTATTTACTATGATCCCCCGGCCGATTTCCGCAATGATAAAACAAACAAACGCCGACCGATGCGTCTGCTGCTGTTGCGGAAATATCTCGCCCGAGTCGACATCTTTCCCGAAAAGCCACCGTTTCCGCTATAATAGGCGAGGGTGCGTGCGTGTATTCGTGAACTCCCTTTTTATCCCGGAGGAACTTAGCTGCGAAAAATCATCCCCCCCCGCGTGAAACGGTTTTTTTTTTTATTCCCTTCCACCTCTATTAAGCGTATTTCGAGTGCGATTCTTCGAAACACGAATAATGTTCGCCTGTTTACTACCTAGTTTTCTTTTTTGGTCTTCCTTTCTCCATCCCATCCGTTATCCTAGCCCCTACTCTCCCGTTCCCTCCCAGCAGTAGCTCAAACCCGGGATCTCATATCGGGCGGGCATTCCTCGCCCCCTTTCCCACCACGACTCGATTTTTTTTTTTTTTTTTTTTTTTTTTTTTTTTTTGCAAACCGTCTCCACACTAACTACGTGCGTATATGTCCCGGTAGGAAGTACCCCCCCCCCCCAAAAAAAAAAAGAATGCGCTTCAAAAAGGCATTGACTGACTGCCAAAAGAGGCGTTTTTCTGGGCTGTGTGTGTACCACACTTTTTCGCGCGGGGGATCGTCAGGGACGACAGCTGCCCCACAGTGCTGCACGTAACTCCCGGCGATCGTGTGCGTCCGTCCCTCAACAACGCGACCTAGGTACTCGTAGCCAGTCTAGAAAAAACGGGTTCCGTATGAGTGTAGGCGTTTTTTTTTTGTTTCGGTCTGCTGTTGCTGTTTGCTTGCTGTGTACGGCACCTTCTTCCACCTGGCGATCAGGGACGGAAGCGTTTTCGTCGCGCGCTCCTGAAAACTTTTGTCCACGAGAATCTCGTCGCGGAACCGCTTGATGACCTCCACCATAAATCTGTTTTTGATAGAGGGAAAAAGACAACACGAGGAGGAGTCTTTCGTAAAGATAAATTATCCGTACAAATATGTAACACGCAAGAAGACAACACCCCCCCCCCCTCCCCTTGATTGGAAGATCTTTCAAGCCGACTTTTTCTCTATTCCAGGAGGGAGGGAGGGAGGGAGGGAGGGAGGGAGGGGCGATTTTTGGTCCAGAAAAATCGGCCTCGAAATTTGTCCCGCTAGAAACCATCCCACAACCAACAAACTGCACGAGGGGCTGTGCAACCAAACGGGTGAGAGCGCGATTGCATTTCATGCGGAAGTATACCGTTGAGGACGGAAAAAATAAGAATATTCAAGACATTAAAACGAATATGAAGCGTTCCTTATACTAGCGGCCAAATTTGGTACCGCTACGGACGGAAATATAATTATCGTTCCTATGTCACCATGAATTGGAATTGTTCCTTATATTGGCGACCGAGCGGTCCCTGCTCGGTGAGAGGAGCTCAGAAATGGGGCACCACAGCCCCACGCCATCGGATAGCTCCGAGTGCTTGTGTGTCACCCACGCCTGTTGAGTGTACGATAGAATGGAAGACCAGGAATTTTGGACACCGTCCAAGCCCTCTTCTGGCCTAAAGTGTGCTGCTTCTATCACGGAGGACTATAGTAAATAGGACCAAATATTGTCAGTAAAAATACGTAAATATACAGGCTTTTGTGTGCACCGTAGGTCCTGTTTACTAGGGTCCCCCGCAGTAGCTTGGGGTGAAAGTACGAGGCCTTTGCCGAACAGGCGTAACTGCGGGATGTCGATACGAGGCTCCGTCGAACAGGAGGGGGTGCGCGCTTGCTTTTTTCAGCCGAACGACTCGCCGATCATCAGCGAGATCATGACGTGAACAGATGAACAGGGCATCGGCTTCTTCTGTTCTCTGATTGGATTTCCGCTCGTAGGTGCACACGTGTTAACGCGAGAGTAGGCTTCGTGGTGGGCAGGGGCAAACATCGACAGAAGCGGGAGATCGGGTTCTTATGTTCCCTGGTTGGCGTGTGCCCGACGTGCAAGTATGTTACCGATAGTACGAGGCTCGTTGAACCCTGAGATCGGCTTCTTCTGTTCGCTAATATTACGGAGGACCGTAGTAAATAGGACCTGCGGTACACACAAAAACCTCTATATTTTTTATATTGTTTCTAACAAGATTCGGTCCCATTTACTATGGTCCCCCGTAATAGCTTGTTTGTGCTTCATGGGTGCAAGTATGCTAATACACGAGGCTTACTGAACAGGAGCAAATACGATACGAACAAGAAATCGGCTCTCCTTCTGTTCCTTGATTATAGCAGTTACGGGGGGCCACAGTAAGTAGGACCAAGTACTGTTAGTAAAAATAGGGAAATATGTAGGTTTTCGTGTGTACCGTAGGTCCTACTTACACTGGTTCCCCGTAAATAGTGGTGCCACAACGCCTTGGGTTGATCCAGTCGGAGACTGCGCGGGATGGACTATTGGTAGAGTGGACGGGTGCAGCATCCCGGCAACGAGGCGGACCGCAACAAGACCTCTTGCGGCTTCAACGTGCTGTGTTTGTTGTACGGGGTAAACACGAGGTTAACCGCTGCCTGGTACAAGCAGCCGTCTATGGCACCGGTTTCCTCTATATAGTGTGGGCATGTTGTGCTGGCTGGCACATACCGGTGCTATTGAGAGAGGGGACCCCGGCCGTACCGACTGAAGACCACCGGGGGAACGCATTGTGCAACGGCGCTACTCGTACACACGCACGAAGGCGGGAGCAAAGAAATGCCACGGCGGCTCGTGAGGGCGTGGCGCCGCTATTTCCTGAGCTCCCACCCACGTGAAGGAGCCCGACTCTCTCGCCCGAATTCCATTTCTAGGCGCTTGTTCTGCAGGGAGACGAGACAACCAACAGCTGCAGTCGCTAAGGTATCAGGTAAGACCTACCAGACATACGCTACAAGTATTTGTAGTAGCAGCAGCAGCTCACTTTTTCTAAAAGTCCGGATCAGAAAGTATCGAGCCATAAAAAAAATGGAACCCACCCCCCACCCCCACCCCCTATAAGGTGGGGTTGCTCGAGGCCCTTAATATACCTTGCGATCGGGAGCGCCACGTCTGCCCAAGTGGTAGGCTCCCACGCCGGGTGGTGCTGCTCCCTCTCGTAGCGACGATTGTACTCCGTGTAGTTCCAGTCCTCGACCGTACCGCGCTCGGCAAGCTGAGTTCGAGGAGGCGGCGGGGGGGAGTACTCATTATCATGCATGGCCGTAGTCTTATGACCATAGACCCTTGCATCCCTACAATGCCGGGACGGAGCACGTCGAGTTTTCACCGACCAGGCAGACAGCGCTAGCACTAAGCGGGGGGGGGGGGGGCCATGTCAAGGAGTGCGAAACGTACGAATAGAGCACGGCAAAAAAGCGGTGAGGGTGCCGCGATACTCGTCGACACATTTGGCATGATAGCTCAAGATTGTTATGAGCTGTGTAAATACGTGGCGGCACAAAACAGATTCGATATTATATATCGAGTGTTAGACTTGCGTGTCTATACCAAGCACGAGAACACAGATTGTTGGGGCTGTTTATGCGTAAATCAATTTTTTTTAAAAACACACAAAACCTCAACCATCTGATCGTAACGTCCCGTGTCGACACCAACCGAACGGCAACAATCCAACGGAAAAATAATTTAAAAAAAAAAAAAAAAAACATCGACGGCAACGAGCCGACGAAAAACATTAGACCGTATTTATCGTAAAAAATGGATTTAGCTTTCTTTTTTTTTTGGGGGTTTTATATCGGGCTGAAACATTTTTCACATCGATAAATGGCAAGCGAAAAAAATATATGACACCATGTCCGGAAATGTTAAGAAATAATCAGGGGTGCGTGTTGCGGCCAAAAAACAAAAGCGCGAACGTCTGTCGCTTTCTTTCTCCGGCAGAGCGAGCGCAGCCATAACAAACCGTGAAAGGGGTTTCCACTACATACGGAGGCTCGTTAATTCCTCCAGGGGTCAATCTGAGAAAAACGCGAACGGCATGTTTCCCTTGTTTTTTTTGGCAACGTCTTGTCGATACGCAAGCGTGAACGAACGCGCGACTGCATCCGTGGCATCTACTGTAGTACTACTGCTGTAGTAGTGGTCTCTCTTCTGTCTCTCTGGACCAATAAAAAGATAACCTTCCCTTCTCGAAGACTCCTACTACACTTTAAGCCTCCTTCCTCCCTTGGCAAACCTTTATCCGTGCTGTTAGTAAAAATAGGTAAATATAAAGGTATTTGTGTATACCCTAGGTCCTATATACTTTGGACCCCCGTAATATATATGCACATATGTCTCACAGCAGCTGTACCGCAAACATCCTCTCTGCCCCTCCCGCCCCAGCCCCCCGATAGTACGTAGTGTAGGTATCGGATATCGGTTTTTAGAAAATTGAACATAAAAAAAATCGGTAGATGGCGAGTGTTTTCTGGCCTGATCAAGGTTGGCTAAGCCTTTCTACCAGTAGGCCATGGCCGTAACGGACAGTATCGGCTGACGGACATGCCTGGTATCGCAACGTTTTTTAAACCCCAATTCAAGGCTATCGGAATCATTTCGCCATATAGGCCAAGGCCGGATCGGACATCGGATACCGGATGTATCGGATATATCGGATATCGAAGAACACATTATCACCTTCTCAGGACTGTCGACAACTTTCTGCTATCATAGGCCAAGGCCGTATCGCATCCCAGAAATCCGACATCGGTTATCGGAAACCTGATGTCGGACCTATGATATCGGATACATCGGATATCAGATCATTCTGTTTTCCTCACCTCTTCAAGATTTTCGAAAACCTTCGGCCACAGGCCTTCCGCCCGCTCCAGCTTGTAGAGGGTGGAGAAGAGGACGTTCGTCTTCGCACGGGAACAGCGACCGGTGCAAGAAAAAATCGAAGCTCACATACGTACGCGTGGTACATGCAGCAATCGGTTGAAAAAAAAAAAAGACAAGATCATGTCCCTTTTCTTGTCAAATGAATGAATCCAATCCGTATGCATCTATATATATATAGCTCGAGTGCTCAAAATGAATCCTGTGCTGATCCACCGGTCGGCGTACGTCTCATCGTGTCCCAAAACTGAGTCAATCCACACGAAAAGTTGCTCAAGTCGGGCGTTCCTTTATTACCCCCTTTAGCACTGCTGTCCCGTTATGGAAGAGGTCAAACCGCACAAATTCCAAGCAACTTCGTACCCCAAAACACGACAGCAGTTTTTGCCCTACAATAAATAATACCTGGTAGCTGATCAAGTTTCTCAATTACGGGGACCATAGTAAAAAAGGACCTACGGTAAACACAAAAACGTATATATTTCCCTAATTTTTTTTCCAACAATTCTTGGTCCCGTAGACTACGGTCCCCCGCAAAGTAGAACGTTCCTTGCATATACATCGATTGATACACCGAGGTATACGCTAAGTAGGGGTCGTAACCTTTCGGCGGGTGTCCCCGAAAGGAAACCCCTCTTACAAATGGAAACCCTTTTACAATTTTGTTAGGGCCGCCTCATCTCTCGTTTTTGCGGGAAAATCTGCTCAGAATCTGCGTGGTTTTGTCCCCCCCCCTTAAAAAGCGGGACTGAGGGCCTAAAAACCCACCCATTTAGTACTGCGCGCTCCCGCCGTCTCCCCGCCGTAGAGACGCAACACTTCTTTGGAAAATTAGAGCCATTTTTTTTGGGGGGTTGACGTGCTTGTGCGGTACCCACTGCTGCGGTGCGCGTGTGCGAGGGTTAAGAAGGGCCGGTTTCTATTGATGGAATATTCTGATGGGTGCTCGTACCTCGCTCCTCAGGGCGCTGTTCCGGAACTCCGTCGAGGCCGCCAGGTCGATCAAAGGCAGGAACACACGCTGCCGCCGCCGTGTCATGTAAGCGTATAGAGACAAAAAAAAAGAAGAAACAAAAAGGTGATGAACGAAACGAGCGAGAAGAAATGGTCCGGGGGCGTTTCGGGGAGGCGGGAGTAGGGAGGACACCCCATCAGTTTTTCGCTACAGCAGTGTCCGTTCCACAGATTTGAGGACACATGTATGTGGTCACCAACACTGATCTATGCGCGCACTAAAATGAAGTGTGATGGAAACAAGAAGGGGGCATTTCATGATTTAAATTTATCAAGACCAAGAAGAGCTGTTGTTTTCATTTACGGTCACCAGTTTTTCTACAGATATAGAGGCTACGACGGGAGGGACGTACGTACATCCCAGCAATGTTTCATCAATACGTGGTAACAGGTATTACGGGGGTCCATAGTTAATAGGACCTACGGTATACATAAAAAACTACATATTTACCTATTTTTACGAACAATATTTGGTCCTATTTAGTATGGCCCCCCGTATTAGTAATTATAGTATACCGGTCTGATCGGACACAGAAGGTTCGTTTCGATGCCCACAACACAATCACTTTGTACTTCCGATCAGACTGATGTAGCAGCAGTAGGGGCAAGGACGATCGAAATACAGCTACCAGCGGGACGAAGAAGCCGGCGCCTGCATGCCCTCGCCGACTCGAGTTACAATCCTTTCTAGGACCGCCGTCCCGTTTTTGGGGGACAAACTACTTGGAATTAGAGTGCTCTGCCCCCGAACGTGACTGCCGTTCTCAAGGAGTTAATTAAGCTATTACGGGAGACCATAGTAAATGGGACCAAATATTGTTAGCGAAAATAGGTAAGTATATAGGTTTTTGTGCGTACCGTAGGTGCTATTTACTAGGGCCCTCCGTAATAAGCATCCAGCCCGATATTTGTCGTTTTGCGTTCCTTGAGGGGTCCGCCCTTTTTTTTTTTGCTTGTTCGACGCGAATCGACGAGGGAAGAAACGGGCTGAAGCCTTCTCGCGACGAAAAAAAAACTGCACGGCACGAACCGCATTAGTGAGGAAAGCCTCTGCTATTACGGGGGGACTGTAGTAAATAGGACCTACGGTACACACGAAAACCTGTATGTTTGGCTATTTTTACCGACAATATTTGGTCCTGTTTACTATGGCCCCGCGTAATATAAATGTATATATATACAGGTATGTGTATACCTGGTACATATTTGACCCCGCATCTGACTTCCGAGTTACCCAAGAGGTGGAGAGAAAAACAAGGACGAGGGCAGCGGAGTACGAAACTTAAAATCGAACGCCGCACTACCCGTTTTCGAGAGCTAGACGGAGGGGGGGGGGAGAGGGGGTATAAATTAAAAAACCGAGTGGACAAAAGTTGAAGAAATGAGTCAGTTTTTTTTATTCGAACATGGACCTATTGTTTTTTTTTTTTTTTTTTTCAATTCGACCTTTTTAGGAGTGTGGCGTCTGCTGGCATTCGGATCGGCGTGTTCTTCTGTCGAAAGGCAATACCTGGGATGACAACAGCGACCGTCAAGCGCAAGCAGTACATAAGTAAGAAGGAAAAAAACAAAAAACAAAAGTTTTCCTCCGCCTCTTTGACGAGCGAGGCGTCAACTCATCCGTACCAGGTCCCCAGCGGTTCCCACGATCACGTACATGCGGTTTGCTTCTTTTCTTTTCGAGGTTTCGATTTTTTTGTGCTGGTCCCTGGTGGAAAACGCCTCCATATATAGTAGAAACCCGTATATCTTTGTGAATATTTCCTGTCTGAGGCGGTACTGCTGCAGGTCACAAGAGCTCGCTACAATTCCCTGCCCCTTCTGCGACCCACCCGGATGCAATCCCCGCACGCTCGATTTTTTTTCTCACTTTCCGTCTTTTAGTCTCGTGTTAAGACTTGGTGGTGCCGAGCACGACGAAATAAACGCGAAACGTACACGATAGAGTTCTTCACCCAGAACGAAAAAAAAAAAAAAAACACCTGGCCTCAAATAAAAACCGAAAAGGGGGGAAAAGAAAAAAACACGATCCAGTGGCGTATGAGGTGCAGGCCCTTCATCGCAAGCAGAAGCGGTGAAAGCAGGAAAAAAAATGTCCGCCCGGCGGTTTCGGGTAAAACAGTCCCTCAGATTGGAGGAGCTCTCCCCGCCAGTCCAAAAAGTGCCCCAACCCCTACCGCAGTCCCGCTTTTGCGTGTCACGGGGGACAATAGCGAACAGGGCCAACCTGCTGTACACACAAAGGCCTGTATATTTACATGCCTGGTACCTGGTATATTTTTACTGGCGGCATTTGATCCTGTCTGCTACTGTCCCCCGTAACGTTACGGGGGTCCGTAGTTAACAGGACCTATGGTATACACAAAAACCTCTATATTTACCTTTTTTTTACAAACAATTTTGGTCCTCTTTACTATCGTCCCCCGTATCATTAATGGTAGCCCTTGCAAGGCTAACTGCATTCCCGTTTCGGACTGCACGGGGTCTCCCGAACGAGATTTCAGTCCCAAGCGTACGTGGCAAGGGGGGCTGAGAGAGCTGACTCTCGGTAGCGGGGGGAGGGGGGGGGGGCACCTCAAAGCTGGATCATCTTCTGAGGTTGTGATACTCACCACTAGCTGAGGAGTTTTATACGCCCCCCTCCCCCCCCGCCTTACGCCCTTCCTCGACTTGACGGAATATGTCAAGAGACGGCACTCACTTTCAGCCTCGACCGACGGCAACTTGTTTTCAATTACATTTTTCCCTTGACTGACGGCAAAACCATCACCACTAGCTTTTTTTGTCGTAGTGTGTAGATTAGAACGCTCGGATCCACACTCCCTTGACTGACCCATGCACGTCTCTTCCCTTTGTGACTTCCTTGACCGTGTCCTGGGACATAATTGCCCTTTTTTTCCATCAGCGCCAAGCTTTCCTTTTTTTTTTTTGCTTTTTTGCTCGATGCGCCTCTTGACAATGTCAGATCGCCGTTCGTGGCTGAGGTCGTCATGTATGTACGAAGTTAGCGAACTGTTACGGGGGTCTATAGTTAGTAGGGCCTATGGCATACATAAAAACCTGTATGTTTAGGTATTTTTACTAACAATATTTGGTCCTACTTACTATGGTCCCCCCCGGATAACAACCTCATAGCTTGGCACCTGAAAAGAGACCTTGTCCTTGGCCGCGCCGGCGTTGACGTCAAGATCCGTTGAGCACTTGCGGCAAATATCCATGACCCGGGAAAGCCCGAATTTCAACGGATCTCCCAGCCACGAAATCGCCTGAAAAAAAAAAGTCCCGAGTCGAGGCAAAAAAAAAAACCGTTTTCGCACAAAAGGCCGGACAAAAACCGAAACCGTCAGAGAGATCCGTCGCCGTTTCATGCGGTGTAGAAACGTTTGGGGCTGTTTTAGGTTCCTGACTTATGCGACGTTCCTATAACGGGGGGCCATAGTAAATAGGACCGCATATTGTTAGTAAAAATAGGTATATACCTAGTTTTTTGTGTGTACCGTAGGTCCTATTTACTACAGCAGATCCCCGATCGACAACCGCGGTGGAACGTGTGGTGTTTCGTTTTTTTTTTCCGGGCGGCGCTCGTATGGCAACGCTCGCGCGAACATATATATGCTCGACCCCGACGGGGGTGTACCTGTGTTATGGCTCACACCTGTACGTCTCTAGACGATCTGCTATAACGGGGGTCCATAGTTAATAGGACCTATGGTACACATAAAAACCTGTGTATTTGCCTATTTTTACCGACAATATTTGGTCCTATTTGCTGTGGTCCCCCGCAATATTATACCTGCACGTCTCTAGACGCGATCTAC
Organism: Macrocystis pyrifera; assembly: GCA_031763025.1. NCBI lineage: Eukaryota > Phaeophyceae > Laminariales > Laminariaceae > Macrocystis > Macrocystis pyrifera. Next base: position 3,351,320 of record JASSKH010000031.1, read on the forward strand.
TGCTGTGCGTCTCTATTAACAGACGATCTACGCAGATCGTTATCTGTCCGTGTATGAAACCGTCGAAGCGCGATTAAAACCTTTTTCGGCTGACTGACAGCAGTCCCGCTTTGGGGGACGAATTGGTTAAGGGTTTGGGTGATTTGTCCGCCCACAACGGAATTGCATTCCGAAAAAGTTTATTAAAGTGATTTGTCCGCCCTAAGGGCCCCCGTCTTAACGGGGACTTTCGGCTCTTTCAATTTGACTTGATTTTTTTTTTTTTTTTTTTTTTCTAATTTAATTCAAAGGCCCATCTTATCGAGGACTTTCGGTTCTTTCAACTTGACTAGATTTTTTTATTTCTAATTTTTATTTACATCTGATCGAACGAAATCTAGTGTTCCCCGCTAAGATGGGCCCCAGTCGGGACTGCATTCCGAAAAAAAGGTTAACTTCCCCTTTCTAAAGGAAAAAAAAAAAATTACTTGAAATTAGACCTACAGCAGATGTGTGTGTTTTGAGCACAGCAGCGGTGCAACGAAAAACGGTTGAGAACCCCAAGAAGAGAGGGCGGTTGGGAAAAAGAAAAAAGGAAGAGAAAACGCATGGTGATGTAGACACGGCCTAGGTGGGTACGGCTTCTGTTCTGGCAGCAAGATGAGAGGGCGGAGATCTGGGGCAACACGTGGAGTGTATAGGCGAGTGTTGAACAGACGTGCGAGGCGTTCTACGATAATAGAGGTTCGCCCTAAAAATTCTGAGGCTCCTCGCTTGACCTCAAGGAGCTCCATATACCGCACCCGAAAACTGAGTTCAGGAAAAGTCAAATTGCGTCCCGATTGAATATTCCATGCCCCCCCCCCCCCCCCCCCCCCCCCCCCCCCCCCCCAAGTATACAAAAACGCTATTTTTCGAAACAAAATCGGCATTCCGATGATTTTGGGTTGACCCTCTTAGTACCGCAGTCCCGTTTTGGGGAAAAACTACTTGAAATTAGAGTGGTTTGTCCCCAAAACGGGACTGACTGCAGTTCTAGAAGGGTTTATGCCCCGTCATTCAGAAACATTTTATTACGGGGGTCCATAGTTAACAGGACCAAATATTGTTAGTAAAAATACCTAAATATATAGTTTTTTTTTTATGTATGCCATAGGTCCTGTTAACTATAGACCCCCGTAATCGCGGAAATGTGCTACCTCTCCATCGTAGAACGCGTCGCGTGTGCACTGCTGTAGGTATCGAACAGAGCTGTCAACTGACGTACCGTATCACACTAGGGTGATAAAATAACACACCCCCCCCTTCGACGATTTTCAAAAGCTGGTACTGAGTACGACGAAATCTTGCCAGATCGCCACAATTTTTCGTTATGTGCGTGCGCCCCCCCCTTAAGGCATGTTTTGGAGGAAACCGGGTCTGAAATTCCTTCCAGGGGGGGTGTTGTCTCATCACTCTATTACGGGGGGGTCTATAGTTGACAGGACCTATGGCATACATAAAAACCTATATATTTAGGTATTTTTACTAACAATATTTGGTCCTGTTAACTATGGACCCCCCGTAATAGTGCGATACGGTGACCAGCAACTTTCCTCTCTGTTCGGTTTTCTGATATATTTGTCCTCTCATACTTCTACATATAAATGTGTACTAGTCGTAGCTGTTCGTGAGTGTGCGAGATACCTTAAACCAGAAGTACTTCGCACAACATCGGCCTTCAACTTTGATAGTTAGAGTTGGATATCGGATATTGAAATTTCGATACATCGACATCGGCAAACGTGATATCTAGTGTTGGATATCGGATATCGAAATTCGATATATCGATATCGGCAAACGTGATATATCGGATATCGGAATTTCAATATGTCGATATCGGCAAACGTGACATCGTAGCTAGGCTGGATATCAGACATCGGAATTTCGACATATCGATATTGGAACCGATTTCGATATGATACCGATAGACAAAAAAAACAATTCCATAACAAGCTCGATATTTGATATATATACGTGGACAGGCTGTTTTTGTGACCCCAGGCAGGATTTCAGAGAAGTGAGCTTTTGTTGTAAGAATATCATCATCACCATCACCACCATCACTTGGAAGTTTTCGTTCACAATCTGAATAGGAAATACGGGTTTGCCACGGGATTGAGGGCAAAACACGTTCGATTATACGATATATCGTAAGGACAAAAAAAACAATTCCATAACGAGCTCGATATTTGATATATATATACGTGGACAGGTGGTTTTTGTGACCAGGCAGGGTTTCAGGGAAGTGAACTATTGTCGTAAGAATATCATCATCACCATCACCATCACCATCACTTGGAAGTTTTCGTTCTAAATCTGAATAGGAAATACGGGTTTGCCATGGGGTTGAGGGCAAAAACACGTTCGATTATACGATATATCGTAAGGTTCGATGTGTCTCGATTATATATCGAGAAATCTCATACGGTACATCCAACACTGCTGCTGTACCGGTATACCCGTGGCACCGCAGTATCTACCTCTTTTTACGTTTCACGTTGTCAAGTGCCTGGCAAGTAGCACCGAAGTGCGGTTTCTCAGTTAGCAGAATCCTACGGTGCGGTGCGGTGCGGTGCGGAGCGGATTTCGGTTTGTGGGGTTTCCATCCGGCGCTGGCGCGGTGCGGTGCGGTTTGAACTTTGGGTGCACGGCACGGTGTGGTTCGGTCAAGACCGGTCAAAATCGATCCGCACCGTACCCGCGCCGCACGTACAACTACTTGATTTTCAAGGTCCTACGGCCTTCTCCGGGAAGTCCATTTTGTTAGAGTCGAACGGTTCTCTTCTGCTCGAGTTTAATGTTCAGCACCATCGGATATGCGGTGCGGTGACGTGCAGATTTTTTTTTTTATTTCGAGGAGAATTCCACCCGCGCGGTGCGGTACATTCTTCAGCAGAAGAATCGTGCAAAAAAAGAAAGGAAAAAAAACGAACTGCACCGCACCTTAAGAAAAAAAAAAAAACGCAGCGTGAAAAAAACATGCGACGCACCCAGAAATGATATTAACAACGTAAGTAACTCATGCACGTCTGGTTCACTTCCTTGCTTGGTTGTCTTATACCGCTGTACAGGTTGGCCACCGTATTTGAAACACTTACCGAAATATGTGCCACCACTCTGCAAGAACTCAAGAACCGCTTGAGGTGTTCAGTACTGGGAAAAGGCCAAAATGCTCGAACGGGGACGGAACACACACCCCGCTGACGATAGTAGCGCCTATTACGAGGGACCATAGCAAATAGGACCTACGGTACACACAAAAAATATATATTTATTTCTTTATTTTTACTATCAATATTCGGTCGTATTTACTATGGTCCCCCGTGCTAGAGTACCAGCTTCATTCATCAGAGGAGGGGAGGAGGGTTACCCGATAGGAGAGATATATTCGATCTCACGCATGGCCGTAACTATAGTCGTATGACCGTTAGACCCTCGCGTCCCTACAAGGCGGGACGGTGCACACGTCGGGTTTTCACCGACCAGGCAGACATTGCTTGCTTTCTCCCCGAGCGCGAAGGGAAACGTGAGGTGTCCCGCGAGTCGCATGAAGGGTGAGCCGCGTTCGTCAAGTCGGGATGGGGGGGGGGGGGGGGGGGGGGGGGGGGGGGGGGGGGGGGGGGGGGGGGGGGGGGGGGGGGGGGGGGGGGGGGGGGGCGGGGGGGGGGGGGGGGGGGGGGGGGGGGGGGTACTCATTTGTTGCTTGCCTTAGTCATTTGACCATTGACCACGCATCCCTTTCGAGACGGAGCACCGCTCCTACTCCTAATAGAGACACCTCCAACAATTGGGCGCTCATTACGTTGCTTCCATGTATTACATAGAAACTTTTTGCTAGTCTTATCCCCTTCCTGTTTGACCTCCTGTGGCCACCATCTATCTCCTAGGATAGCGATCGTTTTCTCGCTGCTATTCATTGTATCGAACTCCTCCATGTCACATTCGTCTATTTTCTTCATCTCCTCTTCTAACACATCCCGTTCCTCCTTGTATATTTCACATTCTCCTACTATGTGAATTCTACTCTCTATTGCTTTGCCACACGGGCACATCTGTGCGTCTACTTCCTCCTCCTCCCGGCTACCGGTGTACTTCTTTCTTCTTTCTGGCAGGTCCAGGTCCCCTACACGAAAGCGCAGTTTCAGCGTTTTCGCGAAGTCCATTGGGCCATGCAAACACGTTTTCATTCCTATTCCTTCCCTCAATCCCCCGTATATCTCGAAGTGTTTCTCCGATTCCGCCTTGTTTCTTAGCGCTAGCCTTTCCCTTCTTTCTATCCTTTCTTCTACTTCTGCCTCGTACCTCCAAAACGTCCCGGCGGACATCATCTCTTCTTGGTTTCCCCCTAGATCCTTCCATACTTTCTCAACTACGCCATCCCACCTTGTTCCAGCTCGCCCTTTGGTTCCTTTCGCCCATACAGCTCTATCAACTATGGCTGGCAACCTCTTTTTTGGCATGTTCCTTACTTTATATTGCCAGTTCAACTTTCTCATGTCTCTATTTGTCTGCCAGTTCAACTTTCTCATGTCTCTATTTGTCTTGAGTGGGCGCATTCCCAGTTCTGCTCTTAATACTGTATTGCTAGTCGTACTTGAGCTTTTAGGATTTGTTTAGCTGCTGTCATTTGCACTGTTTCCAACTGTTTTACGAGTTTCGCGTTCCCTTCCCATACTTCTCCTGCATATTCTAGCTTTGGTACTATCACATTCATCAAGATACACCTCTTAATCCTGGTGTCAAGGTTCGGGTCTGTTAGGATCGCATCCATCTTGCCTACTTGCAGTGCAGGTCGGGGGGGGGGGGGGGGGGGGGAGGAGGTTATCTCACATTGCACGTGTTATACAATTGTTTCTTTCTCGTGCTGTATCGTACGGAACCTGGTGTTTGTATGCGTCACGCCAGCACTGACATTAATATTAATGGAGTATTCCTGTAAAAACGCAGGGCACGAAACACACTATTGTTCAGGGTGGAGAGGGAGGGAGAAGGAGGGCCGGCGGATTATCTGGGGTACGACCGCCAACAGGAGGGATACACAAAAAGGAAACAGAAGGGGGGTATATATAACGAACGGGAAGAAAAACCAACAAACCTACCAACAAACGAACGAACAAATAAACCAACAAACAACGAAAACAAAAATACACACTTGGGAAAAAAAGAGGAGATAGAAAACAGCAGTCGTAGCGAGAACATAATAAATGAGATGGGAAATAATATACCTGATATAATACCTGGTACTGCTATTGATATTACAGCAAGGAAGTGGGTACGTCCCCAGGTGTAGTATATGTAGTATATACTATTAATAGGTGTAATACAGCACTACTGGTCGTGTTATGCCGCATTAATTCCGCCGGGCATAACGGTATACCTGGTAATAAGTTTGTTGTTCCGCACACGGCGCTTTTCTGTATTGAAGAGACAAGTCGACGCGAGAGGAGACGAGGGGGTGGACGGGCTGAAGTCCTCTCGCGATGAAAACGGACAAGGGCCGAACCGTCGCATGAGTGGAGAGTGGGGAGAGTGGGATGGGGGGAGGAGAGCCTGTGGCATGTGACCCTCGATCCGAGTGTACAAGGTATACGTAATAGGAGCAACTATTGTACTATGTATGGAATGAGAAAAACAAGACAAGAACCATGATATGGGTCATTCCTGATTCGCATACGTATGGTACATCTCACCAAGGGCTGACGAGGCTCGGAAAAGTCGGAACACTGGTGTGATTAACAGTAGTATACCTGATCCACTTCTGGTCGGAAATATAAATCGCATTTTGTTATATGTATAACGTGGATACTAAAAGCTTTTTTGTTGCTGGCTTTTTGCTCGTTTTTTCAAGAAGATTTACGACATGTATCAAGTCTCACCGTGGCACTATATACTCGTACGATGAATCAGGCACCTGGTATATACTACATGTAAACTGCTGGACTCGCATATTCAACGGGGTATTCGAGAAGACATGCTACTTAGAACTGAACAACCATGCAGCGCCTGTATTCACCAGAAAGCATTGATTGGATCTTCCTTCCGATATGCCCGGCGCTGAGGCTCGCCGGCGCGTATCAGTTCAACGCTGCTAGCTCTGTGCCGACCCCCACGACCGAGGTGACATGCCGAAGTATTTGCCGGCTGGATTGAAGCAATACGTGCTCAACAAGTTCTCCAAGAAATCCCCCCCCCGTACCACGTCACGCAGGACGACGTTTCGACCCCTTTTCAACGACAGCAGCAGCCCCCCCCCCCCCCCCCCCCCCCCCCCCCCCCCCCCCCCCCCCCCCCCCCCCCCCCCCCCCCCCCCCCCCCCCCCCCCCCCCCCCCCCCCCCCCCCCCCCCCACCCCCCCCCCCCCCCCCCCCCCCCCCCCCCCACCCCCCCCCCCCCCCCCCCCCCCCCCACCCACCCCCCCCCCCCCCCCCCCCCCCCCCCCCCCCCCCCCCCCCCCCCCCCCCCCCTCCGCCTCACCCTCTCCTTTTCCCCGCCAGCAACAACAGCAGTTACAGCTGACACCTTCAGCGACGACGATCTCGAACTCTCGCCGACGACGCGAGGCCGGGGTCTCTCTGTCCACCCCAACCCCTGCCCAACCCAGCCTGGGCTACGTACAGCCGTACGTATATACGATGACTCTAAAAGAGGTCCTCTTTTTTTAAGTCAATCGTAAGTCCACCCCTCTACTTCCAAGTGAACGACTAAACTCGCCGAGCACCCATCCTCGGGCCATGTACATTATTGTCATTTTTCGTGGCATGCCGTGGCACGACCTGCGGCAAAACTTCCACGGCATACCACGGAATCTTCCACGGCATACCACGGAATCTTCCACGGACCCCCACGGCATACCATGGGACCCTAACTCTAACCCTAACCCTAACCCCAACCCTAATGCCGTGGAAGGTTTTGCCGCAGGTCGTGCCACGGCTTGCCGCAGGTCGTGCCACGGCATGCCGCGCGAAAAAAGACAAATAATGTACATCCCTGCCGCGAGGCCACACGGATCCCAAAAAGACAAGCGAGCTACTCGGAACTTCGGCCTATTTCATACACGTCTACGTTCTATGTTATATACGCCTACAACTCAACGTTACACTAAAGAGTAGTTTACATACCACACTGCACTATTGATGTAGATAGGTATTCGAGAGGCAGATGCAAACCAATTAATTGCCGATACGCAAGTATATAGCGTGGGCCCGTCAAACAAACAAAAAACGAACAAAAGTCTGAGCGATGATAGAACCTTCCTTTCTTAAAGTTTGTGTGACACTATCATCCTCTTGAAGACAAACACAACCTTGAGCGTGGCCCGAAAAGGGGCCCAAAATTATGTTTTATTCGGCAATATCTTATGCGCCGCTCGTGCCTATTATACTGTTGAAAGTCGGGTTGAGGTGCGCCTGGTCCATGCCCCCCCCTCCTAGCTTAAGAAGCTGTCTTCAATATGCAAGTCCGCCTCACAAGCGGTTCTTAGTAGGATGCAGCTCACCCTTCATGCGACTCGCCAGACACCTCACGGCGCTTCCCCCTTGGTGCAAGCAATGTCTGCCTGGTCGGTGAAAACCCGGCATGCTCCGTCCCGGCATTGTAGGGATGCGAGGGTGTGTGTGGTCATACGACTATACGGCCATGCATGAGATCGAGTACATCTCTCTCTCCTGTCGAGCACATCTCCCTCCTAGCTCAAGTCAATGGCACAAACTACTGTCAGCTGTATATCCCCCGTCCTGCCCGTACAGCCGTGAGCTGGACGATGAAACGGTCGTTAGTTATCAACCCTTGCAAGACCGCAGGGGTCCCGTTTTGGGGACGAACCCACTCAGATTCCACAAGCGGTATTGATATTACGGGGGTCCATAGTTAGCGGGACCAAATTTTGTTAGTAAAAATAGGTAAAAAAATATAGGTTTTTACGTATACCATAGGTCCTATTAACTATGGACCCCCGTAATGGTAAAAGTGAGCAGTTTGTCCCGAAAAACGGGACGACTGCAGCATGTACCTGGTACCAAATAAGTGGGTCCTTTCGCGCCAGCTTTCGCGCCTGCGAGACGTGCCGGTCGAATACAGCAGCGGGCGCTGCGTGATGAAGATTAATTGGTGCCCGAGTTGCCACGCAGCAAGCACAGCAGTCGTGCGGGCACGGGCGCATCATGATCCTATGGGTATGCGCACCCGTACTGCGTTGGGCGCGAAGCAACGTCGCTATCTATACTGCTGTATCACCATCCAACTCATCGGTCGTTCTGCTGCTGTTTGCTGTCGAGGATAACATCTTGAATTTAGAGAGCATGCCATTTTTCGATTTGAAAACCTGATGACCCAGGTCCCAAAATCCGACGACGTTGGGGTCATCGGATTCTCAAATCGAAAAATTTCCGGTCGGATTTTGCATATTTGGACTGCATAAGCAGGATCGTTCATTTTTTAGATCGAAAAATACAAATCTGAAGCTCGAAATCGAACCGCATAGGAATCGGCCTTAGTATGTGACAGTCCCGTTTTGGGGACAGAACTACTTAAAATTTGAGAGAAATGTCCCCAAAACGGGACTGAAGTCCTAAAGGGGGTTCTAACATCGTGCTGAATACGCTCTCCTGAGCAGGGGTGTAATACGTAAAAAAAAACGAAAATCACCGACACCCCAACATCCATTTTCGAGACCTACCGTAGAGAGGAGCCGGCGGGGGGGGGGGGGGGGGGGGGGGGGGGGGGGGGTGCTCATTAACATGCATGGCGGTAGTCGCATGACCATAGACCCTCGCATCTCCCTACAATGCTAGGGGTGGGGAGGGGTATTATGCAACGAACTTGTATTAGTAGAACGAAACAACTACTACTGCTGCTGTAAACTTTGAAACGTAACGCGCTTTTCGCGAATTCATCCGGAAAACCCCCACAGAGCACCCGCCCCCATCACCGACCGCACTCGTTCGTTTTTTTTTGTTTCGTTTTTTAGTCGTGCGCCCCCTCTGTCTACTGGCTGCGTGAGTATTATATGTATAAATAAGCCGCAGACAACAAGTAGTAGCACCAAAATCTGTAATGGTCGAGAGCCGAGCGCGTGTTCAACTTAACAGCAGCAGCAACCAAGTAATAATAATATAATTCAAAGAACGAGAAAAAAAGCTTGCGCGGATAATTTTTTTTTGCACGACGTGCGTACGTACGACCCGGTAAAAATATACTGGTATACTTTTTGTTTTGCGACAACACTGACTGGCTCTATACACTACTATTTATTGCGTACCTGGTGCATCATTTTTTTTTTTTTTTCATCACTTATAACTTTCCAGCCAACTCGTAGGAGGTTTTACCCTCGACGATCTTCTGGACAAGCCGTGGTCACAGAGGTGTCGTCCCTTCTCCCCCCCCCCCCGTACGTGCCTTTATTTTTTGTCGCGCATAGGGTTCAGCATTCCCACTGCTCGTCGGTTTTCATCGAATGTAGCCAACTCACGCTTTCGCGCTTTCCGCTTATCTATTTTTTATGCAAGAAAAAGTCCCTATGAGCATGCACGCGGTGAGACTTGAACCCACGAAATTGATCTTGACAGGCACGCGGACCGCCTACCAAGCCACCGGGGACGCCGGTACATAGAGCCTGGTAATAGCAAAGGCTGGTAATAGCAAAGGCGCATAGATATAGTATTAATTAATATTATTTTTAGCATCAGGCACCGGGTGCGGCATAATATACCGTAAGCCCGCGGTAATATACAGGCAAGAACGTGGCACGTTTCACGATTCGCAAATCATGTCAGTTTTGTATCTCTCTCTGTAGTCTAGATCTTTCGCACTCCGCACACTCTGCACCTGTAGTGTACCTCGCCGCCGTTTTCGGGGGGAACAGCCTACTTGGAAATAGACTGCTATTTCCGTTGTGGCGGGGAGGGTGGCTCGGCTGGCGGGTGGGCGACGGGGGGGGTTTTAGAGCGGAGACAAGAAAAAAGAACACGATGAAATCAGCAACACAGCAGCAACAACAACAAACGTTGCCTCGGGGCATGTTATTAGAGCCCCATACATACTGCTATTTATAGAGAGATGGATCTCTCTGTGGTATGGGCATAGACCTATAACGGTCGACAGCTATAATACAACAGGATACCTCGGAAAGCCTCTGCGTCTCGGCGTGCTGGCGCGCCGCCATGACGAACGCGCGCATATCGTGCTGGTTTCGGGGCTCCTTGTCCCGCGTCACGAACATGTGCATGGAAGATCCGCGGCCCCTACTCGACCCCGCCGCTCCGCCACGCCGCCCGCCCCGCTCCCCCCGTCCTCGGGCGGACCCCCCCGCCCAGTCGCCAGACCCACCGCCGGCATGCTGCCTCCCACGATCCGATTGGCGCCAATCCTGTGTGCTCTCTCTGCTGCTCCTGTTGTAAACAACAGTAAGTAATATGTAGTAGACCCAGGGCTGAGTTTGTACGTCGTGCACAGACGGATGATGATTTTCTGATTTTTTTAAAGGTTGCAATCTATCTGTACGATCGGTCGTGTGTAAGTCATTCATGGTGGTATCATCCGTACTGTGGACGTGCTCCCAGCGCGAGAAGCGAGGAAAGGGAGTAGCGCAGGGGTAAGTCAGGTGGCCGGGACGGAACTACGTAGTAAGCGCACCTCGTTCCCCCGTCGTTCTTGTGTATCTCTGCCATTTTTGTGTGTGGTCGTATCTCAGCGCTAGCCCTCTCTCGTGTGAAAAAAGATACGGGGCAGTCTGGAAGTCTGGGGGCTGCTCGCACGAACAAAACTCAAACAGACTTTTATATCCCCTGTCCCCTGTACTCGTAGGTAAAATAATGCAACAAGTATTGGATTGGAACTCCGGCATGAACATCGTCGTCGTCAGCAACGTGTTGCTTTGTGGCGCGCAGTGCTGGCGACTTATCCCCCTTAACTCCCAAGTTTTTCTCCCGTGCTCAAGACAAATATCGTGTCGATGAAGTCGGCATATCTTGGTGAGTCGTTGGACTTCCGATGCTATCGTGGGGCCGAGCATCTTCCGCCTTTTTCAACCCCTACTATCGTATCCTGCCCCTAGCCGTACCATTGCTGTGACAGGTGGTCTATCCGCTACCCAGCAGACAGATTGGCTGTTCTTCATGATCCCCTCTGGAATGGCTGTTGCCGTTGTCGCGGCGAGTCGTATGCCCCTCGGCCAGCCTCTGGCTAGCACTTTCGCCCGGCCTAGGTCTTCGAGGCTCGCGGCCTGCGCCATGGCCCTCTCGCTACTGCTGTCATTTTGGCTCTTATCCATATGAGCGTGAGAGCTTGGACCCCTCTCTATGCAAAAGCAGTACCAACCATACAGCAGCAGCAGTGTGGAAGCGACAGGTCATGATTCTTGGACACCGTCCGTCGACCGTCGATTTGAACCGTAGCACAGTACCGGTACACCGTGACCACTACGATCATACCCCTGGTACCTGGTGTACGAGTACTGCTGCTGCAGTGCTGTAGCACACCACCACGTACAGCAGTATGTAGAAAAGTAACGAACCAAACCGCGGCATTACGACTATGAGGGTACCACTTGTTCAAGAAAATGGTTGCAACACACTGTTCACAACACGAATAGAACTAACCCTAAGCCTAACCCTAAGCCAATAAGAGCAATCATAACCCTGACCGTAAGCCAATCAGATCTCGAATAAGTGGCAAGCTCTACTGCACATACTATAGAACTACTTACAGATATCTCACTCTCTGAGCGTGCTCGGTTGGTACATCCCTGGCCTCTCAGAGCTCCCACTTGGGAATCGCCTCCTTTTATTTATTGCCGGACCTTTCCAGCGGTCCTTTGTTTCCTCCATGTCTCTTGGCAGTGTCAGTTATTTTTTTTCATTTTTTCCCTTCTTTCGTTTTGTGTGCGTGCGTGTACTCCGAGCACGGCACCGCGGGCGAGCGCGGCACACCGTCGCGGGTGTCAGCGGGTGGTGGCGGGTAGAGGGGGGATTGCAAGGAGCGCGATTGCCGTTTTCGTGGCTAGGCGTCGCGTGTTCCTCGAGACACGAGGGAGCATGAATGGGGCTGTGTCTGGCCTCCTGGTGTGGTTCCGGTTATACTATGTACGAGTATACAAGGCGCTTCGCTCCGCGGGCGGCCTACGCCGCCCGCTACGCTCGCTCAGGAAGGAAACATCAAATTATGCGAAGCGGACAGAGGTCCATGGTTGAATATTGTTTTTTTATGGCCCCTGTAGTTAGCTGCAAACTGGCGACTTGATAATGCCAAGAGCCTTGCCGCCATGCTTCAGGAGAAAACAGCTCGGACGCCACATATGCTTCGCGTCGCGGGCGGTTTTCCGCTATGCTCGCTCACACGTCGTACATACGTACATACCCCAGGTAGGGTACTCATTTTCTTCTTGCGATATGCTCTGTGTCTGTGTACTCGTATGTACGAAATATCAAGCACAGAACGGCACAGCAACACAGCAAAAACAACGAAAATGAAACCGAAAAATTCTAAAAGAAAAAAATCCCCGTCCCCTTTCGTGTAATAATTTACTACCTGAGTGGAAAACCGTACACCAGTTAAAAAGAAAAAAAAGAAAAAAGAAAAAATCTTACAGCAGAGCTTCTCTCTCAGCCTCGTACGCCGCCTGCCCCTCTCGCGACCATCTCGCCACCGATTCAGTCCGGGTAAAGCTTCCCTCCCTCTCTTCCACAGTGAGCCCCGTCGCCCGCCTCGCGTGAAGCCCGGTGGTCACCGTGGACCTCGACGCAAGCTCGACAATGTTGGTGCTCATTCGGGGTACCTCCCTCTTGTGACTCTCAGCCCGGTCGCGAAAATAAGCACCGCTTGAATATTATCTTACAATCCCGAACGATCCTTAAATACTCGTACGTACTCTATCCAATCACAAATGGAGGCCAGACAGAGCCTATTGATGCATCCCTCGTGTCTCGAGGCACACGCGACGCCTAGGCACGAAAGCGGCGACCGCGCTCCTTGCAACTCCCCCTCTACTCGCCAGCATCCGCTGACACCCGCGACGATGCCGGGTTCGCCCGCGCAACCGTGCTCGGAGTACACGCACGCACACGAAACGAAAGAAGAAAAAAGGAAAGAAGGACTGAAAGTACGACGAGAAATGGAGAAAACAAAGACTCGCTGGAACGGTCCGGCAAGTAATGAAAGGAGGCAATTCCCAAGTGGGAGCTCTGAGAGGCTAGGGATGTACCAACCGAGCACGCTCAGAGATCGAGATCTAAGTAAGTATATCTATAAGGGTCGTTTTGATATGAAAAATAAAACTCAAGCGGTTCTTATTTTTGCGACCAATCTGAAGTTCACAGAGAGAGCTACGCAGTCTGGGCACCAACATTGTCGAGCTGGCGAACGAGGCCCACGGTGAGCACCGGGCTTCACGGGAGGCGGGCGACGGGGCTAACTGTGGCAGAGAGGGAGGAAAGCTTTATCCGGACCGAATCGGTGGCGAGATGGTCGCGAGAGGGGCGGGCGGCGTACGAGGCTAAGAGAGAAGCTCTGCTGTTCGATTTTTTTTCTTTCTTGTTTTTTGACCGATGTAAGGTGTTCCAATCAGGCAGGACATTATTACACGAGAGAGGTCGGGGATTTTTTTTTCTTTCCGACATTTTCGGTTTTCATTTTCATTGTTTTTGCGGTGCTGCTGTGCCGTGCTGTGCTTTCTCTTTCGTACATACGAGTACACAGACATACAGCATATCAAAAGAAGAAAATAAGTACCCTACCTGGGGTATGTACGTACGTGCGACATGTGAGCGAGCGTAGCGGGCGGAACCGCCCGCGACGCGAAGCGTATGTGGCGTCCTAGCTGTTTTCTCCTGAAGCATGGCGGCGGGACTCTTGGCATTTTCAAGTCGCCAGTTTGCAACTATCAATAGAATCATAAAAAGTGTATTCAATCATGGGCCTTTGTCCGCTTCGCATAGTTTCATGTACGTTTCCTTCCTGAGCGAAGCGCCTTGTATTAAGTATTAAGAGTTACCGGTATGTTTGTGAAATTTTCGTACTTGCTCGAAGATGCATTAGTTCCTACGAGCACGTTTTGACGAAACGCCAAGTGGTCGACACGGGAAGCCTGTCCGAACACATTGGTCGAGGAGGTCCGGTCGCGATCCGTGCGGTGTGGAACGCACGGCAAACGCTCAAAAGTTCGGCGGGAATGAAAAATACTATTTTATTTGGTTTCTGTACGAGAGGCCGTATTTTGTACGTACGTACGTACGTACGTACCGGTAAAATGTTGTCTGTTCTTCTGCCCTAGGCTCTCATGAGCAAACAGCCCAGACATGTACCAGGTGGACAACAGACAACATGCGCAGATCACAACGTTACAAAGCTGCCGCTCATACGCCGTGCGTGTGCGACACACCCATATGCGCTGTACTGCTGTGGCTGGTTGTGTTTTATCGGAACCTGCGACCGTAATCCACCATCTTCCTTATTTTTTTCCATGCGTACGTACCCAGGCTGACGTACAGCAGTCGTGCGCGACAGCAGTCAAGAATATATTACTCTGGCATGGGCTCGCGGCTTACTGTGATATCAACGTTGAGCACAGGCTCTTGAATCCTATATAATGTTAATGATTTAGAGTGGCGTCCTCGCTGAGCACAAACCCTTAGGCTGTAAATTCTTATGTAAACCACTTTTTCAGCCTGAAAAACTCAAGCTACGAAATTCTCAGCACATGTGGCGCGCTGTACCTCATTGGCCGCGACCGGTTTCGGCTTCGCCGAAACCGTGCACTGTTCGGACCCAGTGTACTGGCACCTGACGCAACAACCAGTACACACTACCAGTATACTGCTTTCGCTTGACGAGCTCTACCGTAAAAACGCGAGTAAGCGCCCCCCCCCCCCCCCCCCCCAAGGCAGTTATATAGTAAACCCATTGCTGTCTCTGGAAGTGGCCACACCAGAAATTAAATCAATTAATTGATGCTGTCATCCATTTGCAAGAAAATTCGCCTCTAAAGCGGTTCTTAGTAGGATGCAGCTCACCCTTCATGCGACTCGCCCAACACCTCACGGCGCTTCGCGCTTGGTGCAAGCGATGTCTGCCTGGTTGTTGAAAACCCGACGCGCTCCGTCCCGGCATTGTAGGGATGCGAAGGTCTATGGTCATATGACCACGGCCATGCATGATAATGAGTACACCCCCCCCCCCCCCCCAGGCCTGGGCGCAAACAATGTCTGCCTAGTCGGTGAAAACCCGGCATGCTCCGTCCCGGCATTGTAGGGATGCGAGGGTCTATGGTCATACGACTACGGCCATGCATGATATCTAGTACGTCTCTACTATCGAGTACCCCCCCCCCCCCCCCGCCCCTCCCCCAACCCGGTTCTTAGTAGAATGCAGCTCACCCTCCATGCGACTCGTCCAACGCCTCACGGTGCTTCGCGCTTGGTGCAGGCGATGTTTGCCATGTCGTGAAAACCCGACGTGCTCCGTCTCGACATTGTAACTATGCGAGGGTCTATGGTCATACGACTACGGCCATGCATGATAATGAGTACACGCCCCCCCCCCCCCCCCCCGAGGCCGACTTTTCGAGCTCGATAACTTCGTAACCAAGATGACGCCAACACCAAACGACACCCTTTCCGGCGCTGACCTTTTTCTTGCTTTGGAGATAGCTCGAGCAGTCGGTCCGGGGGGGGGGGGGGGGGGGGGACGGGGGGGGGGGTGTACTCGCATTATTGGTATTATGAGTACTGCTGTCGTACCTCCCCCCAAAACTTGTTTTTCAGAAACGTTGTCTAGGTATATATATATATACAAGGCGGATATATATATACAAGGCGCTTCGCCAAAGCCGCCCGCGACGCTCGCTCAGGAAGGAACAATAGTACATCAAATTATGCGAAGTGGACAGAGGTCCATGATTGAATATAGTTTTTATTCATGACTGTATTCATAGTTGCAAACTGGCGACTTGATAACGCCAAGAATCCCGCCGCCATGTGTGCTTCAGGACAAAAAATGGCTCGGACGGAAAATACGCTTCGCGTCGCGGGCGGTTCCGCCCGCTACGCTCGCTCACGTGCCGTACATACGTACATACCCCAGGTAGGGCAATCGTTTCCTTCTTTTGATATGCTTGCTGTACGTACGAAAGAGAAAGCACAGCACGGCACAGCAGCACCGCAAAAACAATGAAAATGAAAACCGAAAATTTTGGAAAGAAGAAAAAAAAAAATCCCCGTCTCCTCATGGAATAGTTTTCTGCCTGATTGGAACACCTTGCACCGGTCCAAAAAGAAAAAAATCTTACAGCAGAGCTTCTCTCTCAGCCTCGTACGCCGCCCGCCCCTCTCGCGATCACCTCGCCACCGATTCGGTCCGGGTAAAGCTTTCCTCGCTCTCTGCCACAGTGAGACCCGTCGCCCGCCTCGCGTGAAGCCCGGTGTTCACTATGCCCGTCGTTCGCCAGCTCGACAACGTTGGTGCTCAGACTGCGTAGCTCTCTCTTTGAACTTCAGCCCGGTCGCAAAACTAAGCAGTGCTTGGAACTTATCTTGCAATCCCGAACGACAATTAAAAACTCGTACATACTCTATCCTAAATCACAAATGGAGGCCAGACAGAGCCCATTCATGCTTCCCTCGTGTCTCGGGGCACACGCGACGCCTATCCACCAAAACGGCGAGCGCGCTCCTTGCAATCCCCCCTCTACCCACCAGCACCCGCTGATAGCCGCGACGGCGCCGGGCTCGCCCTGCGGTGCCGTGCTCCGAGTACACGCACGCACACGAAAATAATGGAGCACAGAGGAAAAAAGGACTGAAAGTACGAAGAGAAATGGAGGAAACAAAGAACCGCTTGGAAAGGTCCGGCAAGTAATAGAAGGAGGCGATTCCCAAGTGGGAGCTCTGAGAGGCCCAGGGATGTGCCAACCCGGTACGCTCAAGAGAGTGAGACATCTGTAAGTAGTTCTATATTTTATGTATATACTATATACCAGTACATACGATTACGGGAGGCCATAGTAAACAGGACGTACGGTACACACAAAAAACTATACATTTCGTATTTTTACTCACAATATTTGGTCCTATTTACTATGGTCCCCCGTAATAGTAGCTGGCATTTATACCTGGTGGCGAATACTATATATTGTACGACCCTATTAATCAAGGCATTCCATTAATATTGGTTATTGTGCTCCGATTTGTTGTTGCCAAAATGTGCACACCTCGCACAGATCATGATCTACCTATCTACAGATCATCGACAGATCATGACATATCTATCTACAGATAGATCATCTAGTTCCCGGCTACCGTTGTGAGAGTTTGTGCGGGATCTGCGCAGTACAGATCCAACGCAGAAAACACGCGCTATATACCACAGGCCATGCAGATTGTGCGGGTCCCACCCGGCGACATACAACGAGATCGGGGAATAGATCTGCCATCAGAGATCTAGATCGTTAGCTGTGGGAATGAATGATTTGTAGATGATCTGTCTGAGCTGAGCTGCGAAAAGATGCTATCAGTATACCCCCCGTCGTATACAGCAAGGTGTCAGCTATCGGCGTTCCATGGCTTGACGTTGATGCGGTGCTTGCCTTGCAGGTTCCGCCTTTTTGGCCTTCATGTCCCTCTTGGCCTTCGGAGAGGCTTTGTTCGGTAAAGGTGGCGGCGCCGGGGGAGGCGGGGGGGGGGGGGGCAGGTGGGCGAGCAGCCGCACCGAGACCTCCGATGCCGGCCAAGATCAGCCCGGCCATGATGGAAGAGGCTGCAAAGAAGGTGCAAACACGCGAAAGGGGCAACCTTTTTTTGCGAGAGTTGGAAAAACCCCCCAACCAAACAACCAACAAACAACAAAAAACAATAAAAACGAAAAAAAAAAAAAAAAAAAAAAAAAAAAAAAACATAAAACCAAAAAACAAAAACAAAAAAAAAAGCAAAAAAAAAAACTTGTCACTGGCTTTGTGTCGGTAGAAACGACCCCAAGTACCGTCGTCCTGTCGACCCTGGTAGCATCAAGGGAGGGGTCACCGACCAGCACTCCTCCACGAGAAAACGTGGGTAATCTTATGAGGGAAACGCGCGAGCGGTGTACCACGCAGCTTTTAAAATTTTGAGAGCTCGTATCTGATAACAGTAGGAAAAAAAACTTGGGGCTGACGCACTCCCTAGGTTATATATGAAATGGGCCGGAGTCGGATATTGATAGAGTAGCAGTGCCTTGCGATAATTTTCACGGAAAAATCTCGACGCGGAAGGGGTGAAGGGAGGGGGGGGGGGGGGGGGGGGGGGGGGGGGGGGGGGGGGGGGGGCACTCATGTCTTGCATGTCCATGGTCGTATGACCATAGACCGGGGGTATGGGGGAGGAGGGGGAGGAGAGGCTTCTATTGCGGAGGACTATAATATATGGACCCACGGAATTTCTTTTTTGGTTTCAAAATCATGAGTTTGCGACATACACTCAGTACATATTTTACGAAGTAACGAGTTTACAGCTGGACTGATTCTCAGCCACAGAGACATACCCGGCGATGCTTAAAGCGTGGGTAGCACCTACTGAAAGGTGAAGACTCCAGCTTTCCAATGATGCTACTTATAGCCGAAGGTATATGGTTGAGGGTGAGGTAAAGGTCGGTGAAAAGAGGTCCTCACAATCTACTGTTTTTGAAGGGGGGAGCAGTTTTCAAGCCGAGGTCTCATACGAATGACGAATATTTGGCATTGCTGGGATCCCCACCATACGGGGCGCAGAACAAACAAAAAAAGGTTTGCCGAGACTCCCGGTAGTTGCTGAGATACGCGCGTCCGAAGACGGACACCACTGCCCACTAAGCCCACCTCTGCCTCATGCCCAACTCCACACTTTCGCCTAACAAGTAGCATCGTTGGAAAGCTGAAGTCCTTAGCTTTCCGTGGAACCTCACCACGCTCATGTAGCATCCCCGCGTAAATATTTACCGCGTGATAAATAGTCCAGATGCCGATATATTTCCTCCTCCTTAAAACAAAGGGAAAAATGGGCCCGGAGACAAAAATTCTGGAACGACACAAAGTCAAAAGTAAATCCGCCGGGTGCATTTAATATGGTCCTCCGTGATAGTAGGAAAGAGATTTTGCAAAGGGATAATAAAAATAAGCGGCGGGTCCCGCCGCCACTACACACTCCGGCGGGAGACCGGGGAAGCCCTCGGTACACGGTCGTGCTGACGCGGTGCGAGCACGCGCGATATTTTATGTTTTGTTTTCCCTTGTTTTTTTTTTTTTTCCCTCCTTAATGTCTCACTCCAGCTTGTCGCGCCCCCCCCCCCCCCCCCCCCCCCCCCCCCCCCTTCTCTCTCCCTGTTACTGCCTATGTTGCGTATATCAGTATACCGCTGTCTCTCTCTACAGCAGTACCTCTCTCACCCTATATCTGAATGCTTGCTCCTCTGTTTTCTTCTGCTCTTGTCGTAAAATATGTTTCTGTCTCTTTCTCTCCCCCTTTCATCTCTGTCCACCCCCTGCTCCCTTACGCACGAACGCCTCCAATGCCGCATATGGGGGTGTGGTCAGGCCTCGGAGTCGGTGATGATGTGGGGAACCGCAACAATTTTTCAGCTTAAGCAGGCGGCCCAGCTGAAGGACCAGGTGGAGCGGCTAAGGATGTCTCCTGGCGGGCTTGGGGGTGACGGGAAGCGTGTGAAGATGGACCAGCCCATGTACAAGCAGGTCGTCGGGGGTGCCCTTGGAGGCGTTTTTCTGATGCTGAACTCGCCGGGGATGGGCAAGATTTCGGCGCTGACGTCATCGTGAGTGCATCATAGTTTGTAACATTTTAAACGGGTGTGACGCTCATGTATGTATCTGTCCTTTTATTGCATTCCCTCATTTTGTCACAGTAAGTGCATATTACGGGGGTCCATAGGTAATAGGACCTATGTTATACATAAAAACCTATATATTTAGCTATTTTTACTAACAATATTTGGTCCTATTTACTATGGTCCCCCGTAATAGTATTAATAGGCTATTGCGGGGGTCCATAGTTAATAGGACCGATGGTATACATAAAAACCTAAATATTTACCTATTTTTACTAACAGTATTTGGTCCTATTTACTATGGTCCCCGGTGATAGTACCACGTACATTGTCGCAGCAGGTCGTGCGAGTGATGTGTTCGTGCGCACGATACGCACGGCCTTGTTTTTGTGCGCCCTCTGTGCCTCTCTGCGAGTAGAAGCCACGGTTCGTTTACGTTTG
Source organism: Macrocystis pyrifera (assembly GCA_031763025.1). Taxonomy (NCBI): domain Eukaryota; class Phaeophyceae; order Laminariales; family Laminariaceae; genus Macrocystis; species Macrocystis pyrifera. The sequence continues at coordinate 3,371,557 of JASSKH010000031.1, forward strand.
TATTTTTTTTTTTTGCTTCTTGTTTCCCCCTCGTTAACCCCACAAACTACTTAGATATTGAGTGCCTCGTTTCCGGAACGGTACGGCGGTTCTAAAAAAAGGGTTATTGATTGTTTTTGTAGCTTCGTGCAGCGTTGGTTGTTGTCTGTGCGTGGATTTTTTTTGTACGTACGTGTTGTCTCTCCCGGGACTTTTGTACGTACACGTGGCCCTTTTTTTGCCCTTTCTTTAACGCTCTTTTTTGTCGAGAGGCGTGTTTTCTTGTGCTGAAACCCGGGGCCGGCCCGCCTGGCGCAAATCATGTTTGTCTCCGTGGAATTTCCGCGTGCAGGCTGCTGAAAGACCAGAGACGGCAGGCCCGCGTTATCGACCTGGACCGCAAGGTGCGGGAATCTTTCAGCAACTCTAAAGACTCTTCCAAGGGCCCCCCCCCAGGGCCCCGAGGGATTCTTGGAGGGCGCTCTGATGAACCGAGACGTGGCCGCGGCGCACGAGAAGTTCATGTCGGACGTGGAGGTGGGTCGCCCTCAGTGTTGGTTGCCGGATATCGACTATCGAAAGTGTTGACTTGTTGAAATATTGAATTTTTCCGATATATCGGACTGTAGAGTGTTTCGATGTGTCGGAGACATGAAAGACCCTTCTAAGCCCCCCCCGCCCCCCCCCCCCCCGCAGGGCCCCGAGGGGTCCTTGGGGGGTGCTCCGTTGAACGAAGATGTGGCCGCGGCGGACGAGAGGGTTATAGGTCGGACGTGTAGGTGGGCCGACTTTTGTGTCGGATGTCAGATATATTATACCTCGCAGACCAAAAAATCGATATACCGCGATATCGGACTTTCGATACATCGAAATGTCGTTTTTGTTCGACATTTCTCGAGGTATCGATTTTTTCGAAAGAGCAAAATATCGAAACGTTCGATATATCTTCACTCTTAAACTGCACATCTGTCGATATACATAGAGAAAACCTGCAAGGGCCCCCAGGGCACGGGGGTGTCCTTGGATGGGCGCCCTGTTACCCCAAGACGTGGCCGCGGCGCACGACAAGTTAATGTCGGACGCGGAAGTTGGGTCGCGTTTAGCGTGTTGGATATCGGGTATCGTATCGACTTTTTATATACTATATAGAAGTATGAAGTATCGGAAAATTCGAAGTGTCGAAAACAACGATATTTTCGATATCGTAAATAGTCTTCCAAGGGGGCTCCGGAGGGGCCCCGAGGGCTTTCTTGGGGGGTGCCGTGCTGAGCTACGAGAGGTTTACCGTCGGTCGTGGAGATGGCTCGCCTAATGACTGAGACCCTCTTCGCTGTAATAGTTACGGTAGACGGCACACAGTTACCACACCTGGGGTAGGGCATGTTTCGCTACGAGTAGTCTGGCGCTGATGGTTGTCTGTATCCTGTCGTCATCCTGTGCACTGGGTTCGCGGGTCGAGGGCACAAGAGAAGAATTTCTGGTTTGGCTTGTGGTCTAATGGTTTTGTCGTGATCGGTGAAGCATAAGCTGGATCGGTTTACTGAACTAAACATCGGACGTTTGAGCTTAGCGATCTCCCCCCCCCTCTCTCCCTTCCCCCCTCCCCCTCCCTCCCTCCCTCCCTCCCTCCCTCCCTCCCTCCTTCCCTCCCTCCCTCCCTCCCGCACGTAATCGATTCCCACGAGAAGGCGTTGGCGAACTCTGGGCTTGCGAAGAAGGTGGCTACCAGTGCCGAAGCTTATCACGACGCAATGCTGGAGTACGCCACATCGGAGCCGCACCTTAAGTCTGGCGCTCCAAAATAAAGATAATAATATTAATGAGGCATAATGTTAAGGGAACTGGGGGAGCTATCGCCCCCCCCCCCGACCGCACGCTCGCGTGCGCTTGCCCCTTTACTTTTGCCACGGGGCTGGTTTTGATACAGGATCGGCTTCGCCGCTGCATTTATTTTTTGGTCACGGGATTGCCATGCGGTTGGCTTTGCCACAAATATCTTTTTAATATTCACGGTCAGTCGATGCGCTTTTCATGTATTTGTGTTTTTCTTTGGATACTTTCCTGTGGATTCTCGGCGTCGGCATACCTGGTTTTGCCGGCCAAGAAGGCGGCGGATCGGCGGGGATCCACCCCCCCCCCCCCCCCCCCCCCAGCTTTTTTTTATCGAAGTGTGCTTTTAAAAAAAAACAGCAATTGCGGAGGAATATGTCGTGGGGTCGGCGTGAAATGGGATGGTATGCCTCTCTCTGGTTTGGGATTTAGTTTTGCACGAGGTATTTTACACGCTGGTGGGGTGCAACATGCTTTTGGCTACGGTGCGCTCCGTCGACATGCGACCACTTTTTTTTTTTGCTTGTAGTTATCTCACTCCCAACCAACCCCCCAGAGAAATCCTTGGTTGTTGATTACAAATATCCGTTTTAATATGTTGGAATAATGGAAGCAGGCAGCAGAGTTCTTGAGCAGCAATCTGCTGTGGGCAACGCTCGAATGCGTTGAGAGGAGGGTACCCTCTGTGTCTTCACGACTTGGCTCGAGTTCCGACAAAATGGTTGATATCTGCAAAGGTTGCCGGGACCCCACCCCCTCTTTGCACAATGCGGGCGTAAAAACATCCAGGGTTAGGGGCATTGAACGATGTAGCCCACTATAGGCGTACCGAATTGAGAAAATGTCGACACCTTGTGGAGTTTACTACCCGGTACTCTGCACAGTTCGATGTCTCCACAAGGATGTTTTTGCGCCCGCATTGTGCAGTGGGGGGGGGGAGAGAGAGAGAGAGAGAGAGAGAGAGAGAGAGAGAGAGAGAGAGAGAGAGAGAGAGAGAGAGAGAGAGAGAGAGAGAGAGAGAGAGAGAGAGAGAGAGAGAGAGAGAGAGAGAGAGAGAGAGAGAGAGAGAGAGAGAGAAGTTCCCCGCAAACTGTGTGTTAAGTCCACACTGCTGTAGCTCCTCGTTGTAAGAGTGTCTGCGCTGTCCCCCAAAAGGTTTGCTCAAGAACTCTCGTGCGTGTGTTCCTATTTTCCGGTAAAATTATGGACAGATCACGACTACAGATCATCTGCAGATCATCGATTCCCACAGCAGTTCATGACCTAGATCCTTCAAGACAGATAGATATATTCCCGATTTTGTATGATCTACCGTAGCTCAGGTACAGATCCTCTCACAACGGCAGGCGGCGGGGAACTAGATGATCTACCTGTGGACAGACAGATCATTTATCTGTCCGAGCTGTGCAACAAATTCGAAGAAATTTCCGGGCGGTCGGGGTTAGGGTTTGGGTTATCTCGGTAATTGTGTGGAAGGTTTGCCTAAAAGGAAGGTCTGTGTCTTCATTCCAAGAAAATTCCAGGCGGTCGGGGTTGTCAGGGTTTATAAGTGGCCTAAACCCTCCCCGCCCCCCCCCGGTTGCACAATGTAGGCGTAAAAAAGAGTATGGAGGCGTTGAACAACATACGTACATAGCAAGCCGGGTGCCGAGAACCTCTCAATTCGGTACGCCAATATGTATTGTGTGCTTTGTCATTGATTGATGTCTCTACACGGTGGTTTTTTACTCCCAGATTGTGCAGGAGAGGAGGGGGGGGGGTCCCTTCAACCTCTCTGTGTTGACTGGGCCATTCTCTCTCAAAACCGGGTGCGATGTATTCTTGGCATATCGCGTGACTCGTAGGTAGTGATTTTGAATCGATTACAGCCAGTACCCGTTTCTGACTCGAAATGGCCCGGGTATACCCGTTTTTGGTTATTGCCCTATTTTTTGTTGTATTTTTTAGTCCACGGTCCCAGTTATTGTATTCGCCCTTAAGATTCTCTCTTTTCTTCCTATTAAATAACATTACCAGTAGTCGTAATCAAATCCGGGGTCACATGTGAGGCACATACTCTCCTCCCCCCTCCTCACTAAACGACTGGTGCCTTGCTTTTTTATCGCGAGGAGACTTCAGCATTTTCTTCCCTCGTCGACTCTTCTCGTCAAATGGCAGCTCTACCCACAAGCAAAATGTGCTCTCAGGCCGATTCTTATGCAGTCGGATTTGCAGTCAGTTGGAAATGGTGCGATCGGCACGTTCGCATCAGCTTTTGCCCCGAAAAGGTGCGAAACTGCTGTTTCTCGCCTCGGAATGAGTTGGACTTTCTCCAAGACCTATCTAGAGCTGTTTCCCGCTTCTCCAGGTGCCCAGTTGCAGGAAGTCACCGCCGGTACTTTTCCGATCCATCTGGGTCAAATACGATTACCATCCCCGATTGAATCGGAAAAAAAACGTTTTTTCCGATCCGATCCCTGGTTGTAATCGTATTTGACCCAGTTGGATCGGAAAAGTACCGACGGTGATTTCCTGCAACTGGGCACCCGGAGAAGCGGGAAACAGCTCCAGATAGGTCTTGGAGAAAAGTCCAACTCATTCTGAGACGAGAAACAGCAATTTCGCACATTTGTGGGGCAAAAGGTCGTGCGAACGTGCCTATAGCATCATTTCCAACTGACTGTAAATCCGACTGTGTAAGAATTGGCCTCAGCAGTTATTACTAATTGATTCTTTTTTTTTGCGAATATATTCAAAACCTCACCGCGGTGGGGTGGGATTTGAAATCAAGTCATCTCAACCTTGGTACAGCATTCGAGAGTAACCATTAGACCACACCGGGGTGACGGCATGTGACGGATAAACCGCTGAACTTACAGTCAGCGCCAGCTGGCAACTCAGCGGCGTTATCCTTTGCGAACGAGCACACCTCCCTTGTTTTCACCCCCCCCCCCCCCCCCCCCCCCCCCCCCCCCCCCCCCCCCCCCCCCCATTATATAAATACAACTATTTTTACGATTTTTGGGGTCGGTGTCACTTGCTAGTTCTTGGCAAACAGACAGCTCTTCGCAAGCAGCCCTTCTTGTTTGAAACAGCCGAACAGCCAAACAACGTTTCTTCTTTCTTTTTCCGCAAACTGCCAACCAGTAGATAGCTCTTCGCACGGCGCCTAAATACCTGGTATATATATATATAGGTTGGGTTGGCGTCGGTTGGTGACGACGCTGTAAAACACGCCTCTCACTGCGTGAGCTAGACAGCCAGGGTACCGTTTTTTTTTTTTTGTTTTTTTGTTTTACGGTTCTCACGGCTGGCGGTCAAGTTATATCATTTTAGTGCGGGGAGAACCTTCACTCCGCACAAGGGGGATGATCGTATCACGTAGTGTGTATATGGTGAGGCACCCACGAGGCAGTTGAGTTACATAGTAACCCCATGGCTGTCTCCGGAAGTGGCCACACCAAAAAAATTAAATCAATTCATTGATGCTGTCATCCATATGCAAGAATATCCGCCTCTAAAGCGGTTCTTAGTAGGATGCAGCTCACCCTTCATGCGACTCGCCCAACACCTCACGGCGCTTCGCGCTTGGTGCAAGCAATGTCTGCCTGATCGGTGAAAGCCCGACGCGCTCCGTCCCGGCATTGTAGGGATGCGAGGGTCTATGGTCATATGACGATGGCCATGCACGATAATGAGTACATCCCCCCCCCCCCCCCCCCATGCAATCTGGCCCCCGGGGTCTGTTCACACACCTCTGAGCAATAAATACGTGGGTATTCGCCATCACAACCCCCGCTGCTGTGGGCTCACCGTGCGTGGCGTTTTATCACCCGGGATACGGCATCTGCGCTATATTGTCGGAAGGCAAGCATAAAAATAATAATAGTATATGAGTGGAGTACTCATGGGCTATAGATATAGATAATATGTTGCAGTCTTGTAGTCTCACGAATACGAGAATGATCCAAAGAATGGATTAACCCGGTGGATATTCCGTTAGTCGAGAGTAACGTTCTTTTAGGAATGTTCCCTGGGGTGGATAACCCGTTAGACGAGAGTAATGTTCCTTAACGCAGATAGGACCACGAAGTGAGAAGTTCTTATAGTAGCAGATGAAATATCGGTAGCCATAGGAAAGTTCTGTAGGAGTACATCAGATCAGAGGAATATAGGAGAGCTTGTGGCGTGGGGTGGGACGAGCATATCTGGGCGTCGAGTCCCGCCCCCCTACCTCTCGCTTTTTCACCAGAGCACCTCCTCAGCTCTTGCCATCAATAAGAAGATCTAAATCAGAAGAAGCGAAGCACTGCTTTCCAGCTGCCAGAAACACCTGCGTCCCTTACCCTTATCATACCTACAGCCCCCGCCTCACATCTGGCGTCGTCGGCACCTCCGCTTTTAGTTATGTCTCTCTCTCCTTTAGTCTTTCTTTTGTTCTCAGCGAACACCCCCTCTTCGTAGTGTTTGGGTCTTATTACGAGGTGTGGGGGGATATATAGCCTCATTTCTTTTGTTTCGAATAGCCGCATCTTCGACCACCTTTTACCTGGCCGTTTGGGATGAACTTTGTCATCACCCTCCGACCATCTTGTGGTCTGCATATACGACTATTCAGGGTGGGCTAATGTGATATGAGTGGAGTACTCATGGGCTATAGATATAGATAATATGTTGCAGTCTTGTGATCTCACGAATACGAGAATGATCCAAAGATCGAATTAACCCGGCGGATATTCCGTTAGTCGAGAGTAACGTTCTTTCAGGAATATTCCCTAGGGCGTATAACCCGTTAGACGAGAGTAATGTTCCTTAACGCAGATAGGACCACGAAGTGAGAAGTTCTTATAGTAGCAGATGAAATATCGGTAGCCATAGGAAAGTTCTGTAGGAGTACATCAGATCAGAGGAATATAGGAGAGCTTGTGGCGTGGGGTGGGACGAGTATATCTGGGCGTCGAGTCCCTCCCCCCTACCTCTCACTTCTCTACCAGAGCACCTCCTCAGCTCTCGCCATCAATAAGAAGATCTAAATCAGAAGAAGCGAAGCACTGCTTTCCAGCTGCCAGAACCACCTGCGTCCCTTACCCTTATCATACCTACAGCCCCCGCCTCACATAGGTCTAATAATAATAGTAATAATAATTTTAATTATAGGTAGCACCCCCCCCCCTCCCCACAACAACAGCACAGCCGGTGATATTTATACTATTTCGGGGGACCATAGTAAAGAGAACCAAATATTGTTAGTAAAAATAGGTTATATATAGGTTTTTATGTACACCATAGGTCCTATTAACTGTGGACCCCCGTAATATTATATACCCCCGTAATATTATATACTTTCAGTGTGGTCAAAATGTTATCCGCCGGGTGTGAAACCATGCATACTGTATTTTACGGCAATGCTTAGGCCCATAAGGGCTACCCTATCGATCGTATCGAATATATCACGCGTCATCACTACCGTACGTACGTGATGTTTTTCAATAATTTTCACGCGAAGAGGGGAAACCCTGCACTATTAATACTATATTGGGGTAAAAACCATTCAGGCTCACGTTTTGGAGACCGCTACGGTAAGAAAATTGAATTGAGAAACCGCGTGCTCAGCGCGGAAAGCGCTATATATACTACTATTAATACACTAAAATCCTACCAGGAGGTATGTGTCAAGGTGTTACCTACTGAGCTATAGGGGTAAGAGATCTCGATCAATTACCCCGCCTATAGGGTAATCTTTATAACGCTCTCCCCCCCTCTGAACGGCGGGATGTTGGGGGTGTCGGAGCCGTCCGTATACGTCTGTACGCTGACCTGCCCTCTTCGTTTCATTTCCTAGGGAACCAGGGAGATGTGTTTGCAGGCACGCGCATGCCTTTCTATAAAAGAAACGATCAAAGTGAGGTTCGAACCCGTGACCTGGACGACGTCAAATGTGAAGCTGTTACCTACTGAGCTACAGGGGTAAAAGATCGATCAATTACCCAGCCCACAGGGTAATCCTTACAACATTGGGTAGGCGATCGGTCAACCTTTTACCAGTAGCCCAACCGACTAAGACGTTAACAAATGGCGTCGTCTGCGGCCAACGGACCAGGACATCATAGATGATGAGAGTATGACGTATGCGCGAATCGGCACAGGAAATTGGATTTCACCAACTCTCAGACGTGTGAACTTCCCCCCTCCCTTGCGCAGCGTCTACTGTACAAGTTGGGACCGCCACATGTGAATTTACGCACAGGCGTGCACGGTCGCAACGCACTACTATTTTACCCCAACCTACCCGCCGTCCGCAGGGACTCGTTCCAATTTTCCCTAGGTTTACCTATTGTATGGCATTTATTGGCTTCATCATTCAAAGACAATGCTGACCCATTATTACGGGGAACCATGGTAAATAGGACCAAATACTTATACTAAAAATAGCGAAATATATAGGTGTTCGTGTGTAGCGTGGGTCCTATTTAATATTGGTCCCTCGAAAATAAAAAGGCCGACTGCGACCAGTAACGGCCCACGACAACACAACGGCCTACAACAAAGGACGACAGATAACCTTCCCTTCAACACCAGGTCGAAACAAGACTATATAACAAACATTGATACTACTGACGTCTCCATACCCACAACCCGCTGTACCCTTTACGCATCCAAGCACAGGTCACCCCATAGCGTTCGGGTTAGGGTTAGGGTTCGGGTCTCGGGTGGTCAGCGTCTACTGTATAAGCATGTTTGGTATCTCCTTCTTGCTGCTATCACTTCTATCCTTCCGAAAACCCACGCAATGAACAATAACTACAATAGCGTCAATACCAGCAGCATCTTCAAACAACTAAAATTTTACCTAGCAAGTATCCACGTCACGAGAGCATTCCCATACCTCAGTCCAACCTTGCACTAATAAATGGTCACACCTAGGGAACAGCTGGGCAACCCTTGCCCTGCTCTACAATTGTTAACGAACGCTTTTATCTTCACACAACCGCGAGGATAACATACCGTTTCCATGTCAGTCAGTGTCCCCCCCCGAAAAAAAGCGAACATATTAATTAATTTTATAAATTTTGAAATACGTCAGCTGTGAGTTCGACTGATTAAATAGTTGGTGCTCAACTTTGCAAGCTGCGTAATACCTCTCGTCTATATTCCATTTTTACCGAGTTTTACAAGTATTGTGATAAACCGAACGCGCGTATTCTAGATGTAATTCCTTGTCAAAGATATAGGCCAGCGGCTCCCATGGATGCTTCCCGGGTCAACAGGAATATTTTTTAAATATTCATTCTGCGCACTGATACTATTACGGGGGTCCATAGTTAACAGGACCTAGGGTATACATAAAATCCTATATATTTACCTATTTTTACTAACAATATTTGGTCCTATTAACTATGGCCCCCCGTAATATATAATAACCCGAACAAGGGATAATGATATGATGTTGCAACATGTTGAAACGTTTTCACTGTAAAATATTTTGCTGCGATTCGATGACAGTTTATCGGCGACCAGCACCCCCACTCCCCGACACAACACATTAATCACCTACTCCTCCAACAATGCATAGTATTATCGAGGCACGAGAAAATGCGAGTTTTACACGTACGTAAGAAGTTTGGGCAGCCAATCAGATCAACGCGGGTTAATTGTACGCAACAATCGGATAGCCTTGAGACACACACCTTGCATCGTAGTTCGTAGTTGCTGACCAGCGAGCTAAGCAACGTTGTCAAGCAGAGTCAGAGCTACAATAGTAAGGCGTGATACAGATTAGTTTGAATTGAAGAGGGCTCTGTGTTGAGCGTTCGATCTGATCTGTTTCAATGCTGAGCAAGCAGGGGTTTTCGCCAGTCAGATTTTTTTTTCAAAAAAATATATTTTCTTGATCGAGAGACCTTCCTTGGAGAGACTCGTTCGTGGTGTCTTGTGAGCACGTGGACGAGAGCGGCTGCGAGGGTGGACTGAAAACCTTGGGGACCATGTCGGAGGGCATGGCAAGCGTGGCCGGACAAGCCAACACAGGAGCGAATCGCCAAGATCGGTACCTCTAGCATGTCGTAGCACAGGGAGACGTTATACCGGGGATGTGTATCACAGTGTGACGTTTCCCGGGATGTTGCACCCTCGGTGGTATCATTACGTTCGCAGCTTGCAAACACATGCGTACAGCACAGTGATGGGCCGGTAGCGTGTGCTTGCGGGAATATTATTCCAGACGCGAGTGTGCATACTCTCGTACTTTTGCTTGGTACCAAAGTCGAGAAAAGGCACGATTAATAAGTATGACGGGTTCAGCAGCGGTGCGGATACAACAGCAGTGTTCGTGCTGCAGTGGTTGTACGATCTTTCAAGTGCTCGTAACGGGGCATACTATTAATGCGAAATATCATACCTCATGCGAGACTTTTATCTGTGGTACCAAACTCGAGAAAAAGTTACATGAGTATGACTGGTACAGCCATGCGTATACAGCAGTGTTCGTGCAGCAGTGGTTGTACGTACGATATGTCAAATGCTCGTACCGGGGCACACTACCGATGTATGGCATAGCGTTTTCCGGGAACTGGGGCGTGTGCAGTAATCTGGCAGAGCGTACTCTGAAATACTGGTGCTCTGATTGTTGCTTGGTGGTATGAGATAATCAGAATAGACAGGCTGTGTATCTGGTAGCGGTGGTAACTGGTACTATGCTGCCCTTCGCTATAATACGTGGATTTTAGTGTCTAACTGGTACCGGTTGCTCCACTGTGGCTTAACTACCTATGGTGGTGCAATTTGCTGGTTGCGTTTCGGGGGGAGTCGCGCGCGGGTGTATGTAAAAGGTCAATCACAGGGCAGGGGCCGAAATTGCCCCATCCACTGATGTTCTGCCAGTATGTTGCTTCCCCCGGCATGTTCCGTGTCGTTCATTCGTGGGAAGTTGTGTCGCGCCGGTTAGTGGCGTCCGTGGGTGCGCCGCATATCGTCGCCGAAGCGGCTTGCGTGGGTACTCGTTTCTTGATGTGCCTAGCACCCATCCACGGGACAGGACGGTGTCCTGTTGCAGTGCGCGCGTCTGTTTCAGCGAAGCAGGTGTCGCAACTTTTTGACTCCCTTGTTGGTGTTTCGTGTGCCGTTCATCCAGGGAAGCATGCGCCACAAGTTGGACCGTGTGCTATTGCAGTGCGTACGTCTGTTTCAACGAAGCAGGTGTCGCAGCTCTTTGGCTCCCCGTCCATGTTTCGTGTGCCGTTCATCCGGGGAAGCATGTGTCACAAGTTGGACAGTGTGCATGCTGATGCACCATGTGCATCTGCTCGAGTGCTACGCGTCTATGTTTCGTGTGCGGTTCATTCCGGGGAGCGTGTGCCACAAGTTGGACCGTGTGCTGTTGTAGTGCCTACGTCTGTTTCAGCAATGCAGGTGTCGCAACTCTTTGGTTCCCCCGTCCATGTTTCGTGTGCCGTTCATCCGGGAAAGCATGTGCCACAGGTTGGACTGTGTGCTGTTGCAGCATGTGCATCTGCTCCAGCGCTACAGGTGTCGCGACTCGTCGGCTTCCTCGTGCATGTTTCGTTAGCTGTTCATCCGGGGGAAGGTGTTCGCGATATGTTTGGTGGCCTCCGTGGGCACACCGCGTATCGCTGCCAAAGCGAATTGCGTCGGTTCTCGTTTCTTCGTCTGCGTAGCACCCGTCCACAGGGGGGACGGTGTGCTGTCGCAGTGTGTGCGCCTGCTTCAGCGATGCAGGTGCCGCATCTTCTTGACTTCCTCGACCATGTTTCGCATGCCGTTCATCCGTACGTCTGCTTCAACGAAGCAGGTGTCGCAACTCTTTGGCTTCCCGTCCATGTTTCGTGTGCCGTTCATCCGGGGAAGCATATCCCACAGGTTGGACAGTGTGCATGCTGATGCACCATGTGCATCTGCTCGAGTGCTACGCGTCTATGTTTCGTGTGCGGTTCATTCCGGGGAGCGTGTGCCACAAGTTGGACCGTGTGCTATTGTAGTGCGTACGTCTGTTTCAACGATGCAGGTGTCGCAACTCTTTGGTTCCCCCGTCCATGTTTCGTGTGCCGTTCATCCGGGAAAGCATGTGCCACAGGTTGGACTGTGTGCTGTTGCAGCATGTGCATCTGCTCCAGCGCTACAGGTGTCGCGACTCGTCGGCTTCCTCGTGCATGTTTCGTTAACTGTTCATCCGGGGGAAGGTGTTCGCGATATGTTTGGTAGCCTCCGTGGGCACACCGCGTATCGCTGCCAAAGCGAATTGCGTCGGTTCTCGTTTCTTCGTCTGCGTAGCACCCGTCCACAGGGGGGACGGTGTGCTGTCGCAGTGTGTGCGCCTCCCTCAGCGATGCAGGTGCCGCATCTTCTTGACTTCCTCGACGATATTTCATGTGCCGTTCATCCGTACGTCTGTTTCAACGAAGCAGGTGTCGCAACTCTTTGGCTCCCCCGTCCATGTTTCGTGTGCCGTTCATCCGGGAAAGCATGTGCCACAGGTTGGACTGTGTGCTGTTGCAGCATGTGCATATGGTTCAGCGCTACAGGTGTCGCGACTCGTTAGCTTCCTCGTGCATGTTTCGATAGCTGTTCATCCGGGGGAAGGTTTTCGCGATATGTTTGGTAGCCTCCGTGGGCACACCGCGTATCGCTGCCAAAGCGAATTGCGTCGGTTCTCGTTTCTTCGTCTGCGTAGCACCCGCCCACAGGGGGGACGGTGTGCTGTCGTAGTGTGTGCGCCTGCTTCAGCGATGCAGGTGCCGCATCTTCTTGACTTCCTCGACCATGTTTCGTGTGCCGTTCATCCTTACGTCTGCTTCAACGAAGCAGGTGTCGCAACTCTTTGGCTTCCCGTCCATGTTTCGTGTGCCGTTCATCCGGGGAAGCATATTCCACAGGTTGGACAGTGTGCATGCTGATGCACCATGTGTATCTGCTCGAGCGCTACGCGTCTATGTTTCGTGTGCGGTTCATTCCGGGGAGCGTGTGCCACAAGTTGGACCGTGTGCTATTGTATTGCACGCATCTGTTTCAGCGAAGCAAGTGTCGCAACTCCTTGACTCCCTTGTCCGTGTTTCGTGTGCCGTTCATCCGGGGAAGCATGAGTCACAAGTTGGACAGTGTGCTGTTGCAGCATGTGCGTCTGCTTCAGCACTACAGGTGTTGCGACTCTACAGGTGTTGGGACTCATCGGCTTCCTCGTGCATGTTTCGTTAGCCGTTCATCCGGGGGAAGTTTTTCACGAGAGGTTTCGTGACCTCCGTGGGCACACCGCGTATGGCCGCCGAGGCGGATTGCGTAGGTACTCGTTTTTTTCGTCTGCGTAGCACCCGTCCACAGGGGGGACGGTGTGTCGTCGCAGTGTGTGCGCCTGCTTCAGCGAAGCAGGTGTCGCATCTTGTTGACTTCCTCGTCCATGTTTCGTGTGCCGTTCATCCGGGGAAGCGTGCGCCACAAGTTGGACCGTGTGCTATTGCAGTGCGTACGTCTGTTTCAACGAAGCAGGTGTCGCAACTCTTTGGCTCCCCGTCCATGTTTCGTGTGCCGTTCATCCGGGGAAGCATGTGTCACAAGTTGGACAGTGTGCATGCTGATGCACCATGTGCATGTGCTCGAGTGCTACGCGTCCATGTTTCGTGTGTGGTTCTTTCCGGGGAGCGTGTGCCACAAGTTGGACCGTGTGCTATCGTAGTGCGTACGTCTGTTTCAGCGAAGCAGGTGTCGCAACTCTTTGGCTCCCCCGTCCATGTTTCGTGTGCCGTGCATCCGAGGAAGCATGTGCCACAGGTTGGACTGTGTGCTGTTGCAACATGTGCATCTGCTCCAGCGCTACAGGTGTCGCGACTCGTCGGCTTCCTCGTGCATGTTTCGTTAGCTGTTCATCCGGGGGAAGGTGTTCGCGATATGTTTGGTGGCCTCCGTGGGCACACCGCGTATCGCTGCCAAAGCGAATTGCGTCGGTTCTCGTTTCTTCGTCTGCGTAGCACCCGTCCACAGGGGGGACGGTGTGCTGTCGCAGTGTGTGCGCCTGCCTCAGCGATGCAGGTGTCGCGGTTTGTTGGCGTCCTCGTCCATGTTTCGTGTGGCATTCATCCGCGGAAGCGTGTGCCACAAGTTGGACCGTGTGCCGTTGCAGTGTGGGTGTGCTTCAGCGCTGCAGATGTCGCAACTCTTTGGCTTCCTCGTGCATGTTTTGTTTGCCGTTCGCCCGGGGAAGCATGTGCCACAAGTTGGAATGTGTGCCGTTGCAGTGTATGCATCTGGTTCAGCGCCGCAGGTGTCGCAACTCGTCGGCTTTCTCGCGCATGTCCGTGTGCCGTTCATCTTGGGGAGTTTTTCGCAAAGCGTTTTGTGATGTCCGTGGGTACGCCGCGTCTCTCCGCCGTCGCGGATTTCATGGGTACCTGTTTCTTCGTATGCGTAACAGCCGTCTAGAGGGGAAGACGGTGTGCTGTTACAGTGTGTGCGTCTGCTTCAGCGAAGCAGGTGCCGCATCTTGGTGTTTCTTCGTATGCGTAGCTTCCGTCCACAGGGGGAGGCTGTGTCCTGTTGCAGTGTGTGCATCTGCTTCAGCGAAGCAGGTGTCGCAACTCAATTGGCTTCCTCGCGCATGTTCGTTAGCCGTTCATCCGGGGAAGGTTTTCGCGAGACGCTTTGTGGTCTCCGTGTGTGCTGCGTGGCACCTGTCCACAGGGAGAGGTGGTGTCCTGTTGCAGTGTGTGCGTCTGCTTCATCGAAGCAGGTGTCGTAACTCTTTGACTTCCTCATCCATGTTTCGTGTGGCGTTCATGCGAGAAATCATGAGCCACACGTTGGACTGTGTGCTGTTGCAGTGAGTGCTTCGGCTTCAGCGCTTCAAGTGTCGCAACTAGTCGGCTTCCTCGCGCATGTTCGTCAGCCGCTCATGCGGGGAAATTGTTCACGTTACTCTTCGTGGTGTCCGTGGGTGCGCTACGTGTCTCCGCCGAAGCGGACTGCGTGGGTATTTGTTTCTTCGTGTGCGTAGCAGCCGTCTACAGGGGGGAGTGTGCCGTTGCAGTGTTTGTGGATGCTTCAGCGAAGCAGGTCTCGCGTCTTGTTGACTTCGTCGTCCTTGTTTCGTGTGTCGTTCATCTGGGAAAGCATGAGCCACACGTTGGATTGTGTGCTGTTGCAGTGCGTGTGCGCAGCACCCGTCCACAGGCGGGGATGGTGTGCTTTTTCAGTCAGTCAGTGATTTTCTGTCCTGATTCGCGAGTATTCTTGGGCATTTGTTTTCCCAGGTGTTTTTTTTTTTTTCCACCTGGTTACTTTTGCCCCGTGGGTGTTGCGAAATGGGCTGTTTATCCCGTCCGTGTGCGACGGGCTGATGTTGACCTCAATCGCGGAACGGTTCAACTTGCAGCGCAGTGCAGTCCGCGTTGAGGTGCGGTTTCGTGAGTTGAAGAGTGACCTACTTGGGAAAGGGGCAGTTTCTACGTGTGTGCGGGTGTGGGTTCGTTGCGTCGGTGGCGATGCCACCTTTGCACGTTCGCATGTATGTCTTGTTACTACCTTTGCTCTTCCTTGCCGGACCTCTCGTTACGTGCTGCGTCTGCAGCGGCGGATGCTCTACGTGGACTCGCTTCAACGGCCGACAACCCTGCGACGAGTGGTTGCGTTGGCGGGAGTGTGCGCGCGGAGGAGTACGCTCGGCACTCCCTGAGGATTGAAGGCGCAACGAACTCGTCGAACGGGGGAGCTGTGCCAGAGGGGTTGCAGCCCGGCGGTCGACGGACGTGTTCCGCCACGGGGCAGGACGCCAGCTGGGTCGCAAACGGAATGGTCCAGGAGGGTCGTGAAAATGGGATCCCGCCGGACCTGGGTGGGAGCGGGTTGATCCACCTAATGATTTGGACAGGCAGACGTAGCCTAATGTATATTCCGGTCATGCAGCGTGTCCGTGTGTGCCAAGTGAAAAGAATATGGAGGAGTTAGGTTATCATGCGCGTTCCCCATGGTATAGCAACAAGGGGGGGGGAGGGTGCTACCATGGGTTCGTAAATCGGGTCAATCCCATTTGTTGGAGGCTGGCGTCGAGCGTTCGACATCGCCAGTTGGGATGGAAGTTGACTTGAGTTTACGGATGCTAGCGTGGGGTTGCAGGGGCTTGCCCTTCTCTCCACCCCCCTTGTCTCCGAGCCGGGGGTGCGCAATAATATGATACACGTCGAAAGCAAAATGCAAAGCATAGTATTATCGAGGCACGAGAAAATGCGAGTTTAATACGTACGGAAGAAGTTTGGGCAACCTATCAGATCAACGCGGGTTAATTGTACGTAACAATTGGATAGCCTTGAGACGCACCCTACCTAGTTCGTGGTTGCTGACCAGCGAGCTAAGCACGTTGTCAAGCAGAGTCAGAGCTACAAGAGTAAAGGTGTGATACAGACTAGTTCGAATTCCCACCCACCCGCCCGTGCTTTTGAGGGTGTCAGTGGAGGGGAAGTTGAACGGTCGCAGCAACGTTGTGGTGTGTTTGTTGCTGTTTGCCTGACGTACCTAGTAGACGCTGTGGACGCGTCCGGGTGTTTGCGGTGGTGACTGGCCGCTTTGGGTGTTTTGGCTATGATGCACGGCATGCCGCTTCATTGTACCATAGGTAATGGATACGTATATCTCTTCTTGGTTTGAGGGTGAGTTTGAAATTATTGTGATACGTTTAGGACTGAACGCGGTAGTGCATCAGCTAGCTGACTGGATGATGCAGAGGGACGTTGCTTGAATCATTTATGCACACTTTATACGTATGTCTCCAGCCTGGGGATACGTGTTTCCTTGTCGGGGAACTGCGTTGTTGTATAGCGCAGATATCAGTGTGATTTGGTTTTAAAGTGGACGCAATGGTGCTGATTCATCAGCTGCTCGGAATTTGGGCGCAATCTAAAACCGTAGGAGAGAGGTGGTGTATCCGCAGTTGTGCGTTGGCCGTGAAGTACATCTATCTGGTATGACGATATAGTGTATGTATTCATACTTGTTTTTCGCATACTATATACACGCCTGTGCAGTTGCCAGGTGTATACGTGTGTGTGTTGATGTTGCCCTTTGTATTGCACGTGTTCACGGGCCTTGAGGCAGGCTGGCGTCGAGCGCTCGATATTGCCAGTTGGGATGAAAGTTGACTCGAGTTTACGCATGCTAATGTGGGGTTGTTGTTGGAGCAGCCTGAGGGACTTGCCCTTCTCTCCGCCCCCCTTGTCTCCGAGCGGGGGAGTGCCCGATGATATGATACAACTTCGAAAACAAAGTGCAAACAACACTCGTCGACATCCAGCCCCTAACCAAGACACCGTCACAAGAGAGTATGCCGGACAATGACTTCCTCTTCGAATCCTCAGTTTGGCGAGACGATTACGTACGAATCGGACGAGTCCTATCTTGAATGTGGTAGGTGCGTGCGTGGAAAACTATTATTTCTACGAGTACTTTTTTGCGGTGCATGCGTCAAGTTTGAATAAAACGGGCCTTCCCTGTTTTATAAAATTATGAAATACGTCAGCTGTGAGTTCGACTGACTCCGTACTAGTTGATACTCAACTTTGTAAGCTGTGTAATACGTCTCGTCTGTATCGCATTTGTACTGAATTTTACAAGAGTATCAACTACTTAATCAGTCGAACCCACAGCTGACGTATTTCATAATTTTATAAAAGAGTGTTCATATGATAAGCCTAAGCCTGTCCCTGTTCACGAAAGGCACGAGCGGCGAGATCTCCATCATTCTCGCAGACTACTCACCAAACTGTCAAGGCGAACTTCACGACGATATTTATTTTACTAGTGTAGACGTATTTCGCAACTTGCAAAGTTCGCAGCTCAGAGCTGGTACCAGGTATGACGTACTTCATCATTTATTTTGTTAAAAAAAAACTGAGACGACGTTCAACGCGACGTTCTTCACGGCGTTTTATTAAAAACTAAAAAAGCACGCCAGCTGTGAGTTCAACCGGTCGGCAGATCGGTCGATACTGCACGCTACGTGAACCGTCCGCGCGTTTTCCATCATTCCCTCCGCGATCGACTACTGGCCGGTGACTCCCCTGTGGCGGATGCTACCTGGGTCGACGAGACGATAATAACTTACAGCAGGCTCGACTTCCAAATGATATGGGCCAGTACCATTTCGGTTTTTATAAAATTATGGAAGAAATACGTCAGCTGTGAGTTCGACTGATTAAGTAGTTGATACTCAACTGTGAGTTCGACTCCTCTTAGTACTGCAGTCCCGTTTTGGGGACAAATCACTTGGAATTAGAGTGGTTTGTCCCCAAATAGGGACTGCGGTACTAAAGGGGTTAAGTACCTGGTGGTTGATATTCAACTTTGCAAGCTGCGTATTACGGGGGTCCATAGTTAATAGGACCTATGGTATAAAAAATAAATAAAAACCTACCACTCTGACCCTAAATATAAGGACCATTTTGATTGAGCGATTATATGCTAACGGTACCTATATTTCGAGTCAGAGTGGTATATAGATACAACTGTAATTACGATTTTTGAGGTCGTTGTCACTTGCTAGCTCTTCGCAGACAGACCGACTGATAGACAGCTCTTCGCAAACAGCCCTTCTTCTTTGAAACAGCCAAACAGCCAAACAACCTTTCTTCTTTCTTCTTCGCCAAACAGCCAAACAACCTTTTCTTCTTTCTTCTTCCGCAAACTGCCAACCAATAGACAGCTCTTCGCACGGCGCCTAAAAGAGGCGTCTCGCCTTCGACGAACGGCATAGATAGGTGCAGCTGTCGGCGGCCAAGCTGCTGCTGTCGGTGGCGAAACCTGCTGGTGCTGCAACCCCCGCCTCTCCCTTCTCCACGCCCCCTAAGCTCACCTCCCCCTCGTCGAGAGGCGCGTGGTCCTCGCCCTCTGGCAAGAGAGCGGCAACGACAAAGACCGACCTGGTGCCGGCTGTTGTTTGCGACCAGTGCACGGACCAGCACTTGGTCAAGAACTCCGCGCCTGGTGGCAAAAACGTGACCTTCGCCACCTGCAAGGATCTCACGTGCGTGGTGGCGGGATCATCCTGACAGGGCAACCGACTGCGAGTTCTGTGCTCGCCCGATCAAGGAAGGGACTGTCTCGTACTCCCTCGAGACTGCTGACAGTGGTGAGTGTCTTACGTCTATTGTGCATGCTGTATGTTGCCAGTACGTTTTTTTGGGGTTTTCAATTGCCTTTTTGCATACAATCCGAAGTCAACGCGTTTTTTATTTTTTACTCATCCATGCTCGTTCTTTCCCCTTCGTGCGTTGCGTCGGCTCCTCTTACACACAGTGCACGCGAACGCGCACATGCACAACTGTTTGAGGGACGTAAACGAAGGAACAGAGGATTCAGCTGTCGCCGTCACCGCTGCACCGAATGACGTGAGTGCTGCTGCTACTGTGGTGCATTTTCGGTGCATGCACACGATTTCTGTGTGTACATGTTTTGGTGACCCCACGTACTCATTTTTTGCTCGTTTTCGGCTGCCGCTGCTGCTGCTGCTGCTGTCAGCGCCACGCCATGAGTGCTGCTGCTGCTGTGCACCTGCTTCTCCTATGCACTCGCTGCTGCTGTAGTGCTACTGCGTTGTTGCCGTGCTGTGCACCTGCTGCTCCTGTGCAATTGCTGCTGCTGTATGCAGTGCTGCTGCGTTGTTGCCGTGCATCATGCTGGAAGCGTACATATTTTCGGATCGTCAATTCCGTAGGTTTTGCGATGGCGGCATACCAGGGTACATGCTTTTTTTCTTCCTTATTTTCATATCGTTGCTATGCTGCTGCTGCTGCTGCTGCTGCTGCTGCTGCTGCTGCCAACGCTGCTGCCAACGCTGCCAACGCTGCGGCGATTCGTTGCAGCTTCTGCTGCTGCTAATGCTGTGGCTGCTTCTGCTGCTGCTGCTGCTAATGCTGCCGCAATATCCACTGAATGTTCGTATGTACTCGGATTACTGTTTTTCTTGGTCGTTTTTGTACTCAAATGGTTCCTTTTGGTACGTGAAAAAATATTTTTGTCGTTTTGCTCCTGCATTTTGCGTACGTACTGCAATTTCTCGTTTTTGGCTTTGTTATTTTCATATATATCGTTGCTATGCTGCTGCTGTGGTGCTGCTGCGTTGTTGCCGTACATCATGCTGCACTTGTGTGTGTACTTATTTCGGTATCGTCAATGAAATTCCGTAGGTTTTGTGATTGCGGCATACCAGGGTACATTTTTTTTTCTTCCTTATTTTTTCATATCGTTGCTATGCTGCTGCTGCCAACGCGGATTATTGTTTTTATTGGCCATTTTTGTACCCAAATGGTTTTTTTGATACGTAAAAAAAATATTTTGGTCGTTTTGCTCCTGCATTTTGCGTACGTACTACTTTTTCTCGTATTTCGTATTGTTGCTAATATGCTGCTGCTGCGTTGATGCCGTACAGCATGCGGAGGTGGGTCTATAGTGAGGTACCAAAAATACTTTTCGGACGGCCTCGGGGTACATACTTTTTTTCTCCCTTCTTTTCATATCGTTGCTATGCTGCTGCTGCCAACGCTGTGGTCATCCGTTGCTGCTTCTGCTGCTGCTTCTGCTGCTGCTGCTTGCTTCTGCTGCTGCTGCTTCTGCTGCTGCTGCTCTGCTTTTGGTGCTGCCGCAATATTCACTGAATGTTTGTATGTACTCGGATAATTGTGTTTCCTGGTCGTTTTGTGGCGCTGCTGCGTTGTTGCCGTACATCATGCTGGACATGATTTGTGTGTATATTACACTTAAACTTGTGCGTGTGTACATATTTCTGTATCGTCAATGTTTTTTTTTGTGGTGCTGCTGCGTTGTTGCCGTACATCATGCTGGACGTGATTTGTGTGTGTACTGTACTACACTTGTGTGTCTACATATTTCTGTATCGTCAATGAAATTACGTACTTGCTGCTGCTGCTGCTGCCGTTGTATAGCAAGCGATTACGTGCTGCTGTTGTGCCGCTGTAGAGTAGTACAAATAATGAACTCTGCTCCCCCCCCCCCCCCCCTTCCCCCTCCCCCGCCATTCCCTGCACGCCACTCCCGCCCCGCGCACCCTATATGTTTACTTCGACCAGGTCCGTGGCAAGTGCTACAACTGCCGCCTGACGGACTCCACCATCAAAGACGGAGACATCATCATCAAGCGCAAAAAGACTCCCTTCCATTTCGCCTGCTCCAAGGCTTCGCGGCATGCCGAAGCAGTACGCCAAGCAGATTGTCGCCATCCAGGACGAACGAAAGGAAACAAATTGTTTCCCACATTTCCCAAAATCACGATTATTTCTTCCTACACATATCCAACGGGTTCAACAGCGAACAGATCCACATTCTGGGCCTCCCGCCTCGTTACTACAGCATCCTGGAAGACTATTTACATATAATGTCTCATCCAAACTCCCATGCTGGCTACATCGAAATCGCGGCCGCCCAGCAACTATACAACATTTCCATAACCGTTGTCGTTGCCGGCACTGCTGCTTTCTCTCCTGTCCCAAACCTTCCTTTAAACAACAGCCTGTATATTGTATATCATCCACATGCCAAGCACTACTCCACTCTCTCCCCACACTGATGAAATATGTTATTCTTATTATTAGACGAATGTCATTCTTACTCTTGCGTCACCCGGTCTTACGTTTCACATTATATTAATAAATAAACGCGATTATTACATCCTTCACCGTTTCTTACACAAATACATTTAGTTTGGTTGGCTTTGGGCTATGTCGCCAATTAATTGCAGTTATATGTACACGAAACGACGGAATACCCACTCCGAAGGAAAGCCTTGTATATACGTAGCCTTTTGTTTTGCCTGGAGTTTTGAAATAAATAAATTTTCATGTTCAAATCAAACAGTCTTTGTGGTATAGACAGGACCAGAAGGTGACTGGTGGGACGGATATTTATTAGTTGACGGATTGGCGAATTAAGAGTACGTGGTGCACTGTGATGCGGAGCCCGCTCTAGGGTAGTGGTAAGGGTAGTGGCAAGGGACGCAGGTTGTTCTGGCAGCTGGAAAGCAGTGCTTCGCTTCTTCTGATTTAGATCTTCTGATTGATGGCGAGAGCTGAGGAGGTGCTCTGGTAGAGAAGTGAGAGGTAGGGGGGCGGGACTCGACGCCCAGATATACTCGTCCCACCCCACGCCACAAGCTCTCCTAAATTCCTCTTATCTGATGTACGCCTACAGAACTTTCCTATGGCTACCAATCGTTCTTCTGCTAATATAAGAATATCTCACTTTGTGGTCCTATCTGCGCTAAGGAACATTACTCTCGTCTAAGGGGTTTTCTGCCCTAGGGAACATTCCTAAGAGAACGTTACTCTCAACTAACGGAATATCCGCCGGGTTAATCCATTCTTTGGAAACGTATTCGTGCGACTACAAGACTGCAACGTATTATCTATATCTATAGCCCATGAATACTCTACTCATATCACATTAGCCCACCCTGAATAGTCGTATATGCAGACCACAAGATGGTCGGAGGGTGATGACAAAGTTCATCCCGAACGGCCAGAAAAAGGTGGTCGAAGATGCGGCTATTCGAAACAAAAGAAATGAGGCTATAGATCCCCCCACACCTCGTAATAAACCCCAAACACTACGAAGAGGGGGTGTTCGCTTCGAACAACCACGGAAAGGGAGACTAAAGGAGAGAGAGACACCGAACTCATAGCAGAGGCGAAAGGAAAAATCACCCAAAATGAAAACAAAGAAAGACGAACGCAAAATGAGGCAGAAAGCGAAGCGAAGGCCGAAGAAGAAAACGAAGACCCAAATGAAGGCAAAAGAAGGACGTACAAGCGTTTCACTGGAGCCATTGTCTGGGGCCCAAGGAAGTACGAAAGGGTTGTACACTGAACCGGGTTGGCGAACGAGGAAACTCTAAAAAGGAGACAGCGATCACAATTCAAAAACATATATATAGGTATATATCCGCTAGGCCCCATGCCTTGTCTTGTGGCGAAGGTCCTAACATGGTAGTCATCATGCGAGACAGAAGGGACACAGCTAAAGTGCTATGAGGGCTGCGTGTACTAGGGACTACTAAAACCGAGAGACGCAACAAGCAACGCGGCGTCTCGGAGACCTGTCCGTGGTGTGAACAAAACCAGCAAACGTAGCAAGGTAGCCAACTCAACGAAAACAAACTCAAAGACGGCGGCGGCAAGAAAATCGCAAGAAAATCCGCAAGAAAATCGGCCTAATGCGTGCAGTTCGAAGTTGTAGATAGCGCGGGGCCCAAAAACTAGCGTGTGCAACTCGGTCAACCGGGGCGACATTAAACGTGGTGTCGTTTGCCAGAGGACAGAGGGGGTGTGCGGGATACCGGACAAGAAAGAAAGAAGAAGAAAAGGGAAAGAGAAAACGAAATACCATCGGGACCAGAAAACAGACAAAAAGCTGGACACAGGTCAGGAGAAATCGATCGTGTCCGAACCGCTTATGTATGGCCGATAACTCAGCGGCCTTCCGGGGCGGCAATGCTATCGGGACCCTACTTGTCAAACATGGAAGAAACACGGGTGAGCTGGAAGCTCGATATAGTCTTAGCTCGAGGATCGTCTGAAACACGGGTCGGCGGAAGTCGACTAAGGTCAGAGCACAGCTCAGGCTACAACACGATTTTACCTCGGCGTGATATCGCCGATGATTGGCTGTAGGCTAGTGGAGTACAAACACAAATGCAAATGAAGGTATCGCTACGAGTCAGTGGCCTGAACGTAAGGAGGTTACACGGAGCCGTTGACGATAAGAAGAAAAACAAACGGGGGGGGTGGGGGGGGGGGACGATGATGCTCCCAAACACACCCCAAAAAAAAGAAACATACACGGCCTCGGATCGGTAGCCAACACGGGGTCGGTCAAGCGATACCGGTGGCGGTAGATGGAAGCAAACACTCCCAAGAAGATGACTGCTGATGACTATTGAAGACTAACCCTGAAGAACTACTCTTAAGATATTGTAGACTAACCAGAACCAAATACCCAGAACTACCGAAATACTAAACTAAGGCTAACCAGGGGGGGGAGTGGAAACGGTGGGGGTTCCGCGGGACACATCAGAGTTCCGCAGCACCCCACGTGCTAGGCTCCCATTCCCATGGCGTTGAAGACACCACGATCCGTATACGGCGTTTCGTGCTGTAGTGTAGCGGGCGGGTTGGAGGTCGATCTTGATCGGGCCGGGGTCGTCCAGGAACCGGACGATGTAGGAGCTTCCCGGTCAAGACTCCGGCGGAGTTCCCGAAGAGGCGTCAGGGGGTGAGCTGTGAGCGACCTTGCCCAGCCACCAAAGGCCGTCGCGCGCCTTGTACCATATGTGTGCTCCGGAGGGTAGGATGGTGGTGCTGAAGTTGTGGAGCCAAAGGCTGCGGGAGACCAAGGCGTAGCCTGGGGCGAGGAAGATTTGTCCTTGAGATCGGGTCAGTTCGCGGTGAGCGGCGCCGATGCGCATCTGGCGGTAGAGGCGGTTCGTCTGGCGGTGCTGGGTTGGTGATCGTGACCAGTAAAGTAGGCTGTGGCACCGGAAGTGTTGAAGGTCCAGCTCGCGTTCCCAAGAGGGGCTGAGAAGTCCAGTCCAGTGAGTCTCGTGCAGAACGGCGATGACCCCGCCGCGGCCGCGTACGAGTTGATGGCCAGTGATCTGCTCGACCTCGAGGCGTTCCGGTGGAGGAGTGACGTTGTCGACGGTGACGTGGTAAGGGGGGGACTTGGCGGCAGAAGCTATGAGCACGTATGTAGTAAGGTCCGCGGGCAGATGCTTGGGGATGTCGCTGGTGTCGTCGGGGTTCCGGCAAGGTTTGCATCGTTGGACAGAGACGCGTGGCTTGGAGTCCCGTCCCGGGAGGTCGGATGGAAGGTCGAGGAAAAGTAGCTTGTCGTGAAGGGGGCGATTGTCGGAGGTGTTTGAGGCGGGCGTCGGCCCTACGGCGAGGACCTTGAAGGGGCCATTCCAGTTCAGGGAAAGCTTCGTCTTGAGGACGGTTGCGTCGGTGCCCTTTTTGACGCCTTGGCGGATGGTTGAGGCGGAGTTGTAGACCCAAACCCAGCCGCCTACGGTGAAGGGGGGGGATGCTAGGAGGGCGGCCATGATGGGCGCGTTGCGGCGCTGTAGACGCGAGACGGTGAGTCGGTGTGGTTCGCGGACGAGGGAATAGGCGCGTCGTTGTCGGTCGGTGGCGAGGTTGATGTAAACCAGGTGATCGCGGTCCAAGTTTTGGTGACCGCCGATGCTGTCGGGTTCGAAGACCGAGAGCGGGAGGCGAGGAAGGCGGCCCCATGTGGATTTTGTTAGGTGCAAGCCCTGTGGCGGCGTTCACGGAATTGTTGTAGGCCGACGACACGTGTGGGAGCAGCACGTCCCAGTCGGTCTGCTGTTCGTTGCCAACCATAGAGAGCATTTGGGCCAGCACGTGGTTGACGCGCTCGACGCCGTCGTTGGTGCAGGGGTGGTAGGAGCTGGTGTTGACCTTGTGGACGTCAAGGCGTTCGTAGACGATGTTCGCAAGCTTGGAGGTGAAGTGTAGTCCGTTGTCGGAGAGAAGTGTAACCGGGCACCCCCAGAGAGGGATGTACTCGTTCAGGAAGATGTCGGCAGTGCCGGCGGCCGTGAACTGCGCCGCTGAAACGGCATACATATCGGCGCGGCGGCTGAAGCGGTCTGTGAAGAGGAGGATGTGGACGTTCCCGCGCGGCGTGAGCGGCAGGGGCCCGAAGTAGTCGACGCTGACGGTGATGCCAGGCCCGTTGGGCAAAGGAAGAGAAAGGATGGGCCAACGAATGGTGTGCCGGGAGGTCTTCCGCGCCTGGCATTGAAGGTAACGGCGGATCCACCAGCGGACGGAAGCGTCCATGCCAATCCACCAAAAGAAACGTGCCAACATACGGACCGTTCGGGTGACTCCCAGGTGTAGAGAGGTGGTGGCGTGGCATGTGTTCAGCACCCAAGGGCGCATTAACATTGGCACGTAGACGCGTGGGGTAGAGGGGGCGGGTGGTGGTAGGCTGTTCCCGGATGAGGTTGTGGGTGGTCGTTGAACCAGGAGGGTGGTTTCGTCGTCGGTACGGTGTAGCTTGCTTTTGGAGGCAAGAGTGAGGACGTCCGAAAGTTGTGGGCGCCGGGCCGGGGGGATGAAGTCCAGGAGGTCGTGCGGCGTGGGGCTGGGGGAGTCCAACGACAGGAAGCAGATGGTGGCGCAGCACAGGGGCTCCGCGCGTTGTTCTCGCGCCCAGTCTTTGTAGGTGTAGCGCTCGACGTAGGCGAGGAGGTAGGGGTCGTCATCGGGTTCGACGACGGGCTCAAGAAGGGGCACTACCGGTGGTGTTGGTGCCGGCGGAGAGGGCGTTGTTGAGGGGGTCGATCTTTGCGTAGTGGGCGCCAATGGCTTGGGTGGCGGTCGGCGTCCAAACCGGTAGTTGGCTGTAGGCCGAGGGGTTCCCGCGGCAGTGGCGACGCGATGGCGGGTCCGAGAAGATATCAGACCTGGAAGGGCTGGTGTCGTGGCGCCAATGGTGGGCGGCGGAGAGACGACGGACGGCATGGAAGCCGAGCCTGGAGGAGCTCCGGTGTTCACGGCGGCATTCTCGGTGCCGGCAAGCTGTCCGGTGGTGGAGTCGCTTGTCGCAATAGGCCCGATGAAGGTGTGGGTTGCGGGGGGAAAGGGTGGGGTGCTCCATACGTGGTCCGAGTAGGCGAAAATCGCGGAAGTCGTCGTCAGTGAAGGGGAGCGGCTGGACGGTCGGGATGGGTCTGGAAGGGGCGGACACGAGCCCACCCAAGCCGATACCCGGGGTGGAAGGGTCGTTCGGCGCGAAGCCGCAGGGGCGGATGAGGTAGATGCCGACGGTGTCGGGGCCAGTGAGGCGGTTGCGTCCGGTGCGGTCGGCGTCGGTGGCTGGTTGAGGAAGCCGGGAGAGGAAGTCGGCGTTGTCGTTGGCCGTGCCCTTCCGGTACTCCAGCGTGTAGGTGTACGCTGAAAGGAGCTCGAACCGTTGGGCTGTCCGGGGGTACGGTGATCTTGAACGGCATGAGCGAGCACGAGCCGAAGTCAGTCTTGGTGGTGGAGAAGACGTCCTGGAATTCGCAGAGGACGTCTCCCAGGTTGTTGATCACCGACGGGGTTCATCTAGAACCGTGCAAGTCGAAGTTGACGTCGCGTAGGTGTAACGGCAGACGTTCCCAGAGGTCGAGGAAGCTTTCCCGTTGGTCGGCGTTGAGGCGTGCAAGAAGTTGTGGGCACGGGGCTTTTGGTGCGGTAGGAGAGTCGTCTGTCGATGGGCTCTGGTCGGCCACGCGGATGTTGTCGTGGAGGGCATGTACATCCGGAATCGGAGGGGGATGGGGAGGGGCCAAGGAAGGGTGTCCAAGGGTGGAAAGTGGTGCCTGTACCAGTGGGGAGCAGGAGGTTCCGAGGAGGTCGCCCGGCTCGAGATCGGTAGATCCAGATAGTGGGACCGTTAGGTATTCGTCGGAGACGAAAATGGCCGGGTCGGACAGGGGGTTCTCGCGGGGGAGCATGTTCACCATGTAGTTCCCGGTAAATGCTGGAGCGCCTGACTGACGCGCCAGGTTGACCTTGACGAGCTTGGGGGTGGAGGAAAGCGAAATAGCTTTGTTGCCGGCGAATCGGAGGGGGTAGACGTCGTCAGTGGAACGATCGTTGGAAATGAATGCAGAGGCTCCGTTGGGGTCATGGTGGTTCAAGGAGAGCTCACCGCGGGTTCGCCGGGGAGGTTGGTGGGTGGGGGTGGGCTGTTGCTGGAGCGTGGTATACGAGCGTTGCTCGAAGCGCATCCAGCTGTCTCGTCCCAGAAGGATGGGGGGCTGCATGGTTCCTGCAGGAACTACGCAGGCCCATACTGCCAGGGCAGCAGTGGGGGACTGGAGGCGCATAAACTGGATGCTTAAGCGGATGGAGACGGAGGTGGAGAGGTAGGCGGTTGCCATGGAGGGGTCGGGCTTGTTTCGTGGATGCCGTCGGCTGTGGGGGAAACCCGGGTGGAGTCGGTGGGGGCGGGTGTTGGCTCCGGGTCGTGAAGATGGGGAGGAAATGGAGGCTGGGCGGAGCGATTGGCGCCGAGGTTTGCTCGAACGTCCATCAGTATCCTGCCCAGCAGATTCCGACCACGCCAACGCGTCGGGTCACAGGCGTCCGGATGGTCGGCCTTGAAGCCTATGCCCCAGATGAGGTCGTGTGGGCTGGCCTCGGCGATGTGCTTGTCGCCGGTTGCTATTAGCTCCTCCCGTAGCTCCGGTTGTTGGCGGAACTTGGAGAAGTTAATGTAGATGGCGATGGTGTAGCGGTGTCGCTCCCAGACCATTTCGTCGAAGTCGGAAACGGTTCGCCCAAGTGCTTTTAGGCGGGCCGGGTCGCGGGTCGCTTTGATGCGGCGCTCAGTTGTGATGTCCCCGAAGAGCGCGGCCTTCTGCGCCATCATCATCTGCTCAGCGCAGTTGTATGTGAAGCCATCGTGTTCGATGTCGCACAGGTACCACTGCGAAAAGACCGAAGAGGGGTCCCAGAAGAAGTGGAAAGATGAGGCGGCCTCTGCGGTGACGTGTGCAGTTGATGGCGTCTTTTGTGTTGGGGGTGGGGGGCGACGATAATCTTTCCTATCGCCGCCTGGCGTCGACGGAGGTAGAGTCAGCAACGATCGAGCGGTGCTGACCGGAATCTCCGTGTTCGCGGGGGGGGGGAATTGCTCGGCAAAGCCGAGGTACCGGGGCGGTCCTCGCCGGGGCTTATAAGCCGGGCGGGACGACCCTCAAGCGCCCTATCGTCCAACTTTTGGAGAACAGGGGCATACTCGCTAGGGGATGCCACACCTGGGGTCCGTGTCCACGCTTTGCGCGAAGCAGGCGAGGAGGACGGGTCAGGGGGCTCAGGGCAGACCCTGGTCGACGTTGGTCGCGAGTCTTCCGTATTCAAAACGGGACTGTCCCTCGAGCTCAGGGACAGCGGTGGTGTCAACACCGTGGCAGCTGGAAGAAGCCCGTCGTTCGCGGGTTCAACGCTGTCACAAGAAATACGCGCATGCTGGAACATGCGCGTATGGAGCGGCCTTGATGAGGCAGGCTCAGGGGGCGGTGGCCCGGTAGACGAAACAGTAGTTTCGTGTGAACGAAACAGTAGTTTCGTGTGAACCGGAACCGCTGGTAGCCGTAATCGTCGAGACGCTTCCCAGGGTAGCAATGTCTGGGGTCTCGGCAATAGTCGGCAAGCAGCGTTGCTCACCGTCAGAAGACGTCGAGTGGAGCATCCCGGTGGGGCTCGGCGTCTTGGCCTCCTCCCGCCCACACCTCAAGGCAATCACTTGGGCAAGATGATCAGTGCTTGAACAAGTGGCTGTGATATGGGCTGGGGTAGGGGGGGGGCATTGGAGGGCAGGGGTCGGGGAGGCGTGATGCACGTAATTTACTCGTGCGTCCTGGGAGCCTCGGGTGCTCGCAGTAGATGCTGTTGGTGGAGATGCGGCAGTTGCTCCACCATCGGCTTGTCAGTTGGTGCGGAAGGTTCCCGGCTGCCGTTGGTTCGGGTGGGTACCCGAGTTGGTGCTGCCCATCCGCATGTTCGCGGGGGCGGCAGGTGCGGAAGTATTGGTCGCAGGGGTATGTCAACGCGGAAGACGAGGGGGCAGGCTCGATGCGTTGTTGTTGGAACTGTTGCCCTGGCGACTGTCGGTTGCCGTTGTCGTATGACTGGCCGTTGTTGTGGCGCCAGTTGTCGGAGCGCCCGTTGTTGCCGCGGTAGTTGCGGGAGTGGTTCTGGTTGGAGCGGTTGCTGTTGTAGTTTCCGCTGCGGTTGTTGTTGTTGTTGCCTCGACGGTTGTTGTTGTCGTAGCGGTTGGAGTTTCGCTCCAGGTTGTGCTCGTAGTGTCCACGGCGATATAAGAGCATCCTCTGCTGCCATTGGTGCTAGGCGTGTCCGACTACCGGGCTGAGGATGCCGAACGTGTTGCGAAGCGCAGGGGGCAGGTCTTCATACTATGTCCGTGCCATTGCAGTTGGGGCAGTGGTCACCGTGAGCTCGTAGAGCTTGGGCGTGGGACACCACGACGTTCCGCCTCCGTCGTGGGCTCCGTGTTGGCTCTCGTCATCAGGCTGCGCGCTCGTGAGGAGCGGGGCGCTGTCGTCGTAGGGGGCGGCGCTGTCGAGGTGGGAAGGGGCGGTGTCGCCGGCGATGGCATGTCCGTCGTGGGGCGGGTGGTTGAGGGTGTTGGGGGAGCGGGTCGAGACGGTTGGGTTCCACACGTAGCCGCGGCCGGCGTTCGAGTGAAAATACCGTGGCTCGAGTAAACGGGTATGGGCGGCCCCGATGAACTCGGAAGAAACACCCTCGGTGGCGGCGCGGGCCAGAACGAAAGTGATCGACGGGTTACAGTCGGGTGTGAAGAGCTGCCATACACGGTGTACCTCTAGCGAGACATCCGAGGCCGTCGCGTCGCGTGTACTCTGCATCCAGCGGAGCTTAGCGTCGAGGAAGACCCAGTCATTGGGCTCAAAGCCGAACGTCTGCGGGTGCCGGTGCCCAGTGGGTATGGGGGTTGGCAAGGGTTGGGCCGGTAGTGGTGCCTGGGACATTATGGTCCCAGTTTGGTTTTTGGGAGGCTGGGAGGTGGTGGTCCTAGACATCGCGGCGGACGTATAGGGTGCCCATGGTGAGGAGCGAACGGCTGCGATTGGGCCGTGGTGGCCGCGGTCGCAGCTGTAGTCCCATAGGTGGAGTCGAAAGGGTTCGAGTAAGGGGTGGGGGACGGCGGTAACACGAGTAGGAGGTCAGCGTCCTCTTTCGCGAGAAGGAGGAGCTGCTCGTGGTGGGCTTTGAGGGCCGTGGGATCGCCTTGGTAACGCCCCGGATTGCGAGCCAGGGTGGAGGTTTCCTGTGCAGAGACCTCCGGGTTGATGGTAGGCCCGGCACTGGTCGTGCCTGCTCCCATTGGAGAAGATCCCGGTGTGGTGGGGTGTAGCGTGAAGTCGCTCAGAATGGTTTCGAAGCCAGGGGTGTCGTCGTCGGTAGCGCGAAAGGCCCTTGCGGCATACCTCGCCTCGCGGGAGTTGGTGGCGTCGGGGGAGTGGGCGCCGGGAATGTTGGTGGAGGAAGCTTTCTCGGCCATGTTTAGGCGGGTGGAACGCTTGCACTGGGGCGGGAAAAGGTTTGGTGGAAGATGGAGAGGGCGGGTGGATCCAGGCTTGGATCAGGGTAGGCGGCTACAATACCAACAAACCGATCTAGGAGAGAGAAAGGAGTGACGGTAAGGACGTACGATAGGGGGTGTTGAGGTTGTGCGTGCCACGATTTTAGTGCCCGTCGAAGGATATTTTTATAGTTGAGGGCATCTAACTAGCGCCAGGCGCCTCGCGTTTGATTGACGGTAGTCGCGCCGGGGTCACTCAAGTGATATCAGTTGAACAGAATTGAACATAACTCCGTCTGAAATGCCCAAAGTTCGTAATGATAACAGGGCGTGACGCTTACTGAGCGTGGGCAGTGCAAGACCTTTCGTTGGGATACAAATAAGAGTACCCGTAAAGAAAATGTGAAGGTTGAGTCGGGGAAAACAAAAAATGCAGCATGCCGGCACTATTTAGTAGCTGCACAGAATATCGGGCGATTCCCTAAACGGTGGGCAGCTTGTCGTTCCGTGGCAAAACAGACAGCAACCGGTGCATTTCGGGGCGTCGCGAGGTCCGACACGATGTGAGATACGTAGGGTATCGTAGAGGTAACACAAGTGGAAAACAAAAAATAAATAAATAGACCCCGGTACGTAAAAATGTGGAAAAGGGTATCATTCGGCTCCTGTGGGGAGGTCCAATACTCTAATCCGCCGCGAAAAGTTGTATATTATTTTGTTTAATTTGGCCAGCATTTAGTTCATCTCTTTGGAACTGGTCACTGCCCGGCTGTTTTTGTGAGAAGCTGGACAAACAAGGGATAAACAGATGATATGTTACTCGTTTGTGTAACCTTTGTAGTGTTACAGTTCTAGGCAGCCTGTACCCTGCATATTTGTAAAAGCGGGTGGGGATGGGATGCGCTGGAAAATAACACTTGTAACAAACTTGAACAGTGTCTACCCTGCTTTGGCTAAAAAGTGGAGAAGAAAAAAAATAAGAGAAAACAAAAACAAAAGTCGAAAGCGAAACGGGAAAGGGAGGGAAAACAAACACGACCAAACAAAATATTCGGACCAGATCAGGTATCGTACATTCTGTTAATGTAGTACAGCTGGGGGGGGGTAGACGTAAACAGCAGTAGTCAGACAAGGTTGGGCGCCATAAAGCCTCGTTGTATCGTTAACGCTGAAGATCGTGCACGTAGGCAGCTTATACCTTATTTCTGGTGTAAAACTGAGAAATTTAGATGCACACAGGCAGCCGTGGGACAAGGTTCAGCATCATAAAGCTGTGTTATGTCGTTAACGCTGGGAAACGTGCACGTAAAGAGCAGCAGTAAAATAAAATAAAACAAAAAAAATGGAAATAATGGCCGTTGTTTGTATCCTACAGGCTGTGGGGGTGGGGCAAAAAAGGTAGCAGAAATCTGGGCGATTTCGGCAACATGCGCCCTGTTTTTATAGTAAAGGCGCCGCAGGAGGTGCATCATGCCGCTTGTTCTGTACCTCGTAGGGTAGAAGCAGCGTAAGGATGGGCCAATCTGCACATATGTACGCTGGTCCCAAAAGAGCTATTAATACTACGTGCAACCATATAAGATTCGTCTGCGAGTATATGCGTTCCTATACGATGGATGTGCGACTCCATCACATCGAGACGGGGGGACCGACCCAATTGTGCATCGTTTGGCTACTTAAATATATGGTAGGGAACGAGGGGGGGTTCACGGGAATTTTCGCTACTACATACGTAATATTATTACTACGTACCATGGTACCACTATTCACTATTTGTACCTCGCTCGTATACCAGTCTCTGTAGGCCAGTATAAGCCGGCGTCCCCGGTGGCTTGGTAGGTGGTCCGCGAGCCTATCAAGATCAATTTCGTGAGTTCGAGTCTCACCGAGTGCATGCTCATAGGGACTTTTTCTTGCAAAAGATTGATTAGCGGAAAGCGCGAGAGCGTGAGTTAGCTGTACATTCGATAAAAATCGACGAGCAGTGGGAATGCTGAACCCTATGCGCGATAAAAACTAAAGGCACGTACCGGGGGGGAGAAGGGACGACACCTGTGACCACGGCTTGTCCAGAAGATCGTCGAGGGTAAAACCTCTTATGAGTGGGCTGGAAAGTAAAAGTGATGATTAAAAAAAAAAAAAAAAAAAAAAAAAAAAAAAAAAATATGGTTTGAAATCCGGTAACCAAAGGGCATGAAAAAAAATAATAATAAAAAATATATATATGATTCTTCTCGCTATCAGGGGGTCGCAAGTGAGGTCAGTCAATACGTATACCATTGCTCGTATCAGGTAAAAAAAAAAATAGTAATAATAATAATGGCTTCTCAAGAACTCGCAGGCGAATATTCCATGCGATGGGTACAAGCGGATACAATTCGCAATTATGGTCGAGACGTTTGTCTGCATACAGATGCGTATACTAGTAAGTCACACCACCGGCATACATATCACGTACCAAAGAATAAGGTGTCGGTACTGCTGCGTGTTTGTCCTATATCAGTACGATAGCAGCTTCTTTGTAGTCGTGGTAAGGGTCAAATCCCATACAACACGGGTATAAACCGGAAGATGCAGACAAAATGTCTGCGGGCAAGAATGTGCCAGTAGTTCCACCTACAGTAGTACTTACTACGTGCATTCCCTGTGAAAGGGCGGGCATATCGAGGCGGAGGGGTACAAAGGAAAACGCTGCTTGGTTTGTGCGATGAGCACGAGGTCATTTGCGGGGTCTCCAGGTGCATTCAACCACGTGGTGTCACGTATCGTGGAGGATATCGACCTCGTCATTCCACGGCGGAGACGGGGTATAGGGAGCGGAAAAACAAACCTCGATCATACTGCTAATAGCACTGTTAATAGCACCAATCAATACTTACGAACAACAGAGCTTGTTGTACGTACTTGCACGTTCGATTTGACGGTGCCTGATAAGAGGGAAGAAGCGTCTACTCACCTATACTGGTATACTGGGGGGGGAGAAGCGTCTACTTATGCCACTAGGCAGCTTGTCACGCTCTACACTATAAACGCACTCAGTAACGCGGGTTCGTAAAATAAAAAGAAGAAAAAAACGAAAGAAAAGAGAGAGCAAGAAGAACGAAAGAAACGAGAAACAGGGAACATAAACAAAAATAAATAAATAAAAAGTTGACTTCAAAACCAGATGCCTCCCGGATAGGGATGGCTCACATGATCGTGAGAAGATCTAGAAGAAGCACTGCAGTCCCAAGCTTGGCCAGAACATTCGTTGGATGCGACGACGTCAGATGTGATGCGGAGCCCGCTCTAGGGTAGTGGTAAGGGTAGTGGCAAGGGACGCAGGTTGTTCTGGCAGCTGGAAAGCAGTGCTTCGCTTCTTCTGATTTAGATCTTCTGATTGATGGCGAGAGCTGAGGAGGTGCTCTGGTAGAGAAGTGAGAGGTAGGGGGGCGGGACTCGACGCCCAGATATACTCGTCCCACCCCACGCCACAAGCTCTCCTAAATTCCTCTTATCTGATGTACGCCTACAGAACTTTCCTATGGCTACCAATCGTTCTTCTGCTAATATAAGAATATCTCACTTTGTGGTCCTATCTGCGCTAAGGAACATTACTCTCGTCTAAGGGGTTTTCTGCCCTAGGGAACATTCCTAAGAGAACGTTACTCTCAACTAACGGAATATCCGCCGGGTTAATCCATTCTTTGGAAACGTATTCGTGAGACTACAAGACTGCAACGTATTATCTATATCTATAGCCCATGAATACTCTACTCATATCACAGCACCTTGAGAGGTGTATTGCAGATGCAGCGGTATTGGTGGATACTGATTTCATTGAGTTTGGCAGGGATTTGTCTTTGTACTGCGGTCTATTGGTTGCAGAACAAGGGAGGGTATGCTTATTCTTGATGGGTTGTTCTACCACCAATATTGTATTTCCGAACTTGATGGGTGATTGAAATCTTGTTCGCGAGTTGGAGGATGAAAAATTGTGGATATGATTATTCATGATTAAGGGTGATGAAAATCTCGGTTCACGAGTGGGAAGGTGAAGTATTTCAGGGAACAAGGATAGCTAGTGAACTGAACCAGAAACAGGGAGTGATTTTCTTTTTGGTTCAGACACAAAACGGATATTGTTTCGGGAATAGTAAGCGCCGGGCAAACTCTATGGGGAAATATATTTGGTATCTCGCGTTAGCTACGATCTGATAATTTGTGGCGGGAGTAGGGGGCACAGGGAGATGTGTGTCTCGGGGAATGGGGTTCCTCGCGAGTTCTATCATTTAGCTATCTCTATGATTGTTTTGTTTTTACGGCATTGAGCTGTTGCAAAGGAGATCTGCAATAGTTTAATACGGAGGAAGAGGTTTTTGCTTGTAAGGGCCACTCCTAACGAACAAAAAAAAATCACGATTCGTGATATTTTTGTCGTGAATCGTGATTTTTTTGTCGTGAATCACGACAAAAAAAATCACGATTCACGACACCAATTTTTTTAGCTTTTCCCTAAAAAAAACAAAATCACGATTCGTGACATTTGACGTGTCTCAAAATACGCCTGATCAAGGCACTACGCAACCCACGTGCACCAACGGTATCCGATGGGCGGCATAGGGGCATGGCAGACTCTGCTTCGTACGCCGCTTGTGGACAACGGGCGGCTGCCCAAAGATACGGCTGGGCGCGGGCTAACGAGGAGGTTGTGGCCTCGAAATTTCCAGGAGGAGGAGCCACTGCTGGAAGACAAAAGCGAAAATGACCTGGGGATGTCACAGGCCAGGCGGGGCAGACGGTCAGCGAGATGGAATCTCGCGAAACGAGCTTGGCCGACGGCCGGTGAAGTTGGAATCTCGCAGGCTGGGTCAGGCTTCGGCCCGCGATTCGAGTATGTCACGGGCTGGGCCAGGTGCGGACGGCCCAGCCCGGCCTGGCCGTGCCCCACTCTCGAGAGTTTGCTCCACACCCCCAAAAAACGTTGGGTTTGAAATATCAGAACTTTAACTATTTGAAAATATCACGAAACGCGACGTTTTTCGGCTTTTTTCGTTAGAACTGAAATGTCACGGATCGTGATCTTTTGGCATGCCTAAAAATCACGAATCGTGATTTTTTTTCGGTTCGTTAGGAATGGCCCTAAGGTACAGGTTTCCTCTTGAAATATTTTAGTTGGTTTTTGATCATGGAGATGAGTTTTGTTCTGTTATCTTGAATTGTCATTGCTGTTTTGCTGAAAAAGCAGGGAGTGTGTTCGAATGTGCTTGTATTTACCTATTATTACTAACAATATTTGGTCCTATGTACTATGCCCCCCCGTAGTGTGTGTGTGTTCTTCACATTAAACCGTTCTTCCACTCGTCGACATCCAGCAAGCCCAGTGTCCGTGCTGATTCTTCACCCTAGAAAGATACGAGCTCTGTGGTCACAGACTACGACACAGGGGTAACACACCGTAATGCATTCATAGCCTACGCAATACCATGCCTTCGCACTAGGTGCGGCCGACACAACGTACATACACACGCCAGCAACCAAAATACACCACAAAGAAAGAAAAGAGAAGCAACGAAGAAACCAAACCGAAAAACAAAAACAAAAAGAAGAATCCCAAATAAATAGTATTTTAATAGTACGTCTCACCAGTCTATGTGATATACACCGGCGTCCCCGGTGCCTTGGTAGGTGGTCCGCGAGCCTATCAAGATCAATTTCGTGAGTTCGAGTCTCACCGAGTGCATACTCCTAGGGACTTTTTCTTGCATAAAATTGATTAGCGGAAAGCGCGAGAGCGTGAGTTAGCTGTACATTCGATGAAAATCGACGAGCAGTGGGAATGCTGAACCCTATGCGCGATAAAAATTAAAGGCACGTACCGGGGGGGAGAAGGGACGACACCTGTGACCACGGCTTGTCCAGACGATTGTCGAGGGTAAAACCTCCTACGAGTGGGCTGGAAAGTAAAAGTGATGATGAAAAAAAAAAAAAAAAAAAAAAAAAAAAAAAAATATTCCATTTTTTTGTTTAACTAAAAGGATAGCCAGTTCAACCGGAGAGAATAATAATAGTCTAACCGTAACTACCTGCCTGACAGACCGTATGTATGAATAATGCATAAACAACACTACTGGTAATTTATTGCTGGCTGTTCGGTGAGACAAGATATGTCGAACATGGTGCAGGCAGTGGTTTGCAGCGGCGCTCTATAGCTGACACGCACAACAGCGAGCCGGAGGCTGGAGGCTGGAGACCAGGGATTAAAAAAGTGAGTCCCTACCGATTCGTCGAGCACCTACGTGTCTCAGAGCTGCAGCTAGCTGTGCTGCTGCTTGTAACAGTTGCAGTTGACAAAAAATCCCCGCGAGCGCGCAGGTACCTAATTTTTTTAAAGCTCTGTGATAACTTATTTGCTTGTTGTCGCTACATACGTGAGTACGTGTGGCTGCTGTGGCTGCTGTGGCTGCTGTGCCCGCTGGTGTCCCTCTTAAGCGACGCAGAGCGCACAAGCAGCGAGCGCTGACGGCCATAGAATCTGTCTCTGCTTGCGTCTAATTATTGATAGATTCTGCCCCAAGTCTCACACCCTCCCGCGATGATGATCATGTCACTTGTTGATGCGGCAAGTCTTTTGTCTACTGCATCTCACCACAGCACAGCACGACAGACCGCTACCAGGAAATACGAAGTCGGTTGCACTTTGCATTGCATAGTACCTCAATAATGCGAGTCGACGAGGGAAGAAAAGTGCTGAATGAACCCTTGTCGCAATTAAAGTGCAAGGCACACACCTTATTCATGGTGCGGGGAGGGGGGAGAAGAGTCGACTGTGTGGCCCCGGATCTATCTGACTGTTTGCACGACTCTCGTGTATCATCGCATGATCGGAAGGACAGAGACAAGAAGGGGGCAAGATAAGCCGCTGCAGTAGTACCATTCGGTCGTACGTATTCGTGAAGTTCGGGTTCAAAAAATCGTCAGCAGCAGCAGCAGCAGCAGACGTGGCGCCGGCAGCAACAGTAGTAGTAGTAGCAGCAGCAGCAACAGTAGGGCACACGAAGCCAGGGTCAGCGTCGCTATATGCTCGGCTTGTCGGTCAAGCCCTTGGACCCTTTGTACACGTACTCGATTTTTGCTTTGTGTTTTCCTAGTTTCCAACTCGAAATTCGGAATAGATTTGGGTGAAGACGAAAAATCTCCACCTGACAACAGAGAGAGCCTCTCGTAGCAGGTGCCACCATGCTGTTAATACTCTGTACGACATCTACGGCAAAGCTTCTCCAGCAGCAAAACAGCAGCGGCAGCAGCAGCAGCAGCAGTAGCACTACTCTGTAGGACACACGGGGCCAGTGTTAGCGTCGCTATACGCTCGGCTTGTCGGTCTCACCCTCGAACCCTGTGTGCACGTACTCGATTTTGCTGTGTGTTTCCTGGTTTCCAACTCGAAATTCGGCATAATTTGAAGACGAAAAATCTACGTGCAACCTGATATGTTTTGTCCAACAGAGAGATCTTCTCGTAGCATGTGCCACCACTTCTACCGCTGCTGTACGGCATCTACAGAGGAGCTTCTCCCGCTTCTCCGTCCCCTCATCAGTTGGAGGGTGGGCCTGATCATACCACCTGCAGCATATCTTAGAGACGCGGCCCTAACGTTGCTGTGGACAGGCCAGAGTTGTGATTCGAAATTGAAAAGTGGTTCTGTCGGTTTTTCTGTTTTTCCCGCAAAAGTCGGTCGGTTTCGGTCGTACATATAGCGTAGATGCCGTTCCGATATAAACCGAATATCCTTCCGTAAATCAGCAGTATCCCTCATACGCACGCTTCTCTGCCAGCCGTTTCCCAATTTACATTCCCCAAATCATTTCATTTTAGCTACCGGTACAATAGTATATCCTATTCCTCATCAATGTTCCATCGCCAGGTCATTGGCCGCATTCCTCCGGCTTCCTCCCTTCCCCTAGGGGCCTGGCGGTCCCTCAGGATTTCGGTCGAAAAAAAACGAAACCGAAACCAAGCATTTCTCGGCCGGATTCTCGTCGAAACCAGCCAAATGGTCAGTATTTCGAAGGGTTCGGTGTGCATGTGTTGGCATAATGTGACATGATCGTATTGTGATATGATATATTAATAGTATCGGGCTATATAGAAGTGGTCATGAGATAGCCTCTAGTGTCAAAGCCCCGAACACCCTAAGGGTCGATCTAAACGAGGAGTGTTTTCAGTTTTTTCAGTATTATTTTCCCGAAATTTTCCTTATCGAGGAGTGTCGACTCTTAGGCCGTTTCCTATGCGGTTCGATTTCAAGTATTCCTGGGGCTCTGGAGTTCCCTTTGGGAATCTAGAATCAAAGCCCTGCCTACCTCAAATTCCTGGGGCTCTGAAGCTTCCCTCGGTAGATAAGACAGCTCGTAGAATTAAGGCTTTGGTACGGCAGACCTCCCTTAATGACAGGATAACCCGTAGAATTGGGTTACGAGTAGTACACTACAGAGAAGTATCTTGGGGTTTGACTACTCCTTTGGTAAGGATCGCCGTTAGGAGAAGAAGAGTAGACCAGCGTCCGAGGAGAGCTCCTCGGGCAAGTTCGTTTACCCGTCTAGCGGGTTAATAAAAGGAGAGAGCAGAGTGGACTTGATGACTTGAATCAAGCCCCTATCGAAGAGGCGTTCTACGATAGACGTTCACGCTATATTGTCTGAGAGGCTCCTCGCTTAAGGAGCTCCATGCCTCACCCGAAAACGGACTTCAGCAAAAGCCAATTTGCATCCCGATGAAAAATCTCATTGTCCAAGTATACAAGACGTCCTTTTTCGAAACAAGATTAGCGTCCGACGGTTTTAGGTTAAGGGACTCCGTCATTCAGAAAAAAAATAGCGGAAATGTGCTACCTCTATCGGAGAACGCATCCGAATCACACTCAAAACTGCCCCCTGTTCTCTCATCATACACGGGAATAACACGGCAACTAAAGAAAGAAGTCTCCTGAACAAGAGAAGCTGCCTTCCGAGCCAGTTCCTGCATCCCACTTCCCTTACCACGATACAGTACTCTGGTTGCACCTACAGTATAATGTCCACTGGCCTTCCTGCAGTACCTGCGTCTGCTGCGCCACGCGGTACAGGCCGACATAGGATATCATACTGATACGTCAGAAGTGCTTATATGTTGCCGCAAACAATAACTACAGACAGACACAGCAGTTAGTTCCTACCAGTACCCCGGTGGTTTGGTAGGTGGTCCGCGAGCCTATCAAGATCAATTTCGTGAGTTCGAGTCTCACCGAGTGCATGCTCATACGTAGGGACTTTTTCTTGCATAAAATTGATTAGCGGAAAGCGCGAGAGCGTGAGTTAGCTGTACATTCGATGAAAATCGACGAGCAGTGGGAATGCTGAACCCTATGCGCGATAAAAACTAAAGGCACGTACCGGGGGGGAGAAGGGACGACACCTGTGACCACGGCTTGTCCAGAAGATCGTCGAGGGGAAAACCTCCTACGAGTGGGCTGGAAAGTAAAAGTGATGATGAAAAAAAAAAAAAAAAAAAAAAAGGACGATTAAAAAAGTCTTACTATTAATACTAATAATAGTATGTGTTGGAGTAGCATATCTACCGTATAGGAACGTACATACCCGTTTGCGAATCTTATACGGTTACGCGTAGCGTTTTGGGAACATCCCGTATGCAAAATTTGTATGGCTACACGCGCGTAGCGCTTTTGGAATCTTCTTTGTGGGAAAACTCGTATTTGCATACCAGGTTAGTTTTGGTCGGCATCTGGGCTGAGTTGTGTCCCAGACGGAGCCCACCCTCGCTCACTCGAGTTCTCTCCCTTTCTCTCATCTCATTTGAGGAGCATTAATACAAGTTCGTGAACTACAAGCAGCGTGCTCTACCCAGCATCGACATCCCTGTGCCCCTTACCAGCTTATGTCTCTGCACCCCTCTTCACAAGTAGGATTGTGCGAGAGTACTTGGCTGGGTTGTCATAACGTAGATGACATGCTCGTAATGTGTCATTTCATAGTTATACTATTATTACGGGGGTCCATAGTTAATAGGACCAAATTTCGTTAGTAAAAAAGGTAAATATATAGGTTTTTATGTATACCATAGGTCTTGTTAACTATGGACCCCCCCCGTAATAATATGTATTTCATGAAGACACAACTTGCAGCATACAGCTAACGCGAAAACCTACGTTGCTCAAGGGGGGGCTGTGAGCACGAACAAGTATCATTGTAGGCAGAG
The DNA here is from genome assembly GCA_031763025.1 of Macrocystis pyrifera. Taxonomy (NCBI): domain Eukaryota; class Phaeophyceae; order Laminariales; family Laminariaceae; genus Macrocystis; species Macrocystis pyrifera. The sequence continues at coordinate 3,412,723 of JASSKH010000031.1, forward strand.
GGGCGACAGTGCGACACTTCAGCGGGCGAAGAAGCGCATGAAACGGCCGGCCACAACACCACGCAACACGCAACACGTGACACGTAACACAACAGGTCAAAAGCATAAACAATCGCATGGATCATATGGCTCGTGAGCTCACTTTTCATCGTGGACAAACGAATAACGGACACTATCAACTTGCAAGGGAACCGATAACGCCATCTATCAGTGGATTATAAACCTATCTCTGTTAATAGTACGCACGGTAGTAAGGTATACTGTGTAGGTGCGTAGACGTCTTGAGTCTGCCCACGCCAACAGCAGCACCCGTACACCCGCCTTCCGTATATCAGCCGCTGCCTGCTGCCACCGCTGCTTCTGTGTGCCGTGCTGCTTTATGCTGCGATGTTGTTGCGGTCTGTGGGCTGCGTGCTGGCTGTGTCGCGTGTGGCGTATCCATACATACAACGGGGTTTCCATGCAGACATGAAGGCGTTATTGGGGTAGGAGACAGGGGGGGAAAACCGACCGAGAAAAACTCGGTTTTCCGGTTTCGTTTTTTTTTTTTCAATGGAAAAACCGCCAAAAATAAGTCGTTTTTCGGTTGGAAAAACTGAAGAAAAAAAAAAACGACCGGAAAAACGAGTTTCAGTTGCGCTGCCAAAACACGACCCCTGCCTCCTCGGGGCACCATTACTCTCGACGACGCTTTCACAACCAAAATCGCGATTCACAGCGGAGCTGGCGTTCTTGCACCTTTTGGTTGCGTGGCGCTTCTTGACACTGGCTCAACACAGACTTTCATTCGACGAAATGTTTTGGACCGCATGCTTTCGGTTGGTGCGGCATCCATCGCCTGCGAGCAGAAATGCGCCCCTCGTTCTTGGGGGGGTTTTGGCGAATCGGCCCCTCTGAAGACTTCGACGAGTGTGGGCCTGAGCGTCCAATTTTTTCAAGAAAATTGAGCCTACGTGCTCCCTCGCAGTTTGGGCCTGCGTGGTTCCCCCCTCAGTGATACAGCATACAGTACTGAGGGGACGTGACAGCTGGATGCGTTTCAATAGCCGCTCCTACCGCTCTGCCACCTCGGCCGTCAGACCAACGCGTTTTTGGTGAGCTGAAGTTAGTTCACCACGCCCCGACAGGCGTGTCCGTGTACGCCATCGATCCCGCCGCTTCGGGAGGCTTCCTTTCACGCTTAGAGGGCGCTGCAGGCGTCACCTTGTCCGACGATCCCCAACTGCTTGCTGTCAACTTGGTTCGCCGCGATGGCTCCCCGGCTCTCACTGGACACTATTGTACTTGGCCGACATGATGCCGCAGCTCGATCTACCCTCGATCGAGGAGCATTTCGTCGCCTCTGGACGAGAGTTTCTTCCCCTCGTTGGAGTGGCAGATCTCGAGCCGGGGGATATCCTCGGCGTCGCGCACGCGCCACTGCTGAGTGTCCCGCTAGAAGTTTTGTAGCAGAACAACCGAGCCCCCAGCCCTCCCTCCAGACTGTCTGAGGTGCCTCCTGTCTCAGTAGTTACAGCTTCCCCCCTCGCAGCTCCAGCCTCACCCTCGCCTGCGTTTCTTGAGCTTTTGAGCCCAGAACAGCGCGCCTCGTGCCTGCGCGTCTGGGCGCGTTTGCCGTTACATCTACGAGCGGTGGCTTTTGACCTTCACGACACGGACTGGACCCCTGAGGCCATCGAACAGCTGGGAGATGTTCTCTGCGACTTTCCTGGCGTTTTCTCGAAGTCCAAGTCGGATTTTGGTTCCTGCTCAGTGCTGCCTTTCGTGATTTCGATCTCTGAAGGAAGTGCTCCTGTCACGTCCACGCCGCACCGCATCAATCCCATCCTGGCCAAAGAAGTGGAGGCCACCTTGGACCAGTACCTCGCGGCAGGCCAGATCCAGCACTCGACCTCTCCGTACTCAAGTCCGCTGGTGGTCATCCCGAAGAAGTCTGGAGGTGTTAAGATCACCATGAACTACAAGAAACTCAACCTAATCAGCAACCTCAGCCAGCTGCTCATTCCTCGCGTGGACCAAGTCCTTGACTCCCTGGGGAAGGGACCGGTGTTTTCCCTCTTCGATTAGGTCTCCTCGTTCCACCAGATTACCGCGCAGAAGGACGCCGTCCCTCTCACGGCGTTTTTTCACTCCAGCGGGCCTCTACGAGTGGCTCGCCATGCCCCAAGGCAGCAGTGCTTCGCTCGGCTGGTTCGTTAAAGTGATCAACGAATCCGTTAAAGGTCTGGCACAGGTGGCAGCCTACCTCGATGATGTGATCGTTTTCGACTCTGATCCGACCGCCAGCGTCAAGACAATACGAGCCCTCTTGAAACGCCTGCGCAAACACAACCTCAAGCTCTCCCCCTCGAAGGCTCACCTCGGCGCCACGGACGCAAATTTTCTGGGCCACTCCATTTCGCTCGCGGGTATCCATACGCCCAAAAGCAGAAAAAAAACTCGGCTTTGATGTACATGCCCATGCCCAAGAACCTCAAGCAGGTCCGTACGCTGATGGGCGGCGTGGGATATTATCGCAAATTCCTGCCCGACCTGTCCTAGCGGGTACGCCCTCTCACTGCCCTTCTCCGGAAGGGAGTTGAGTACGCCTTTACGCCGGCCATGGAAGTTTGTCGTCCGCCAGATCCTCGCCGAGCTTGCTGCCCGAATGATTTTAGTCTTCCCTGACTGGGACGCCGTAGCCGACGGCTCCCGCCCTTTCCACGTTTGCTGCAACGCCTACATCGACGGTTTTGGTGCCGCGCTCGAACAAGAATAACTGGACGGCTCGGTACGGCCCATTGCTTATGTCAGCCGCGCTACCCTCGATTCCGAGCGGCACCGGACCCCGTTGGACCTGGAAGCTGGCAGCACTGTCTGGGGCATCAACCGACTCCGAGGATACCAGTGGGGCACGAAGTTTCGCATACTTCCAGACCGCAAAGCACTTGAGAGCATCAGCAAGGTAGGGGACCACAACGCGCGAGTCCAGCGGTGGATCGAGTTCCTCACCACGTTCGACTACACCCTCGAGTACCACAAGGGCAGCGCCAACGGAAACGCTGCTTTTCTATCCCGTTTGCCGGAGCCCGCCACAGAACACTACCGCAGTGGGTCTAGCAGCCTCATCTCCGTCGAGGAAGGTGTTATCTTCCTCATCCGAGCCTGCGGGTTTCGCACTCGCTCTTCACCCACCCCTGATGTCGGTTTGAGTGGGCTGGTGCCCCACACTGAAAGTGTCGTCTTGGGTGGACTGCCTTTCACCTCTTCGGATTTTCGCGATTTTCACGCACACGGGCCACGTATGAGGACTGACGACCTCTCTGCTCCTTCGGGGAGATTCGTCGCTCGTGTATCTGCTTCCGTCGCCACCGTCGATCGCCGTCCTGGCTTGAGGCTTTTTTCACCCACCGCCAACTCCGCTTTCGCTTCGGTTTTTGTCGTACCCTCCGGGGGCGACCAGGGCTCTGCAGAAGCCCCCGCTACAGCGACGATTGTCACCCAGCGCGCTCCTCTCCTGACGAGCACTCTACAGGGAGAAGATTCCGCCGTGATCACCGATCCGGTCGCGTCTGCTCCTTTGCCGCCTGACAACCCGGCGCCTCTGAACATCTTGCCGCCTTCAGGCCGCATCTCCAATCGGACGCGCCGACGAACAGCCGCTGCCGCCGCGTGCTGTTGATTATGGCTTCGGGCCCGGCGGGGCCCCTAGACTGTTCGTCCGGCGTGCTATCACCCCGCCGCGAGCCCCACGGCCGCGACCGCCCGTGCCCGTCGTTATGGTCCCGGCTCCTGCCGCCTCGTCGATCCCGACGGTGCCCATCCCGTCCGACCGCGACCGCGCCGAGCCCGTGGGAACTCATTTTTTACGGCTTCCGCTGCCTACTGACGCACCGCCCGTCACCACGACCGATTTGAACGCCCTCGGCACAGCTGCCGACTTTCAATTCGGTGGTTCCGCAGCGCGCTATTCGCGCGCCGACTGGGCTTGGGAACAACAGGCCAAGCCCGCGTGCAACGTCGCCATACGCTACATAGCCCTTGGCCGACCGGGAGTTTTGCCCGCCGACGTTTGTCGTGTTCCCCTTCCCACCAGCGCCCTCCCTTTTCGGAGGTTCAGGATTTGGCTAACAAAGGCCACTTGCACAGCACCGAAGAAGGCATCGTTCTACTCGTCCGACAACTGCCCCCCCCTCCTTGCGTCGGACACGCAACGCTCGGTGGGTCGTACGGCCTGTTTATTGAACGACGAGCCTACTCGCATATATGTGCCGCTACTCATGCGCCCCTGGGTCATGCAGGCTTACTATTCCACAGCTTCCTGCCACCTAGGAACCCGCGCGCACCCTACGCATGCTCGAACGTTTGTACTCGGTATGAGCATCTGCACCCGGTGATGGTTGCGCAACTGCTAGAAGTGCCAAGCACGAAAAACGCCGCCGCAGACGATCCGGTGGCCCACCATCACTTTGCTTTTGTCAGAAGGGCCCGGCATCGCCGTCAGCGTCGACTATTTTTGGCCCTCTCCCGGTGACGCCTCGAGGTAATACCTACATCTTTCTTTTCACTGATCATTTCAGCCGCCGAGCCGACATGTACGCCGTCACGGCGGCAGAGTTCACCTCTGAGGGCACGGCTGACATTTTCATCAACCGGTATATCCCCTTCTGGGGGTGCCCGCGCAGCATCCTCTCGGACAACGGCCTCCAGTTCTACTCGAAGCTTTCGCACGCCGTTTATCAGCTTCTCGGGGTTCTTCGAAAAATGGCCACCAGCTCCTACCACCCAAACGGCAACGGTGGGGTGGAACGTGTAAACCACACGATGGCCCAGATGCTGGCAATAGTCGTCAACGAGCTCCAAAACAACTGGGATGAACAGCTCCCTCATGTCGAATTTGCGTACAACAATTCCGTCAGCGCAGTCACGAGTTTGGCTCCCAACGAGGTCCATATGGGTCGGCCGCCACGCCTCCCTCTCACGATTTTCGAGCGTGCTGTAGTCACCGGCCACCAGAGCTTGGCCTGCGAACACCTCGCCTACTGTGACTGGGCGACGGACCACCAGCAGCGCGCGTACGATATCGTTCGCGGACACCACGCCCTCACTGTTGCTCGCGTGAACCGCCGCAACTCCGTCCTCTCCGACGCCCTGCGTCCAGTCCTCAAGTTTGACGTTGGCGGCTGGGCGTGGGTGTACAATACGGTGGCCACCATCAGCCAGGGCGCGAAGACCGACACGAACGCCAAAGTCCTCAAGGCCGAACTCTCACTCAACTGGACGGGCCCCTACAAAGTGCTCGCAGTTGGCCCCTGCTTCTCAGCGGACACCCCGGACGGATCTCCTCTCGGGGCAAAGTTCCTGTATTCGGATCTTCGTTCCGATATACCCGGCGCTGATGCTCGCCGGCGCGTATCAGTTCAACGCTGCAAGCCTTGTGCCAACCTCCACGACCGTGGCGGAATGCCGAAGTATTGGCCGGCGAGGTTGACGCAATACGTGCTCAACAACTCTCCAGGAAATCCCCCCCGCACCACGTCACCCAGGACGACGTTTCGACCCCTCTTCAACGCCTCGGAGTGGAAAAGCGTACCGGACACCAATCGGATAGAGGTCGAGGTGGCGCCATCGCGATGATGTACGAGACGCACTGGACAGGACTATCCCGTCCGTCCTGGGAACGGGAAATGGACCTTCAGCTTTCTCGCCACGAAAGGTTGCGCCACTGGGCCGGCACCCCGAACCAGCACCGCCAAACCAACTGCCTGTACCGCCGAATGATAATCGGCGCGGCACAACGGGAGCTTTCGCGGAGTAACTGCGAGAGGTTTCTGGCACCCGGCTATGGCTGCGTATCGCACCCCGATTGGCTTCGCCGATACTGTAACACTGTTGCTTCCCAACGGGTCCCACTTTTGGTACAAGGGCGACGACGGTCTGTGGTGGCTCGAGAAAACCAGCGCGACTACGCCAACGGATGGAGTATATGTGGTTCGATTTTCAGACGACCCGGGACCGATCAAGCTTCCTCTTTCTCCGGCGCGCTACACGACTTCGACGAGAGCTGTACGGGGTTCTTGGTGTCTGCAAATTCACTTGGCGAGCGTGTTTGCACGGGGGGTCCAGCGTAGCGTAGATGAATCTCGAGGCGCCGCCGTGGATAGTTGACTTTCACTTCTCGGCTGCACTCGATATTTTTTCATGTCGTTTTTCTGGACTTTGGGGGGTGGTTTTTCTACTTCTTGACGTTTTCCGAGCTTTCGGATCGGGTTTTTTCTTTTTGCTCGGTGTGTTTTGGTTTGGTTTTTCTCGGGATGGGTTGGGAATGGTTTTCGCGTATGTTGTCCTGCCTACCCCCCAGCACAATGTCGGGCCTGGTCTGGGTAATCGGGCCACTCATTTATGGCACAGGACGCGTTTCTAGAGTTATGGGCTGGGTTTAGGTGGTTCTTGGCGTATTCCGAGTTGTTTTTCTTCTCGTTTTTGGTATTCACTTTTCACTTTTCCATGAAACTTCCTCGTCCTCCGTTGCGCGTGGCATGGCGATGACTTTCGTTGACGATTTCTTCCAGTCCCTTACGATTAGGCGTTCCTTTCTTTCTCTTTTTTGACGTACCTTGTCGGCTTCGTTGCCTCGCCGTTCAGAGGGATTGGAGTGGGTTTTGATGAGTCGCACCTTCGGCAAATGTTGTAGTTTGTGGAATCGGGGTTTCCACGAATTTTCCGTAATTCTGCATATACGGCTCATCAGAGTGGGCTAGTCATATGATACTGCCTTGAGTGAGGCTGAAAGCCCGGTATTAACCTGGGTTCAAGTATTCTGATCGTACTTGTAGCACTTGGGAGGCGTTTCGTAGATGGAAAACCAGGGGTTTTCCCAGCCCCAGCGAGGCACGAGCTCGGCTCTCAGTCTCCGCGTGCACGAAAGGAATAAAGCAGATCTGCTTATATCTCTAAGAAAACAACACACGTTAGTACCCGCGAGTACCGATTTAAGAGGCAAACCTGTCCAGGGATACAAAGTGTCCCGGCCTTGACATTTTGTTTGCTTAAGAGATAGAAGAAGAGCAGCTTTATTTCTTTCGTGCACGCGGAGACTGAGAGCCGAGCTCATGCCTCGCTGGGAAAACCCCTGGTTTTCCATCTACGAAACGCCTCCCGAGTACTACAAATACGATCCCAATACTTGAACCCAGGTAACTACCGGGCTTTCAGCCTCAATCAAGGCAATGTCATAACACAACCCTGGGACAGGCGCATTCTGCCTACGAGTACTCGTAGAGATGGGTTTCTTTAGATGGAACTCAAAAAAACAAAATGGGTATGCTTTTTTACGGTTCTGTTTTATAAACCATGGCCCAGCCATGTGCCCACACACGTTGCCGCACCTAGCTCGACCAACTCTGAACGACTTCCGACCGCACCAGCACAAAAATGTTTCGTTAGTGTGCGTGCGTACACAGAGCCCGCCGAGACTGGCATTGGTGCCGTGTGGGTTGAGCGCGGTGGACAAAAACGTGGCCGAAAAAAATGTTGATTCACCCACCATGACACACACACTTTACAGAGAAACAGAAAAACAAGGCGCCCAATATACTCTCGTACGGTATCCTAAGTCCATGAATATTACGAACTTTTGTGTTGAATGTTAGTGTATAAATGGTCCCTATATGGAGGGACAGAATGGTATACGAGTAAGTACTGTTGGCTGTACCGTAGTATATATCCTATGGCCGCCCTTTTCTTTAACTTTCTTCCCCCTTGCTTCCCCCCCCTCCCCCGCTGTTTTCTTGCGCGTCTTTTTTCGCTGGCGTGGCAGCCGCGTAACTCTGCTAGGCATGTTTTGAACTACTGGTGTAGCCCAAAGATCCAAACAAGCGAGTGGTCAAGAAAGACCATGGCAGCTCCCTCTCTGCAGCAACCTGAAGTAGGTCCCTCGGCACGCTCGGGGCGGCGTTTTCGGCGTGCTGGAGAGGGTGATAGCGGCGGTGGCGGCGGCACTGGAAACCGGGCCCGTTTGGCGGTGTCATGGAATCTGAGCCGGCGACGGTGCTGGCCCTTCGTCGTGTTTGTCAAGACCGTTGTGCTCGTGGCCGTTATGCTCGTGACCTTCGTGCGAGACCCTGGGAGAACGCGGGCTGAAGAAGGCGCGACACGTTTCACGGAACTGAGCGGACGGAACATTCCGAGAGCCCGCCATTTGCGGCCCCCGGAAAATGACCGGGCTTCTTCCTCCGGCAGAGGTATCTGGTCGTAGTCGGGGGATTGGGGGACGGACGAGCCTCCCCCCCCCCCCCCCTTCCCCTGTTTTTCCCCCAAGACAAGACCCTACGTATGTCATATCTATGTACGTGCGTCCCGCTACAGAACCAGTGTTTTCCCGCCGTCTGCACTCTCGAAGATTGGCGCCTAAGAACAGCTGTAGTCACTCGACAACAATGGTTGTAGCCTGCGGGCCCGCTTCGGACGGTGAAAACTGCTCAGAATTTGAAGCCTTCCAACAGCAGCAAAAGCAGTCATTCGTTCCTCGCCCGCTCGTGTCAATCCGTCATAAAGTACGTACTTGCGCTTCCGCGCGCACGCGACGCTGATGACACGGTCTCACTACTGTCTGCACTCTCGAAGATTGGCGCGTACGAACAGCTCTAGTCACTCGACAACCATAGTTCTAGCTTCTTGACCCTTTTATTGGACTGCAGTCCCGCTTTGGGTACGGACTGCCCAGAATTTGGGGGGGGGTTGTCCCAACAACTGGAACTGCAGTCCGCAAAGGGTTCAGCCTTCCAACAGCAGCAAAAGCAGTCATTCCCCGTCCGCTCGCGTGTCTGCCTGTCAGAACACGCACTTGCGCCTCCGTGCACGCGACGCTGGTGATGCATGAGCACTATCTCCTCCTCTCCTGCTGCAACGAGCACTGCGGAAAGCCGTCAAGGGAATCCACACTAAAACTAACATAATAGATCGGTTGACGGTACTCTTGCCTCTTGACTTGACCGGCAGCCGTCAAGGGACCCCCCCCGCTAAATATAGCGTATTGAGTGTAAAGGCGGCCTCGGTTGACGACACTCTTGCCCCTTGACCGGCAGCCGTCAAGGTAGTCCCTACACTAAAACTGATATATTGAGCCTAACGAGGCCTCATTTGGCGACACTCTTGAAACTTGACGGCCAGAAGTCAAGGAACTCCCCGCACTAAAAATAGCATAGTAAGTATAAGAGGCTTCGGTTGACGGCATTTTTCCCTTGACGGCTCCCCGTCAAGGGACTCCCCACACTGAACATAGGATAGCAAGTCTAAAGAGGCCTCGGTTGACAGTACTCTTGCCCCTTGGCGAGGAGCCGTCAAGAGACTCCCCGCACTAAAATAGTATACTAAGTCTAGAGAGGCCTCAGTTGACGGCACTCTTGCACCTTGACGGGCAGTCGATAAGGGACCTCCACACTAAGACTATCATACAACGATTAAAGCGGCCTCGGTTGACGGCACTCTTTCACCTTGACGGGAAGCCGTCAAGGCACTCAAGGGACTACCCCCATGACGGGAAGCCGTCAAGGGACTCGCCACACTCAAAACTACATCGTCAAGTCTAAATCCGGCCTCGATTGACGGCACTCTTGCCCCCACATAAAAGCTGTGATATGACGTCTAAAGCTTGGCACTCTTGACGCAGGACGGCGTACTCAGGAGGAACAAGAGGGACCACCGCCGCCGCCGGCATCTCATGCGCCGAGGCTTCAGTTTGGAGAGGTGGGAGAAGAGGGGGGCGACGGGTGGGGGGAGGGGCAGCGAGCGCCCGCGGCGCAAACCGGTGACATGAGGGCAGGGGAGGGACAAGGGAAGGGGGAGAGGGAGGAGGGAGGGGGGGGAGCACCACCGCAGTGTTTCTCTAGCCCCGCCGCCGACCCTTCGAACGGAGCGTGGAGGGAGTGCGAGGGCGGCGTCCGGGAGTCGCCGGCAGACATGGTGGACTGGGTCTGGGACAGCGGAGAATACAGATACTACCAAATGTAAGTTTAAACCCTTTTAGTACCACAGCAGTGGGCATGTGCCTACATTTGGCTATAATTTCAAGTGTTTCGTCCCCGCAATGCGGTTACGTGTCGCGCGTGCCGGTAGCACTCTGGACGGAAAAAATGTAGACACCGTTTGGTCTACACGTATTGTACCCAAGCAGTCCTTATTATTACCGCCCAAAGTTGTATGGCTGTTTAGAAGTAGGTACAGGGATGTTGAAGGGAAAAATGTTTGCGCATCCCTGACTGACAATACCCCCGTGCTCCGCCCCGGCATTGAAGGAATTCGAAGGTCTACGGTTTTACGACTACGACCATGAATGACATGAGCAACCCTCCCCCACCCCACCGTTTCGTCTCGAAAGGGATGCGTGGTCAATGGTCAAATGACTAAGGCAAGCAACAAATGAGTACGCCCCCCCCCCCCCCCCCCCCCCCCCCCTGCCTGGCCAAGCTATAAATAGTCCACGCCCGCGTCGCCTCCTTATCCCGAAACCCCTATGAACACGATCAAAGCAGCTAATATGAATATGAATACCGCTGTGAGCATCCACATGTATGTACGTGTCGTATTGTAGCTCAGGAAACAGTTGTGTACATACATGACACCAGGCAGCAGGAATCAGATGATTTAGACGGTGTCGAGGACCCCGGCGGTCAGAAGTTGGAAGCCTGTAGAACGTTGAGAGACATCCTCCCGTATAGGTCTTCGACGAAATGGTTGGAAGATTTTTTGTTTTCGGCCTTGAACCCCAACCCTAGGAAACGAATCTCGATCGCGTCAGAAATTCTCGGAATGAAGAGGAGCTCCCATAATTTGTTGGCTTTTGTGTAGTTCCATGCTAACGACCAGCCCCCGAACAGCCACACACGTACGAACTACTGTAGCCATGTATATAGCGACCGGCCGGTAAACCCATAACGACCAGACAATTGCGGATGATGATTTTGTTGTGCATGTATTGAGACGCGCAGGTGCAATAACATGTGGCGTAAGGACCATGCGGGGGAGGGTCCAATGCCTTACTGGAAGTGGGAACCCGATGATTGCAGTCTGGAAGAAGTGGATGCGGCTAAGTTCTGCCGCGTTATGGAAGGAAGGAAAGGGATCTTGTTTGTCGGTGAGCGAGCGAGCGAGCGACCGGCAAGGCGAGAGGCAGGGAGGCGGGGAGGGGAGGAGGGAGGGAGGGCATGTTTTACTACGCCTGAGCCAGGCTGCGGCAGCGGCTTCGCTTGAATATATAGTTTTGCCGAAACATTTCCCACCCAGTGGCGGGGGTTAGGCTCCTCTCCTGAACTGAGGAGGGGGCTACCCCGACATGCTCTCACCGCGTGTGTGTTGCATGCTATTATTTGGAAACCCACTCGATTGAATTGTGTGTCGGCTAAAGGGGCTGGCTCACAGTAGATTTTACTGTGTTTCTATAGAAGGTCGGTTGTTGGCCGGGTGTGTCTATGTCTAGAGCTACTTCCTCGCGTGGACGGCCTTGGCAATTTTCGTTGCCATCATGCCCCTACCGCGAGCGCGCCTCGCCTCCTGGTAGTACAGGGGGTCGGTCGCCCTCCGCAACCCCGCAACCAGGCAGTTTCCGTCCTCCTCCTTTTCCTCCTCCTCCTGCTCCTCCTCCTGCTCCCCCTCTTCTTCCTCCTTGTCCTCCTCGTCCTCCTCGTCCTCCTCCTCCTCCTCCTCCTCCTTCTCCTCCTCCTCTTCCTCCTCCTCCTCCTCCTCCTCCTCTTTCTCCTCCTCCTCCTCCTCCAGGGGTCGTCGTCCTCGCTACGTACACAGACAGACAGCAGTTGCATCATGAGGATCATCGTTGCAGGGACCAAAAACACAAGCAAGATACGTACGTAGTAGCAGGTGCTGAGCGGCCCGCCCGCCCGCCCGCCCGCCCAACCGTACGTACGTGGTAGTTCCAGGTTCGAGTGAGAAATATGCAAAAAAAAAGGTTTTGACACACCTTGTTATTGCTTTTTTTACGCCTCGTGTAGAGGGGGGTGCGCTTCTTCACGCCCTGTGAGGAGCCCGTCCTCCCCTAAGGTCGTAGACAGACAGATCTCCCTTTTGTTGTTGCTTTCGTCCTTTCTCTGTCCCTTGTTTTGTTTTTGCCCTTTTTTTTCGAATTCTCCGTCCTTTCGCTTCTCCCCGGTTTTTTCTTCCCCCACGTTGTTTTTCTGCCTTTTCCTACACTTTTCGACAATTTTTTTCTTCCGTTTTTTTTTTTCACGACTGAAACAAAAACAGACAGCAGTCACCGCTTGCACCGGTGGTCTGGTGGCTAACCTCGAGTACTGTTAATACTTCTGTATGTAGCGTATGTGGGCCGAGGTTCAAATTCCGGTGGGTCCGAAAAAAACGAAAACACCGCATAACTTTTATGTGCTTGTCCTTTTCTCAAGCGCGGAAAGCGCTTAGAGCGCGAGTTAATTATTGATGAAATTTCCGACAAACACGCACGAGCGGTGGACTGGGAATGCTGAGTCTTCTGCGCGCGTAAAAATGAAGGCAAATGCTGGGGAGGGGGGGGGGGAGGACAAGGGATTAAGGGAAGACATCTGTGACCGCGGCTTGTGAACGTGGTGGTTGAAATAAAACCAAAAGTACAAACAAACAAACACTGCGCCAGATTAGGGCCAGAAAGGGGTAAAACTGTTGAGCAGCCCTATATAGTGCCAAGGCTCGAGTTGTAACAAAGTACGTGTTGTACCCCGGCAGCAGCCCTGCTCCAAACGTCGTCGGCAGACAGATTGACAGACAGACAAACAGACAAAGGGATGTCAGTTGCAGCAGATCAGGTACAGAAACAAGGAAAATGTGCTGAGCGGCGGTGCAGTACAGCTCGAGAGCCAGAACCAAGAGCTTGAAAAATAGGCGCGGGTACACACGCATACACACACGCGGTAGCTGCTCGCTTCGAACTCAATCGCTCGACAGCCATGTACATTTTATGACTACTACTTCACAAGTATATAGGTCAGCTGTGAGTTCGATCGATGGGCTTTGCGTGCTGCGCGATATGTATCAAGCTGCCACTCCAATACGTGCGAGCAGCCACGTACGAGGCGCGTGAAACAGTCACGATGGATGTTTTGGTGCAACAGAAAGAAACCGAAACACATAGAAACGCCGTACAAGCACAAACAGCACACGCAATTATGGCACATACACACAACACTTTCTTGAGATCCATGCATATATATGTCCCCATCCACTCTCCCCCTCCCCCTCTCTCCCAACCATCGCCGCCGTGACCCACCTAACAACATCGCCCGCCTCAGGGGACAGCATGACGAAGATAATGACCTCCACCCTCGCCTCGGTCCTTCGCGCGAAGGTCCGTGCCATCGGGGACAGCGAGCAGAGGGTGAACGGAGAGGCACGGGAGGCGGACAGGTGGTCGGCCTGCGGGGGCAAGCTCAACGTCACCTTCATCCGCAACGACTTCCTCGACGCGCGCACCGTTGAGTACGAGGGGCTACAGTGCGAAGACCACGACGTGAGCCAGTCGCGCTGCACGGCTTTCGCCCTGGAGTCCGTCCTGAGGGACGTGGACACGCTGGTGGTGAACTCCGGCGCGCACAAGAGAAGGGACGGGTGGGAGGCCTACGGGGACGCGATGAGAGTCTCGAGCGCGAGCCTGACCGCGTCTATGAGGTACCTGCACGGAGATAACGCCATCTTGGTCGTCAGGAACACCGTGCCGGGTCACTGGGGCTGTGAAGAAAGGTAAGTAGGCCTACAGAGGAGCAGGGGGGCGGAGGGGGGGGGGTGTACTCATGTTACGCATGGCCGTAGTCGCATGAGCGCGGGGGGGTGTGGGGGGGGGGGGGGGGGGGGCTGAGGGCCTCTAGGACTTCAAGGCGATGTATGAGAGCTATCGAGGGGGGGAGGGGGGGGGCTCAGGGCGGCTGGGAAATCAAGGCGAGGTATGATGCTTAACGAGCAGGGGAGGGGGGGGGGGGGGGGGGCTGGATTTGGAGCTGAAGACTTGAGGACGAGGAGAGGGGGAAGGGGAGGGGGGGGGCGAGGTATGAGGTTTAAGGAGAGGGGGTGGAGGAGAAAGGGGAAGGGGGGGGGGGGGGGGGGGGGTAGCCAAGTGTTGCTTGCCTCAGTAAGTTGGCCATGGACCACGCGCCCCTATCGAGGCGGAGCACCGTAGGATAAGGAGGAGGGTGGGGGTGCAATCATGTCGCGCATGGCCGTACTCATATTGCCATAGACCCTTGCATCCCTACAATACCGGGACGGAGCACGTCGGGCGTTCACAGACCAGGCATGCATTGCTTGCACCAAACGCGAAGCGCCGTGAGGCGTTCGGTGAGTCGCATGAAGGGTGAGCCGTTGTATCCTACTAAGGACCTCTTTCTTGTATATGGATGACAGCGTCGAGTGAAGTAATTATTTTTTCTGGGTGTGGCTGCTTCCAGAGACAGCAAGGCGTACGCTGTGTAACTGCCTCATGGGGAGGGGAGGGGGAACGTACTCATTTGTCGATTGCCTCGCGAATCACTTGACCATTGACCACGCATCCCATTCGAGCCGGAGCACCACCGCGCTCTACGCGTTTTGAGCTCGCTGTACCTGGGGCCCACAAGAGGGGGGAGAGTAAACAGCTGCAGTATTTTTGGCAGGTGTTTCCGGCGACCAATCGCACTGAACGTGTTTGTTCCGCGCGCCGCCTTTCGTTCTCCGCTGGCACAAAGTATCATCACCGCGCGCCGAATGCCTAACCTCAGCCCCCCCCCGTCCCTCACAGGACCCGACAATTTGTACTTTTCGATCTCGACGCCTGCTATGGAAGATGTAACACCTTAGTTTGTTCCCCTTTTAGGACTCCAGTCCCATATGTAGGGACAAACCACTCAAATTCTAAGTAGTTTGTCCCCAAAATGGGACTGCAGTGCTAAATAGATGGGTCATAGACCCGAACACCAAAAACAAACGCCCCCCCCCAAAAAAAAAACAAAAGCACAAGATGAATCGTCATACCCATGTCGCTACAGACAAGTACAGTAGGGTATCTACGCAACGAGTTATATCGTGAAGCGCCATCAAGAATCGCATTCCAACGATAATTGGTTGGATTCTTCAGGGTAAGGCCGTCAGACAGAAACGTTTGTTTTTTTTTAATAAGAAAAAGTGCTACCTCTATACCGTAGAACGGGCTTCCCGCAATATGTTGATTTTGTTCGTGTTTTTTTACAGGACACATATATATATATATATATATATTCATATATAGAGTTAGGGTTAGGGTTAAATCCAAAGCGCGCCAATGACATCCTCAGCCTCCCCCCCCCCCCCTCTCTGGACCTGAATCTTGTAGTCCATCACGATCTACCCTGATTATCTGGCTTTTTCAGGATGTTCGAAGCGCGTCCATGCCAACCTGAGCCCATTACCCCCGCCCCCCTCCCCCGGGAAGCCGAATCTGACGATCGCCCCCCGATCTGCCGGTACCCTCACTTTTCGTTTTTTTAATTTCACAGGATGTTCGATGGGCCGGTGAGTCTAGAAGTGGCCACCAGCCTCGTAGCAGACTCGCCGGAAGCCTACCAGTGGGAACATTTCGACGGCAACAATAAGGTGAGTCACACACAGCACCCCAACGTTAGCCCAACCCCGCCGCGCCCCCCGCCCTTCTCCTTCTCTCCCCCTACCAAAGGTGATGCGATGGTTGACGACACTCGTGCCCCTTTGACGAAACGGTTTTCCCATGCTAAATATACTTAGATATACCTAGTATCTTTTTAACCCGTGAACCGACACCGTCTCTACCTGCGTACGTACGTTAGCTTAAATTTTGGCAGCCTTTCCCCTCTGTCCTTGGGTTGACCCCGTCTCGAGACCCCCGAGATAGCGGACGAAACAGATGGGGAAAAAAAAAGGTGATAGATACTAGTACGGAGGACCATAGTAAACAGGAACAAATATTTTTGGTAAAAATAGGTAAATATATAGGCTTTTGTGTGTACCACAGGTCCTATTTACTATGGTGCCCAGCAGCGTAGGCTCCTGTTACGCTCGTGCCACACGGCTCCTTTTTTCGTTTGTCACTCGGACACCGCCTTGGCATCGCGTCCCCCCCCAGTCACGCGGTGGCGGCTTCTTCTTGCTCTACTCGTCACTTTCTTATCGACAATTTTTCCCTCTCTGTTAAGTCCCTTAGAGGGGTTGACCCCTTATGGGCGACCTGAAAAGCGACTGTTAATATTAATAGTGCGGTCTCATCGCTCTTTTTAGGAAAAGCGCGCGACAAAACCGTACGGGGTACGCGCCATCATGTTGTGTTGAGGGCGTGTCCCTGCAGTGCAGCAGTACACTCACCTCGATCTCCTCGCATCGCAACTCTCGGAGGAGGACGCATCACCCCTTGCACTCGAACCCCAGCAGCCCGCCGAGCTTTCGCTTGGTGTATGGCCGACGCTGTAATCTTCGCGTTGCTTGTGAGCCCCCCCCCCCCCCGCGACGCTTCTCTCTGAACTCTCGAGGGCTTGGTCAGTTCATCTCACCGCGCTTTCCCCCCCGTGTCTCCTCCCGACGCGAAGGTTTCCACACTTCTGACGTATCATGTACAGATCATGTACAGATCATCCCCACAGTTCATGATATAGGTCTTTCCGGGCAGATAGATGGACAGATCCCTGATCTGTACTGTATGAGCTAGTGTATGTCTCCGGGTGGGACCTGCAAAACCTGCATGATCTACGCAGGGCATGCTTCCTGGGTTGGGACGTGTACTTATACAGGAAGATCCTGCGCAATCACTCACAACGGCCGGCGAGGAACTGAAAATTCCACTGCAGATCATGATCTGTATCTGTGGATGATCTGTCGCGGGTGCGGAAGTTTTCACAGTACCAAAAGGCGTTAATTCCGCCCGCCACTTCCCTCTCTCTCCCCCTCCCCTGTGTGTGAAGGTTCTCGAAGAGGCGTTTGCGAGCACGGGTGGGGGCTGGAGGGTCCTGGATGCGTACACGCCGACCCTGCTGCGGTCCGACCTTCACCACGGAAACGGAGACTGCCTCCACTACTGCGTGCCTGGACCGGTAGACCACTGGGTTACGTTGCTCTACAATATCTTGCTGGTCGAGACGGCCGAAAGGATATAGCAACGGCTTTTGCTTGCTGCCGCTGTTCGGCATGTTTTTTCTTTTTTTTTTGTCCTCCGGCGGATTGGTAAAAATATAGCTTAAGGTCACCACACTTCCACGTTCCAATTTCGTGTCGTGTGTCAGGTTAACCCATAGCTCCCGTTGCAACATCAGAACAGGCTGTTGTTACCCCTGGAGTTTGGGCATGTTGACCCGACATGACTGACCCCTGAGAGGGGCAGGTGCGGTGGAGATAGCCACCGGGTAGAGTCATCATCTCCGGGTGGCGTGGGACTTGCGCGAGCTCACCACTCACTAAAAAAAAAACCGAGGCTATGAGGCCTTCCCGCCGGATTTGGTCCAGTTACGGTCCACCCTACCCGTTGGGGCTTTGGTCACGGCAGGGGTTTGCTTTATCGTTCGAGGATGGCAGTTATATCCAACGGTCCTTTACCTTTCCGTTAAGGTTGTTGGTGTAATATTGTGGGTTGCCTCCCTGGTGCAGCATTGCGCTGGTTTATATGACAGAGGCAGGAGTTTTTGGTTTGTTTTTTTTTTACTTCAGCGACGTCAGCTGTGACTTCCAGGCAACGGTTCCCGCCCCAGCGACGCAGCGGCCGCGGACCTTTAGATAGTGGTGTACCTGGTACGTAGTAACCGCAACTATGACACAGCTATGTCGGCAATCACGGTGACGCAACCGCCCGTACGAGACACCATTCTCAGCACCACTGTAGCCGTCCGTGCAGCAACAACAGTGTGGCCGCGGCCGCTACACGGCAGCGGCTCCGGTCACCGCGGTGTAGCCACGGTCTCGACGCAGGCAGTGGTCCCAGCAACAACGGCATAGCAGCCACGGGGCCAGAGACATCGGTATAGCCACCGCGACTATTACACAGCAGCTGTGTCGGCAACAGCAGCGTACCGGGTAGCAAACACCGGGCCACACAGTCGTTTCAGCAATCGCAGTGAGCCAACCACCCCTGCAGTACCCTCCCTCCCATAAGAAAGCGGGATACGGGCTCAGGCTATATGTTCCTTAGTTTGATAAAGTGGAGGAGTGCTTCACACTAACTTCAGGACGCTCCCCCGGGGCTGAGTTTCTTATGGGGATGTTTTCTTGTGACAAGGAATCGGCAGTGTACGGGACACAGCAGCAGCAGCAGTGTCAGCGACTACAACTAGCCGTGTAGCAAATAAATAGCCGTTTGTACCGACGGTGTCGCCGCCGGCGCTAAAGAGGGAATGGTTGCGGCCCCAGCGACGGAGTGACAGCGGGGAAATACAAAGCGGTGAGCTTATATGGCAACCGCAACTAACGGAGACACGGCGGCGGTGTGACCAACGTTTTGTGGCGTAGTAACTGCCAGTGGGACCCATCTGTGTCAGCATCATATATATATATATATGTATGTAGCGGTGCAGTGTAACCGCAACTATGACAACAGCTGTATCGGTGATCGCGGCGAGGAAGGCCAATCTCTACGAGACGCAGAAGTGTCAGCGCACCACAGTCGTATGGCACGGCACAGTGATCGAGGGCTTCTCGTCGGCAGAAACCTTCGTAGGAGCCCAATAGAAAGCGGTGTATGTCGCAAATGGCGCATGCGACGATCGAGGCCGCACTACGTAATGTTTTCTGAAAAAAACTGACTTTGTCGGGGAGCTCATTTTCCCCACCCTCCAGTATATTCATGAAGGGGATGATTACTACTGTCCAGCAGTATGTCGAGATGGGGAACCTTATTACGACAGTAAGCCGTTGTCTGTTCGTGAGAGTAGAGAATAACGAGGCGTGTCGATGTAGTGCGTGCTTGTTTTGAGGGTTGGCTGATATTAGAGTTGGCCCTCACCAAGGCAGTAGTCAACCATTGTAGTGGTTGATTGACCGCGTAGCAGGTGGAACCGCCAGGTGGATGCAGGCCGTGACGGTGCTGCCAAGACTGGTATAGAACACGCGAACAGACAAATTGTCAATGATAAAAATAAGACAACACTGCTTATTTCTTAAATTTGCGAAGGAAGAAAACAAGAGGAGAGCGCGTAAATTGCCCGAGGTGCAATCCCACGGCCTACGTACAGCCGTAGGTACGAAACAAGTACTACAAGGCAACAAGGTACCACTTTGTGCCGCAACATAAGAACCAATTGTACATTAATAGTGTATCCGAAAGGTACATATATTGCGGGACAGAGTGGTGCCTGGTGATACTGTACCAACACAACGATATTGGGTACAAGGCTCCCTCGCCTCCCGGACACGCCTACGTAGGGGAGGAGTGGCGCAAGAACGACTTGAAAACGACACAGCAAGAACAGCGTGTATAGACATGCGCAGCATATGATACGACATTTTTAGATGTTGTGAAAATATCTGCATATTACGGCTGTAATTACTACTGTACTTGCAGACATGTACAATACCAGGTATCTAATATGACCCTTTCAAAACAGCACCCCTTGCTTTTTGAGGGGGGGAAACATACACGGAAACAAATACGTCGTCGTTTGAGGGCGATTCAAGGCTTCCTGGCCACTCTCGTTTCGCGGCGCGCGGGTGTCACGCCTAATTGAGCGGGATCAGCATCCAAACAGAACGCTGGCCTATTGGGGCATGTTGGGGGAAATCCCGCCTAATTGAGACAATACCCTTCGACGCCGATGTTGAATTTTACCAAGGTATTGTCTTTGCCCTTCTTTCCTCCCTCCTTCCTATTGGTACGGGGGTCCACATAGTAAATAGGACCAAATATTGTCAGTAAAAATAGGTAAATATATAAGTTTTTATGTACACCATAGATCCTGTTATTAATAATAGTCG
The DNA here is from genome assembly GCA_031763025.1 of Macrocystis pyrifera. Taxonomy (NCBI): domain Eukaryota; class Phaeophyceae; order Laminariales; family Laminariaceae; genus Macrocystis; species Macrocystis pyrifera. The sequence goes on from JASSKH010000031.1 coordinate 3,432,631, forward strand.
CAACTCATATCCCGGGTCTAGCAGGCTCTTCTCTCTCCTCCTCGCTACGGTTTACGCCTTGCATTTTTATCGCAAGAATACCTCTCGGCCCTTCATCCCCTCGTCGACTCACATCGAATCGCGCTTATACCCACGCTACTACGAGTACGATTAGGCGCTCTCAGCACTTGATTCCGCTTTTTTATTTAATTTTGCCAATGAAGTCAAAAGTTCAAAAGTTCGACCTACGTGAGATTCGAACTCCACATCCAGCATCAACTCCTAGCGTCGTTCGAGAGGCCCCACTAAATAGACCACCGAGCCGATTTTGGATCTAAAAAATTGCTGCCCCGGTACAACAGTATCGTAGCACGCTTCTATTACTACTTCCGTGCTGACACAGGTGCAACGAATTTCTCTACCGCCGGGGAAGTTTGCCGCATCTAGTCCTTCCACCCCGTACGGAACTGATGTCACGAGGTGATCCGTCCGGTATCGCAACGTTTCCCGTCAGCTGAAAAAATGTAACTATTAATACAAGTTTACGACCTCTCGATGCGATTGTGGGCAGTCGTCAAGCACGTTGTACGAGCGTCCTACACAATGAGCTCGCCGCCACAATTGGCATAGTATGTGCACGGTGGCAGGTAACTGGTGTCAGCATTAGCCTAGAGGGGTTTAGCGACAGTCAGAACACAAATCAACAACAACAGCTGCTTGCCGTAGTATCCTCGCGCAAAGAAATTGAGCTTGTTAACAGCCCCACAAGAAGAGCGCTGCAAGTAGTGGTGCCCGAGGCGCTGTGCACGTAGGTATGTACTGTAGCGCTGGTCGTTGTAGAGTTTGGGTCTTTTGGACAGCTTTACGGCAGCTGTATACGAGTACGACGGGCGAAAACTCGAGTTTGGACAAAGCCTGCAGCGCTCATAAAACCACCATCTATTCACGCAATTCCTTTTTTTAATCCGTACACCAGGTACGGTTACACCGGGTATGGTATACACGAAACCGCCGTATAACGGCACCAGGTACGTTCTTGATCGCTTTGGATCTTAACGTTACAAGAGTTTGTGGAATCTGATCAAACAACTGCCTGTGTACAGTAGGTCCGGAGACACGGAAAAGGGCGGGGGGGGGGGGGGGGGAGGGGGGGGGCAGCCACGGCCAAGCTTTGCGCTTCGGCGCCAGAGACGTCCCCATCCACGAAGGGGATTCCCTTTTTGGTTCTTACAGCACATTATCGCTGTCCGTCTCCACAACATTAGGATCCTTGTCTCGAAAAATGAAGAGTTCCTCCCAAACATTGACGATGCAAATGCCTCCGAACCCTGATGGGCTGGTTTGCCGATAGTCTTTTCACAGAAATTCGTTTCACTCTTGGGGCCGGTCGGAACACATCTGACCTCTCGTGAGCAGCGTTGAAGGAGCAGAAGACGGCCGGCGATGCTCCACGTGCAGTACGTGGCAAAAACACACAAACACACACACAAAAAAAAAAAAAAAGAAAAAGTGCCAAAGCAACGGCATGCCGGCCGACGCCACCAGTGAAGGCGTCCTGAATGGATTTCAGAATCGGAACGGCATAATCATCGACGAGTTGATGCCAAACACGGATAGCAGCCCTTCCAACGCGCGCATCCCAACAATCAACAAGGCGAAAGAAGAAGATGTTGGGTGGACGAAAAAGTCGCATTTCGTACGCCGTGCTGGGGCAGCAGCTATCCGCATCTCACCTCCTGCCTGCCTGCAGCAGAACCCTCTCTCCCTCTTCTCACTTTTTCTTTTCTCTCTCTCTCCCTCTCGCTCTCTTTATCTCTCACATACATTTTCGGCTGACGAGACAGCAGTAGTCGGGTCCCTTCCCCACCCGCCCCACCCAGCTGGTCGAAATAGATGCCGGTACCGTCGAACGAAAGCATGACTAGTACGAGTGCCCGAGGTAGGTGTAGCAAATCAAACAGCGATCACGCCCAACTTTTACTTTCTCCCGGAGGCCTCATTCATCACCGACTCTTCTCCTCCATCCCGAAAGTTTGCGCGGCATTCCGGGCAAATTCTCACAGCCGGCAAGCTAGCCCTATCCGCCCGTCTGCGGGAGGGGGGTGCCGCAAGCAACACATGATCTGTGAAGAAAACACGATAAAACCCTAGAAGGGGAAGTAATTAGTTAGGCCTGAAAAGATGAAAACATAGCAACCACACTACCCGGGACGTGCACACGACGAGGAATAACGCCAAACACAACAAAACCAGCAACCCTCGATAGAGTACAGCCCTCCCTGGCTTTCTCCCCACAACAAACTACAGCCCTCCTATGCTTTGTCCCTACAATAGACTACTGCCCTCCTCGCCTTTCTTCCTTCTACTACTACTGCTAGCAAACACACTAGTTTGGCGTATGCGCCAATGAGCCCGGTGGGCCAAGCGAAGCTCAAATTCTCCCGTAAAATTAATCCGCCGAAAGCACCCCGAAAATTTTATTCGCGATATAAAGTAAATCCCGCAAAAGTTATCCTCCAACCTGAGTCGGATCAAAGGACGATAACGCGCGGACTTCTCTTCCTAATAAACGAATAAAGGCGACCAACAAACCACCAACAGAAACGGTTCAGCTGGAAGTTCCACCTCGCCGTACGGCTAGGTGGATCATATTCGCAAACGAGCCTGTAGTTTGGGTTTTATACTTTTTGTGTGCTTTTCCCCAATAGGTGCCCACAACGCGCTTCCACCTGCCTACTGGTGGAATCAACACTCCAAGAACAGGGCGAAGATATGAGCCGATTTTTTCTCTAAGGCAGGGGGGACAGACGAAGCGAGGAAAGTGGCTTCGAAAAGAGCTTGTCGAGACCTTTCCACATCAGTACCGCTTGGCGTTTGCATTCATACCCGTTGCCGAAAAAAATTAGCTCGGAAAACCGTTCGACGGGGGGAGGGGGGAGTTATCAGTCTCGCGTGTCATACGGTAGTCCGCCTACGTCTCACAGAAAACTCGCTCCGATTGCGGCGCATCAGGGGCACCCTCCTCGCTCATAGCGTAATCCATCCGCGAATTACATCATACGGGTGTGACCTCATCTGTTTTTGCTTTTTTGTTTTTATTGCAAAGCTTCAGCTTCACACTGGCAACTCAACTCCACAACAAAACAACCAGTACACGAATCAAAGCACGCAATCTTTCGCCTCCACGTTGAGATTACGAGTTCACAGTGAAAGCACGCGCGCTCTTTATTCAGGAAAAAAACGCGCCTCACGGAACCAAAACCACCGCGATCTTGCTCCCCGTGACTCACTAGGGTTGAAGCACAACAAAAAGAAGCACAGCGTATATCGCGCACGATTCTTTTGGTATGCGCATCGTCCACCCCGAGCATGTCCCGCACTCCGCAAAAAGTCAAACGCGCACATTCTCCGAGCGGTCGCCATACTCGTTACGAAACACAATCGTACTCTCCTCTGCTCAGCGCGCTCACGTTCTCCGAACGGTCACCTCACTCGCTACGAAAAAAACAAGAGCATGCTCCCCCTAGTTGCTCTCCTACGACCAATCTATCCGTGGGCCTCCGTGCGTGACTCGGGTGAGCTCGTCGTGGAAGATTTTTGAGGGGAGTCCCTCCCGCCCTTCCCACAAAAAAAAGCGCCACAGACAAACCAGGCGGTACCTTCCAGCTCGTCGTTCTAGTTTGCATCGCTTGCTTCCCGCCGCCGGCCTGCCGTGCGCTCTCGGACAAAAAGTGTCAAAAACTCACAACAGACCCGAAGAAGCTTTGCCAAAGCGCTCCGACAAGGTTGCCGGGGCGTTGCCGAAGGGTACCGATATATGAAGAAGAAAAAAAGAAAAGAAAGAAAAAAGAGCAAACAGCTCCGTGCCGAGTCGTGAAAGGCAAGGAAACACCGCATCTCTCTTCCAAAACCCTCTGCCGCGCACGTAAGCTGCGAGGCAGAAAGGGTGACCACGTACTATTGATGCGTACGTAGCCTAAAAAAAAAAAAAAAAAAAAAACGCGTCAATATCAACAGCGTGGCGGCCGTAGGACACCGAAACCCAACCGATTTTGTGGTCGCCGTGTCTACTAGGCTATGTATCTACTGAACCCATCCCGGATTTCCCTGACACCAACATGTTCCAAAAAAGTGAAGGACCATTTGAGTATTCATAGCAACAACAAAAATATCCTCATATCCGCGAAATCATGGTATTTTTTTCAGAGGCCCTCGCTTGCCTTCCTCGCATCCGCAATCAACAGTCGGGCGACAAAGTTATCATTTGCCGCCTCTTCCTCCTCCTCCTCCTCCTCCTCCTCCTCCTCCGCCTCCAGAAAAGCAAATATATTGTCTCCGTCCAGAAAACAAAAGAGATTCTCTTCGCGTGCCGGTACACACGAAAACGAGTGACGCGGGACCTTCGGTGCACTCAGTAAAGCTTGCTCGGGCTCATACCTCTCGCCCTAAACCCTTCCACACAACGGAGCATAACATAGCTCATCTAGAACCTGCATGTGCCGTTATGATGTGTTTTGCTGTGCGGAACGTGTGCAGCTAGCATGCATCCCGTCCTGGAAACATGTCGCAGAACATGCAGATCGTACTGTTTGCCCCCTGCAAACACGATCCAGATCATACCATACGATACCATCCCAGAACATCGGGAGTGCATCTGCCCTGAGAGAACTGTACATCACTTAAGCGGCGACCTGATCTGATCTGATCTGATCTGATCTGATCTGTCCGATGCAGGAAATCTTCCTATTCACTAGTGGTGGTAGTGGTGGTGGTCACCAAGTTGACCACAGCCTCCCCCTCTTTTTTGCATCGGCGGTGTCTACCTCACGCCCCTCCAGGCGACCGCAAAAAAAAAAAACAAAAGAACAGAACACCAAAACAAAAACAAACAACGCCTAAAACGAAAACAATAGGCGCGAAAACCTATACCTGGTAATAATGGATGAAAAACAACAAGCAAACAAACAAAAAAAGAACGCAAACAAAATTACGGGGGGGGGGGGGGGGGGGGGGGGGGGGGGGGGGGGGGGGGGGGGGGGGGGGGGGGGGGGGGGGGGAAGGGGGAGGGGTGGGGATGTATACGCCCTCACACCCAGCACGATTAGCCAATAGTCTTGACGCCCACAATAATTTCCAGCTGATGACACTTTCGTCGGGTCAGCGTCGTGGCTTCTCCACTGCAAACCTAATCCACCTGACATCAGCGGAACGACGGTGCCTGGGTCGTTGCGATGTCCCAGACGTCCGACGACAAACGATCTAATTGGCTAACAAAAACACCCATGGTTGGTCCCAAGAGGTGCAGCGTCTGCCATCGGCCCGTGCCGTGCTTTTTTCACGCACAGCACGCACGGTTCCAGTTCAGAACGGTTCCCCGCTGAGAATATTTCCAAAATAACGGTTCCCGTTCAGAACGGCCTCAGCAGCGGTTTCCGTTCAGAGCGGTTCGAAGAACGGTTTCAAATCAGAACTCGAAGCCGTGCGGCATGGCCAACGGGCCGGGAGAAACACAAACACAGTGGGCGAGTGTCCAAAAGGCCCCGATATTGAAGACCCATATGGTAGAAAAAAACCAACCAACGTGTCCAATGTACCGAATGGTGAATGAAGATGGTTCGTTTGAAAAAAGAGAAAAAAAAAAAAAAAAGGTTTCCAACGTGCCGAATTTTTGGAGTAACGTTGGTCGACAACCACGAAACCCAGCAGTGAGTGTCCAACCTACCCACCTACTGTAAGAAGATGTTGGAGACCGTTGGCATCCAACGCAACCAAATGTGGGAGACCGTTGGTTCCTAAAACAGCATCTCGCATGCTCAGAGCGGTCAACGCAACAGCGTCCCATGAGAGGACGCCAAGTACGTCACGGCATCAGTTCATCTCAAGCGCTCCACGTCAGAGCTTCCCGTCAGCAATACGCGGCAGTGGAGCTCGCGATTGATGGGAACCCCTCTACTACTGGGGGGAAAACACACACACACACACACACACAGAAAAAAAATCCAAAAATCATTCCATTCCAAGTCCGTTCGCCCTAAAAACCAACGTGAATGATGCACTTCTAAATATCGTTTTTTTGAAAGGACTGACTGACTGCACCATCCTTTTCTGATACGACCAACAAACCATTAAACAAACAATCAAAATCAACAAACCAAAAAAAAAAAAAAACGCTCGGAAATGTGTTTAATGAAGAGCGGGCGTCATTTTTTTGTTTGCATTGTGGAGAAAAAAAAAAAAAGGCGGGGGGGGGGGGGGGGGGGGGGGGGGGGGGGGGGGGGGGGAAAGGGGGCTAATAACGAGTCCCATTGACGGCGTCCACCGGGAACCTGTAACCGAGGCTGACCATCTCGCAGGCCATCGCGTCGTGACTCGATCGGCAAAGTTTCCGCACGCGCTTTTGGTCGTGTTCGGGCACGCTCCCTGTCAACCGCACCCTTGTAATTGGAAACTCCATCGTCCGCGCCTGTTAAGGTCACAAAAAAAAAAAAAACACACAAAAAAAGACACATACACGCACACACAGCACACACAGCAGTTCCGCTCCAATCAGAGATGTACACCCGGTCACGATTCCGCTGGCGTGGCAATAACAGAGTGAAAGCGCTACCAGGCATATTACAGAGACATGAGTTGGATGGTTGAAAGTCGTCCTCCGTCCGCCAGGTAGCAGTTGACAATGTTAATTGTGAGTTGGCTGCAGCGTTGCGAACTGCGAACAATGTCCCACTGCATCGGTTTCTTCGTTCGTGGAAGGCTTCTTTTTCTTCGGGTTGCGCATTTCCCCGTGAGGCCACTCGCCCAGAGAAGGAGGGAGAGAGAGAGAAAGGGCTATAAGAGGTCTATATATACTGCAACAGCTCATGCATGGCGCATAAAAAAAACATCGCCATCGACGATGCCGGTACCGCAGTGCTGAAGGCCGTTCGTGGGCGTCTACTTGACCTCGACAAAAATAGCGCCAGGCGGCTATTGACAGTCGACTACCGTCGGTCAGTTGTCTGGTTTCGTCAGCCAAGTACGGTACTATTGCGGGGGGGCATAGCAGATAGGACCAAATATTGTGGATGATCTACAGATAGGTCATCTACGGAGAGATCCTCAGACAAATCATCTACAGACAGATCATATCTACAGATAGATCATCTACTACAGATAGATCATCTACTACAGATAGATCATCTACAGATATAATCAACTACAGAGAGACCACCCACAGATAGATCATGTACAGACAGATCATCAACAATCTACAGATATATCGTCTAGATCCCAACCTGCCGTTGTGACGTGATGTGCAGGATCTGTAGGGTACAGATGATCCAACCCAGGAAAGGTGTCTTACATCGTGAGGATTGCACTGCTCCGACACAGCTACACCAGCGATAACATAGATCAGGGATCTATTAATAGCTGCCCTGATCTGATACGATATGATCTCCATGATCTGATCTTCTCTGCTCGGCGCGGGAAAGGGTCGCACTGGCTGAAGGAGAAGCAGCAGCAGCAGCAGCAGCCGCAGCGACCACAAGAAAAAAAAAAAACACACGCACACACACAGACAAAAAAAAACACATGGAAAAAAAAAACAATGGGATTCGCAGCAGCACAGAAAACCCCACCAATATCACACCGCGAACACCGAAAGGAAGCAACCAAAGGGTACTCGAAAAAACACCCTTACAGTTCCGTACCACGGTGAAGACCGTTGAGCTCGCACAGGGGGCGCGCTCGTTTTCTCGGCGCCCTCACGTATATCACCCTTTACTGTTCTCCACAACCAAAGGCAATAAAGGTGCCACATAAAAGTCGAACACTTATGTTTTCGGAAAGTGCCTCTCGACCAGATATTATCCGAAAACACCCTTTGTTTCGGTTTTTTTTTTTGCGGCGAAAACCCCTCCCGTTCTGGCAAAAAAATAAAAAATAAAGAATCGAGCGCTGGAAAAACGATCGCGCAGACCCACGGTAGTACGAACTCAGAAGCTCTTTCGCGGTACGTATCGACGAGACACAGTACCTAACGGGATACTTCGTACTGGTGAGCATCACAGCCAATCCACATGGTCACCCGGATGGATGGAGTAAATACGACCATAGTAAATACGACCAAATATTCATAGTAAAGAAAGGAAAATATACAGGTTTTTGTGTATAACCTAGGTCCTATTTACCCGTAATATTAACACGTACCACTTTGTACGAAATTGTAAGCACCATTTGGTATTCAAACCAATGCCTCAGCGGTTCTAATAATTTCGTCCAAAGTGGTACGAGATATATCATATAAGGTTAAGAGAGGGGGTGAAATCTTTACTACAAATGTTGGGAGAAAATCTCAGGGGAGAACAAAAAACCTAACGAGGCGGACAAAGGAAATCAGGGAGCGCTATTACGGGGGACCATAGTAAATAGGATCAAATATTGTTAAGTAAAAATAGGGAAATATATAGGTTTTTGTGTGTACCGTAGGTCCTATTTACCATGTTCCCCGTAATAGCTACCTTTTAGGGAAGCTGAACGTAGCGCAGTGGGGAGGGGGGAGATCAGTCTACTTAGTGACCCCAGATCTGAGCTATGACCATATATGCAAATTATATATAAATATACACAAGAGTAATAAATGGGATGGAAAAAAAAAACAGGGGAGATACTCGTAGCTCACCGCTATGTTGTTGGCCTTAAGGTGGAATCCCAGGACCGCCTCCGAGTCGATCTCGGAGCCCATTTTAGCGCCGTCCGCATCGATGAAGGTAGAGATGCGGTTCATCATCACCTGTCACCGAAAAAAAAACAAACAAACAAAAACAAACAAACAAACCAACAAGGGGTGAAGTCAGTCTCGAACGGCAGAAAAACAAAAGCGGAACGTCGCTACACACCGCAATCGGCGTGCCGCGGCGTGTGCCCATCTGCGGCAGGGATTGTCAGGGTCGACGACATTCGGCGTCCTGGTGCTGCGCGGGTTGGTCGATTCAATTCTGCATACTACACACCAGTCTACCCCCGATATCGTGCCTGCTGGGCTGTTTCTTGATCCCTTTTCGCCTGCCTAGGCTCGTCTAACAGAACCTTGACCGGGTTTAACGCGAGTCTCTCATGAGCGCCATCCTTCTAAGGGCCCGCATAACCTGCCCACACTCGCGTCCTCTGTCTTTCCGCAGCACGCTACGAAGAAAATGAGGCGGTATCTGGCCACGATGTCAGACGCGCCATCCCCTACGACAGCACAACTTAAGGCCTTGCAGAACAAGCCAAGCCAGTCCCCGCACGGCTAAAGCCGGGTCACGCTACAGGTCGGCGGCGGCGATCGCCATCATGGTGGGCATCGCGTGCGGACTGTTTTCTTGATTTTTCGCGTAACCGTCACACGTCGCATAGGATACATAGAGCACCTCAGCGGAATTGAAGAACAAATGCTTAAAATGTGGGCCGTATCGTCTCCCCGATTTCAGAAAATATTCAAGTACGTACTGTACACACATTGTATTCTTTATTAAAAATGAAACTAGTTTTTATGTAAGTTGTGCGAATTTCGCACAATTCGCATAAAAATCATGGGGGGGGGGGGGGGGGGGGGAGGCTTCACGAGTCAAACAAAGCCTTAACTAACAATTATCGTCGTCGGCGACTTTGAGCCAACCAGATCAAAGCCCCAATCAACAGAGGGCAGGCAAGAAACAAGACAAATACGGCACAAGCGCACAAGTCAGCTCTATGGAACAAGCCAGGCCCTGCCGGATAACCAGGCACGTCGACCGACCGACCGACAGGACAAAAATCTAGCACAAGCACAGACGCGAGGTTCAGCTCTACAGAACGAGCCAGGCCCCAAACGACAAGCAGCCACGCCAAAAAAACGGTACACGCACGTAAACGCCAAAATCCAACACAAGCACGAGCGCAAGGTCAGCCTCACAGAACACGCCCGACCCTATTGGGCAAAAGCAGCCACGCCAACAAATACAGCACAAGCAAGCAAAAGAGCCAGACCCAGCACAAGCACACAAGAAGCATCTTAGGTGGGTGGGGGCACCTACTGGTTTTCATTTTAGGAGGCTCCTTACCCGAAAAAAAACTGTCTTCGAGCCAAAAACAAAAATACGATGAACAAACGAACAAAGCAACTACAACGCCTCAGCTACTGCAGTTAAGTACACGAGAAGTATTGCAAAATACATGTTTTTAATCCCAGCGATCAGGGAGACCTACCGGCTCAAGACCAGAAAATGATACAGTGATACAGCAGTGCCGTGCCGATTTCAAGACCATACGGTTTACCGCCCCAACAGAGTCTCAAGACCAGGTAAATCGGCTCGTCACTCACGGGACAAAAAAAAAAAAAAAAAAAACTGCTCGGAATTTGTACGAGTGTCTGGGATCGTTTTTTTCAGCAGTAAAGGATGATACCACATTTCTCAGGGGTAGGACCACGTGTTTGGCGGCCCTGTCACGGAACGGGCCTGTCTTAACATGGGGCGCACCACCGCACAACCATTGCCGTAAAAGTCGGCCCACCACCGCTTGCTGTGACCCTTCCCAGCTCACTCACCCTCATCGCCGTCACGGAGCCGTAGGCGAACCTGTCGTTCTTTCTTTTACCCGCGTGGATCTTCGTCCCGAAGCTCGGCACGTACACCGTTCGCTCCGGCAAGGGGAACTTCCGACTGCCCGTGACGAGTAGCACAGCACACGCGCGGCACCGTAAAAAAAAAAAAAAAAGCAGATATCAGAAGCACCGGTACCAGGCATCAACAAACAAAAAAAAAAGTATAAAACAGGGTTGGAACGATGCAACAACATCCGAATTGTGCCGGAGCAGCAAAAGGTACAAAAAAAAAGAAAAAAAAAAAAAAGAAAAAAAAAAAAAAAACCCACGAATTGAAAGCGATAGCGGCGCGGCACAAGAGGGGATGTCGAGACGGCGAGCGAAATCAAGACGGCGAGACCAAAAGCACTTGCGCGGGCGTGCGCTCGTGGGTGCGTGTGCTGCGTGACGGCAGCGCTCCCGTTTTGCCAAAGGATGCCCCGCGTAGCGCATCAACCTCAAGAACCATGCTGACATACGATATAGAGATTGGGGGGGGGGGGGGGGGGGGGGTACTCGATAGGAGAGATGTACTCGATCTCATGCATGGCCGTAGTCGTATGACCATAGACCCTCGCATCCCTACAATGCCGGGACGGAGAATGTCGGGTTTTCACCGACCAGGCAGACATTGCTTGCACCAAGCGCGAAGCGCCGTGAGGTGTCCGGCGAGTCGCATGAAGGGTGAGCTGCATCCTACTAAGAACCGCTTGTGAGGCGGACTTGCATATGGATGACAGCTTCAATGAGATAGTTTAATTTCCGGTGTGGCCACTTCCAGAGACAGCAGTGGGCGTACTATGTAACTGCCTCTTGGGTGCCTTACCTTGAACACTACGTGATACGATCAATTCCCTTGTGCAGAGTAAAGGTTCTTTACTTCGCACAAATGATCAAACTAGACGACCAGCTGTGGGTGACCGCCAAAAAAAAAAAAAAACGGTACCCTGGATGTCTAGCTCACGCAGTGAGCGGCATGTTTTACAGTGTCGTTGCCAACCGACGCCAACCCAACCCATACATAATATATATAATATATATTGGGGGGGGGTACTAGATAGGAGAGATGTACTCAATCTCATGCATGCCCGTAGTCATATGACAATAGACCCTCGCATCTCTACAATACCGGGACGGAGCATGTCGGGTTTTCACCGACCAGGCCGACATTGCTTGCACCAAGCGCGAAGGGAAACGTGAGGTGTCCGGCGAGTCGCATGCAGGGTGAGAGAGATACAGAGGGGGGGAATGTACTCATTATCGTGCATGGCCGTCTCAATAAGACCATAGACCCTCGCATCCCTACAATGCCGGGACGAAGCACGTCGGGTTTTCACCGATCAGGCAGAGGGGGGGGGGGGGGGGGGGGGGGGGGGGGGGGGGTACTCGATAGGAGAGATGTACTCGATCTCATGCATGGCCGTAGTCGTATGACCATAGACCCTCGCATCCCTACAATGCATGTCGGGTTTTCACCGACCAGGCAGACATAGAGTGGGGGGGGGGGGGGGGGGGGGGGGTAAATGATTTTCGCCCGATTGAGGAGCTCCACACCTCACGCCCTCAGTCCGAAAAAAAAAACCACATGTTTTTGATTGAAAATCAATCGTATTGCCGACAAGGAAGGGGGAAGGGGCAGACCACTCAACCCAAAACAATGAAACGAGAAAGAAACAACGCTTCCTACCACTTACGTATCGTTCATGTGTTTTGGTTGCTGTGTTTACTATCCCACAAACAATGAATCGTTGCTGTGTTTACTATCCGACAAACAATGCGCAGCATGAAGCTTCGAAAACCCATCACCCACGAAAATGTTTCCAGAAAGCCGAGGGGACCCCCCCCCCCCCCCCAAAAATAAAGAAATAAAGAAATAAAGAAAAAAAATGGAAACCCACATATTATACACCGCACAACGCGAACGCGTTTATCGCCCTCCCACCAGAAAATCGCCTGAAAAGACATACCAACCACGGAAAAAAAAAAAAAAAAAAAAAAAATCGAAGAAAAAAAAAAAAAAGGAAAACGAAAACGAAAACGAAAAACGAAACCGCGTTTATTGCCCTCCAATACCCCCTCTACGAACAGGGTAGTAGTGCAGCTACAGCAAGTAATCAATCCCCATCCCTTCACCTGGGCAGGTCGGTATCGACGTGAAACCAGACGTCTGGTCTCGCCAGGACGACCGCGTCGTACTGGAACCCTCTCTCCACCGAGTACATGCTCATCAGGCTCCACACCGTTGCCATCGACCAATAAGCCCGAAACACGTTCCTGTTTCAAGGAAAGGGGGGGAAGGAGAGCGGAGGCCGGTCGGGGAGCGGGGTCCGGAGGCGGGAAACAAAAGGAAAGGGGGGGGGGGGGAGGAAGAAGGAAGAGAGAGCAAAAAGAAAAAAAAAGTGGAAGTGAAAATGACGCGGGTTGCTCGAGAGACTCTCGCGGTGAAGCCGTCGCCCCCGACGTCGCTCTGCTGGGCCTCGCTGGCCCGTCCGACACGTGAAAAATAGTTGAGTTTTGGGTATGAGAGCCGAATACTTGCTTTGAGGAGAGAAGAAAAAAAAGCACGATTTTGCGTCGGCTGCCGTGAGGTCTGAGAGATCGAACATAAGCATTTCCCTCGAAGCTCAAATTTGCAAGCTGTTTGTGTGTACTGTAACTTTCGAGTATCACACCAAATGCCAACCCTATCCCACACAAGTTTCAAGCGGCGTGTCGAAAACCTAGAGCTCTCAGTCGGCACGACTTAAGTCGCCAACTACAGTACTGATATTAATAGTTATTATCAATGGTCGGACTGGTAGTTACCTGGTAGTCGTTTCCTGGAGGTGCCGACTACCCGGCTTATTGGGTTTCCATACTTGTAGGAAGGGATTGTTGAATGCGGGATACATGTTTTCCTGTTTTGGGTGGGGTCCTCCTCGGTCGGGGAGGGCTAATTTTTCGGGCCGTTTCGCTCGCCTGACTTAAGCCGGCAAGTCCGCAGGCCATCAGCTGTCTTCGCCAGACGGTTTGCCGACTGGCTTGCCGACTAATGCCAGTTATTAATAGTTGGCTAACGGCACCTGCCGATTGACTATAAAATACTAGTCGTGCGCTCCTGCCGACAACACAGCTCTTGACAAAACAACAATGGTTGCGCTACAGGAGTTGCATTACATGGACGCGCACGTACAGCGTGACGCACACGTACAGCGCTCGGAGCGAGAAGCGAGCGGGAAGGTCTGCCGCCGCCGCCGCCGCCGCCGCCGCCGCCGCGCGGGTGCTTACGTTGTGCTCCACCTGGAATGTACGAACGCCAGCGTTACGACAGATCATACACAGATCATCTGTTCCCACCTCACGATCTAGATATTGCAAGGCAGACATATTCCCCATGCGTCCCAGGTATGATTTGTATGATCTAGCTCAATGTTGCCGGGTGGGAGCCGTACAATCTACAGTAGCACATGGTTCTTGGGCTGGGTGTCTGCCCTATAAGGCAGATGCTGCTCAACCTCTCGCAGCGGCAGGTGAGGAACTAGATCATCTACAGCAGATAGATAGATAGATAGATAGATCATGATATGTAGATGATCTGTCTGAGCTGTCCGAGCCGTGGAATTTTTCACTCAAAGACCCCCGAAAAAAAAACATCGATTGCCGTTTTCGCCGACCTTGCGAGTCAGCAGCAGTAGCAGCAGCAGTAGCAGCAGCAGCAGCAGTAGCAGTAGCAGCAGCAGCAGCAGCAGCAGGTAACAGAGTGCAACACTTCCAGCGCGCACTTTCTCACGCACAGCACATACATCCGCGGAAGAGGAAGGAAATCGCGCGAACGGTTACAACACCCCGCTTTTTTCGAACTACAGCCACCCACGTTCACGGTGGCCAATAGTTGGATATTACAGCAGGCAGCAGTTTGTTCTGTTCCACAAGACGGGAAATAGTTTATTTTCAAGAGCCGTACCGGTCCAATCCCAGGAACGTACACACCAAAATCGATCGTCCCGGTGCTCTAGAGTGGATACCCTCGAATCCTGCTACTACGGGAGACCATATTAAATAGGACCTGCGGTACATACAAAAGCCTACATATTTTTCCATTTTTACCTACAATATTTGATCCTATTTACTATGGTCCCCCGTAATTACGGGGCCATAGTAAATAGGACCTACAATACACACAAAAACCCATGTATTTCCTTATTTTTACTAACAATATTTATTCCTGTTTACTATGGTCGCTCGTAATACTTAATAGCGTTTTTTTTTTTAGAGAGAGAGAGAGGTCGAATTTCACTGTGGTGAAGGTGTGACCACATTCGCAAAAATTAAACACCTACAAAAGTAGGAGGACTCAACGGCTGAGAGGGCGTAGCGTGGGCAGGCGCAACCGGACGCGAGGAGATTACGAGGGGAAAAGAAAGGGCTCAAGTCTGTCTGCTCGCGACAAAAAAAACGCAACGCGAGAACCGCGGTGGGTAGAGAGGAGAGGAGAGAGCCTCTACTATGAGTTACGGCTATGATAGGAGGGAACCAAAAGAAAGGGCCAAGATAATAAACGGGAAGAAAAGAAGAAGAACAAGAAGAACAAGAGGAACAAAAACAAGAACAAGAACAAGAAGAACAAGAAGAAGAGCAAGAACAAAAACAAGAACAAGAACGAGAAGAACAAGAAGAAGAAAAAAAAACAGGCCTCGTTTGAGCGTACCAGGTATATGCGTACCAGAGGGAACGGGAAGTCTTCTGGATCACAGGGCGACCCACGTTTTGCAACAACAACGGGAGAGTATATCAGGTTACAGAACCCGAGGCTTCGCCACACGCATCACGCGGTACCCGCAAGACGTGTTCCTACGTTTCCCACCCAAGGCTTGCCGCTGCGTCTCCTCGCTCTTCACCTTATAACGCTGGGACCCTCCTCCCCGCCATACTTCCACTGGAAGTGCGTCGTCTCCATGATGTCGGGCCAGAGTCGATCGAAGTCGTCCTGGTTCGTCACCAAGCTCCTTCAGGGCAACAAGCAACGTCAAGTAAAACGAAACCAAACCAAGAGAAAAAAAAACGCGGCGGCGGCGGCGGTTCGTTCGTTCATTCATTCATTCATTCATTCATTCATTCATTCGTTCGTTCGTTCGTTCGTCCGTTCGTTCGTTCGTTCGTTCGTTCGTTCGTTCATTCGTTCGTTCGTTCGTTCGTTCGTCCGTTCGTTCGTTCGTTCGTTCGTTCGTTCGTTCGTTCGTTCGTTCGTTCGTTCGTTCGTTCGTTTATTCGTCCGTCCGTCCGTCCGTCCGTCCTTTTTTTTTTTTTTTTTTTTTTTTCCCCGATGAATTAGGGAGAGAGAGAGAGGGGCAGGGCGAGTGAGAGAGGCGGCGAAACACGGCTGGCCCCTTTCAGTCCTGCGCTGTACCCAAATCTACATCTCGCTCTAATTCCTAGCGAGCTGTTTGTTCCCAATCGGGCCCAAAGCGGGAGCGAGGTCTTGTAACTCTTTTAGCACTGCAGTCCCCATTAGGGCACGAAACGCTCAAATCACAAATGGTTGGTCCCAAAAACGGGATTGGTTAATCGGGACAAAACAGTGTGATATGCGGGATACGATATATATTTCAGCGGATCATAGTAATGAGGACCCATCATACACACAAAAACCTACATGTTCCAGTATTTTTATCAAAAGCACATTTGGCCCCGATAACTACTATTGCGGGGGTCCATAGTTAACAGGACCTATGGTATACATAAAAACCTATATATTTACGTATTTTTACTAACAAAATTTGGTCCCATTAACTATGGACCCCCGTAATACTAGTACGGGGGACCTTAGTAAATAGGACCTCTGGTACACACAAAAACCTACGTAGTTCCCTATTTTTTCTAACAGTACTTGGTCCTACTTACTATGGCCCCCCGGAATAGTACGTTCCCCATATGATATTAGTACATATCGAACCCAGGAAATAATTGAGAGAGGTCGCGCAGATCACGCAGGCTCTCGTCAGGGTAATTTGGTCAGCCACCCTACACACCTATTCGGGTTCAGAGCTTGGTAGTCCTCCGCGTAAGGTGCATACTTGAGGTTCGTTTCTCCCGCCCGGGGATTGTTCACCTGCGGAAAGGAAGAACCAGAAGCACAAGCGACAGAACCAGACAGAAACAATAGGGGAACGCGTGAACAACAAACAAAAAAAATGAAAAAAAAACGGCACACGATGGTTCCACCTCTCATCATAACACGTAGCGAGAGAAAACGAGAGAGAAAAAGTGGCAGTAACAAGAAGAGGACTGTCGCTGGTTTACAGCAGTGGTAAAAGTTTCGCATTACGGGGGGACCATAGTAAATAGGATCTACGGTACACACAAAAAAAAACTATATATTAAGGTACAGAGTGGTATCTGTTACGAGGGGCCATAGTAAATAGGACCTACGGTAAGCACAAAACCCTATATATTTACATTCACCAGCGAACACTATTTGGTCCTATTTGCTATGGCCCCCCGAAATACCATGATATGAAGCGGGGCGCGGGGGGGGGGGGGGATACTCGGTAAGAGAGATGTACTCGATCTCACCCATGGCCGTCGTGGTACGACCATAGACCCTCGCATCCCCACAATGCCGGGACAGAGCATGTCGGGTTTTCACCGACCAGGCAGACATTGCTTGCACAAGCACGAAGCGAAACGTGAAGTGTTCGGGGAGTCGCATGGAGGGGGTGTTGCATTCTACTAAGAACCGCTTTTGAGGCCGGCTTGTATATCGAAGACAGCTTCAATGAGTTAGTTTAATTTCCGTGTAGTCACTTCCGGAGACAGCAGTGGCGGGGGGGGGGGGGGGGGGCGCGCGCGGGTACTCGATAGGAGAGATGTACTCGATGTCATGCATAGCCGTCGTCGTATGACCATAGACCCTCGCATCCCTACAATGCCGGGACGGAGCATGTCGGGTTTTCACCGACCAGGCAGACATTGCTTGCACCAAGCGCGAAGCGCCGTGAGGTGTCCGGCGAGTCGCATGAAGGGTGAGCTGCATCCTACTAAGAACCGCTTGTGAGGCGGACTTTCTTGGCATATGGATGACAGCTTCAATGAGTTAGTTTAATTTCCGGAGTGGCACTGCCAGAGACAGCGATGGAAGTACATGTAACTGCCTCTTGGGTGCCTTACCTTGAACACTACGTGATACGATCAATTCCCTTGTGCAGAGTAAAGGTTATTTACTTCGCACAAATGATCTAACTAGACGACCAGCTGTGGGCGACCGCCGAAAAACAAACAAACAAACAAACAAAAAAAAAACGGTACCCTGGATGTCTAGCTCACGTAGTGAGCGGCATGTTTTACAGTGTCGTTGCCAACCGACGCCAACCCAACCCATATATAATATATAATAGGGGGGGGGGGGTTAACCCTTTTAGTGCTGCAGTCCCGATTTGGGGACAAATCACTTGGAATTAGACTGGCTTGTCCACAAATCGGGACAGCAGTACTGAAAGGGTTAAGGTCACGACACTTCCATCTGGAATGTCTAGGCTTCGAATAAGGCGCACACCTTGCCTGGGCTTCGCGGCTACCGCTATGTCCCGGAAACACAAGGAATGTTTGGATAACATATTGCGGTGTTTGTGCAAGAACTCGGTTGAAACCAATTTGGTTGGGTTTCTTGGGGCCTGTTGCCTGGACAAAAATGACCCTAATCCACACCTCGAAGAGCCTTCCTAATAAAAAAGTTAACCCAACCCAAAAACAATCCGATTAAAAGTGGCGTATGGGTCACTTTCTGCCACACAAACCTTAAGGGAAGATCTTAACGTTTCGTGGGACAGGGGTCACTTCTACATATAAGGAAACAAACCACAATAAACCCAACCAGATTGGTTTCACCCAAAAATCTTCGCAAAACGAACGCCTCCTTAAACCCTTTTAGAACTGCAGTCTCATTTGGGGGACAAACTACTTAGAATTAGAGCGCTTTGTCCCCACGGGTTGATTAACCCTCTTGGGACTTCAAAGAGGAGGGAAAAAAAAAAAAAATGACGACTACAGCAACGACCATTGCGCGATTAGGGGGGATGATGATACAAATTTGGGGTCCGACGTTTTGCCATACGTAAGGAGTAAGGAGTCATTTGATTGCAGCACGGGCGCAACATGATCTTACCCGTGGCGTCGCCGGCAGACAGACGGTGATTGTGATGACACCAAACGTATACCTGGTACCTGGTATCACTGTCCATGAAAATAAGCACCTTATTGATTGAATATCTGTATACAAACGTTCTTTATATTAGGGGGATATAATGTTTCTGAATAGAAGCACTGTATTCGTTGACTACTTGTATTAAGAAAGTTATTATTTATATTTGGGGACATAATGTCCCTGAAAATAAGCACCGTATTGATTGAATGTTTGTATAAAAATGTTATTAATATTTGAGAACAAAATGTCTCTGAAATTAGCACTGTATTCACTGAATACTTGTATACAAAATTTATTAATATTTGAGATACAGACTGTCTCTGAAAATAAGCACCGTATCGATTGAATATTTAATATACAAAATTTATTTACATTTGGAGACAGAGTGGCGTATCTGGTCATTGTTTTGGCTGCTATCTCGGGGGCAGCGAAAGAGGGCTATAAGTCATAACGCCTGTATTCATAGGAAGCGCTACGTACGCTGCACATAAACAGACACCTGAGTGTAATCCTACGTCCTAAGGGCAGTCCTTAAAGGGTTAGCGTACAAGCGGTGCTTATTTTCAGGGACAGAGCGGCGAAGGCAG
This sequence comes from Macrocystis pyrifera, assembly GCA_031763025.1. Classification (NCBI taxonomy): domain Eukaryota; class Phaeophyceae; order Laminariales; family Laminariaceae; genus Macrocystis; species Macrocystis pyrifera. The sequence goes on from JASSKH010000031.1 coordinate 3,451,961, forward strand.
CCGGCCGACTGAATTATTACACCATTACTGCCTGTACGTACACTATTATATTACGGGGGGCCATCGTAAATAGGACCAAATATTGTTAGTAAAAATATGGAAACATATGGGTGTTTTTATGTACCGTAGGTCCTATTAACTACCTGTATGGTCCTCCGTATTAGTCTCTTTTCCTCAACAACAAAAAAAAACACACACACACACACAAACACAGACGTCGAGCCACAAAACGCGCCAAATCACATATCCGCACACTACAGCACGCAACTACTGTATACTGTCGTACCTATCACAGCCAACTAGTACGGGGGTCCACAGTTAACGGGACCAAATATTGTTAGTAAAAATAGGTAAATATATAGTTTTTTATGTATACCATAGGTCCTATTAACTATGTACCCCCGTAATAGTAAACCATTTACGGGGGACCATAGTAAACAGGATCAAATGTTGTTAGTAAAAAATAGGCAAATATTCAGGTTTTTATGTGTGCCATAGGTCCTATTAACTACAGTATGTACCCCCGTAATAATCGGCGGCTCAAAAGTAAGTTCGCCGACAAACTCAACAGCCCTAGTATTAATAGTCTCGAGTGGTCTGTCTGTCCAAAAAAAGCATGCGGGCAGTCCACAAAAAAGACATAAAGATATCCCTTTTGTAGAGCCGCGGGTCGGCACGACTTCACGACTAACGACTAATCGGCCAAGGCACCGTGCGCCAACTGACTGAACTTTAGTCAAGTTGACTGACGGAGGGAGTCAGCTCATGACCAGCCGACTCATGCGGTCACCGGTTTCGCGGAAGGTGTTTGTCGCGCTTCGAGCTCCAGCTTTTACGTAGACCCTCCATTCCCTCGGGGGGGAAAAAAAACATTCATAATTATAGTCATATGCAAGTTTCGGGACAGCATTGCAGCACTATTACGGGGGACCATAGTAAATAGGACCAAATATTGATAGTAAAAAAAGGTAAACATGCAGGTTTTTGTGTACACCCTAGGTCCTATTTACTATGGTCCCCCGCAATAACTAAAAACGATAATTCGGGATTACGGGAAGAAGGAAGCAGCCCGGGGGGGGGGGAGGGACAGGGCTATCCGACTCACTAGGCTTCTTGGAACTGAGGATTCTTGTGGGAAAGGATTGTCAAGCCTTGGCCCGGCAAGGACTGGACACCCACCATGGAGGCAAAATTCTTATCAAGTAAAAAGATGATGACATTCAGATTTCGCAGTGCATACTAAAACGGTTAACTAGAGATCGCCAGAAAAAAGGAAGGAGCTGGGGGGGAGGGGGGGGGTGACAGACCAATACCAATGGCGTGGGGATGCAGCCAGAACGCGGCTTGGAGCACAGAGAGTAGAAAACCAGAGGGGCATGCAACGAAAAGAGAAGAAGCAAGGACACCCACGCAAGACGGAAGCAGGTACAGAAAGGAGTTACTGCTGTAGGACCTTGCGCACGGAGCTCCTTTCTATTTCTATTTCAGGTTTGCCTTGGTTTTCTTCTTTCGGGGTGGAATGTTTCAGACTTATCAACGTTGAAGCTCATGCTGAACAATGTCGGATGGCAAACACAACAACGATAACAAATTGGTTAATTTCCCCGCTGAAATTTGACTTTTTTTGTAATGCTAACAATCCCCCCAGCCCCACTCCTCCACTGATCCATTGAGTTGTCTGATGTCTGGCTGTCCGGTCTTGGCATGTAGAGTTCAAGATTCCGTACTACCAAAAAAAAAAAAGTAGGAATAGAAAAATTGACCCAAGAGCTCCGGTGGGGAATTAGCCGCGAGCGCACCGAGGGCACTCTTATGTATCGCTCCGTATATGTTCGACCAGATTGCGCGTTTGAGAAATATGTCAGCTGAGAGGCGTTGTAGAGAGCAAAGGCTGTTTTTTTAAGCTCGCCATAGTCTTACAAGGAAGGACCCAGACCTGTATTGCGAGCGGTTGTCGACGTTTTAACCATACCAGAACCAAGAACCTGCACTTTCTACGAAGAGCCGTCAGGTAGGGCGGGGTGCTGATCAGCGAAGTCAGTACAATGCATACTGTCTGTATAAATCAGCAACCAGCACACTAGATTCCCCAGTACACTGTCGCGGCGAAGCCGCAACTTGCCGGCGAAGCCATCTCTAGTGGCGTCGTCGCGAGCCATCCCCGCCCCCCCCCCCCCCCCCCCCCCCCCCCCCCGCGGCTGGTGAAGGGGCCCCGCCGGAGGACCTAAATTAGGGGGCATTCGCTCAACTTCCCATGACAATCCGGGGAAACTATCGGTCTGGGTTTGGTAGCGGGGGACAATAACTCGTTCAGCGCGCGCAAAGCTTCCGCCTCTCCCTCTCTCTCTCTCTCTCTCTCTCTCTCTCTCTCTCTCTCTCTCTCTCTCTCTCTGTTTTTTTTCGCGCATATGCACTGAGGTTTTCTGTTGTACGTGTGGGAGGCCGTTCCGTGGGTGCGTATACAAATGACAATATAATTTTCTACGACTTTCAAGAAACTGATCAATCCACTGGTGCTCTCTGCCAGTGTACATATATTCCCAGTACATATATACTAGCTGTACATCCTTATTACTTTCCAGCGCTCTGAACCAGCCATGTCTCCCGTTTGCCCCCCCGCACGTGCAGCTCTGGTTGGAAACATAAGAAACACTTATACATTAATATCAATACCAAGAGGTTCTTATATTTCGACCAAGAGTAGCAAAGGGCATGCCTCCATGCTTTTCGCGTAGAGGGTTCAGTCAGTATTTCCACCGCTTGTCAATTTTCAATCGACATTTGCCAACCTATGTTCTCGCGGCTTCCGCGATGAGAAAAGGAGACATGGAAGTACTTTTTTTGTTTGTTTTTGTTAACTGTTTCTTTTTTTTAAACCGTTGGTTTCCGAATCCCAGCCCTCATACTCTACGCTCGCACGCTACAGCAATAGTTTCGAGGTAAACCCCTGCAAGTAGACCACCTGGCTGTGCGACCGTAACTGCTGCTTGCTGTCTCCCACTGTTAAGTTGAAGGTCGCGACGCCACTTGCTAAGTTCAAGGTCGGGACACTTTGTATCCTTTGTTGGGCTTGCCTGGTGAGCACGCGCGCACGTACTCGTTAGTACTCACGTGAGTTGAATGCTCAAGAGATACGAGAAGAGCGGCTTTACCTCTTTCGGAGCACGGTGGGAGACTGAGAGCACAAGGCTCGTTCGTGCCTCGCTCGAGAAAACCCCTGGTTTTCCATTGAAGATGCGCCTCCCAAGTACTACAATTACGATCCCAACACCTGAACCCAGGGTATATATATTCCCGGCCTTTCGGCCTCATACCAAAAACCAGTCCCACAACCCCAGCGCCCATCCTGCACCGTCTGTTCTCTTCGCCCTCTACTTCTTCTCCAACTCCGTTCGATTATTGGTCCTTATAGTACTGCACTCTCTGGACGTACGTAAACCTGAATCTGACACAAATTTCAAGCAACTTGTCCCCGCAACGGCATAAACGGGCCAACTCAGATCCGGCGTCACATAGCAGGCGCTTCTCTCCAAAGATGTCAGGAGACATGTCAAGCAACGCAAAACGTGCGCTGTCAAGGGTGTAGGGCCGAGTGTTACAGACTTGGTAAAACCCAACTGCTGTGGTAGTAGTAGGTTGGTGTCAGTCAAGGCACGTCAGGGCAAAGTTGCTGTCTGTCAAGGGGAGGAAGCGCTGTCGCCTGACATGTTTGCTTCTCCCCCCACCCCCCCCCGCTACGTACGAACTTCGGTGATACCAGACTGGTGCAGGTTACCGCCTACACGTTGAACATGCTACTGCTGAGGTAAACACCTTCATTCAGTATCCAAAAGAACAGAAGCCCGCAGCCATACTGTACTGCTTGTACGAACAGTATGATATTGGACCCTGAAATACTGCCAGTATACTCCCCCGAAAGTAATTTACTGTAGGTTTCCGCATACTATTAATACCCACCCAGAGACTCCCCAACCAGAGGTTCGGCCGTAGGTGTGTGTGTTCTTCACCTGTCACATTAAACCGTTCTCTCTACCCGACGATATCCAGCACAACCAGTGTCCGTGCCGATTCTTCAATCCTAGAAAAGATACCAGATACAAGTTGTTATCTGGTCACAAAGCTACGCCACAGAGATACTACGTTGCCACGTATATGCAGTAAGCACCGTGGGCAATGCAATGCCATGTCATTATACTGGATACGACAGGCACGACATACACAAGAATATCGCGATAGTTGATATTTAGAGCCAAATTATGTGCCTCACGAGATTTATACGGACGTTGGGTTAAATAGCGATATTTTCGCCGTACGTGGTCCGCAACACACAAACATATGCTTGGGGTAATACCCCAAGCATATGTATACCTGGTAATAAGACCGAAAAAAAAAAAAAAAAACGCTCTGGGGGGGAAGCGATTTCTAGGTATGAAAAGCCGAATAGTTTAGATGAAACAGGATGAATCAACAATAATATTAATATCCAGTTTCCTCCGTCTTGTTTTTTTGGGAAATAGGGCTGGCATGTGGCATGCCAAAGCACAGCAGTACGAGGCTCTGGTCTACGGCAGAGCTCTTGACCAGCACTGCGAGGGAATCGCGGTGGCATCCCCGCCTGCTTCAGGGATGTACATTATTGTCTTTTTTTGCCGTGGCATGCCGTGGCACGACCTGCGGCAAAACCTTCCACGGCATTAGGGTTGGGGTTAGGGTTAGGGTTAGGGTACATGGCCCGCCTGCTTCTGTAGTTTACTAGCATGCTAAGACGATGTCCTTGTGGCGTTGTTTGATTTGTTATTTGCTGTGTTCCGAGTACTACTGCTGTGCTGCTGCTGTATGTAGTAGAAGCTCACAGCCCAGCTTTGTGCCCGTACCTTTATTTTTGCTATATACTATACTCGCACGAGAACTGGCTGTTGTACAGCAGCAGCAGTATATTTTTTGTTGTTAACTCGATGCTCGTTCTATCGCATTCACAGGGATGTACATTATTTGTCTTTTTTCGCGCGGCATGCCGTGGCACGACCTGCGGCAAGCCGTGGCACGACCTGCGGCAAAACCTTCCACGGCATTAGGGTTGGGGTTAGGGTTAGGGTTAGGGTTAGGGCCCCATGGTATGCCGTGGGGGTCCGTGGAAGATTCCGTGGTATGCCGTGGGTTATTTCTGCTCCCCCCTGCCAGGCCTGTGTGACAGGTCATCATCCCTACATGCATTCCGGTTAGCGATAGTGCCTGCTGTTTCCAGCCGCGGAACACCACAACAAGCTGATGAGCGATGTTGCGTCGGCGACCTCGTGCTACTACTGCACTGCTGTAGTAGTAGACATGAGGTGCTCGTGACGCGCGACCTGGTGCGAGTTGTTGAAAGGTGCTGCTGCTGTTGTAATAGTAAATAAAGTTCAGGTCATCCTTGTTATTTTTTCCAACTTTCTGCTCCACACCATTTTTTTGTGTCACTTTGGTACGAGATTACGCGGCCATCACAGAACCTTGAGCAAAACTAGAGGCACGAGGAGCCGTGACCTTGACCTGTCTTTCCTATGGTGGACTCCCACGGCGCACACATCAACAAATGCTCGTACCGTCGTGTCCGGGGCTAGAGGCAAAAATAGTTTATCGCCGATAGCCTGCTCCAAGTCCATGCCCAACAACCCACACAGGCATAAGAATAGACTATGGAATCGTGCTCGTATTTTTAATAGACTACGTCATTCAGCTGTGAGTTTTTCCAGCTTTCTGCAAACTTTCTGCTCCACACCATTTTTTCGTGTCACTTTGGTACGAGATTATGGGGCCATCACAGAACCTTGAGCAAAACTAGAGGGACGAGGAGCCGTGACCTTGACCTGTCTTTCCTATGGTGGACTCCCACGGCGCACACACCAACAAATGCTCGTACCGTCGTGTCCGGGGCTAGAGGCAAAAATAGTTTATCGCCGATAGCCTGCTCCAAGTCCATGCACAACAAGCACACAGAGAGGTAGACGAATAGTCTAACTGCTGCCTTGCTCATTGCGACCATGATTCCCTGATCGCACCGATTCAACTGACCAGTCAATCAGTACTAGAGAACTGCTGCCTTGCAAATTGCGACCATGATTCCCTGATCCCACCGATTCAACTGACCAGCCAATCAGTACTAGAGCAGTTAGACTATTCGTCTACCTCTCCGTGTGCTTGTTGTGCATGGACTTGGAGCAGGCTATCGGCGATAAACTATTTTTGCCTCTAGCCCCGGACACGACGGTACGAGCATTTGTTGATGTGTGCGCCGTGGGAGTCCACCATAGGAAAGACAGGTCAAGGTCACGGCTCCTCGTCCCTCTAGTTTTGCTCAAGGTTTTGTGATGGCCCCGTAATCTGGTACCAAAGTGACACAAAAAAATGGTGTAGAGCAGAAAGTTTGCAGAAAGTTGGAAAAACTCACAGCTGAATGACGTAGTCTATTAAAAATACGAGCACGATTCCATAGTCTATTCGTATGCCTGTGTGGGTTGTTGTGCAAGGACTTGGAGCAGGCTATCGGCGATAAACTATTTTTGCCTCTAGCCCCGGACACGACGGTACGAGCATTTGTTGATGTGTGCGCCGTGGGAGTCCACCATAGGAAAGACAGGTCAAGGTCACGGCTCCTCGTCCCTCTAGTTTTGCTCAAGGTTCTGTGATGGCCCCATAATCTCGTACCAAAGTGACACAAAAAAATGGTGTGGAGCAGAAAGTTTGCAGAAAGTTGGAAAAACTCACAGCTGAATGACGTAGTCTATTAAAAATACGAGCACGATTCCATAGTCTATTCGTATGCCTGTGTGTGGGTTGTTGTGCAAGGACTTGGAGCAGGCTATCGGCGACAAACTATTTTTGCCTCTAGCCCCGGACACGACGGTACGAGCATTTGTTGATGTGTGCGCCGTGGGAGTCGCCGTGGGAGTCCACCATAGGAAAGACAGGTCAAGGTCACGGCTCCTCGTGCCTCTAGTTTTGCTCAAGGTTCTGTGATGGCCCCGTAATCTGGTACCAAAGTGACACAAAAAAAAATGGTGTGGAGCAGAAAGTTGGAAAAAATAACAAGGATGACCTGAACTTTATTTGCTATTACAACAGCAGCAGCACCTTTCAACAACTCGCACCAGGTCGCGCGCCACGAGCACCTCATGTCTACTACTACAGCAATGCAGTAGTAGCACGAGGTCGCCGACGCAACATCGCTCATCAGCTTGTTGTGGTGTTCCGCGGCTGGAAACAGCAGCAGTTCCGCGGCTGGAAACAGCAGGTGTACATTATTGTCATTTTTCGCGACATGCCGTGGCATGCCGTGGCACGACCTGCGGCAAAACTTCCACGGCATACCACGGAATCTTCCACGGCATACCACGGAATCTTCCACGGACCCCCACGGCATACCATGGGACCCTAACTCTAACCCTAACCCTAACCCCAACCCTAATGCCGTGGAAGGTTTTGCCGCAGGTCGTGCCACGGCTTGCCGCAGGTCGTGCCACGGCATGCCGCGCGAAAAAAAAAAGACAAATAATGTACATCCCTGAACAGCAGGCACTATCGCTAACCGGAATGCATGTAGGGATGATGACCTGTCACACAGGCCTGGCAGGAGGGAGCAGAAATAGACGGCGAACACGCACGAAAAAATCCAAGCAGACATGAAGAAGAAGACACAACACATCCTTGTGCAGACACATCCTCTATCACCATCTTGGAAAGTCACTCAACAACAGCGACTCCACCGACGCACTTCGCGCTGCCACCGGCGATCTTTGTGCGCATCGACGCTTCACCAGTCGCACGCCGCCGAATCGAGACCCGGTAAGCTCGTTGGTGAATGCGATACTGCGAGCGTAGCGAGAACGAGCATCGAGTTAACAACAAAAAATATACTGCTGCTGCTGTACAACAGCCAGTTCTCGTGCGAGTATAGTATATAGCAAAAATAAAGGTACGGGCACAAAGCTGGGCTGTGAGCTTCTACTACATACAGCAGCAGCACAGCAGTAGTACTCGGAACACAGCAAATAACAAATCAAACAACGCCACGAGGACATCGTCTTAGCATGCTAGCAAACTACAGAAGCAGGCGGGGATGCCGCCGCGATTCCCTCGCAGTGTTGGTCAAGAGCTCTGCCGTAGACCAGAGCCTCGTACTGCTGTGCTTTGGCATGCCACATGCCAGCCCTATTTCCCAAAAAAACAAGACGGAGGAAACTGGATATTAATATATATTATTGTTGATTCATCCTGTTTCATCTAAACTATTCGGCTTTTCATACCTAGAAATCGCTTCCCCCCCAGAGCGTTTTTTTTTTTTTTTTTTCGGTCTTATTGCAAGTGGTATAGTAAAATTCGGTAAAAATGGAATATAGACGAGACGTACTACGCACCTTGCACGGACACTGGGCTTGCTGGATGTCGACGAGTAGAAGAACGGTTTAATGTGAAGAACACACACACATTAATATAAATACTTGATCAGTCGGACTCACAGCTGACGTATTTCATAATTTTACAAAAATTGATACTTCAGGAGTATCCGTACTATATACACCAACACGTAAGGACGAACGTACGCCATACTGCTGCTGCTGCTGTACATACGTGGATAGCCATGCAGGGTGCTCAAGACACGATTTTTATTTTTTACCGATTTTGCAACAACAGCAGCCTTACTTGTACTATTATTGCCAGTACACAACAACCTACTACTAATGGGGGGAGTGGGGGCAACAGGAGGAGTGGAAGCAAACCCGACCAAGGGAATGAATGCGGAGAGGGGGGGGGGGGGGGGGGGGGGTACAGGAGTTGGGGTAGGGGTACAGCAGGGGGTACAGGAGTTGTAGGGAAACTGCAGTGGACGAAAGTAGGAAGGAGATGGCACGCAGGGTAGCAAGGTACCGGGCAGACTAGAAAGTAGAACATGTCTATACCACTCGTACCGCCAACTGGTGCAGCTGGTGTGAGCGTGGTCTCCCTTTGTCTTCCTTTTTCAATTATTTCTTGCGCTGATCTTTCGTGATTTTCATTTTATTTCTTTCTCTTGCTTTCTTCGATTGATAAGCCTTATTGATGGGGTCGTGTGGCGTGAGTGGATGACGAGCCTGCTTTGCTTGTTTCGTATTGTCTGACGCCGAGGGGCCAGGCATAGTTGACGAATGTTGGACGGAGGCGGCAGACAGGGTAGCAAGGTACCAGGCGGACTAGCAGGGAGAACCTGGCTATGCTACTCGTACCACAAACTGCTGCCGCTGCCTGGAGGATGCATTGTGCTCTGGTTTGTCTGTTATTTTCCCTTGGTTCTTACTCTTACTCTGTTTACACAAGTAGTGGTGTTTTTCTTATTTTTCCTTCTTTTTCCAGCTCGTTCTTTTCAAGCGCCTTGCCACATTCCGTGCGGGGGGGGGGGGGGCACGACAGTTTGTTTCTTATATATACATTTTTTTCTTGTTTCTTTTTCTCTTTCGATTTGTTTTCTTTGTTTTTGATTTTTTTTTTCTTTGTTTCGGTTCGTTTCTCTCTATCATGATACATATATAAAACTCAACAGAGGGTGATATTTCGACTCTTTACGCCGAATTCAATATCGCGATTTTCGTACACGCAAATCCCTCGATATAAAACTCAATATCGGGTTTCTTGCCAGAATAACGTGAGATAAAACATGGGTGAAATAAAAATAGGCGGCAAGTGCACAAACACGTAGAACATCGCATGGGCTGGAGGACGTCGCTGCTGCTGCTGCAGCTGGTTCTCTACGTAGATCGGCAGGATACAGCGCCCGCGTACACCATGGATTTGGCTCTTGGCATAGACGATGGCGCGTCTCGTGCTCGTGCTGAGACGTGTCCGCCAAAAACTAAAGGTTGGGTTGGCGCTACAGCAGTACCCGCTTGTTCCCGGATGAGGTGGGGCGTGCGGTGTTGGGGACATGGGTTTGGGGCAACTCCGGCAGAAAGATGTCCAGCCAGAGCACTGGGTGCTGTGCTGGTGCCGCTGAACCGGGGCATCCCGTGCATCCGCCTCTCCCCGACCAAGGTAGCACTCGTCTGCCGTACTCATTCAACCAAGTCGTGGCGGCCACCACTGCTGCTGCTGCTGCTGTTGTGGTGCTTGCTGGCAGGGTAATGATCGGATGACCGAGTAGAGGGGACAGGCTGTTTCTAATTTTGTCTGCCAAACTCGGCTCTACCAACAAAAAAGACAACACAAATACGTGGTACCAGGTATAGTATTGCGGGGGACCATAGTAAATAGGACCTACGGTACACACAAAAACCTCTATATTTACCTTTTCGTACTAACAATATTTGGTCCTACTTACTATGGCCCCCCGTAGTATTAGACCATACCAGTAGCAAATAGGATCGAATAATGTAGCATGTTCATGGTGGGTCAACACCCCCGGTGGATTGTTAGTAAAAAAATAGGGAACTACATAGGTTTTCGTGTGTACCGCAGGGTCCTACTTTACTATGGTCCCCCGTAATATGATAGTGATGGGTCTGACACACTCCTCTCTTAAATCGTACCCCCCCCCCCCCCCCCCCCCACATCCTCCCCCACTTCCTGTCGTTCTTATATCTGGACGGCGCTCTCCACGAAAGCGTGACCTCTGGATTGAGATCAGATAGATCGTCATCATGCGTGCGATGAGGGCATTCTACAAAACGGTTCGGTCCAGAGCTTCACGGCGGTTTGGCAACCGCCCCCCGCTCGGTCTGAAAGTTCCGCCAGCCGAAAAAAAATAAAAAAAAAAGTTACCGACCGAGCGGATCCAGACCCTCCCTGCTGCACTGGTGCGTGACGTGGAACGTGGACAGTCCGCCAGAAACATCTCGCCGAACTCCGAACGGCGCACCGCAGCCTTCTTTCGCGAGAGCTGGCGTACCATGGTGTCCGAACCACTATGGATTGTCTGATACTTTCCTATCAACCCTTTCAGGAGCAACAACAGTCCCGTTTGGAGGACAAAATATTCGCAATTAGAGTCGTTTGTCCCGAAAACGAGAGTGGGTACGATTAACAGAAGGGTCAACAACTACACACATACAGGTACAAACGTTCCTTAAATCTCCTGGACAAGTGTTCGATGCAATGCCCATGTATGTGTACGAAAAATCACATCGATCTCTCCTCCTTCTCTCTCTCTCTCTCTCTCTCTCTCTCTCTTCATCATCACTCAAGACTTTCCAGCTCAATGCGTCCAAGGTTCTACTCTTGCATGGCGACCTTCTGGACAAGCCGTGGTCACTGGTGTCGTCCCTTCCCCCCTGCCCCTGTACCTGCCTTCTGTATGTAATCATGTGTACATTGTCGATATTAACAGTCGGTGCGTCCAGAAAATAGTCCCAGGAATATACACGTTCTACCCTGTTCGTGGAAACCATCGTTCGGCATCATCAGCAACACACTACGCGAGTAAACACCTGGAACAAAAGACGGACATGTCAGGAAGGGGTGGAGGGCAAAACGCGGTCGTTCGATAGACACGATATACCCGTGGTACTATTATACATCGAAAGCTCGACATTTCCGATGTATTAACAATATCGAAAGTTTCGATACGATATCCAACAACACTATTACGGGGGACCATAGTAAATAGGACCTATGGTACACACAAAAAAACTATATACATACACCTATTTTTACTGACAATATTTGGTCCTATTTATTATGGTCTCTCTTAATAGTACTATTAATATTGATATGATCAATATTATTAATTGCAATAGAACTCTGGATCCTAGACGGAAATATAAGCACCGTTCGGTCTTCAGATCTACAGCCCAATGCTTCTTACATTTTGCGTACCAGGTTGTGTACCGAGCCCAGCCCGACGGCACGCCAACACCCTCAAGAAGGCACCAAAAGCGAGAAAAAAAAACGATACGTACATACCACTTTTTTTTTTTTTTTTTTTTTTTTTTTTTTTTTCCATCACTTGTACTTTCCAGCCAACTCGTAGGAGGTTTTACCCTCGACGATTTTCTGGACAAGCCGTGGTCACAGGTGTCGTCCCTTCTCCCCCCCGGTACGTGCCTTTAGTTTTTGTCGCGCATAGGGTTCAGCATTGCCACTGCTCGTCGATTTTCATCGAATGTAGCCAACTCTCGCTTTCGCGCTTTCCGCTTATCAATTTTTTACGCAAGAAAAAGTCCCTATGAGCATGCACTCTGTGAGACTTGAACCCACGAAATTGATCTGGACAGGCACGCGGACTGCCTACCAAGCCACCGGGGACGCCGGCGATACCGGTATAAAACACCGTAAAAAGTACCGTATTAATACGGTAGTGTAAAATACCTCAAAACAATACCGGGTGTTTTTGGGTCCGTTCGCTTTTTTTCAGGACAGCAGTCCCGTTTAGGGGGGACAAATTACATATAACTTGAGTGTACTGTCCCCAAAACGTGACCGCAATGGGACAAACTTACTTATAATCTGAGTGGTTTGTCCAATTGTCCCGGAAACGAGACTGCACTCAAAAAAAGGGGGTCAAAACGACCTCTTACGGCCTCGTTATACTGGATTTAGTGTAGAAGGGAGGTCGGCCAAAAGGGGTCGAACCGGGGTCTCCTCTTTTGTCTTGGAATGCGAAAGCGTCGAAATGACCCATTCAGTACGTACCAGGTATTAATGGTAGACGACGGCTCCCGTTTGCGGCGGGGGGGGGGGGCGTTTTTGAGCGGTAAAAAAAAACGAGGTGACGAAGACGTTCGTGCTCAGACAGGCGGGTGATGATGTTCGCGACGATGTCCGGGCGCGCGCGGGGTGGGGGGGGGGGGGATGCTCATCATCATGAATGGCAGTAGTCGTATGACCCGGCGGGGGGAGGAGGGTACTAATTATCATGCATGGTCGTGGCAGGGGGGGGGGGGGGGGTACTCGATAGGAGAGATGTACTCGATCTCATATATGGCCGTAGTCGTATGACCATAGACCCTCGCATCCCTACAATGCCGGGACGGAGCATGTCGGGTTTTCACCGACCAGGCAGACATTGCTTGCACCAAGCGCGAAGCGCCGTGAGGTGTCCGGCGAGTCGCATGAAGGGTGAGCTGCATCCTACTAAGAACCGCTTGTGAGGCGGACTTACATATGGATGACAGCTTCAATTTTTTTTTCCCCTTTTTTTCTAATCATCATTTTTACTTTCCAGCCTAACTCGTAGGAGGTTTAACCCTCGACGATCTTCTGGACAAGCCGTGGTCACAGGCGTCGTCCCTTCTCCCCCCCGGTACGTGCCTTTTATGTTTTGTCGCGCATAGGGTTCAGCAATCCCACTTCTCGTCGATTTTCATCGAATGTAGCTAACTCACGCTCTCGCGCTTTCCGCGAATCAATTTTTTTATGCAAGAAAAAGTCCCTACGAGCATGCACTCGGTGACACTTGAACCCACGAAATTGATCTTGATAGGCACGGGGACCACCTACCAAGCCAACGGGGACGCCGGTATGAATTACTTTAATTTCCGGTGTAGCCACTTCTAGAGACAGCGGGGGGGGGGGGGGGGGGGGGGTATTCGGGGATCAAACCGCCGCCCGGAATAGCTGGCTGGCACCAAACAATGTCTACGAACTACTGCATGCCTCGTTTCGACTTGATTGGAAATAGAGCGACAAAAAAAACAAAAAAACGAGGCGAAAAAAAAAAAAAAACTCTTCACTAAGCGTCTCTTGATAGGCAGAGAGTGAGCGCGGCGGTGCAAGTATACGTACATCTCCATGGTGCGCGCGTGTGGGACAGACAGCTCCTTGCACTGCAGTTCGGACTACATCCCCCGCACACACGCCGGCGACTCGGCCTGCGTGCGTGCGTCGCGTGGCGCACACCAGTTTTTTTTTTTTTTTTTTTTTGGTTTTCGTCACTTTTACTTTCCGGCTTAACTCGTGAGAGGTTTTGCCCGAGTCGCGGTCACAGAAGGTGTCATCCCTTCTTCCCCCCTGTAAGTGCTAACATTTTTATCGCGCGTGGGGTTCAGCATCCCCACTGCTTGTCGATTTTAATGGAATGCTCCTATTGATAGCTCACGCTCTCGCGCTTTCCGCCCATCATTTTTTACGGAAGAAAAAGTCCCTGCGAGTATGCACTCGGAGAGACTCGAACCCACGAAACTGATCTTCGTAGGCATGCGGACCACCCACCAAGCCACCGGGGGACGCCAACCCTTTCAGTACTGCAGTCCCGTTTTGGGGCCAAACTACTTGGAATTAGAGTGCTTTGTCCAGAAAACGGGGCTGCAGTTCGAAAAGGGTTAAAAAAAAACAACAGCAGCTAGCTGTGAGGTCGAGGATATCGTCGAAGCTCATCCTTCTATTAATAAGCTGTGTGTGACACTATTAATCGTGATACTTCGATCGCGCTTGCTGCGGTTTTAAATGGCCTCATGCAGGAAACACAGTCAGTCCGCATATATATATTTATGAGGAAGACAGCACCTGGTATATATATACCGTGATACTACTGCCTGTAATCGCGATTGTTTTTCCTTGATTTTTTTTTTTTTTTTCCCCCCGAAGGGGTTGAAGTTTTCCTTCGGGGCTGTATCAGAGGGGGGATCATCGCGAACACGCGGCGATTGCGTCTGAGCCTGCTGGACACGACGGCTATACAAAATGTAACATACAAGGAGCAGTAGGAGTTACCTGGGCGTGGCCAACTATACCAACTTGCCGACTTTGCTTCTATTTTACGCGAATAATACTTCCTATTACGGGGGGGCCATATTAAATAGGACCTGCGGCACACACAAAAACCTATATATTTCGCTATTTTTACGAACAATATTCGGTCCTATTTATTATGCCCCCCGGTAATACCTGTGGTAATAACCAAAGGACACAATCCGAGCCACAAACAACACGCGGCAGACGCACAACACAGCAGTAGTAATTCCACAAATTTCCCCACGCAACTGACCTGAGTCTTATCTACCGCTCTAGAAGCGAAATTATGAGGAACGTTCTTGACATTAACCCCTTTTAGCGCTGCAGTCCCGTTTCGGGGGCAAACCAGCCAAATTCTAAGTAGTTTGTCCCCAAAACGGAGCTGAGATACTAAAATGGCTAACAAGAAGACCAGGCGGTCCTTAAATTCACGACCAGAGTGGTGTATCTATTACGGGGGTCCATAGTTAACAGGACCTATGGCATACATAAAAACCTACATATTTAGGTATTTTTACTAACAATATTTGGTCCTGTTAACTATGGACCCCCGTACTACCTATCTTCGGTGTAAAAAGCGGGTCCAGCCGATTTGTTTCGGCCCTTCTCGCCTGTACTACATGTACAGTACAGGCCCGCCGATAAGAAAGTGCCCAATAAGAACACAATGCTCACTTTTCGGAGAGCGCTACAGTAAGAAAATTGGGGTAAACAAAAAAAAAAAAAACGGCTCAGTGGTGAAGTCTGCACTAAATCCTATATAAAAGCCTATGCTCAAGGTTGTTTGAAGATGGCGCCCCAATAGGAATCTCAGGCTTGCCCAGAATACTGTAGGTGTCTATTGTTGGCGGGCCCAAACTGTAATATCTTACCATTACCGGGGACCATAGTAAATAGGGCCTACGGTAAACACAGAAACCTACATATTTTCCTTTTTTTACTAACAATATATGGTCTTATTTACTATGGTTCCCCGTAATATATGCTGTCTGTTGTTCCCTATCTCGGATCGGGGTGCCCGCTGAAAAAATAGTGGTCGTAGTGCCTGTCGTTCGGCTGTCGCTACTACGGTAGACCATAGTAAACAGGACCAAATATTGTTAGCAAAAATAGGTAAATATAATGTTTTTTGTGTGTGTACCGTAGGTCCTATTTACTATGGTCCCCCGTAAAAGCAACTCGCGCTGCAGGACATTCGTGCCTGTCGATGAAGGGGGGCTGAACACGTTCCGCAAGATATGCCGAAAACTTTCCACACCATTTCCGCTGGTCATCACTGCTCTCGGCTCATTGGGTTATCCCTTCAACCGCGTATGTGTGTTCCTTTTTTTTCTCTTCTGTTCATTTAGATTTTGTCTTGGGGCGCCTTGTACGAGTTATCTCTGTGTCGTAGTCTGTGACCACAGATCCCGTAGCTTTCTAGGGTGAAGAATCAGCACGGACGCTGGGGGCTTGCTGGATGTCGACGAGTAGAAGAACGGTTCAATGTGAAGAACACACACACGAGTAAGCAGCAGTCCAAAGATGCCAAAAAGACATCAATCAGGAGACAAGCATATTTCCCCCCCCCTTTTCGACAGACAAGCAAGGTTTGCCTTCAATATAGTTGCCTCTGCTGACACCAAACTCACCATCGACAGTTTCAGTGTTTCGAAACTGTACACGCAGTCAACTTGCATGCCTTGGTGCCTTGGATCTGTTCAGTCACCATTACGGAGGGACATAGTAAATAGCACCTACACCAAAAACTACCTATTTCCCTATTAATACTATTACGGGGGGGGGCATAGTTAATAGGACCAATGGTATACATAAAAACCTATATATTTCAATATTTTTACTCGCAATATTTGGTCCTATTTACTATGGTCCCCCGAAATAACGATATTTGGACCCATTTACTATGGTCCCCCCGTAATACTATTAATAATACTTGCTTGTTCATCCGCAGTGAAAAGATATAAGTCTTTTTGGACTGCAGTCCCGTTTTGGAGACAAGCCAGTCTAATTCTAAGTAATATGTCCTCGAAACGGGACCACGGTACTGAAAGTGTCAAGAAGGTCCCTCGTTACGGTGAATCTCACGGCCGGGCGTACACTATTTACGGGGGTCCATAGTTAATAGGACCTATGGTATACACAAAAACCTATATATTTGCCTATTTTTGCTAACAATATTTGGTCCTATTTACTATGGTCCCCCGTAATAGATACATGTTGCTGCGAGATTCCGAGAGTGGTCCTTCTTTTCAGGGTCAAAGCTACAGTAGAACCTCGCATCCTAGTTGTAATGGAGGGAGTTTGGTCATTGACGTCTGTCCTTGACGGTCATGACGGCTTCCCGTCAATGGGCATGACGGCTGCGGTCTTTCCTACCTCTTGAGCATGGTCTTATCTTCTACTGCTGATCATACTAACTCTCAAGTATTTTTTCTCGTGGCAAGCCTACCGGATTTACTCTACGCTGTCATATCCCGAGAAGTCTCGAAAAACAAAAGCGGATGGTCTTGAAAGAGGTATGAAATCACACTGCTGCCGCTGCTGCTGTGCACTTCTCTCTTACATCTTTGTTCGCGCAGTCCTATCTATTATTCCTGCAACCTTTCTGACCCTCCTGTGTCATTTGTTGTACAGCAGTAACGACCCGGTTCAGGGATTCCGTCCGAAATGTTTTTCGATATCAGAACTTCCCGTTTTTTTTTTAACAAGTTAGACCCTGTAACGTCGCACACTCCTTCCATGCCCTTATTCCGAGGGGTGAGCGGACGGGGACGGGGGATTCAAGTTTTATTTTTTCGCCAGCTATCCGGGGGGTTTCGGGTTTTCCTGAATATTGGGCTTTCTGCGACCCCGGATATCTAGCGAACAAAAAAAACAAAAACAAAAAACTGTACCCTCTCCGTACATCCCTCGTCATATTGACACGGAAGATGTGTGCGAACGAAGGTTCAGGGTCTACGAAGAAAACTCGTGAACTTCTGAGCTTTCGTGGGAAACAAACGTCGATTTCACCGTTTTTCTGAAATTACTCGGGTTCAGTATGGAACCGATTTTTAGCGGTTTTTTTTGCTTGAAAATTAGTCCGAAATACGCGGTCAATTCTTCGAATTAGTTGCCCAAACTATATTGGGAAGGGACTGCTTTGAAGTATCTACAGCAGCAGAACCGTTTCGTTCAGCAAAAAAATGACGAAAAATGGTTTCTTCCTACGGACGCGCCTGACTATTGTTGACAACTCGGAAGGCCTCTGGTCGGTCGGGACACAATTTCGCCAATAGCGTCAGCCCTACATGCCTAGGCCATCGACAAAAATAAAAAAAAAACTGGCTACTTACGCGATCGGCTTCCGCCGTTCAGTACGCTCACATATAATGTGTGACACGCGAATACGACCCTATCGCATGCACCATTCATTCATTCATGGTTGACGCATACATATACACATATATATATATATTGTTTTTCTCAATCAGCCTGAAATTTTCAGAGGGGTGGACAGACCTTGATAGTAGATCTTTGTGTGGGTTTTGTTTTGGACGTCTGAAGCCGACCCTCCGACCCGAACCCTAACCCTAACCCGAACCCGAACCCTATGCCAGTGGTCAGTGCTGGGATGCTGTGCTTGTTAAGACTCTAGGTTGGCTCGGCCGGCGTGGATGCTGAGCTTGGGAAGACTCTAGGTTGACTCGGGATGACTCGGGATGCTGTGGCTGGGAAAGACTCGAAAGTTGATTAAGCCGCGTAAAACATACCCCTAGCCAATCAGAGTGCCTAACTAGCTACCCCAGGAAGATCTACTATCAACATTTGTCCAGTACTGAATATTTGTTCTCGGTTTATCCGGTAGGTTTAAGTAAGTTGGCATTTCGCTTGTTTTCCGTTCCTTTCCTTTCTTTTCGTGTCATTACGAGGGGCCATAGTAAATAGGACCAACGGTACACACAAAAAAGCTACCAGGTATATATTTCCCTATTTTTACAAACACAATATTTGGTTCTATTTACTATAGTCCCCTGCAATAGTTCTCCCGATTCCGGATCATATTTTTTGTTTTTGGTCTGATCTCGCCGTCTGTGGCCACAGAATGCGTATCTCTCTAGGATAAAGAATCAGAACCAGACACTGGCTGTTGTGAATAAAGACGTTACCATACCCGTCGGTGATGCCATATGTGAAGGTGTTACCATGCCCTATTAATAGTGGTGCAGGCATGTTGGTGTTGGCAGTACTTGTGAAATGGGGTATGCAGAGATATAAGCTGGTAAGGGGCACAGGATTGTCGGTGCTGGATAGAGCACGCTGCTTGTTGTTCACGAAGTTCTTATTAATGCTCCTCAAAGTGAGTTGAGAGAAGAGGAGAGAACTCGAGTGAGCGGTAGTGGGCTTCGCAAGGAACGCAGCTCAGCCCAGACGTCGACCAAAACCAACCTGTATGCAGATACAGCAGTCTATAGGGACGTTGTCATACAGAAGATTAAGACTCTCAACTATAACAGAATGTTCTCTACCGAGACGTTGTCATACAGAAGGCTTCCAGACTTCCAACATAATGTTCTGTGGGCAAAGGGGATGTCTGAACTGCTCCACTGAATATTCCCTAAGACCTACCATGTATAACTATATAATATTCGCCTACAGCTATATTCCTACGTGTCTACGTACAACCATATCATATTCGTCTACAGGTATATCTGGTACCTGCTCTCTGCAAAGAGCTATTGTGCAGCCATACAAGGATCCGCATACGGATATAAGCGTTCCAATACAATAGATGTGCTACTCCAACACATACTGCTGTAGATCATCCACCATATTTAGTACGAGTAGTAGGGACATTCCATTCTTGTCGCTACCGCTCCATCCAAGGGCATAGCTAGCTTGTGGGTACAGAACTCACTCAGGATAGACAGACGGGGGGGTAAAGGAAGCAGTCCGTGCTATTAATAGGCGAAGGGAAACTCAACACACTATCTATCGCAGTTCCCCCAATCTACCATGTGCACCTACCTCCTTTAAGGGCTGTGATATCTATACACGGGGGACCAAAGTTAATAGGACCAAATATTGCTAGTAAAAATAGGTAAATATTTAGGGTTTTGTGTGTACCGTAGGTCCTATTTGCTACGGTCCCTCGTAAATAGGAATCTTACGGACGCATACGTATCCGTATCTATACGTATAGACTCCATAACAGAACAGCGTTGTACTGATGTAGTTGGTGGGACGGAGACGAGCAGCAGTACTGCAGCACACCTACGAGATAAGGTAATAAAAACACGAGGTAATGATAAACCCAGGAAGAGATTCACAAGAAAATAAGAAAATCGGGAGCCGTTCTACTGAAATTAGTGTAGAACGCACCCTCTCTCAAATAAGAAACCCAGCCTGGGCCAAAATTCATGTGTGTTGGTATTAAAATCACGTGTCCTGCACTGCCTGTACACTCTGTCTCTCAAGGCGCCTTGGGTTTTAACCGTAGTACCAGGCATGTACGTAGAAATAACGGTGCAATGTCGTAAGACAACCCGCACGGCATATAGATCATGAACAACGAACAGCCTGGTGTCATATTATTTAGCTATATAAACGAAAAGAACATATTACGGGGGACCATAGTAAATAGGACCAAATATTGTTAGTAAAAGTAGGGAAGTATATAGGTTTTTGTGTGTGCCGTAGGTCCTATTTACTATGGCCCCCCGTAATAGATAGGGCTGATAACTTTTGGAGGACGCCAAGAAAATCGGATATCGTGCTCAAGCGGCAGGTGGTACACTACCTAAACTCTGTACAGGCTCAAGGTTTTTCCAGGATGGTACCACAAGAAGGTTTTCAGGCAATAATCAAGAGCGCCCGGAAAAAAAATGTGAACCGTCACAGATTTTTTTTTCGCTGAAGACACGAGGGGGGGTAACTACATACAAGAGGAGTAGAACCGAGTGAAGAAAAATGAAAAAAATAAAAAAATACATACCTGGGTATATCCGTTTTTCTTATTTCATCATGCATGTTGGTTTTAAACGGTTGCAACGGTTCGTTTTCCTTTCCGACCTCTGGGGGTATGGTGTCGTGTTTTCTTTTTCACCGATCCCCCTGCTATATTAGCTCAGAATACTTTCGTCAGTATCGTACGAGTAGGTCTTTCTATCACTATAGTTGGCGCGGCCTCACTACTGCTGCTGTACATCTTCTCCAACGTGGGGAGGGTCCTAGCCCGTACAGTAGATAAGCCTCCAACCTTCAAGGTTGATTTCCGCTCTGAACTGACATTGCACCATGTCCTGATTCAGAAGGTTGTCACCGCCTCCGCCTTGCCCACTGCTGTACACTTGACTTGCAGTAGGGGTGGAAGCTGATATACCTCTACTCCGCGTACCACCACACGAATATACATACACCTATATATACCTGGTAATAAGACGTTGGACCAACCATTATGGGAAACCATTTCTCGGCTCCATGAACTGAAATTTTAGGCCGGGACGGTCAGAAACACCGGTAGACTCTTCAGTTTACTCCCCTCGTTTTCCTTTCTTGAGCAGTTTAGCGTTTCTCCAGAGTCGTAGTTTGACTCCTTGTTCGTCCATATTTCATAAAAAAAAACTTCACACAAAGATCCAAAAATTTCCAACCTCAGTTCTGACAAACATACTATCTGTGGTGCAGCCTAAAACCTCATACAATGTGAGCCCGGATCTTTAGGTTGATAGGCTGTTCAGGTGTTTCGCTTCCTGTTGGGATTTTGGGATCAAGGTAAGGGAGAAGATCCAACCCAACCCCTAACCCTGACCCTGACCCTGGCCCCAAACCGCAGCCAAGACGGGCCAAAACTGGCCATAAACGCGGCTGCGCCGCGTTCGCATCAAACCAACCACAGGAAAAAAAAAAAAAAACTCAGATGCGGACGACGATTCCGAAGCGCACAGGCGGCGCTAACCAATTTTCAAGTCAAAAACATCCCTAAAGATCCGGGCTTACACACAGATAGTGAACCCTACTCAAGGGAAAACTGATGGACTGCGCCCCACATCAAACTGATGCTCTGGAGAAACGGAAAAACTGTTCAAGAAAGCTCCCAGAAAATTCTGGGGAGCTGAGGAGTCTACCGATGTTTGTGACTGTCCCGGCCGGCAACACCCTCATGTATGGCCTAAAAACTCAGTTCCTGGAGCCCAGAAATATTTTCCCATAGGAACAGTTATTTTTATACTATTAACATTAACACCTGGTATCAGCTATCCATCCTATCGTATACCAGGCATCTCACTGGGTGATAAAACAACACACACCCTCGGACAGGAGGAATCTCAAACTCGGTTTCCTCCAAAACATGCCTTGAGGGGGATCACACACAACGAAAATGATGGATCTGGCAAGATTTCGTGGAGAAGGTTGCATCTTTAGAGGCATCGCTCGTCGTACTCAGCACGCCCTCCCCGCTGTCGTGTCCAGAAACTCAGCTTAAAAAAATCGTCCGAGGGTGTGTGTGTGTCATCTTGCGTGTTATATATATAATATATACCTGGTATATATATTGTATACGAGGTACAGCAGTATATATGATATACCGAACGGTGGTAGTACCGTACGTATAGAGATACACGCATTAATGCGCTCTGGACGTCGCTGACGATGTCTGACGTGTGCAAAGTAACACGTGCCTTTTCGCATCCAGCAAGATGGCATGTCATATCATGGTGTTGCGTTGTCTACTCTCCCGTTGCTGCATCGTCTACAAGTTACTGATACTTCTGTAGTATCACGGGGGACCATAGTAAATAGGACCAAATATTGTTAGTAAAAATAGGTAAATATAAAGGTTTTATGTACACCATAGGTCCTATTAACTATGGACCCCCGTAAATAGTATTTCTGTGACGCGGTTTTGTGAACACATATCAAGCGCCATAGTGGTTAGACCTCGTCACGCTAACGTCACGCTTTCGAGTCCATTTTTTTCTACTATTACGGAGGACCATAGTAAATAGGACCTCCGATACACACAAAAAAAATCTACATATTTACCTATTTTTACTAGCAATATTTGGTCCTGTTCACTATGGTCCCCCGTATTATTAGTATTTAATAGTATTAATAGTAAAAAGAAATGCCGAAATCGCCTCTTCTTCACAGCGCAAGTTCGCCGCATTCGACGGGAGTCGACGAGGGAAGAAACTGCCGGGATTTTTTTCCCGCCGTATAATTGAAGGCACCCACCCCCGTAGCAGCCGGGGGGGGGGGGGGGGGGGAGGAGCGCCCGCTGTGTGACCTCGGATCTGAGTTATTGCCGACAGGCAGTGGGAGGGAGACGATAATAAATGAGACGAAAAGAAAAGAAAACTATCGCACGTACCTTGGTACAAGAGTTTGTAAGTACGATTACGAATCCGTCTGTCCATGAACAGGATGGAGAATCGGCACGGACCACGCACACTGGCGGTGCTGGATGTCGACCGGCGGGTAGAAATAATAAATATCGTGAAGAACAGACACAGACACAAATGATGAAGAACCAGGAAGGGCATCGGGTATGCTGGGCTGGGCTGGGCGTAACGCTACGTGTGTGGTTGGGTAGATGTTACTGGTGTGTGGTAATTGATACGATGGAGGAAATAAATGAGATCGAAATAATGGCAACGGTTATTAGGCACTCTTCTGGACCCCATCAAAGGCGGCAAAACGAACGAGCGGGCCTTTAGTACCGCAGTCCCGATTTGGGGACAAACCTGTCTAATTCCAAGTCATTTGTCCCCAAAACGGGACTGCGGTACTAAAAGGGTTAATACTATTAATAGTTTCAGGTACCAGGTATCATTTACTACAACAGCTGCTGTTTCTGTTGTGCAAGTCTGTCTGCTGCTGCTGTACATACAAGCAGGACCAGCTGCAGCAGCTGTCTACTGCTGCTGTGTGTTGTCCAGCAGTGAGTTAGTTGGCTGTAGACAGATGTGCTGTTCTTTGTGCCCATCGACATCCAGCACATCCAGTGCCCGCGCTGATTTTGCATCCCACCATAAAACCCGTTTTTCGAACCGCAGTCCCTTCTTGGGGACAACCCACTCTGCCTCCAAAACGGAACTACAGACTAACCGCGGCCTAAAAGAGAGACGCAAGCTACCAGGTACAACCGACAACACGACACACAAACAAAACGTAGACCCTCGAGGTATTACGGGGCACCATAGTAAATAGGACCAAATACTGTTAGTAAAAATATGTAATTATATAGGTTTTGATGTATACCATAGGTCCTATTAACTATGGATCCCCGTAATAGTACCTGCTGGTAAATAAACAAATGACCAAGTGACCGCACACAGCAAGCAGCAACAGCAAGACAGGACACTCGAAAACACGCGGGGTGATGCATGTATGTTGTTCGAAGATCTTGCAAAAAACGAAAAGACACAAAAACAGGGACAAGAAACTAGAGAAGAACGGCGCGCCGACGGTTATTTGTTTCGTCTAAAACATGACATGATGGTACGACGTACGACATCCAACAAGCTGTGAACCCTGGTCCTGCCAGGTACTGCGTACTGCCTCTTGTCTGACTGTCTGGAACGTTTTGCAATCATCACGTGTGTGTACCGATATCATAGGCCAAGAAAATACTCGCAAAACGCACTTAAACCCGTGACCCAAGCTTCCAGCAGCTTTTCCAGCAGCTTCCAGCAGCCACACGCAGCTTTTCCAGCAGCTTCCAGCAGCCACACCCACAGAAAAGCGACTGACAAGAAGAAGCCCAAAAATCGCTGTACAGCAAAAAGATAGAGCAGCCTCGAGGGGGACTATTCATACTCCGGTACTATTCTCATCTGTTGATTTCTGATTATCTGCGTCTCGTAGACTCTGCGCAGTTAGTTGCGTAGAGCAGCAGGACTGCTGTACACCCACGCAAAGGTAGATACGTACGAGCCAGTTGGACAGCAGGTGGTACGGATATGTTGTCGTTGCGCAAACTCGGTACAAAAGTACGGCTCGTGCGCTACGTCACGTACTAGAATCTAAAAACTTTCGTAGAAGGTACTGCCGTACTTTTGCGGATACCGGCCGCCTGCTTTCAGGCTCCACAGCTGTGGTGCCGACCCCAAACGGAGCTTGGGGCGGCGTCGGGGTACACGAGCATTTGCTACCTCCGGTGTCGTCGTGTGTGTCTGTTCGAGATCATGATAGATTGAGGCGCTGCACGTCCTCCTGTGTCCCTGCCGTTGATCCATCGTAGTTTCCGCGTTGCGTTGTCAAGTACCACTATAACTGCTGCTGCTGTAGCTCGTTTATTGTTCTTGCGATTCCGAGGTCACGTCTACCTCGAATGAATACTCGCTCGTACCCTTGGTGTTTCTGCTGTGCGGTGCGCCACCCACTGCTGTTGTGTAGCGGTCGGTGCTCAGGAGAGGTAGAGGCACAACCCAAGCATCCATCCTGTCTGTCGCCTACCTTGTACTGTTAGTTTGGGCGTGAACTTCCCGAACACAAACGGGCACCGTTCGGTCCCAAGCAGAGCGGAAATACGACTGGACTCGTATATATATTTTTTTTTATTTTTTTTTTCATCATCACTTTTACTTTCCAGCCCACTCGTAGGAGGTTTTTACCCTCGACGATCTTCTGGACAAGCCGTGGTCACAGGTGTCGTCCCTTCTCCCCCCCGGTACGTGCCTTTCTTTTTTGTCGCGCATAGGGTTCAGCATTCCCCCTGCTCGTCGATTTTCATCGAATGTAGCTAACTCGCGCTCTTGCGCTTTCCGCTTATCAATTTTTTATGCAAGAAAAAGTCCCTACGAGCATGCACTCGGTGAGATTTGAACCCACGAAATTGATCTTGATAGGCACGCGGACCACCTACCAAGCCACCGGGGACGCCGGCGACTATACGTGTATGTACTGGTTCATGTGTGTACCGTATGAAGACAAAGCTATTACCTCGGGTATGTCATTAAAATAATAACAGAAGACGAAAAGCATCTCGAAAAATCGCCCGTTCCAATCAATCGTGCATGGCAGACGGCAAGACAGCAATGAAGCAACAGGACAAGCAGGGCAATACATACGCAAAAAGTAGCAAGAGGCGTCCTTGGGCGTTGCGTTGATCCACCGTGTGTACATGTCTGCCTGTCTGGCAACTTCATACCCAACACAGAAGCTGCTTCAGCAGCAGCAGCAGCGAAACGCACACCGTATGCATAATATATCATACCTCCAGCAGGTCGTAGGTGTGGACGAATATCTCCACTTGCATATTGCTATCCCGCAGCACGTCCAGCAAATGCCTCTCGACGCTGGGAAGGGTCCATCGCAGCGACCTCGCCAGCCCGAAAAAGCAAACCGCGACTCGCGGCGGGCGTCCGAGCGCCGGGCGCCTGTCCGTCGGCTCCATGTGATCCAGCACGAACTGCACCGAGTGCCACGTTGTCAGGACGGCCCCCAACGCGGTGAGCAGCCCCAGCGCGCGGAACCAGTAGCTTCCGTTGTGGTAGCCCATCCTCAGCGCTGATACGATTCTCCGTGATGATAACCGCGATCGAACGGAAGATGACGATGTCAACGCCGACGACGAGGACGATGAGGGCGATAGCACGGACGGAAGAAGAGATCTGCTTGTTGCATCCTCTTGCAGGTGGTGCTGCTGCAACAGCTGCTGCTGCTGCTGCTCCTCCTCCTCCTGGTCGTGGTACCTCTCCTTCGCCATGTTGCGCGTGTACGAGTGCACGAGTGCAGCAATGCTCACAGATCTGCAGAACGTATACTAACTGCTTGTGTTCGTGCGTACGACTCGCGAGAAACAAGCGGAGGAGAGTGCGATGTGAAGGAAGGTTGGATGGCCGGTTGTCGACTGCGACGAACAGCGGGCAAAAAAAAAAAAAGCTACCGCTTCATCAGAATATTAATCAGTCGAACTCACAGCTGACGTATTTCAAAATATATAAAAAAAAATATATATATTCCTTGACATCGCCATGTTTGAAACATTCCACGATCACAAGACAAGATCATCGATGCCAGCTTGATGATGTAGATCCTTCTGGCAAGATAGATCCCTGATCGGTATGATCTAGCTCACGTTGTTGCTAGAGGGCCATCTCATCTGCATGGTATAGGAAACGTTCCCTGGGTTGGATCTGTGTAGCAAGTACTTGAAAATATCTTGCGCGGCAGGAATGGACAGGTGGACACTCTGCTGTGCCCTGTGAACACCCTGCCAGGGTCGACACCCCGTGGAGACCCTGTTGAGGACCTCGCCTGAGGTCTCGAACCCTCTTGAGGTTATGTGGTAGCACCCTGTCAGGGTAAGAACCCTGTACAGGGTACTGCGAACAGACCTTGCACAAGGTAAAGACCTCGGCAAGGTACTGGGTACAAACCCTGTACAGCTTAGCCACCCTGTACAGGGTCAATCATACACACCCTGTGCAGGTTAAAAAAGGGCCACTCCTAACGAACAAAAAAAATCACGATTCGTGAGATTTTTGTCGTGAATCGTGATTTTTTTGTCGTGAATCACGACAAAAAAAATCACGATTCATGACGCCAATTTTTTTAGCTTTTCCCTAAAAAAAACAAAATCACGATTCGTGACATTTGTCGTGTCTCAAAATACGCCTGATCAAGGCACTACGCAACCCACGTGCACCAACGGTATCCGATGGTCGGCATAGGGGCATGACAGACTCTGCTTCGTACGCCGCTTGTGGACTACGGGCGGCTACCCAAAGACACCGCTGGGCGCGGGCTAACGAGGAGGTTGTGGCCTCGAAATTTCCAGGAGGAGGAGCCACTGCTGGAAGACAAACGCGAAAATGACCTGGGGATGTCACTGGCCAGGCCGGGCCGACGGCCTGCGAGATGGAATCTCGCGAAACGAGCTTGGCCGACGGCCGGCGAAGTTGGAATCTCGTAGGCTGGGTCAGGCTTCGGCCCGCAATTCGAATATGTCACGGGCTGGGCCAGGTGCGGACGGCCCAGCCCGGCCTGGCCGTGCCCCACTCTCGAGAGTTTGCTCCACACTCCACACCCCCAAAAAACGTTGGGTTTGAAATATCAGAACTTGAACTATTTGAAAATATCACGAAACGCGACGTTTTTTTTTCGGCTTTTTTCGTTAGAACTGAAATGTCACGGATCGTGATCTTTTGGCATGCCTAAAAGTCACGAATCGTGATTTCTTTTCGGTTCGTTAGGAACGGCCCTAAGACCCTGCCAGGATCTTCTTGTCTAACCTCACAAGGTCGAACACATGGTCGACACCCTGTACAGGGTCAATCATACACACCCTGTGCAGGTTAAGACCCTGCCAGGGTCTTCTTGTCTAACCTCACAAGGTCGAGCACATGGTCGACACCCTGTACAGGGTCAATCATACACACCCTGTGCAGGTTAAGACCCTGCCAGGGTCTTCTTGTCTAACCTCACAAGGTCGAGCACATGGTCGACACCCTGTACAGGGTCAATCATATACACCCTGTGCAGGTTAAGACCCTGCCAGGGTCGTGTAATCTAACCTCACAAGGTCGGGCACATGGTAGACACCCTGTACAGGGTCAATCATACACACCCTGTGCAGGTTACGACCCCGCCAGGGTCGTGTTGTCTAACCTCACAAGGTCGGGCACATGGTCGACACCCTGTCTGTACACGGTCAATCATACACACCCTGTGCAGGTTACGACCCCGCCAGGGTCGTGTTGTCTAACCTCACAAGGTCGAACACATGGTCGACACCCTGTACAGGGTCAATCATACACACCCTGTGCAGGATAAGACCCTGCCAGGGTCGTGTTGCCTAACCTCGCAAGGTCGGGCACATGGTCGACACCCTGTACAGGGTCAATCGTACACACCCTGTGCAGGTTACGACCCCGCCAGGGTCGTGTTGTCTAACCTCGCAAGGTCGGGCACATGGTCGACACCCTGTACAGGGTCAATCATACACACCCTGTGCAGGTTACGACCCTGCCAGGGTCGTGTTGTCTAACCTCACAAGGTCGAGCACATGGTCGCCACCCTGTACAGGGTCATTCATTCACACCTTGTGCTGGTTACGACCCTGCCAGGGTGGTGTTGTCTAACCTCACAAGATCGAGCACATGGTCGCCACCCTGTACAGGGTCAATCATACACACCTTGTGCTGGTTACGACCCTGCCAGGGTCGTGTTGTCTAACCTCACAAGGTCGAACACATGGTCGACACCCTGTACAGGGTCAATCATACACACCCTGTGCAGGATAAGACCCTGCCAGGGTCGTGTTGTCTAACCTCACAAGGTCGGGCACATGGTCGACACCCTGTACAGGGTCAATCGTACACACCCTGTGCAGGTTACGACCCTGCCAGGGTCGTGTTGTCTAACCTCGCAAGGTCGGGCACATGGTCGACACCCTGTACAGGGTCAATCATACACACCCTGTGCAGGTTACGACCCTGCCAGGGTCGTGTTGTCTAACCTCACAAGGTCGAGCACATGGTCGCCACCCTGTACAGGGTCATTCATACACACCTTGTGCTGGTTACGACCCTGCCAGGGTGGTGTTGTCTAACCTCACAAGGTCGAGCACATGGTCGCCACCCTGTACAGGGTCATTCATACACACCTTGTGCTGGTTACGACCCTGCCAGGGTCGTGTTGTCTAACCTCACAAGGTCTACACCCTGTGAAGGATCCATATTGCATACCCTGTGCAGGTAAACACCCTTCCAGGGTCGTATTGCCTATCCTTCACAGGGTTGACACCCGGTGCAGTTTCGATCATGAACACCCTGTCTAGGTTAAGGCGTGGCAGGGTGTTGTGACAAGGGACCTAGTACCAGGTGGACAGACACCACACCCTTTTGGGGGGCTTATTTTCTTGCCTAGGCATCGACTCCCTCCACGGAGTCCATGATCTATATACCCTGTCCTCTGCATAATGGTGTACCACCATCGCAACAATAAATTTTTACGTCATGTTTCGTATATTACACACAAGCACGATCACACTCATTTTTGCTATAACATTGCTTGCTTTTAGCTGCTTTTAACATAGCTATCCGGAACGAATGACCACGAACAGCCTCGTTCCGTTCCGCTCGTTCCCATGCCTCTTTAGAGAGAGTTAAGACACGTCCTGAGTCCATGCAGAATCCTGGGCCTCGCCAGCCAAATCAGTACGAACGGTATATTTTGCACATGCCAGAGCACATTGGTGTCCACATCCATCTTCGGTGGTGTCCATCAACATCAAATAAGATCCTATATGTTCCCTTTCGGTCGGGCCGTTCGGTCCTCCCAAACAAGAAAAAGGGGTGCAGCTAGAGCCTGGTATCAGTACAGGGCTACCCTATATATACCCCCTATACGATATGATATTTCCATAGTACTTAGTCATGTTTTTTATCGCCGGAACGTGCGATATATATCATATCGTATTACCAGGTACATCGCTATATATAGGGACTTTCAGCACGATGTGACTAAAAGGTGATATGATATTTGGTATATGATATGTACGTCCGCTATGAAGGGATATATCGGCCTATATAAGGTGATGTAAGATAATATATCGGCCTATATGAAGTGAAATACGTGATACAGCTATCCGATAAGGACGTTCTTGGGTTGGGGTGGGGTGTAATGCTCTTCTTGCACTGCTGGTAAGAAGCACATATTTCAATAGTCAAACATGTGTCCAGCGTCAAGTCAGTAATAGTAGGGCGAACCGTATATATTACTCGTATAACGTTTTCGAGCACAAACAAGCTGGGACGAAAGGTGGGTGATGATGCACACACACACTGCCAGCGAGAAGAGCAGCATAAAGTAGCATCAGTAGTAATAACAATGTATTCATGTGGCATGATGCCGAGAGTTTTATTATAGTTGTTGGAAACCTTTACATTTTTTTAATTGATATTTAGTACCAGGTAGTATATATTTAACTCCTCTACCAGGCTCTACTCGCCTACAACACCTATACTATATACAGCAGTATATAGTACCTGGTAGGCTATATTATTATAACGTGCTTTCTTAGTGTTATACCAGTATAAAATACCAGCTACACTAGGGGTACATACGTACCACACGTACGTACGTACATGGTGGTGCAACAACAACAGCATATATATTTCGCTTCCACGAAATAATCAAGGCGCACATTGCTATAAAAGGTATTACGCACGCAACAATCAGGAATATATACCTCGGGCCCAAGGCATGCACAGCAGCAGCTAGCTGTGTGCAATCACCAGACAATTTCAACCGCTAGTCCTCAAAATAGAGTATCATGAAGACTGCAATATAACACTGACGACTCATACTAGAATCTTCACCCTGAAATCAACAGCAGCACTCCGCCTTTCTTTTTACTAATAATATTAACACAAAAGCAAAAGCCGAAATACGAAAATCTTCGTTATAAAGATCTTTAGATTAAACAATGACAACTCCAACCACATTTTTCAACGCGAACCACAAAGAAGACCATGCCGTGAGAACGACTGCTGCTGTGGACTACAGCAGACAAGCTATGATGGCTCCTTGTGTGCGAGCTAGATTAGCTAGAGCCATGTCAGGGTATTTCGAAGAACTCGGAACTTCGAAGAAAAAAGTGGATCTCGAGAGATTCTCGGGCGCTTGGGAGGGTTTTCTGTCATATCATATCATATGATATGATATATGATATGATATGATATATCATATCTATCATATCATATCATATATATCACTTTTTTTTTACAAATATATCATATATCATATCAGAGCGTTTTCAGAAGTGATACCGACCTCTAGTGTACGTGATCCCCACCAGGGCCACTTCCATCTGTATCTACTCTGCCGGGAGAATAATACTAAAACCTGAAACATCATCTTTCTTCGCCTGGGACTTATCAACACTCTAGGTTTTTCAACGTTGGCAACCTAGGCTCATGGGTGACGAAGTAGAAGATCTTCGGGGTATGGTATTAGAGCAGGGCCTCGCCCTCGAGGGGCTGCAGCGGGCGGCCGCCGACGCAGAGGAGCGTCGAAAGGCGAATCACGCCGAGATCCTCGAGATGATGGCACAGATGGGGTCCAGTAGACAGCAACAGCTATCTACTGCAGTTGGAGCAGGGAGAGATGCTTCAACGCCAGGGTCGGAACACTCCGATGTTGGCAACGGGAGCCGGGAGGGTAAACGCGTTTCCGCGGAAGATGGCCACCTCGGTGGAAAAGGGGGCGGAAGCTGTGTTGGTGCTCTTGGAGTATGCCGGAGATACGACGGCGTGCTAAATGGAGAAGAAAAAGCCCTGCGGTGGGAGCAACAAAACCGTAGGCGCCTCCGTGGGGAGTGGCACGGGGGATAACAAGTCGTGCGAAACTTTACGTGCGCACCTCACCCAGGGAGATTGTGGTGGGGCTGGGAGCTGTGGGGATGGGAGACATATCTGCACATTTTCGCGTGAAGTCGCACGGTGAGCCAGGCCGTGTGCACCCGGCCACCCATGTGGCATGGTCGGGAAAGCCGCGTACGTGATACGCGCACTCGACTACGGTGTGGTAGTAGTCGAGGGAGCGGACGTGGGGGGAATCGGGTGCTGCTGCAGCAGTACTAGTAACGAAGGAGGGCACGTCTGCATCGGCAACAAGTCGCGTGACACAGCAGTCGCGTGCACACGACGACAGCAGCAGCAGCAGGAGCAGCAGCAGCGGGAGGTCAGGAACAGAAGCAGCAGCAGCAGCCGCGGAAGGTCAGCAGCAGCAGCAGCAGCGGGAGGTCGTGGATGGGGCAGGCGTGGTTGGATCGTCCGCTGGATCCTTTTATGGGTCCAGCAACACGCGGGGCGAGGGGATAGCGTCTGCACTCGTAATGGTAGGTCTTCGATCCACTATTACCTTGTGAAGTTTGTTTCTTTTCACGACGAGGGTAGAAATTTCGTGAATTGATTCGTAGTACGTACGAGTACGTATGAAACGTGCGATAATACTAGATGATACGTACGGAAGTATTGTTTGGACTTCTTTTTCTGGAAGATATACGTGATGAGTACCCCCCCGTCCCCCACCTGGTAGTTGAAAAGTCGTATTTTCGTGTTTTGGTTTGAAATGTTACTGCCGAATACGACATCCACTGCGCTTCGATGCGCTCGGTGTTCGATGTCGGCAGGCCCAGAAGAGCAACTAACTGGACAAATACCAATACATTAATATCGCATATTTCAAAGGTTTGGAGGGGGTCTGTGGGCAAGTGTGTATTTATGTTGCGGGAAGGTCGTGAAGTGGACAGACAGGTATCTCGCCAGCTGGAGCTTTTTAGTAATTCGGCTACTTAGCGGGCGGGAGGTTATGTCTAGTACTTCTGGTGGGTATTCGGAGGAGTAGTTTTCTCTTGCGATTGGATACACTTGTCGGTCGAAATACGTTTTTGATCGTACAAATGGAGATATGTCTTTTTCGACCGGATTTGGATTCGTTCCGGATAAAGGAAAGTCGATACATACCGTTTACGACGTGTTAGGGAATACTAAATTATATGGTAGTTATCGTTCTTTCCGGGTAAGTGCTGGATGATATATAGGATATGTATCGTTTATTACTGGTTACGGAGATCGGAATGGTGTGCGTTATATTTTGTGTCCCGGGAAAGTCGTGAATTGTACGAAGAAGGTATAGTATCGTCTACTGTAGGTTCGTCAAATGGAGATGTGTCATTTTCGACTGGGTGTGGATTCGTTCCGGTTATTAAGTCGTATATGATAAAAACCATTGGCGACGTGTTCGGGATAAAAATTATGTGGTAGTCACCGTTCTTCCCGTCGGGTACGTGGTGAGTGATATGTGGGATATGTATTGTTTACCACTGATGAGGGATCTCTGAATGTTACGGAACATATTTTTTATCCCGGGAAAGTCGCAAATGGTACGGAGGTATACTATCGTCTACTCGACG
The DNA here is from genome assembly GCA_031763025.1 of Macrocystis pyrifera. Classification (NCBI taxonomy): domain Eukaryota; class Phaeophyceae; order Laminariales; family Laminariaceae; genus Macrocystis; species Macrocystis pyrifera. The sequence goes on from JASSKH010000031.1 coordinate 3,485,544, forward strand.
GTATACGTAGCCTTTTGTTTTGCCTGGAGTTTTGAAATAAATAAATTTTCATGTTCAAATCAAACAGTCTTTGTGGTATAGACAGGACCAGAAGGTGACTGGTGGGACGGATATTTATTAGTTGACGGATTGGCGAATTAAGAGTACGTGGTGCACCTTGAGAGATGTATTGCAGATGCAGCGGTATTGGTGGGTACTGATTTCATTGAGTTTGGCAGGGATTTGTCTTTGTACTGCGGTCTATTGGTTGCAGAACAAGGGAGGGTATGCTTATTCTTGATGGGTTGTTCTACCACCAATATTGTATTTCCGAACTTGATGGGTGATTGAAATCTTGTTCGCGAGTTGGAAGATGAAAAATTGGGGATATGATTATTCATGATTAGGGGTGATGAAAATCTCGGTTCACGAGTGGGAAGGTGAAGTATTTCAGGGAACAAGGATAGCTAGTGAACTGAACCAGAAACAGGGAGTGTTTTTCTTTTTGGTTCTGACACAAAACGGATATTGTTTCGGGAATAGTAAGCGCCGGGCAAATTCTATAGGGAAAGATATTTGGTATCTCGCGTTAGCTACGATCTGATAATTTGTGGCGGAAGTAGGGGACACAGGGAGACGTGTGTCTCGGGGAATGGGGTTCCTCGCGAGTTCTATCATTTAGCTATCTCTATGATTGTTTTGTTTTTACGGCATTGAGCTGTTGCAAAGGAGATCTGCAATAGTTTAATACAGGAGGAAGAGGTTTTTGCTTGTAAGGTACAGGTTTCCTCTTGAAATATTTTAGTTGGTTTTTGATCATGGAGATGAGTTTTGTTCTGTTATCTTGAATTGTCATTGCTGTTTTGCTGAAAAAGCAGGGAGTGTGTTCGAATGTGCTTGTTCAGTATTTGACGGTTTCATGACTATTCGGTATATTGGCTTATTATGAGATTATTTGGTGGTTACTTCTGTGGGTGTACGTGATCCCCACCAGGGCCACTTCCATCTGTATCTACTCTGCCGGGAGAATAATACTAAAACCTGAAACATCATCTTTCTTCGCCTGGGACTTATCAACAATATATAGGGCAGATATAAAGTGACATATCACAATATACAAGGTACATGATATATGTATACGTATATTTGTCAAATTTTCGTACTTTTGCCAACTTTTTTCTTCGCACGAGCACTTTTAGGCAAAACACGAAGTGCACGGACACGGGAAGCCCTGCCGGACACATTGGTCTGGGTCTCGGCGCGATCCGTGCACTCTGAAGCGCGTGGCGGGCGCTCAAAGTTTTTTTTCCGGCGGGAGTGGATAAGACGATTTCCCTGGTTTCAGTAAAGAGGCCTTACTTTGTACGTACGTATCGGTACATACATGTCATTCATGCTGTCTGTTTTCTCCCCTATATTGGCTCTCACGAGCTAGCTGTGTGAGCACACAGCTCAGACATGTACCAGGTACACAACAGACAACATGCACAGATCCCAACGTCCCAAAGCTGCCGCCCCCCCGTCCACCCGCCGTTCGTGTGCGGCACGCCCATATGCGCAGTGTTGCTGTGGTTGGTTGCGTTTGTCGGAGCCTGCAGTCCGCATTCCACCGTTTGCCATATACTTTTTGATCCGTATATACCCAGGATGACGTATTATGTATACGTATATTTGTCAAATTTTCGCACTTTTGCCGACTTTTCTCTTCGCACGAGCACTTTTAGGCAAAACAGTAAGCACACGGACACGGGAAGCCCTGCCGGACACATTGGTCTAGGTCTCGGCGCGATCCGTGCACTCTGAAGCTCGTGGCAGGCGCTTAAATTTTTTTTTTCGGTGGGAGTGGATAAGACGATTTCCCTGGTTTCGGTAAAGAGGCCTTATTTTGTACGTACGTATATCGGTACATTGCCATGCTCTCTGTTTTCTCCCCCCGGCTCATCATACATTTTTTTTTGGGTTGTTGACGGAGCACGGACCACCTCCTAGAGAACAATACCCACAGCAGTGCACAGAGCGTGCTTACCTCCAGCTTCCTACAGCACCACAACCAACCCTGCTGCAGCAGCAGCAGTGAGCACACCTTGCGCGTATGGATGATCGTACTGCGGCTCGTTCGTACAGCTGCAGCGTTCGTAATATACTTACAGCGGTACATACACATACAGTAGTTCTGATTGCAGTGTGTCCTACATTGCTGATCGATAGGTCCTAGAGCCAGCTGAAAGGGGATCAGTACACGTACGTTCCTCGCGTTGCATTTTACAGCAGTACTGCTGAATATGCTGTCGTACCTGTACAAGCTACTCTATACTGCTGTAGAAGATCGTGCAAAGTGTTTTAGATTGCGTAAAAAACACGACATGCCAGTTGTACGAGCGCTGTTCTAGCGTATAGGTTTAAACTGCACTTGCTGGATAACATTTTCGTTTCCGAGGTTCGACTCGCACCATCCCCGTTCTTTTTTCTTAATCTCACTTTTGACTATTTTTGTACCACAGAACTACAACAGAGTACTACAGCAGTAGTAATAATAATACATTCGTCCACACCTTGCTTTTCTGAACGTATAATGTGACAGAGTACATGCTACTTGTGTGTTTTAGCCCAAATTAAAGAGTTTGGGCGGCGCGCTTGCGTGTGGCGTGCGTTCATACCTCAACATTTCACAGCTACTCCGAATAATCGGGAGTTTATAAAGCAAAGTATGTTCGAGAAAATACTGCTGCTACTACCGTAGGTACTTCGGACACTCGCAGTATTTCGGGGTTTTTGTACTCGAGATACTGAGTACTCGCAGTATTTTGAGGTTCTGTAGATACTACCGCGTATAATTTCTTCGGGCTCGCATTAATGCGGGGTTCGCTTCGCGCTCGCACTAATGCGGGGTTCGCTACTGCTGCTGGCATGGATACCGCCTGTTGTGCTTCAAGTATCTCGGGGTTCTGTACGGCGGGTACTACAAGTATACCAGTAAATACTAGTCTACAGCAGTATTTCGTCCATTGGTAGTGTTCGTACTGCTGCTTCTTCTGCGAGACTCAGTACTCGCAGTAATGAAATACCCTCAATATGCCCAGTATACTTCGAGTATGTGAAGTATACTTCAACCGTTTGTGCGCCGTGTCGACAAGTCTCAGGCCCAGCGTTCGGCACAAAACACACCCAGATAGTCCCAGACGAGTGGGAGTTGGAGCAAACTACTTTCGCTGGAGACAACTTGAGCACTCAAAGCAGTCTGCCAGTATTTCGATATAATATTATGCATGATGACTGCTGTGAATGCTCTCAGTATCTCGAGGTTCTGTACTGTGCGCATATATTGCCTTTACCCCAAGTATTTATGTCGTGTTTCGATATACTACTGCGGGTACATACTTCAAGCGACCTGTATTCTCGGGGTTCGGTACTGCTCACACTCTCATTACTCTCAGTATTTAGGCCTTTTCTCAGTACTCGCAGTAGTTTTGCCGCCTGTATTCCAATACTCTCAGTACTCGGAGTACGATTTGTTCTCGAGCATTTACCTGTGTGAAACCTTGATATTATACCCTGAGCACCAAGAAATATTTATTTTGGGGGAACATATATATTGTAGTACCTGTAGTATGTATGTATATGCTGCACCTTATTACTCAGCCGGTCACAAAGTACTATGGCGCAACCTCGACCTCGCGCAACTTTTATGTACTTACGAATTAATCGCCACCCTAACCCTAACCCTAACCCCAACCCTAATGCCGTGGAAGGTTTTGCCGCAGGTCGTGCCACGGCTTGCCGCAGGTCGTGCCACGGCATGCCGCGCGAAAAAAGACAAATAATGTACATCCCTGGAGTCAGCTGGATCAATATATCTCAACTTACCGATACCCTATATATGTATACGTATATTTGTCAAATTTTCGTACTTTTGCCAACTTTTCTCTTCGCACGAGCACTTTTAGGCAAAACACGAAGTACACGGACACGGGAAGCCCTGTGCCGGACACATTGATCTAGGTCTCGGCGCGATCCGTGCACTCTGAACCGCGTGGCGGGCGCTCAAAGTTTTTTTTTCCGGCGGGAGTGGATAAGACGATTTCCCTGGTTTCAGTAAGAGGCCTTACTTTGTACGTACGTATCGATACATACACAATAACATGTCATCATCATGCTGTCTGTTTTCTCCCCTAGGCTCTCACGAGCTGTGAGCACACAGCTCAGACATATACCAGGTACACAACAGACAACACATGCACAGATCCCAACGTCCCAACGCTGCCGCCCCCCCGCCCACCCGCCGTGCGTGTGCGACACACCCATATGCGCAGTGTTGCTGTGGTTGGTTGCGTTTGTCGGATCCTGCAGTCCGCATTCCACCGTTTGCCATATACTTATTGATCCGTATATACCCAGGATGACGTATATATTATCCCTGTACATATTTTTTGTGTTGCACGGAGCACGGACCACCGCCTAGAGAACAATAGCCACAGCAGTGCACAGAGCGCGCTTTCCTCCAGCTTCCTACAGCACCACGACCCTGCTGCCCAGCTGCCCAGCAGCAGCAGCAGCAGCAGCAGTGGGCACACCTTGCGCGGATGGCATGATCGTACTGCGGCTATCACACACAGTTGGTTTATTCGATCCATCACTTGACCACGCCACGAACTACGATGTGTGTGATCCAACATTGCCACTGCTCCACCTGTGCTCAGCACAGTGCGCCAACAACAGCAGCAGCAGGCAGGGTACTATGCGTGTGGAAGATCCGCGCTGGAAGCTCAGTACTGCTACTGTAGTTCGTTGTTGTTGCCATCTTCATTGGTCGATGCACGTACCTTCCGCAGTGTGTGACCCATTGTCCCCGGATCGATATATTCGTCGTCTCGAGTACAACAAAAACAAATCGTTCGTACCGCTGTACAACAAATTCGTGCAGCAGCGTTCGTACAAAGCATACTCATTGCTGTGTGTCCTACGTTGCTGACCGACAGATCCGAGAGCCAGCTGAAAGGGGGTCAGTACACGAACGTTCCTCGCGTGGCATTCTACAGCAGTACAGCTGTATATGCAGTCGTACCTGTACGAGCCACTCAGGGTTCTACACTATTTGACCTTGTCGGCATGCCGTGGCATTGCCATGGTACCGCCCATGGCATACCATGGCATCACCACGGCATCCCATGGTGTGGCATAAGATTCAATGGCACGCCGTGGGGGTTGCCATGACATGCCATGGGTAGTACCATGTCAACCCCCGCGGCTACCGCCACGGCACTCCATGACAACCCCCACGACACCCCAATGTCCACGGCACCTAGGTTAGGGTTGGGGTTGGGATTAGGGTTACGGCTAGGGTTAGGGTTAGGGTTAGGGTTAGGGTTAGGGTCCCATGGTATGCCGTGGAGGTCCGTTGAAGGTTCCGTGGTATGCCGTGGAAGATGCCGTGGAAGGTTTTGCCACAGGTGGTGCCACGGCATGCCACGGCATATCGCGAAAAAAAGACAATAATGTACATACCTCGAGCCACTCTACTGCTGTAGGAGATCGTGCAAAGTGTTAAAAAACACGACGTGCACGTTGTACGAGCACTCTTCTAGCGTAGACGTTTATACTGCGCGCGATAAAAATTTCGTTTCCGAGGTTCGACTCGCACCATCCACGCTTTTTGTATATTTCACTTTTGACTTTTTTTGTACCAGGACTACAACATAGTATTAATACATTCGTTCACACCTTTTGCTTTTCTGAGCGTATAGTATGATATACTAACTGTAATAATACAAGTTGTGTGTGTTTATTTTCCACTTCTGACTTTTTTTGTACCAACCAGTACATTCATCCACCTTGCTTTTCTGAACGTATAATATGATAGTATACAAGTTACTTGTGATTTTTTTAACCCAAGGTCAAGAGTTCGGGCGCGCTTACGTGTGGCGTGCGTTCACACCTCAACATTTCACAGCTACTCCCAATAGTTGGGAGTGAAGCAAAGTGTTTTCGAGAAAATACTGATTATTACCGTAGGTACTTCGTACACTCGCAGTATTTCGGGGGTTCTGTACTCGAGATACTGCGAGTATACTCGCAGTATTTTGAGGTTCTGTCGATATATTACTTCGTACTTTCGGGCTCGCACCAATACGGGGTTCGCTACTGCTGCTGGCGTGGATACCCCCTGTTGTTGCGCTTCAAATGTCTCGGGGTTCTCAACCGCGGGTACTACAAGTATTCTAGTCTACAGTCAGTAGTAGCAGTATTTCGTCCGTTGGTACAGTGTTCGTACTGCTGCTTCTTCTGCGAGACTCAGTACTACTCGCAGTAGTGAAATACCCTCAATATGCCCAGTATATTTCGAGTATGATGCATACTTCAACCGTCTGTGCACCGCGTCGACAATTCTCAGGCCCAGCGTTCGGCACCAAACACACCCAGATGGTCCCACACGAGTGGGAGTTGGAGCAAACCAATTTCGCTGGAGGAGACGATTTGAGTACTTATTATTTAAATTAAGCAGTCTGGCAGTATTTCGAGATACGCATTTGCGAGGAATATATATCATGCATGTACCGCGAAATACTCTCAGTATCCCGAGGTTCTGTACTCTGCGCATATTTTGCCTTTACTCTAAGTATTTCGTGTTTCGATACTACTGCGGGTACATGCTTTCCTGTATTATCGGGGTTCGGTACTGCTCACACTCTCATTACTCTCAGTATTTGGGCCTTCTCAGTGCTGACAATATTTTTGCCGCCAGTACTCCAATACTCTCATTGCTCGGACTACGATTTGTTCTCGAGCATTTATTTATCTGTGAAACCTTGATGTCACCCTGTGAGCACCAAGAAACATTTATTTTGGGGGAACATATATATATATATATATATATCGTGCCAGTATGTATGTGCTGTACCTTACTCAACCGGTCACAAAGTATTATGGCGCAACCTCGACCTCGCGCAACTTTTTTGTACTTACGAATTAATCGCCGCGAGTCGGCTGGATCAATATATCCACTTACCGCTACCACCCTATTTGTTCTCCCCGAATCCGGAAAATAAATAATTATACTCATACCTCGGAAAATAAATAATTATACTCATACCTAAATAAATAATTATACTCATACCTCGCACACTCGCTAAATAATAATACCTTGTTCTTTTTCGTTACTGATACGAAAGTAACGTACTCCGACCTTGCGCCTCACACATCGGTTCATTTTTTCATTTTTTCAAACGTTTTGGCCTACCATGTGCGGACCATTCTTGAAACAAGAGATATTATTGGCTGATATTACCCGAAGCCGGGTAATCAAACAGCAGTGGGCAGGCGGCAGTCTCCGAACGGAAAATATAGGATCGAGATATCGAAGGACCATCGTGAGCTACGTCTGACGCGAGAGTATAGGCTGCTGCACCGCGACCGCACGCGCCGATGCTTGAAACTTCGACACGTTCTGGCGCGATCCAGATTTGAAACCATTTGGAAATAATATAGAAAGGATAGATGAATATGCGTGAACCCTGAAACCGTCTGTGCCAAGCTGCACGAACACACATAAATCGAGATAAACAAGCTAGGCCAATCACAAAATTGTCCCGAATTTAGAATCTTTCCAGGGGTTATTGCCGCCAAGAGGGGACGGACATGTGTGTCCGACCCACGGCTGCTCGAGGCAAGGAGAAAGGCTTGTGCAGCAGGGAAGCAAAATAGGGGGTGCCACACTACTCTGTTGTCGAGGCACAGCAGAGTTATTGTAGTAATGATCTCACACTATAATTCCGTGAACAGTATAATAATAGTCTGTCCTCAAAAATATGTTGTGTGTTCTTCAGGTTAAAATGATGGGGGGATGCAGGTACTACTTCTACACAAGTGTGCAGGGTTGATGCATACGAATATTATTTCGCTCTTGCGCCACTCCCCTATTCATACGGCACCTCCCGGAGGGGAACCTTGTTATATGTTATATTAGGTATGGCGATTGGCGTGTATACCAGCTCGTAGCTGGTGTGTACGCCTAGACTCGATTGCCGATGGCCGGTCAATACACAGTCAAAATAAATGTTCGAGGCAAACGTATAGCCACTGTTAGGTGACTTGTACGAGAAGCTTCAATAGAAGAGAAGAAGATGTGGTGACCCCAAGCCACAGTGTTGATTCATTTGCTCAGCTGGAAGCTGATGATGGTGAGCAAAAGTAGAGTGAGCTCAAAGGGGAGCGATGCGCGTGTGCGCTCACTGCTCGAAACAAAGGACGACCCCTACAAATTCGTTCAAAAACAAAAATAGGGAAATACCCTTGCATTCAGTTCAATATAAAACAACACGGAGACCCGCAATTCTACTGCTAAAAACAATAAAACTTGGGGTACGTACTCATGACCCTCTTGTAGCCTATATTGTTACTTCAATCACAACTAAAACTATGCTACTGGTCCCGACGGGATACTGAAGATACCCTGTCCATTATTTACCAGTGCGCACGCACCAGGTACTGCTGTACATGTGTGCTGCTGGCTGTAGATTCTGTACGTACGTAATACAGTAGATCCACGATGCGCTGCTTGTTATTGAGACCTATTATTATGCAATAAGCACGAGTGCACAGCAGTAGATATTATTGTAAGACTGCTGCTGCTGTATACTGCTACAGTAATACTACTCACAGACTGGAAAACTGTCCGCGGTACTTAGAAATGCGTAAATGTATACCAGATGACGCAAGTGTTATCGAGTAACGACTATGATGGCTACTGACAAGTACCATCCTTAATACCTCCTCCCGTTAAGCATACACTTTCTTACTCTGCGTTACATGCTAAAATTTCTCCAAAAGAAACACATGCAACATCAAGTGGTGATGTTGCTATTGGGAACAAACACTATGTACCATGATGTACCTACCGCATGAGATCCAAGGAGTGGATTCAACACGTACAGGACAACAAAATAACCGAACATAGAATCGTTCTGTTCTTCTATACTGTTGTAACACCTGCTTGTATGAGATGGGTGTATACCTAAATTATGGTTGCTACAGGAGTACCTGGTAGCCTTGTGATATGCAGCAGCGACTAGATGATACTGGTTTCTGCTGTAATAGGTGTCATCCCTAATACGACCCCTCGATGCGTTAACACATCGAACTGAACTGGATTTTGAAATTCAATTCTGGAACAATGTACTCGTTGCTTCTGCGTTACATGCCATACTTCAAAAATGCACGCACCAAGGCCATAATTGTTGCGGTGAAAGTATTCAACTTAAACTACTGAGAGCCAACTCATTCTGCTAGAATACCCGGGGGGTTACACAAAACTAGCTGATGTAACATATCCAGCTCTGCTACTTTTCTGCACATGTTATGCAAGCTTAGCTACCAGTCCAAGAATCATCAAACCGTGAACTACATTCCAGTCAGTTAAACGACAAAGGAATACTAAATATGTGAAGTAGTCTAAAACAGTAAATTTGTTCATCATTCCGCAACAAGAATAGGAGTGAACAAACTATTAACGTTCCTGCCGCCCACAATACAAACAAAGGAACATGTTTTGGATTCTGCCAGCTTAACGCTGTAACAAGACATACTGTTATCAGAGACATCCCCCTCGTGTATGCTAATCTCCTGTTTGGACTCATCTAGGTGGAAAGTTCTCTTGCCATACATCCTGAAGCTCCGGAGATGACGTACTCTTTTCAACTACACATTCGAACCTAATGATTCGACTTGGTTACAATGCACCCTTACTTGGTACTGACTGCACTTTATCTTTAATATTGCACAACACCGGTCATTGTACTGCACTGTAGGGAAGATGGACGGGATGCGCTACCAATGAATGCAAAAGATCCAGTGATCAGTTCGTTGACCCATGGAAATGAAATTCTTATCCGCCCCGTACAAATTGAACATGCGACAACCTACAGCTTCGGTAAGGGAGACAATACAGTTCACCCTTCCAGTGGCTTGACCTTGTTGGTGTAGACGTCGGTGGCCGTCCGATGTGCTTGGTCCGTCATTCCTTGCTTAGGTCTTGAGGCTCAACTTATGTTGAAGTTGGAGAGGTAGTCTTTTACTTTCCCTCAAAACTGATTGTCGTCTCAGCTCCGCCTCCACTTGTTAATTAAGCAGTCAGTGTCTGCTTCTTGGTCCCGATGTTGATTTGTCTCTGTCTGTGTTCTCTGGTTTGGGCTCGGCTCGTGTGGAGGCACGAGTCAGACACAGCCCTCAAGAAGCTGACACCACCCCTGGTGAAACAGGCGGTGATGTCTCCGCTGATACTCCGGTGATGCCAGACGATGATGATCCAGCTGATGATGCGGTGATGCCAGACGATGATCCAGCTGATGATCTATCTGGTGATCCCAGATGATGTTGATCCAGTGATCCCAGACGTGCATGCTCCGGTGATCCCAGACGCTGATGCTCCGATGATCCCAGATGATGATGTCACGATTATCCCAGATAGATATTGATGCTCCGACGACCCCAGATGTCGATGATCCGATGATCCCGGGTGAGGCTGCTCCCGGGAATGAATGGCATCGTAGTGTTTCGGTGGGGATTTTGATCACCCAGTTTTCCTCCTCCGAGATCCGAAAAGGGTCTCTATTGGTGTAGGCGAAATCCACACACGTGTCCGGGGGGTCTTCCCCCGATGCCCTCTTGGCGTGCATGCTGTCGAAGGTCTCCTCGACGATTGGATTGTGTACCGTACTGGCGGTCTCATGATGCGGTGCATTCAGTGTGACTCCAGCCAGAGTGGAAGATTCAACCCCCCGGGCGAAGCAGCAGATGCGTCCCAGGGTGAAAATGAAGATGTAGCTCCTGATGATGATGACGACACTCCAGCTTGTTGCGGTAGTGTTCTAGTCTCTGATGATGGCGTTCCGGTCCCTGATGAGGAATCTTTAGTCATTGGTGATGGTGTTCCGGCCCCTAGTGAGGATACTCCAGCTCCCGTCGATGATGCTCCGGCTGTTGTTGTCGATGACGTGTCCTCTTCCAGAAGGTTGCTTGCGGACGGCTTCTCGTCGTCGTTGACCGGAGGTGATATCGCGCTCAGTACAGCGCCGTGACTTTGCGGCGGGTAACGTTCCGAGTCGTCGTGAGATGTAGTCTTGTGTACAGAACACCACTTCTGCTCAGCTTCATCGTTGGATCCTGCCTTGATCTTGGAAGATTCCTTGGTGTACTTGTTGACTAGTTCTTGAAGAGCCCGCTGACCATCCCGGCACGTACAAGTCGAGTAGTCAGCAATTACCCTGTCAAAAGACGCCTGAGCTCCCCTGCCGGTCGTTTCTTCGGTTGGTCGGGGTTTCCCTCTGATCAGGCTTGCAACCTCTCGGCGCGCGACGCTGAGCACTGCCGCCAGCCTCTTACGCCAATCGCGAAAATCCCCTGGTTTGTCGCCGTCGGACTTCGTCGGTCTTTTGATAGCATTGGCGAGGTTGCCGCTGTTGTTGTTGAAAGCTGAGTCCCCCATGATGATGAATAGTACTTGGCCAGGCGGTCTTGTAGGATACTACGCCAGCAGTACCGTAAGTACAGCAGTATCTCTTGGAGTGGCTGCCGCACAATGCTCGGGGATCCCGAGGCTTTTAATTTGTCGTACGTACGTATGATACAGCAGTACAATACTCGACTTTGGGTCGAGATTTTGGAGTCCCACACTAGCTTCGTATGAGAAATATGGCACGAGGTGAAATGTACACACACCTTCAACAACGCAGTGATGCTCGCTGGGTATCTCGCATAGATGAAACAGTCCTGACTGCAGTAGTACGGTAGCAGTTGATAGCAGACACCTATCTATGCGGGACCCTCTGGATGTGCGCAGTGTAACTGATACCGCTCACTTTACGTTTGAAGTTGGTGTCGTACTTGTATGATTCTACAGCAGTAGTACGAGTAGTGCACTCAGGTACAGTCTTAGTAGTACGTAGCTACCAGTACTGCTGTGTGGATAACTTGTCGTATCCTCCTCGCAGAAACTATTGAAAAATAGTTCTCGTTCCAACAAACAGTCGTGTGGGGTCACAGACCTAAGTGAAGTGCTAGTGACGACTGCAAAAAAAAATAATCTCTCTGGGGCCGACGACCCTCTTGGAAATTTATAGAAGTTCAGCGCTCCTTTGACTAATATCAGAATACTTGTCGGGAGTTAACTTCTATGTCGCTGTAGTAACGACTGATGTAATCTCTCTGGGGCCGACGACCCCGTTGGAAATTTATAGAAGTTCAGCGCTCCTTTAACAGATAGCAGAATGCTTATCGGGAGTTAACTTCTATGCCGCTGTTGTAGTACGGACTTTCAAGCAATCTCTCTGGGGCCGATGGTCCTCTTGGAAATTTATAGAAGTTCAGCGCTCCTTTAACAGATAGCAAAATGCTTATCGGGAGTTAACTTCTATGCCGCTGTAGTACGGACTTTCAAGCAATCTCTCTGGGGCCGATGGTCCTCTTGGAAATTTATAGAAGTTCAGCGATCCTTTAACAGATAGCAGAATGCTTATCGGGAGTTAACTTCTATGCCGCTGTTGCTCAGAGTGACTGAGGCTTATGATCCACGAAATGGACTACACTAGACAGAGCTCCTTAACCCCAGCGGTGCTGTGGGTTGTGGCGAAGTTGTCCTTGACAGCGTACAGCAGAATCTTACTCGACGCGTTGATCGAGGTTTTTGTATTTTCTAGGCTCCCTCGCATTGGAAGGTCCTGTCAGAAAATGGTGAAGTCAGGGACTCCTTTGACAGACAGCTATCACGCTTGTCGGGAGTTTGCTTCTGTGCCACTGTTGTAGTGACGACGACCAAAAAAAAATCTCACTGGGGCCGACGCCCTCTTGGAAATTCGAAGTTCAGCGCTCCTTTGACAGATAGCAGGGTGCTTATTTATCGGGAGTTAACTTCTATACCGCTGTTGCTCAGAGTGACTGAGGCTTACGATCCACGAAATGGACTACGCTCAGCAGAGCTCCTAACTTTCAGGCGTGCTGGGTTGTGTGGATGTGGAGTTGCTGTTGAGCAGCGTACAGCGGTTACACTCGAGTTTTGCTCGAGATTATTGGTCCTCGTCTATGAAAAGACAAAGGGGAGCAGGTGAGATTTTCACAGCTCCTTACGCGGTGGTGCTCTGTGGGTGTCTCTATCGTAGTTACAGCAGTTTGACTACAACAGCAGTAGTGAACTACAGCAGTAGTAGAATGCCCTACGCAGGACCCTCTTAGAAGCACGCGGTGTCCGTACCACGTGTCACTCACGTTTCAACGAAGTATGTAGATCTTCGATGTTTGGTTCCTCTCGTCGTGGAAGAAGCTCCCTTTTTCGTACGTAGCAGCAGGTTTCTTGATCTAGAAAAAGTCCAGTCCTCCTCCTGCTGTATAGCGAGCCAGTAGCAGTTCAGGGTGGCGGTCTTGGGCCACCGTTGCTAGTAGCTTGCCGCGTTTACGCGTTCCGAGGCTCATAACCTATTAGGTATGGCGATTGGCGTATATACCAGCTCGTAGCTGGTGTGTACGCCTAGACTCGATTGCCGATGGCCGGTCAATACACAGTCAAAATAAATGTTCGAGGCAAACGTATAGCCACTGTTAGGTGACTTGTACGAGAAGCTTCAATAGAAGAGAAGAAGATGTGGTGACCCCAAGCCACAGTGATGATTCATTTGCTCAGCTGGAAGCTGATGATGGTGAGCAAAAGTAGAGTGAGCTCAAAGGGGAGCGATGCGCGTGTGCGCTCACTGCTCGAAACAAAGGACGACCCCTACAAATTCGTTCAAAAACAAAAATAGGGAAATACCCTTGCATTCAGTTCAATATAAAACAACACGGAGACCCGCAATTCTACTGCTAAAAACAATAAAACTTGGGGTACGTACTCATGACCCTCTTGTAGCCTATATTGTTACTTCAATCACAACTAAAACTATGCTACTGGTCCCGACGGGATACTGAAGATACCCTGTCCATTATTTACCAGTGCGCACGCACCAGGTACTGCTGTACATGTGTGCTGCTGGCTGTAGATTCTGTACGTACGTAATACAGTAGATCCACGATGCGCTGCTTGTTATTGAGACCTATTATTATGCAATAAGCACGAGTGCACAGCAGTAGATATTATTGTAAGACTGCTGCTGCTGTATACTGCTACAGTAATACTACTCACAGACTGGAAAACTGTCCGCGGTACTTAGAAATGCGTAAATGTATACCAGATGACGCAAGTGTTATCGAGTAACGACTATGATGGCTACTGACAAGTACCATCCTTAATATGTTATTGTAGTAATTAATGATCCCACACTAATTCCGCGAACAGCAGTATAACATAGTCTGTCCTCAAAAATATGATGTGTGTGTTCTTCACGTTAAAATGATGGGTGGGTGCACGTGCTACTTCTAAAAAAGTGTGCAGGGTTTCATACGAGTATTATTCTTTCGCTCTTGCGCCACTCCCCTATTAATACGGCACCTCCCGGAGGGGAACCTTGTATAACGTTATATATACGATATTGCACTATATATATGATATATCACACGATATATGACGTGGTATCATCATATACCCTGCATATAGATATACTTATAGATATCTCAATCTCTGAGCGTGCTCGGTTGGTACATCCCTGGCCTCTCAGAGCTCTCCCACTTGGGAATCGCCTCCGTTTATTACTTGCCGGACCGTTCCAGCGGGTCTTCGTTTTCTCCATTGCTCGTCGCACTTTCAGTCCTTCTTTCATTTTTTCTTATTTCGTTTCGTGTGCGTGCGTGTACTCCGAGCACGGTTGCGCGGGCGAACCCGGCACCGTCGCGGGTGTCAGCGGATGCTGGTGGATAGAGGGGGTGTTGCAAGGAGCGCGGTCGCCGCTTTCGTGCCTAGGCGTCGAGTGTGCCTCGAGACACGAGGGATGCATCAATAGGCTCTGTCTGGCCTCCATTTATGATTTTGGATAGAGTACGTACGAGTATTTAAGGATCGTTCGAGATTGTAAGATAGTAATCAAGCGGTGCTTATTTTTGCGACCGGGCTGAGAGTCACAAGAGGGAGGTACCCCGAATGAGCACCAACATTGTCGAGCTTGCGTCGAGGTGCACGGAGAGCACCGGGCTTCACGCGAGGCGGGCGACGGGGCTCACTGTGGAAGAGAGGGAGGGAAGCTTTACCCGGACTGAATCGGTGGCGAGATGGTCGCGAGAGGGGCGGGCGGCGTACGAGGCTGAGAGAGAAGCTCTGCTGTAAGATTTTTTATTTTTTTTCATGTTTTTCCTTTTTTTGGCTGGTGTAAGGTGAACACACCCGGGACAACTCATGAGCTAGCTCATCTGCCGTGTATAGCTCAAGCTTCGAAAACATGTGCAGATGAGCTACCGCCTATAGCTCAAGCCGGGGGAAACATGTGTAGCTCATGTAGCTCCTATAGCTCATGTCGGGAGTAGATGAGCTAGCTCATGTAGCTCCTATAGCTCACTCTGGACATATATGAGCAGATGAGCTATCCCCTATAGCTCAAACTTTGAAAACATGTGCAGATGAGCTACCCTCCTATAGCTCAAGCCAGGAAAACATGTGTAGCTCACGTAGCTCACGTAGCTCACCGGTGAGCTAGCTCCTTAAAGAGCTAGCTCGAGCTACCGTGAGCTGATCTGTCCGGGGTGTGAAGGTGTTCCTCTCAGGTAGTAAATTATTACACGAAAGGGGACGGGGATTTGTTTTCTTTTAGAATTTTTCGGCTTCATTTTCATTGTTTTTGCTATGTTGCTGTGCCGTTCTGTGCTTTATATTTCGTACATACGACGAGTAGACAGACACAGAGCATATCGAAAGAAGAAAATGTGTACCCTACCTGGGGTATGTACGTATGTACGACGTGTGAGCGAGCGTAGCGGGAAACCGCCCACGACCCGAAGCATATGTGGCGTCCGAGCTGTTTTCTCCTGAAGCATGGCGGCGGGACTCTTGGCATTATCAAGTCGCCAGTTTGCAGCGAACTACAGGGGCCATAAAAAAACAATATTCAATCATGGACCTCTGTCCGCTTCGCATAATTTGATGTTTCCTTCCTGAGCGAGCGTAGCGGGCGGCGTAGGCCGCCCGCTGAGCGAAGCGCCTTGTAGATACACTTATAGATATCTCAATCTCTGAGCGTGCTCGGTTGGTACATCCCTGGCCTCTCAGCGCTCCCACTTGGGAATCGCCTCAGTTTATCACTTGCCGGACCGTTCCAGCGAGTCTTTGTTTTCTCCATTTCTCGTCGTACTTTCAGTCCTTCGTTCATTTTTTCTTATTTCGTTTCGTGTGCGTGCGTGTACTCCGAGCACGGTCGCGCGGGCGAACCCGGCACCGTCGCGGGTGTCAGTGGATGCTGGCGAGTAGAGGGGGTGTTGCAAGGAGCGCGGTCGCCGCTTTCGTGCCTAGGCGTCGCGTGTGCCTCGAGACACGAGGGATGCATCAATAGGCTCTGTCTAGACTGGCTTCAATTTGTGATTTTGGATAGAGTACGCACGAGCATTTAAGGTTCGTTCGGGATTGTAAGATAATATTCAAGCGGTGCTTATTTTTGCGACCGGGCTGAGAGTCACAAAAGGGAGGTACCCCGAATGAGCACCAACATTGTCGAGCTTGCGTCGAGGTCCACGGAGAGCACCGGGCTTCACGCGAGGCGGGCGACGGAGCTCACTGTGGAAGAGAGGGAGGGAAGCTTTACCCGGACTGAATCGGTGGCGAGATGGTCGCGAGAGGGGCGGGCGGCGTACGAGGCTGAGAGAGAAGCTCTGCTGTAAGATTTTTTCTTTTTCATGTTTTTCCTTTTTTTGGCTGGTGTAAGGTGTTCCGCTTAGGTAGTAAATTATTACACGAAAGGGGACGGGGATTTGTTTTCTTTTAGAATTTTTCGGTTTCATTTTCATTGTTTTTGCTGTGTTGCTGTGCCGTTCTGTGCTTTATCTTTCGCACATACGACGAGTAGACAGACACAGAGCATATCGAAAGAAGAAAATGTGTACCCTACCTGGGGTATGTACGTATGTACGACGTGTGAGCGAGCGTAGCGGGAAACCGCCCGCGACGCGAAGCATATGTGGCGTCCGAGCTGTTTTCTCCTGAAGCATGGCGGCAAGACTCTTGGCACATTATCAAGTCGCCAGTTTGTAACTAACTACAGGGGCCATAAAAAAACAATATTCAATCATGGACCTCTGTCCGCTTCGCATAATTTGATGATTTTCCTTCCTGAGCGAAGCGCCTTGTAGATATACTTATAGATATCTCAATATCTGAGCGTGCTCGGTTGGTACATCCCTGGCCTCTCAGAGCTCTCCCACTTGGGAATCGCCTCCGTTTATTACTTGCCGGACCGTTCCAGCGAGTCTTTGTTTTCTCCGTTTCTCGTCGTACTTTCAGTCCTTCGTTCATTTTTTCTTATTTCGTTTCGTGTGCGTGCGTGTACTCCGAGCACGGTCGCGCGGGCGAACCCGGCACCGTCGCGGGTGTCAGTGGATGCTGGCGAGTAGAGGGGGTGTTGCAAGGAGCGCGGTCGCCGCTTTCGTGCCTAGGCGTCGCGTGTGCCTCGAGACACGAGGGATGCATCAATAGGCTCTGTCTAGACTGGCTTCAATTTGTGATTTTGGATAGAGTACGCACGAGCATTTAAGGTTCGTTCGGGATTGTAAGATAATATTCAAGCGGTGCTTATTTTTGCGACCGGGCTGAGAGTCACAAAAGGGAGGTACCCCGAATGAGCACCAACATTGTCGAGCTTGCGTCGAGGTCCACGGAGAGCACCGGGCTTCACGCGAGGCGGGCGACGGAGCTCACTGTGGAAGAGAGGGAGGGAAGCTTTACCCGGACTGAATCGGTGGCGAGATGGTCGCGAGAGGGGCGGGCGGCGTACGAGGCTGAGAGAGAAGCTCTGCTGTAAGATTTTTTCTTTTTCATGTTTTTCCTTTTTTTGGCTGGTGTAAGGTGTTCCGCTTAGGTAGTAAATTATTACACGAAAGGGGACGGGGATTTGTTTTCTTTTAGAATTTTTCGGTTTCATTTTCATTGTTTTTGCTGTGTTGCTGTGCCGTTCTGTGCTTTATCTTTCGCACATACGACGAGTAGACAGACACAGAGCATATCGAAAGAAGAAAATGTGTACCCTACCTGGGGTATGTACGTATGTACGACGTGTGAGCGAGCGTAGCGGGAAACCGCCCGCGACGCGAAGCATATGTGGCGTCCGAGCTGTTTTCTCCTGAAGCATGGCGGCAAGACTCTTGGCACATTATCAAGTCGCCAGTTTGTAACTAACTACAGGGGCCATAAAAAAACAATATTCAATCATGGACCTCTGTCCGCTTCGCATAATTTGATGATTTTCCTTCCTGAGCGAAGCGCCTTGTAGATATACTTATAGATATCTCAATATCTGAGCGTGCTCGGTTGGTACATCCCTGGCCTCTGTAGCCAAAAGATACCAAGCCGTGGAGGTTTCAGTGTAATCGCATGTGTGAGTGGAGCAGTGGCCGGGGATCCTGTGTGATGTCCCCTAGCCACCTGGCTCGTGGTCCGATGAGGATCACTCCGTGATAATACAAGCTCTAAGAACAAGACTTACTGAGTGCGAGGCCAGCGAGACTGGTGGAGTCCCTCGCTGGAAGCCCTCTTGCTGATATCATCTGGCAGAGGCCATAATATCTAGATATTCGCGGAACTTCTGTTGGAGGAGTTTTCGGCTGCGGAGTATTGGGTCACAGCTGGGAAGGCAGTTGGCCCGTTGGACGGATCGAAACGGCTTGAAGCGCACAGCAGGGGAGGACGCTCCGGGAGCTGGAGGACGCACAGGTCAGGCGGCAGTTTCTCCGTTATTACAGTAGAGTCCAGGTGGACTGCTGTGGATTATGGCGCACACGGCAAGCACGCCGCTGGTGGTAGGGGAGTCTCTGACTCCACCGAAATACGGAGAGGTGTGGACCGAGCAGGCCTCTCGTGTTTTTTACGCAGCGTACCTCGATTATGAGGAACGGCTGCAGCTCGCCAACGCTCAGGGGGTGGTTCAGCACTCCAAAGTGAGCATGGGCCAGCTTATCCCCAATTACATTCATCGGTGTTTTGAGGGATTTTACAAGCATCAGACTACGATGACCGCCTCGGAGTTGTTGGACGCTGTTAGGCAGCACGCCGGTTACACAACCACCAGCAACAGATTTGACACCTCGCGGGCGGCAGCGGACTTGCGTCGCGTTCTCTCAATGAGGCGCGATGAAAAGCAGGGCGGTGAAACATCCGTCAAAGACCGCGCGATGATGGTAAACTCCGCTATGGAAAAGTATTTTGCGGAGAATCACGCGGTGCATGCCATGTACCGCGCGCAGGACCGTTCGTGGTTGCCCGGACCGGCGGAATTTGTGAGCATGGCGTTGGTGGATGGCTTATGGCCGTCCGAGTTCAAAAAGTACGTAAAAGGTCAGCTCACGTACGCTGCAGGGTGGAAGAAGGACCCGGCATTGGTCATGGACCAAATTTTTTCTGCTGCAGAACAGTGGAAATTCATCGAGGCGTATGGTCGGAAAGATGCTGCAGGGGCAGCTGAACCGCGACGCCAACAGCAGCAGAAACCGAAACAGCAGCAGTCCGCGAAAAAGTCGTTTGTTCGCGTCTGTTTCGAGTGTGGTGATCCCAACCATTATGTTTCTGATTGCCCAAAAGCTCGCGGTGGCGGCACAGCTCCCAGCAGTGGTGGGCGCGGGTCGTCAGGGTATCGCGGGGGCCGCAATGGCGGCCGGGGCAGATTCAACCATGGACGCGGGCGCGGTGGCCGTGGTGGCAATCAATTGACAGCGGGCGGTGGAACTTCTGCTGTTGCTTCTTCAACTTCTGGTGCGCCAGCGGCAGGAGCCGCTGGGTCGGGATCTGGTTCGTCTGTTGCCGGCCGAGCTGTATACGTTGGAGGAGCTGGAACATCGGTGGGTGCTGCTGGAGCGAGAACTTCGCCATCCACCGAGCGGGCGGAGTCAGTGTCTGGTGCTGCTGCAGGGGCGGTAGCGCCGGAACCGTCTGTATATTCGACGTCTTGGTCGGGGTGGACCGCCGATTCTATTTCTTCGGCGCCGGCTGTAGGAGGGCAGCCATGGCGTCAGGTGACTCTTGGTACCGACCAGAGTTCAACTGCAGGTGAAGTGCCTGTCGATCGCAGCGCTGAGTGTTTACGCGCTGATCTCTCTTTGCCAGGGTCGGTTGGTTCGCTGATGGCGCGTGTGATCCTTGATTCGGGGTCGGCGCTCACGTCCATCGGTGTCGGCTTACTTCAGCAGCTGTCTTCGCATTTCGGCGGCGCCGATCTGCAAATTCCGTTCGAAAATGGCCCGCAGCAGCAGCGAAAACCGCTACGGGTGTTTCAGTGATGGTCACGCACAAAACGGTGCCGATTGCCGTGAGTGTACGGACGCCGTGGGGAGCGGTGAAATTGGAGCCCATCACTTTCGCGGTCATGCCTGGTACAGATAACGTCGTTTTGTTTGGCATGGCTACCATGAAAGCTCTTGGCATCGACGTCTACCGTGAAGCTCTGGAGAAGCTTCGCCCTCGCGCAGTGCCGGTATCGACCGGTGTGGAGACTCCGAGTTACCTTGCGGCGCGCAGAGTGACGGTTTCCGTGCGTGCTTTTCAGACCGAGGCTACGGTGGATGCTCCGGAGGACAAGGCGGTGGAACATTTGGTCGACCGGGGGCCAGACATGTTCATGGATCCGGAGGAGGAGCGGACGGCCCGAGAACGGGCGTTGGAGGACAGCGTGCAGCAGGCAGAGCAGAGTGGATTAAGCGTCGGCGGAGCAACCCGTTTGCGCGAAATTTTGGCTCGTCGCGTGGGTGCTTTTCGCCGTGCGCTGTGTGGTGATCCGCCAGCGCAAGTGGAGCCGATGCGAGTGCAGCTGAAGCAACAGGCGAAGCCTGTCAAGGCCACGCCACGTCGGTACGAACCGACGAAAAGGGACTGGCTCTCGAAGTGCATTGCTGCTTTGGTGTTTTTTTGGCTTTGTCTACCACAACATCCAGGCGGTGTGGGCGAGTCCGGCGATGGCGGTGCCCAAGAAGGACTCTTTCCGTTTGGTGAGCGACTACTCGGCGGTGAACGCACAGGTGGAGAAGTCCCCGGGCGTCATGCCCAACCATGAAGACATGGGAGATCTGCTGGGGGCGCGTTTCTTCGGCAAGCTGGACCTACTTCAAGGGTACTGGCAGATGCCTTTGGCTCCGGAGGCGCAAGACGTCTTCACCATGGCGACAAGCGACGGTTTGTTCACGCCTACCCGTGTTCCCCAAGGTGTTTTGAATGCGACTTCTTATTTCCAAGGTGTCATGACTGAAGTGTTGCGTGGTTTGGATTGCAAAGTTTGGGTCGATGACGTTTTCTTTTTCGCAGACACCGAAGAAGCTCTTCTGCAGCTGCTTGATGACATTCTAGAACGCCTGGAGAATGTTGGACTGTTTGTCGCCGCCCACAAGTGTACCTTCTTCTCTCGTGAACTGGTCTGGTGTGGTAAGGTGTATTCCAATGGTGTCGTGTCCCATGACCCCGCTCGAGTGCAAGGTTTAAGTGAAATGCGTCGTCCCGAAAACGCTGGAGAACTAATGCAATTCTTGCAGGCTGTCAACTGGTTGCGTACATCGTTACCACGTTTAGCGGAAACGGTAGCACCGTTACGTGATTTTTTGGAGGAGCTCCTTGTTGGGGCTACACGTCGGACTAAGCGAGTGGCGCGCAATCGTGTCATCAAGGATACCGCGTGGACGGAGGATCGGGTGCGGGCGTGGAATGCCGCACGGGGTTTGGTGGCGCAAGCAGTGCCGCTTCATCATCCTCGTCCCGGGTGCGTTGTTTTGATGTTTCCTGACGCTTCTGATTTCCATTGGGGTAGTTTTCTCACCCAAGTGCCTGAACACGAATTTCGCAGTGGATTGGCGTTGGAAAGCATGTCTCACGAGCCTCTCGGATTTCTGAGTGGTTCGTTCACAGGTTCGCAGTTGCGCTGGGCGACTGTCGACAAAGAAGGTTTTGCGATCGTTAATACGTTCCGGAGGCTCGAATACCTGCTTTGGGGTGGTGTTCATATCTTTACTGATCATCGAAACTTGCAGTACATTTTCAATCCGGAGAAGTGTGTCACGACGGTCACAAAGACCATGGCACAACGCCTAGAGAATTGGAAGGGTGTTTTAGGACAATACCGCTATGCAATCGAACACATCCCTGGCGATCGAAACTGTTGGGGGGATCTGTTGTCTCGTTGGGTCAAAGTTCCTACGGTGCCTGTTCGTTCGGTTGCCGTGCACAGCCCATGTAATGCTGACGATTCGCTTCCCGCATTGGATGTGATTCGTGCCTCGCAACAAAGGTCTGTCGCTCGTATCGGCGTTGGTGTTCATGAATTTTCGACAACCTTCGGTCAAGCTACCTTGGCCGATGATGGTTTGTTTCGTGTGCGTGTTGGGGTGCGTGACGTCTTGTGGATTCCGCCGGATGATCTTGCTCTTCAAACTCGTTTGATGGTGTGCGCGCACATGCGCTCGGCTGGTCACCGTGGTGTGGCGCCGACCTTGTTTCGCCTGAAGGAATATTGTGTTTGGCCTCACATGGATTCTCAGGTTCGCGAATTCGTTCGCCAGTGTTTGCACTGTGTAGACACGCGTGCAGGTGCACTCATTCCTCGTCCCTACGGAGACACGGTGCATGGTACCGCTCCGGGAGAAGTGGTGCACTTTGATTTTTTGTATGTTGGCCACAGCGGGCCCGAAGGTAGCGATGGCCTGCCTGATGAGGATGGTTTCCGATATGTTTTGGTCATCATGGATGATTTGTCCAACTACGTGGCGTTGGAACCGGCCGAGGCTTGTACAGCCGAGGTCACAGCGAAGCATTTGCTAGCCTGGTGTAAGACTTTGGGGGTGCCGCGTGTGTGGGTGAGTGATACCGCCACGCATTTCAAGAACAGGGTGCTTGCTTTGTTGAGCGACGCGTTGCACATCGAACATCGTTTTGCTGTCGCTTACACGCCGTGGTCGAACGGTACGTGTGAACGCATGGTAAAAGAGGTGGTACGTGCTCTGCGTTCCATTCTGTCAGAACAGCGTCGTCAGGTTTCGGAGTGGGTTGATGTTTTGCCGGCCGCTCAGTGGGCCTTGAACACTTCGTTTCGTGAACGTTACCGAAGCACTCCGTACAGCGTGATGTTTGGGCGTGCTCCGCGTACCGATTTCTCGGCGCTCGTTTCTGAGTCTGATGGCAGGTGGAATGTTGACGTGATGAATGCTGACTTGTTGCGTGCGAACGTCCGTGAAGTCGTTGCAGAGCAGGAGAGATTTTGCGCCGATATTCGCGCAGCTGTTGCCGTGTCTCGCGACAACAAACGTAAACAGGCTCAGGGCCAGGTGGTGTTGCCAAAATTTGCGGTTGGTGATTTCGTGTTGTATGCTCGTGTTCGTCGGCAGGGTGCCACACCGAAATTGTTGTCCACATGGACTGGTCCGTGACGTGTGGTGGCAGCTGATCATGATCATGTGTACTCAGTTCAGAACATCGTTTCTGGGAAGGTGCATCAAGCTCACGTGGCTCGTTTACGATTTTATGCGGATGCGACGTTGAACGTCACCGCTGATCTGAAGGATGTTTTCCAACATTCCTTTGCGCAGGGTGAATGCCGCATGAATGCTTTGGTGCATGTGGCCGAAGATGATGCCAACGAGGTGATTGTCTTGGTCGATTGGGATGGTTTCGAAGCAGAGGAGCGCACGTGGGAGTCTTTGCGGTCGATTTATTCTGCTGCGCCTGAATTCGTCGTGAAGGAATTGCGCAAATTACGGATGACCCGTGCGCTCAAGATTAAAATTGCTTCAGAGTTCAGCATTGATTTGTGATTTGCCGCATGCGATTTCGTCTTGGTTTTTTGGTTTTGTCAAGCTCGTTCGTGTCGAGTGAACTCGCTTTGGGGGTGCTGTAGCCAAAAGATACCAAGCCGTGGAGGTTTCAGTGTAATCGCATGTGTGAGTGGAGCAGTGGCCGGGGATCCTGTGTGATGTCCCCTAGCCACCTGGCTCGTGGTCCGATGAGGATCACTCCGTGATAATACAAGCTCTAAGAACAAGACTTACTGAGTGCGAGGCCAGCGAGACTGGTGGAGTCCCTCGCTGGAAGCCCTCTTGCTGATATCATCTGGCAGAGGCCATACCTCTCAGAGCTCTCCCACTTGGGAATCGCCTCCGTTTATTACTTGCCGGACCGTTCCAGCGAGTCTTTGTTTTCTCCGTTTCTCGTCGTACTTTCAGTCCTTCGTTCATTTTTTCTTATTTCGTTTCGTGTGCGTGCGTGTACTCCGAGCACGGTCGCGCGGGCGAACCCGGCACCGTCGCGGGTGTCAGTGGATGCTGGCGAGTAGAGGGGGTGTTGCAAGGAGCGCGGTCGCCGCTTTCGTGCCTAGGCGTCGCGTGTGCCTCGAGACACGAGGGATGCATTAATAGGCTCTGTCTGGCCTTCATTTATGATTTTGGATAGAGTACGCACGAGTATTTAAGGATCGTTCGGGATTGTAAGATAATATTCAAGCGGTGTTTATTTTTTTTGCGACCGGGCTGAGAGTCACAAAAGGGAGGTACCCCGAATGAGCACCAACATTGTCGAGCCTGCGTCGAGGTCCACGGAGAGCACCGGGCTTCACGCGAGGCGGGCGACGGAGCTCACTGTGGAAGAGAGGGAGGGAAGCTTTACCTGGACTGAATCGGTGGCGAGATGGTCGCGAGAGGGGCGGGCGGCGTACGAGGCTGAGAGAGAAGCTCTGCTGTAAGATTTTTTCTTTTTCATGTTTTTTCATTTTTTGGCTGGTGTAAGGTGTTCCTCTCAGGTAGTAAATTATTACACGAAAGGGGACGGGGATTTGTTTTCTTTTAGAAATTTTCGGTTTCATTTTCATTGTTTTTGCTATGTTGCTGTGCCGTGCTGTGCTTTATCTTTCGTACATACGACGAGTAGACAGACACAGAGCATATCGAAAGAAGAAAATGTGTACCCTACCTGGGGTATGTACGTATGTACGACGTGTGAGCGAGCGTAGCGGGAAACCGCCCGCGACGCGAAGCATATGTGGCGTCCGAGCTGTTTTCTCCTGAAGCATGGCGGCGGGACTCTTGGCATTATCAAGTCGCCAGTTTGCAGCGAACTACAGGGGCCATAAACAAACAATATTCAATCATGGACCTCTGTCCGCTTCGCATAATTTGATGTTTCCTTCCTGAGCGAGCGTAGCGGGCGGCCTACGCCGCCCGCGGAGCGAAGCGCCTTGTAGATATACTTATAGATATCTCAATCTCTGAGCGTGCTCGGTTGGTACATCCCTGGCCTCTCAGAGCTCTCCCACTTGGGAATCGCCTCCGTTTATTACTTGCCGGACCGTTCCAGCGAGTCTTTGTTTTCTCCATTTCTCGTCGTACTTTCAGTCCTTCTTTCATTTTTTCTTATTTCGTTTCGTGTGCGTGCGTGTACTTCGAGCACGGTCGCGCGGGCGAACCCGGCACCGTCGCGGGTGTCAGCGGATGCGGGCCATGTACATTATTGTCATTTTTCGCGACATGCCGTGGCATGCCGTGGCACGACCTGCGGCAAAACTTCCACGGCATACCACGGAATCTTCCACGGCATACCACGGAATCTTCCACGGACCCCCACGGCATACCATGGGACCCTAACCCTAACCCTAACCCTAACCCTAACCCTAACCCCAACCCCAACCCTAATGCCGTGGAAGGTTTTGCCGCAGGTCGTGCCACGGCATGCCACGGCAAAAAAGACAATAATGTACATCCCTGGCGGATGCTGGCGAGTAGAGGGGGTGTTGCAAGGAGCGCGGTCGCCGCTTTCGTGCCTAGGCGTCGCGTGTGCCTCGAGACACGAGGGATGCATCAATAGGCTCTGTCTGGCCTTCATTTGTGATTTTGGATAGAGTACGCACGAGTATTTAAGGTTCGTTCGGGATTGTAGGATAATATTCAAGCGGTGCTTATTTTTTGCAACCGGGCTGAGAGTCACAAAAGGGAGGTACCCCGAATGAGCACCAACATTGTCGAGCTTGCGTTGAGGTCCACGGAGAGCACCGGGCTTCACGCGAGGCGGGCGACGGGGCTCACTGTGGAAGAGAGGGAGGGAAGCTTTACCCGGACTGAATCGGTGGCGAGATGGTCGCGAGAGGGGCGGGCGGCGTACGAGGCTGAGAGAGAAGCTCTGCTGTAAGATTTTTTCTTTTTTTGATGTTTTTCATTTTTTGGCTGGTGTAAGGTGTTCCACTCAGGAAGTAAATTATTACACGAAAGGGGACGGGGATTTGTTTTCTTTTAGAAATTTTCGGTTTCATTTTCATTGTTTTTGCTGTGTTGCTGTGCCGTTCTGTGCTTTATCTTTCGTACATACGACGAGTAGACAGACACAGAGCATATCGAAAGAAGAAAATGTGTACCCTACCTGGGGTATGTACGTATGTACGACGTGTGAGCGAGCGTAGCGGAAAACCGCCCGCGACGCGAAGCGTATATGTGGCGTCCGAGCTGTTTTCTCCTGAAGCATGGCGGCGGGACTCTTGGCATTATCAAGTCGCCAGTTTGCAGCGAACTACAGGGGCCTTAAAAAAACAATATTCAATCATGGACCTCTGTCCGCTTCGCATAATTTGATGTTTCCTTCCTGAGCGAGCGTATAGCGGGCGGCGTAGGCCGCCCGCGGAGCGAAGCGCCTTGTATCACAGATCATAGCGATAAATCCGAAAATGCCCGTGATATGGACATGACTAAGAAATGTCAAATTTTATGACTTAGTCATGTTTTTTAGGGGGGTATAGAACTATTCTTATAGATATCTCAACCTCTGAGCGTGCTCTGTTGGTACATCCCTGGCCTCTCAGAGCTCCCACTTGGGAATCGCCTCCTTTCATTACTTGCCGGACCGTTCCAGCGAGTCTTTGTTTTCTCCATTTTATTTCTCGTTGTACTTTCAGTCCTTTCATTTTTTCTTCTTTCGTTTCGTGTGCGTGCGTGTACTCCAAGCCCGGTTGCGCGGGCGAACCCGGCACCGTCGCGGGTGTCAGCGGATGCTGGCGAGTAGAGGGGGAGTTGCAAGGAGCGTGATCGCGGCTTTCGTGCCTAGGAGTCGCGTGTGCCTCGAGACACGAGGGATGCATCAATAGGCTCTGTCTGGCCTCCATTTGTAATTTTTGATAGATTACGTACGAGTATTGAAGGTTCGTTGGGATTGTAAGATAATATTCAAGCGGTGCTTATTTTTTGCGACCGGGCTGAGAGTCACAAAAGGGAGGTACCCCGAATGAGCACCAACATTGTCGAGCCTGCGTCGAGGTCCACGGAGAGCACCGGGCTTCACGCGAGGCGGGCGACGGGGCTCACTGTGGAAGAGAGGGAGGGAAGCTTTACCCGGACTGAATCGGTGGCGAGATGGTCGCGAGAGGGGCGGGCGGCGTACGAAGCTGAGAGAAGCTCTGCTGTAAGATTTTGTATTTTTTTGATTTTTTGAATTTTTTGTTTTTTGACTGGTGTAAGGTGTTCCACTGAGTTAATAAATTAGTACACGAAAGGGGACGGGGATTTTTTTTCTTCTATAAATTTTCGGTTTCATTTCATTTTCATTGTTTTTGCTGTGTTGCTGTGCCGTGCTGTGCTTTATCTTACGTACATACGAGTAGACAGACACAGAGCATATCGAAAGAAGAAAATAAGTACCCTACCTGGGGCCTGTACGTATGTATGTACGACGTGTGAGCGAGCGTAGCGGGAAACCGCCCGCGACCCGAAGCATATGTGGCGTCCGAGCTGTTTTCTCCTGAAGCATGGCGGCGGGACGCTTGGCATTATCAAAAGTCGCCAGTTTGCAGCTAACTACAGGGGCCATAAACAAACAATATTCAATCATGTGGACCTCTGTCCGCTTCGCATAATTGATGTTTCTTTCCTGAGCGAGCGTAGCCGGCGGCGTAGTCCGCCCGCGGAGCGAAGCGCCTTGTATATAGATATCATATACCCCCCCGATTTTTAGGTGATACCAGGCTCTAGGTGCAGCAGTTTTTCTTCTTCCCCTTCCTAGATATACAGTTTTTTCTCGGGCTGCACTGAATCTATTCGTTTCCCACAACCAGCCAGCATCAATTCATGAAGAAAGGAATATTCCATTCGGTTCGTTCCAATGCTCTCTGGGGGGGGGGGTAAGACACACCCTGAGTGTGTGCATGTGTGCCGGCCGGCCTACGGCCCTGTTTGTTCTGAGAACGAATTAAATACATGATGTTTTGGAGGTGGGTATATCTGAGCAGCTTTTCGATGAACATACGCTATTTCGGCCGGAGAGCCCGACGAGATTACGCCATTATGCATGACACGCGCACCGCTCGACTCTATGACATTTGTGCGAGCTGAAACACAATCACCGGGCGACATCCTTCCTCGCGAGGGTAGCCTCGAATAATAGTACGATTTCCGGGGGTGGTTTTCGTGTTTATACTCGGCAAGGGAAAGCTTATACCAACTGCTGCCCACCCTACGAGTCCCTCATCAAGTACGTTCGGCGAAGCAGGAGTTTCTTTCGTATGTGGCAGGGCGGGCTCGAAGGCAATATGCCAAAGATGAAGAGAGGAGGGGTGTCGACCCGAGAAGGAAGACGGACGAAAGGTCGCGCCGCTAGAATCGCGGACAACTTGGTCGTAGAGTTATCCGAGCACTGTTGTATGGCGATACCGAGAGGAATCCGTGTTTGATGACGTACGGAATTGACCCCGACAAGGCCGCAAAGGATAGCCATAGGGGCAAAAGGTGTAGCTCTAAGGGAAATACGTGCTCGCTGTTGTGTGGGTGCAGGGAATACAGGCAATCTCGTGAGCTACGTACCGTGACAGTTGACGCTTTCAACTTCAACAGCGAGCCACTTTTGTTTGGGCATGTTTCGAACGTTGCCGTACATTTCGCATCTGCATCTTGCCCGTTACGAGCTACTTGAGGTGATCTAGTTGCTGCCATGAGCTTATCTACCATTGTGCAAATTTTCGTGGCAATCGATTCAGTACCATACGCGTTTGAGTGTGGTGTTCAAGGCTGTAATGGCGGAGGTTCCGCCGCACCTATCTGGGCATTCTGGGATTCTTCGTGAGTACAGCAGCTCGTTTGTGCGCAATAAGGCACACAGTTGGCTGCTATACTTGAGTTCTCAGATCGGTATGGTCATAAGGTATGGATCTATGCTGCTATCCTTGGGCGTGTTGCCCGTGTCCCATCTCGTGCTGCCTTGTTCTGTGACGTGTATCCGTTTTTTTCCAACCTTGGAACCATACGCCTCGTGCAACACTGAAAATGATACGTAGAATTTTGAAATTTGAACGCATTGACCAACGCTTGGAGATCAGGTCGCGTATTTCTTTGTTTCATGTGTGCAAAGGCTTATACTGACATGTTCGTTCAATACCGCCGCTGATGACGGCTCGGTTCGATTTTGATTTGTTGTCGCAACGTAGACCAGTATATTTGTATGTGTCGCGCTCGTCGAGCGAGTGTTCGGCATCTCCCGTTTTTGTTACGCCAGCTTGTTTGTGGTCAACGCTTAGCCCGCTGTATTGCATATCTGGTAATTTTTTATTGGTAGGCGGGGATCATCACGAGCCACGCTCGCCGACCAACGCTTGGAGGTCAGGTCGCAGGTGGTACGAGAACGTCGGGCGTTTCTCGCAAGACAAAGGTGCGAAAGGCCAGGACACCACTCATATTCCACTGTCTGTCCTGCGGTGCTGTAGATGTTCTTTTATCGACTCCCTCCCCGTAGTATGGGCCTCGCCTTTAGTTCAATCCTGCGCAGCACGCGTATACCAGAAAACGACAACAAACGTCAAACGGCGTCTGACCTGTGGTATTGTATGAGCTGTTGTGTTTTTTTATGACGTACCCCTCCGCCGATTCTCTGGACAACACAGACATGATACAAACAGGCACGGATATATATACCGGGTACGTTAGCTAGGACCCCCCCCCCCCCCCCCCCGACAACAGCACACTCTGATGAGCGTACAGGTCGTAGCAGCACGCCATTTTGTGGTCAGCGCGTCGACCAACGCTTGGAGATCAGGTCGCGTATTTTCTTTGTTTCATGTGTTCAAAGGCTCATACTGACATGTTCGTTCGATACCGCCGCTGATGACGGCTGGGTTCGAGTTTGATTAGTTGCCGCAACGTGGACCAGTATATTTGTGTGTGCTACGCTCGTCGAGCGAGTGTTCGGCATCTCCCGTTTTTGTTACGCCAGCTTGTATGTGGTCAACGCTTAGCCCGCTGTATTGCATACCTGGTAATTTTTTATTGGTAGGCGGAGATCATCACGAGCCACGCTCGCCGACCAACGCTTGGAGGTCAGGTCGCAGGTGATACGAGAACGTCGGGCGTTTCTCGCAAGACAAGTGCGAAAGGCCAGGACACACGTTTACTAGAAAACGACAACAAACGTCAAACGGAGTCTGACCTATGGTATCATATGAGCTGTTGTGGTTTTTTATGACGTACCTCTCCGCCGATTCTCTGAACAACACAGACATGATACAAACGGGCACGGTTCGAGAGACTTTGGCAACCATGCTTATCTAGATGACGACGGACACACATCACACAGTAGACAGAGGTGAGCGCAGATACGCCTGCCTTAAATCATGTCACCCATCCATGCGTTGTGCTTGTCGTCCAGGATATATATACCTGGTACGTTAGCTAGGAACCCCCCCCCCCCCCCCCCCGCCCCGACAACAGCACACTCTGATGAGCGTACAGCTCGTAGCAGCAGCGCCAGCGGTAGCAGCAGTAGTGGCCGAGAGCTTGCCGCCGTCGATATTAGTAGATGCGTCTACGGCGTAAACCTAATATGTCGACAACAGCTGGAGGTTAGATAAGCCGTAGGAGGACTACCAGTACAGCTTTGACAACGGCCGACGGTGGTTTTGCTGCGATTGGCTGCGACGTTGCTTTGCGCTGTTGTAGTTACACAGATACGACAAGCCCCAGTCCTTCGCGAGCGCGGTTTCGTCGTTCGGCGCGATCCTGTCCAGTATTTATACCATCACGGCCAACTGCTGCTATCGACACCCCGCTAGGTCAACAACGGTGCAGGGACAGCGTTGAATTAATGGGTCCGCTTCGACCCAAAATTCTCTTGGGGGCTATAGATTCCTTCAACGAACGCATGTTTGTGGGCAGTACACGGTGAGTTGTGTTTTAAATTACTGTGGCGTAGCTCGAAAGGTAACGTCGTCGTAACCTGTAGATTACCTCCCGTGGCGGGTACAGTGAAAGGTGTGTCCACAAGGCAGCTAGACCGTGCGGTTATATGACAGATTAACCCATTTTCTGCGTACAGGTTTCCCTGCGGTGTATGCGACTGGAGGACCCGTGTTACGGAACAACACATGTTGACGCCGTTTGGAATACCTCACAAGGATCTCCTCAAAACGACAGATTGTCTTCGAAGGCATGATCGAGTAATGTATGGATTTCGCAATTATCCACATGATGTTGACGTTGTCCTCGACGGCTTAGTTCTCAGTGTGCACGGGTTTGACGAATCAGACCCGGGCAAGTTGCACGTGTGTAACGAATGTTATAGATCCCTGTTGTCAAATAAGATTCCAGAGGCTGCGTTAGCAAACGGCTTTTGGGTTGGGACGTTACCAGACCATCTCCAGGATACGACGGCAGTCGAGCGTTCTGCTGTTTTTTCCCCGTTCGCGTCAAGGGGCATGTTGTCGCGTTGGAATCAAGGAAGGTTGGAAACATACCTGGTTCCGCCCAACGATCTCTTCGCGGGACATCAGTTTTCTACGCGAACGATTCGTCGTCCGTTGCGACTGAGTTGCCTATGACTGCGACTGGTTTATTGGATATGTTTACAATAATACTCGCTGGAAAACACAAGCCCAAGGCGTCTCAGCTTAAGCGCTTACTCGGAGCTCGAAAGACCGTCGTGGGTGACCTCATTAAATATATGAAGGACGACGAAAATAATTTGGTATGCGGGTTTCGGCTCGCACGTGAAGCTGCATTCAGTCAGCCTAACCTCGATACTAATCCGTCTGACGGGAGTGTTCCTGAGGAAGTTTTAAGGGCGGTGTTAACACCAGAGGATCCTTTTAATTTGAGAGGAAAAGC
Source organism: Macrocystis pyrifera (assembly GCA_031763025.1). Lineage (NCBI taxonomy): Eukaryota > Phaeophyceae > Laminariales > Laminariaceae > Macrocystis > Macrocystis pyrifera. Next base: position 3,517,713 of record JASSKH010000031.1, read on the forward strand.
ATCTACATCTCGAAGGACCTGCGCGTCTACTGCATTTCTTGCAAGACGATATTATTGGCGCAGCGTGGCCACCCTTTACCCCCCCAGATATATGGAGTAGATGCGTCGAGGACTTCCGCAAGGGCTTGTTGCGGACGTCAGGCCTAACGATGCTCTGCGACGACGCAGCAGACTCCGAATTTCTTGTTCTGTCTGTGTATCCAGGACAAACGGCCGACCTCCTGCGCTGGCATGCCAATTTGGTACCGGGGGATATCTTCCCGGATTTTCCGTGGCCGTTGCCCTCGGAAACCTGCTGCAGCATCTACACTGGTGACCTGTACCACGGCCAATTAGTTCCATACCCGGTAAGTGATCATGCAAATACAATATGGCCGCGTGTTTGTTTGTGTGTGTATGATCCGTGGTAGTCGCTGTACCTCGTGCTCGTCGTTGTTCAGCGTATACTGCTGACTGCAATGATTGATGGTCCTTTTTATATCCAATCTCCACCTGCTTTGTCGAAATATCTGGTTTACGCCGTAGACAGACGCATCTACTAATCTCGACCGTCACCACGTTTTATTGCCTAATAAAATGCTGGGATATGTGTTAGGAGACCGGTCGGCATTCATGTGTACTCGTCTTTAGCCCTGTTTACAGTTACTGTAGTACGGCTGTCGTTCCTGAAAGCTCGCCGCCGTCGACATGTAGACGCTTCTACGACGTGTTGCTGCTTGCAGCGTATAGGTTTATTATTCGAGGGTATTACAACCGGCGCAGGACACTACTATTAATAAGACGACGTTACCTTGTTTTCACTTCGACCTCAAGTCTCGATTGTATATGTTTGCCTTCGACTACGAGCAGTTGATTATCGTCGTCGCCTCCCTTCGTCTTCTGACGTTTTTTTTCTCTCCTTGAGCGTGCCGTTGCTCGGATGCAACAGGTGGCTTTCCTCTCTCGTTTGACGTCCGCCGATCGTCAACGTCATTTCATGGACATCGACGCGCTTTCTCTCGAAATTTGCGGCGTCTGCCATAGACACCTGTCAAATAACCGTACGGTCGAGCTGCCTTGTGGACACACCTTTCACCGCTCTTGTTTGGACGATATAATCCGCCACGGGAGGTATTCTACCGGATATGACGAGATGCCTACCACTGATTGCATGTTATGTGGATCAGCGGTCGTGGCATCGTCTCTTCCTGGGTTCGCGCGATTGTTGTCACACCAGCCTCTTCCTCGCCAAGTACGCGAGGTCCGCGTTGACGATGGCCTGCCCTACAATGAGAAGGGCCTATTTATAGCTGTGGAGGACGGTCCCTTAGAATGTTGGCGTGCGTTCGCTATACGACAGCAGCAACGAGGTGGATCTGTCTTATTTTTCGCCTTCAGGAGGGACGTCGCTCACGTGGCCTATCCACCGTTCATTCCTCCGCCCGGTTGGGGGGTGAGTGTGCGGCAGTTCCGGCAGACCGATCTGCGTCTACCGCAGACAGGCCTTGTCCAATCCGTCCATTCCGGCGTGTGGAGCGACCTTCAGCAGTGGGCGCGCGATGTCGACTGTGCCGTTGAGCGCGCCTCCACCGGAGGCATCAACGATAACAACTTGCCTTCTTTCCCTTTGTCGCAACGTTAGTTCGATTTGACGGAACATGGGCGTGCGTGAAATCCACCCCCACGGGTAGAGCGCACGGCCCTCTGTTTTGATGTCGTGGATCAGCACAGCTGCTGGCTTAAAAGTCAATCGCTCAAAAACATAATAACCCACTCGGCGACACACGACGGCGGGCTCGCGCTCGACCAGAGATTTGGGCGACACGCCGATTTTCTCCTTTTTTGTGGGGTGGAATACTTTTGCGTATTGGTGAATTTCAACGGGAAACGTTGGTATCGGTGTGCACTGTTTCGGCAAATCTGGCAGGGGCAAGTTCCACGTCCCAGTAAATTTCAATGGAAAAATAATGTTTTTTTTTTTTTTCATGCGTTGCATTCGCTCCAACAGTTATATTGGCTAAAATGACACACGACACGAAATTGGAACGTGGCTTGTGGAATGTTGCTTGCCTGATCATTTTTAGCTCGTGTGTCCGATCCATTGCATGGTTGGAATATTCTTGCACAACTAATTGAAGATGTCACCTTTATATACAGGTGGGTACGACAGACTGAGTGGTGGAAACTCATTTTTGGCTGTGAATGTGGCCGATTGAGTGGTTGAGGCTCTTCTCGTCGCGTGACACACACGCTCCTCCGCTCCTCTCCTTTACATTCAAGATAAACTTGGTAATTCTTGGGTTTTTGAAGACACTCGTTATCTGAGCAAGCCTGAAGGTGTGTCTAAACAGAATTGAAATCGAAAATCGAAAGTCGATAATTAATTGATGATAAACAAGGCGCTGGTTGGTCCCTGGGCAAAACATGTTCCCCTTCTTATTTTAGGTTCCGAAAAAATGAACGATTTACAACCCAGTATCAACTACGTATTCAGTCGAACTCACAGCTGACGTATTTCAAAATTTATAAAAAAAAAACCAATGCGAAAATCACCACCACTGCCGCTGCTGTTGTAGTGCTTGCTGGCAGGGTAATGATCGGATGACCGAGTAGAGGGGACAGAGCTTTGGCCGCGATACATACATGCTTCTTTTTTTCTAGTGTTGTCGGGAAGGCACATTTTTTTTTTTTTTTTTTTTTTTTTTTTTTTATCCATCACTTTTACTTCCCAGCCCACTCGTAGGAGGTTTTACCCTCGACGATCTTCTGGACAAGCCGTGGTCACAGGTGTCGTCCCTTCTCCCCCCCGGTACGCGCCTTTATTTTTGTCGCGCATAGGGTTCAGCATTCCCACTGCTCGTCGATTTTCATCGAATGTAGCCAACTCACGCTTTCGCGCTTTCCGCTTATCAATTTTTTATGCAAGAAAAAGTCCCTATGAGCATGCACTCGGTGGGACTTGAACCCACGAAATTGATCTTGACAGGCACGCGGACCACCTACCAAGCCACCGGGGACGCCGGTATCACATACAAGTTGACGGCTGGGAATCGAAAAGGAAGACGAAAGCACGAACAGCAACAATTCAGCTCGTCCTACTGGTCAGCTCAGCCACGTCAAAATATCGCATCAGGACTGCCGTACACAGCATCCAACCCGCAGCTAGCACGGCAACATAGCCGCGCAGACCCCCCGTAAACAGGCAGCAGGCGTACCACAACACCAGCACCGACGTTCTCGGGCCTTTGTTTCGCGGCGTTCGAGCCAGAGTTTTCGATTGAGCTATGATTCTGTTTGGACACACCCTGAGCATTATGCTCAGACCCCGTGCAGCCGGATAGCCTCATCTTTTTGGCCAAAATCTTGAACTTCGTTTGCAGGATCTCACTGGGATCCGCGTGCAGTGCAACTGCACGCTGTGGGCTATGATACGTAGAATTTTGAAATTTGAAAATCGCCAGCTTCACCCCTCTTGAAGAATCCTGACATCAAATGTCGAAACCCTTATTTTTTTCGAGCGTACCCTTTTGGTTCGCAGTTATTCTGCATTGGTTCGCATCACGCGTTTCGATTTGTCGCTACTTCGAGAGAAGTCGGTAGGCACCAACCAAAGGCACCCTCGTCTGCAGGAGCCCCGTTCAAGATGAAGTAGTCAAGCGCGAATCTCTGGGTGAGCTGATGGGGTGGGTCCTGGTTGCCAATGCCGCACTCAAGGAGGCGGGCTGTCGTTGGTTTTGGACACGCATCACCTTTTTTCCGAACGGGTGATGTGTGATGTACCAGCGGTGGCGACGCTGCAGTGATCGGACCTGCAAGGCGACGATGAACAGACAATACCAGCGCTATCGACAGCTCTACCATGGTGAGAGTGTACGAGTTGGCGTCTCCGCGCGGCAGAGCGCCCATGTTATTTTAAGCCTGACGCCTTTGAGCTTCCACGTGTAGGCCATCTATAATATATGCGCTGTAGATGGTGGTTTGTCGCGATGTCTAGGTTTCCCCTCGTTGTTGATGCCGTACCCTCACCCAACGGAGACCGGGGCATTGCTTGCTCAAAGTCCATATCACCTCCTCTCAATTTATGTTTGCGCGGGCATCATCCCACTCGCGACTCGACGCCCTTTCTCCGCGACTACAACTTTCGACGCGATCACAAAGACGGGTATTTTATTCTAGTTTTTTATAAAATCAAATGTACCTGAACAACCAACGGCTAAAATGAAACCAGGTTTTGATACTCGTATACCAGTACTTTTAGGCCATCTCTTATGGAACGACTTTGAGAACCGAAAACGAACGATTTTTTCGGGCCGCAAAACCAGCCCCACAGAATTCGGTCGACTACCTTATCATGAACCGATTTTATCGAGGCTAGTTTTCACAGAATATTCTCGGGCGTGTAGAAAGCGGGGCCAGTAAATAGTTCAAAAATGGCAAGCGCGCGCGCACTCGTGTTGGCGTCTGGACGGAGTCTGGAGTCACACTGCGCTCCCCGAGGCCACCACACAGCAGCAAAGGACAACCGTGGCGACGGTCTCGCTGAGGCTAGAACCCAACCCTTTCTTTGACTACTTCCTGGACCTTCTGCAGCACTCGCTTCACAAGAAGAACAAGCAAGCCCTGGCAATTGTCCAGAACGTAGCCGCATACTACGCCTGCCTCGGCGTCAAGAAGAGCTGCTCGACGTACTCCCTGGATATACGCAACAAGAAGGCTTGTGAATCTTACAAAAACTTCGTCGTCCCGGCCTTCCTGATGTGGATGGATGACCACGGCCACAAGCTCCCAAGTTGGATCTCAAAAGAGCTGATGGGACAGTCCACGCTGAACGGTGAGTACAGCAGCATGGATATCTTCGGGCACCTGAGTACCAACCAGTGCGTTGCAACGTGACAGTAGACTGCAGACTACCTTCGCGGAGTGCGCGACAACGTCGTAATGACCGTGGACTGACATGCTCCCACACACACGTGCGGGCAACGTATGCGTGATATGTGTCGGGGTCGACTCAGCTTCACTCAGCTGTCGCTGTATTATTTGATCATTTTAGAGCTTTCGAGCATCGACCCAACGTATTTTATAGAAGATCAAAGACAAGAAAGTGCAAAGCCTGTCCGTATTGTCCACACGATATATGCTGCTCGTGCAGGAGCTCAGCAGATCACTACTCGTACGCTTAAACTTTGAGTCCGAAAAACAAGTAGTACATGAGTGCAACCAAAGGGTCGTGCCACACGTGTGCAGCATAGTATTCTAGCAGTACACAGCATAGTACTACGAGTACAATACAGCAGTACTCGTACTGCCTGCTGCGATCTCGCACAGCGGTTGATAATACCGCACGTCACTTGACGGTATCAGTTTCGTGGGCACTCAATAGAGGGGATCCCCAAAGGTTGGCTTCTTCTCATGTTACTCGGTCTCGTCTCGTTCCTTCCTGTTCCAGTGTTCGTGGAACGTTTCCGGGTCATAGCCTTATTTAGAACCACTGGCTGAACATTTCGGAACGTTTCGTTGACCGTAGTCTGTAATTGCAACAACGCAGGCAAGGTGGGCCAAGTTGCCCCTTGGGATTGTCCTGTGCAGAAAAGCCCCTGTTATAGTTGAGCACGCTATTCACAGCTCGTTCATCCAGTCGATACAGCAGGAACAATGCCACCGCCACTTGTTAGTCATTCGATTCTTGTTGGGTTATCATACCATGCACCAACAAGCCACGACCCTTATCTCAAGCACGCGACAGGGCTGCGCAAATCGAGCAATACGCTACAAAACGTCACCTATGTCTTCCGATTACGACCACATCCCACATAATTGTCTAGATAAGATGCCTGCAGCTCACACGACCGATCATTGTGTTTTGTCGCAGGACCGCCGAAGCTCTACAATGGCAACCTCAAGGCCCTCTGGAACAAGTTCAGCGAAGGACAGCGGGTGATCAAGATGCAACACACCCCCATCTACGACAGGTCAGAGGGATTTTGCTAGCGTATGTTCATTGGGTCGGTGCCGTATGCGTGTACGAGGAAGCTGTAAAAGCCTTCATTTTGTACCCAGTGAGGGCAGGTGATTTACCGCTGGTGGCTGTCCAGACGAAGAAAGCATAGCACAGCCTACAGGAGTTCGTGCTGTTGCACAAAATGAAAAATGGACAGACGATTGAAGGGGTGACTTTGGGAGACCGCATCTACTGCTATCCCAAAATGAATTGCTCCCCGAAAATAAGTGGGCGATACTTGTTCTGTTTTTTTCCGGTGACGAAATAAACCTGACACTCCAACCGGAAAAACAAACCGGTTTTTGTATGCTTGTCCGGAAATAAATCCCGAGCTTGCGGTTTCCTGTTCCAAGGTTGAAATCCCTCCTGTCACAACTACTCGTACTGAAGTTGAACCTAGGGTCGAATATCTCGAGAGGGCGCTTTCGCGATCGTAAGCTATATTTTTTTTGTTCAGCATCATTGTATGTTTTGTTTGGTATAGACTAATAATACCGCAGCAGTCAGCGCTAACGAGCCCCCCCCCCCCCCCCCCACGCACACACCCTTCTGTTGATCGGCAGCATCTTGTTCGCACTACTTATGCCATCTCCACTACTGATGTCGCCGCCGTACGCAGCGGGTAAAATATGGATTGTTTCGTCCTGTGCGTGGTGTCGTCGCCAGGTCGTGCTGTCGTTACAGATAGCATATGAAATACCGGCACAGCAGTAGGGCAGTACACGTGTCTCTGACGCCCTCAATCATCTCTCTAGAACGTAACTTATGTTGCAGATATGATACGTACTGGACGTATCAGTACCTTTTTATTGTTATTCCAACAGGCAACACAAGCTGGGCGTTTCGATCACGCAATATCGAAATATGTTACGTGGTACGTGGTATATCATACGGGAATTGTTCACATATTAAACTTCTTTGGTTTGTGGGAATCAAAGCAGTGGTAGTATCTTACGAAAATCAAGCGCAGATCGTCCCCTACAAAATATGACCCCAACTAGCTCGGTGTAAGAAATTCAGCCCCGACGGAAGAATATAGCGATATATGCACTGCAACAGTAACAGACGCCCATCCAAGTCAAGAAGCGAGGTCTCTTCGGAAAGGGAAACGAAATTCACCCACAGCATCGTACACACTGTACAGAAAACTCCGCCAAGTTTTGTCAGCTTCAAAACGCGTGCTATCAGTCGCTCCACGAAAGTACTCGTAGTGTAATAGTGAAGTGCGACGAAAATGTCAATGCCAATGCCGACTGCTTTGCTTACGGACAGATTAAAGGATAGTGGCGAAGCCCGCGTCCCGTAAAACACGAGCGCCGAACAAAAGTTGCTGCAGGGCGACGGTGCTGCAGATTGACCTAAGATGCGGTACTAGGTGTACGCGATGCAAATCAAACAAGGTGTACGCTGACGTCACCCGGTTGTAGTTCAAAACGCATTGGGGAAAATAAATGTAGTAGTTGCCCCGGGGTGTCATCTTTGGTTCAGGAGGTGTCTACGATAGGCGTTTTGATAGGCCACTCTTAAACCGGACCGAGTATAGCTGCGGCGTGAGAGACAAGGTTTCAGTGAAAAATTCGATCGTGATTCCCGTCGCGGCTCCTTAGCTTTGAACTGCTGCAAGCAAAATTTTACTGGATCTGAGAGAACAAAAATAATCTTTCGTTAAAGAAGTAAATATATCTTGCGAGGGCGCACAAAACAATATGCCGAATCTGGCAGCCAAAGCGACGTTTCACAGCAGCGGGCCGCTTTCCGTGCACTATTTTTTAAACGGACACGAGTCGTTTTCCTTTCGCCCGCAACAGCAGTATGTCGTTGACCTGACAAACGTTTGTGTTTCGCTGCCTTACTCGTGCAGCCTCTTGGTAGGTGGCCAACTTCCATCAGGCAACCAAGTCGAGGACATCGCCATGAAGTTCAACCAAGAACTCTGGAAGGAGCAGCCCGGCAGCAAGAAGGTGGTAACAGACACGGATATCCAGGAAACGATCTTGGAGGGAGGAGAGGACGGCACTTACACGGAAGACATCGACATGCCAGAGGACTACGTGAACGAGCACGTCCTCACGTTCGCTCTGTTCGGTAGGCCTAGTGCCTCACCCGACCCCGACTTGGCGCTCGCGCCCAACAGCGGGCCCAAGAAAAAAAAGAGGAAGGGCGAAGGCCCAAAAGTCAAGGACGACGGCGCTGACGGGGACGCAGAGAACGACGACAACAGCGGGAGTGACGCAGCCACGGCCGGTCTGGGGACCCTTTCTAGGCGTTCAGTCACAATGATAGTTGGAGCTGGGGACTCTCAGAGTAGGGGTGACGTCAGGAAATTCCAGGCGAAAGAAGCCGTCAACGCCGCCAAAGAATTCGCTGCAGGGGCTTCGCTTGAATGCCGGCGCGAGATCGTGGACCTACTTAAAAATCCCCCACCGGATGCTCACCAGGCGAAAATGGCAGCTGCGGTGGAGAACATCAGCCACGTATTGGAGCAAAAGCAGGCGCGTGACCAACGCGCGCAGGAGGTGTTGAACCTTCAGGGGGAAATCAACATGCTCCTGTCCCTCGGCGAGGACGAGGAGGCCGCCACTGCAAAGCGCAAGCTCTTGGCGCTATACCGGACACGCCTCACAATGCCTGCGACGACAAGGCCTGCCGCCCCCGTTGCGGAACTTGCTGCCCCAAGGACGCCTGCCGTGGACGTTCCTCGCATGAATACACTGCCTACCCTGCCAACGCCTGCCGCCCCCGTTGCAGAACTTGTTGCCGCTGAGACTCCTGTCGTGGACGTTTCTGGCATGAATGATCCTCTGCCCAACGGGTCCGGAGGCGCTGACGCTCCTGCCGAGACGTCTGTGGTGGACGTCTGCGGCTCTTGCGAGCCCCCGCTCAACGGGGTCGGAGGCGCTGGCGCTCCTGCGGAGACATCTGTGCTGGATGTATGCGGCTCCTCCGACCCTCCGCTCGACGGACCCAGAGGCGCTGGCGCTCCTGCGGAGACGTCTATTCTGGACGTCTGCGGCTCCTACAACCCTCCGCTCAACGGACCCAGAGGCGCTGGCGCTCCTGCGGAGACGTCTGTGCTGGATGTATGCGGCTCCTCCGACCCTCCGCTCGACGGACCCAGAGGCGCTGGCGCTCTGCGGAGACGTCTATTCTGGACGTCTGCGGCTCCTACAACCCTCCGCTCAAAGGACCCAGAGGCGCTGGCGCTCCTGCGGAGACGTCTATTCTGGACGTCTGCGGCTCCTACAACCCTCCGCAGGATGTCGGCGGAGTTAATGGCGTTCCCGTGCTTCAGGAGGTGAATGGCAACGTTGCTGGGTGGAGCGGGGGGGCAGGCAGGGTCATGTCGATTTAGGGTCATATCGGTTCAGAGATCGCTTTCGAGTGATATGTTGCTGGGGCTGTGCTTGCACTCGCGGCTGCTTCCGCCGCCTTTGTTTTTTGCTCGGGCCGGAGTTGATTTAGTGTTACGGCCGCCGTGTTTTAGTTTTCTTTGCGGAGGTCCTCGCTGCCGCCAAACCGATCCTTTGGGTGCCTTAGTCGTTTGCTTACAGTTTAGGGCATTTATGGTGTGCTGCACCTGTCTGCGTGCTCTTAAGGTATTAGGTATTCCGTGCTGCCGCCAATCGGTTGGAAGGACTTCCTTCTCTTTTTTTTTGTGTGGCATGTAAGGTGCTGCTGCCGCCACCGCCACCGCCGGTTTTCTTTTTTCATTATTGTTTGCTTAAACAAGGTGCTGTTACCTTCGCCGTCTTTGTTTGTTTGTGGATTGATGCTGCCATCACAGCTTTTATCTCGCACGCGAAACTATACGTACGTACATAGGTTTCGCGTGTGCAGGGCGTCTGCAAGGTGCCACAATTTGTACTGGCGCCGTGTGTTCATGTATTGGGGGCTCCTGCGGCTTCAAGTTTCTTTGCCCAGGGCGAGCGCGGGTACAGTTTAATTGTTTCGGACGGGCGTTCATATCATTTAGATGGAGTACTACCGCAATGTTTGTTGTCAAGGTTACTGCTGCTGCATTTTTTTTCAGTATCTGAAAGGGAGAGCATGTTACATGGTCTTTTTTTTGTTCGGGCGTTGTGACTACCGCTACAATTTTGTTGTATGGCGTGTACGCCCGCGTGTATACGCACGTGTTTTTTAGCATGATCGTCAACGCCGTTTTGGGTTATAGAGTATGGCAAGTGCGGCTACTGCAGCCGTGTAGTATTTTATGGGGCCTTCTGCGACGTCGTAATATATTGTTAAGGGCGAGCGCAAGCACGCTTTGGTGTTTTTCTTGCGGTCGTTGATAGCTTCCTGTTCACATACTAGTACTGCCGCCCTGTTTTGGTTTCGGAGTTGCTGCTGCAGTTATTTTCGTTGTTTGGGACTTGCGAATTTATTTTCACGGCAGGGCGTAATTTTGATGCAGGAAGACATGATTAATGTTTGGTACGACTACGATTGTACCACAAGTGCATCTTTTTCCGTCGGGATTTCTGCTGCTGGCGTTTTCTTTTCTTGAGGACGTGGCTATTGTTTATTTGTTACATACTTCGTTACGTTACTCCTCAGCTTTCCTTAGGAAAGTGATATATTTTTTGTTTCCGTAGGGTGACTTGCCTGTTGCACCGCTATAAATAGTGATTCATTTTTGGACGTGGCTATTGTTTTTGACCATATATTACGTTACAGGCAGGTGCTGCTTGTTAATAGTTCAGGACGTGCATGTGTTATTTGTTACTGCAGGGTGACTTTCCCGTTGCACGGCTAATAATAGTGCGATTCATGCTTGCAGGACGTGGCTATTGTTTGTTTAATCATTTTTCGTCGTCGTAGGTGCTGCTTATTATGGTTCCGGACGTGCATGTTCACTTGTTGCTGTAGGGCTGGCTTTCCTGTTGCACGGCAATTCATAGTGTGATTACGGTTTAAGTGTGTAGCCTGTCCCCGTTGGCGCTGCTGCCTGCCATATTTGACTTCGGCGCGCGTAGTGGGTTTGGGTACTTAGATAGGGCGCGGTGTGTCGCTGCGGCTTCCATCCTGTATTGTTTCGGTGTGCACGCTTGTTGTCCTTCGGGGAAAGGGCGTAGCCTGCTGCCGACGGCGCGATATACGGACGTACTGTTGGACTGTTCTCCTCACGCTAACCCTTACATCTAAATTCATTCCCCAAATAAAAAGCAGGGCGTGTGGGGGGTTGAGGGGAGCATGGACAGATCCACACCTATGGCGGGGGATGGAGCTTGGGTTCGGGTTATAGGCTTAGATAATTGAACGTAAAGAGCATGTAGTGAGAGGGAATACGCAAGGACAAGAAGTGTTGCACATAAAGTTCAAGGCGGGCGTAAGCGCAGTAGGAAGGAGTTAGACTTTGTGTATGGACTTCTTTTTTTCGCTGGTGATTTTCTTCGTCTAGGGGGGTGCCTATTGAGTGAGGTACATAGTAAATCATCCTGCACTCGAATGGCAAGCACGATAATAATATAATCATGAACGCGACCAAATCATTGCACACCGTGTCGCCAATGGCGTGTTACCCACGACGTGCAGATCGACCGATCCCGCATTATTTGTGATCTGTTCGGCCATCTGACTTTCGTGTTGTTCGTCATGTTCTGGCGATATTACGTATTGATGTCGACGTTCTGCACTACGTATTCCCGCCGGCTTGCGAATACAAAATCCTTGGTCAACCCCCCCCACCCCCCTCGCCCCCTGTGCTCATACGACTACGGCCATGCATGATGTTTAGTCCCCCCCCCCCCCCGCCCCCGCCCCTCCCGGCTAGGAGTAAGGCGTTTCCATCGGACATCGGGACGCATAAATTTCCGATGATCGATATCGATATGAATTTTTTTCCATACCAGGCACACCAGTACTAAACTTCCCCGACACAAAACGAAACCTTGCACGGTTGAACTAAAATATCACGGCAGCAACAACAGCGACGGCAACGTGCACCCTCTAAGACGAAGGACGAGACGCTCACGCGCCTGACAATAATGAACGACATATACGAGTACCGCAGGAGTAATTAGAGGGCGCCCCCAAAGACTGTGAGTACTACGCCCAAAGAACCCCTACTAAACCGCAGGATACTACGCCGAGAGCTGCTACATTGAGCAGGCCCGTTGTATTTTTTAGACGGGGCAACGGCAGCAGCACACGTGCGATGTTCTCACATTAGATTATGTCACCAAGATAGCTCTCTTCGTCGCAAAACAGGTTAAAAGCATCCTATGACAGTAACAAGTACGTGCAAAAAACTACGTGCACCACAGTGCCTGAACACAGGGGAATGTTACAATCGAGCTGTGAGGTGCCATCCCGTGCCATTGGTAAACCAACAAAAAAAAAGGAGCGCATCCGTAGTACGTACAGCCGGAGGGAAGAGAGAATAGATACGCAATCAAAGAAAAGACTAAGAAAACAAAGACTGCTTGGCACGACAGTAGTGTTTTACGACCAGTGCCATGTCCAGCAGCTGGACATGGACAGTGGCGACACAAAAATAGGAACAGACAAGAAACAGACTGTAGAGCAATTACTATCGATGGAAGAGCCCGATTTGTTCTGTACCAATCCGAATTTGGAAGACACAGAAGGACAACAATTATTTAATAATAGGCCGAGACAACACATGAACAGAGATAAAAATAACAAGAAACGAACAAAAAAAGAACTATTCGCAAACAGGCGGACACAGCCGGCGCAGAATAGCAGAGCACGAGGAGATACCATCGACTTGGCAGCGAATCATATAACGCCATAAAGCAGCTGCTACTCTGCGTCTCGAGCACAGTAGAAAGACGGCCAATGCGATGTTCCCGCATGTTCCTTCTCGCCACGCCCGCCAACAGTACAGTAGCACCAGAAAAAACATTACACGCGCAACTATTTTACCTGGTGCCCTCAAAGAGGGAATACGGTCAACCCTCAAATACGCAGGATAACGACGAACAGCCCCGGTTTCGATACGGCATCACCACCAACAGCATAAGGAGAGGGCATTCTCACTCCTAACAGCCCGCAGCTTTGCGTTGACATACCTTGACTGACACCAAAAGCTTAGTTTTTGGTGTAAAACACTCGGTCCTAGAACGTTGACAGCGCACGTTTGGTGTTTCTTAACATATCTCCTTACATCTTTGATCGGCAGTGGATTGTGCCCTAAAATACGAAGACCAACAAGCTTGGAATGCCAACGACAACGTTCCCGCGGTGACCGTTGTATCAGAGAGTAATGACACCCGACCACCCAAGCAGAAGCACGGTCAAACTTGAAGCGCACAAAAATACATGACTATCAACTGAATCCGAGTAAAACACCTACTCAATGGTAGCACATGGACGAGCCAGCCATTCGAGGTCGTCGAGGACGGTGTCACGGTAGTCGAAGTGAGCGATCAGCTTCTCTTTCAAGAATTTGTGAGCTGTCTCTTCCATCTGCTTGGAATCGGTGCCTTTGCTCCCGAACGAGCTCGCGTCTAGGTGAGGGTCGTGAGCCCAAGAATCGTGCTGACCATCCGGCCCCGCCCAGTCCATGCCCTCTTCGAACTTGTCCAGTCCGTCCATCGCGTGCAGCATGTTGTGCAGGATGCAGCAACAGAAGAACATGTTGTCGATGTCATCCTTGTTGCGGTACAGGATGTGGAGCTTCAGGATCCTGAAGCGGCCTTTCAGGACGCCGAAAAAGCACTCGACGTCTTTTCCGCACGCTTTCTAGCCTCTTGCTCCAGTTTGTCTCGGCATTGGTGAGGGGGCACTTCATGGGAGGCATGAGAATCGGCCACTGAAATCACACGAACGCACGATTGGGCCGGACGGGCGGGAGGGGGGAGGCGACGTGTAAATGCCGGCCCTGACTAGTACTTGAGAATAGAGTAACTCACTTTTGAAAAAGGCGGCGCTACATACTGCGACAATAACGTCATACGATTAGACGAAAGCGCTACGACAACCCCTCGGTGGTGATGAACATTCGAGCGGCCCTGCCAACGCTTTGCCTATCGAATGCATTTTTTGAATTGGGAGTTGCGGAGGCTGCTGCATGCCAGTGCAGTGTCATCTCCCCCATTGCGAACAAGCACAGGAGATACACACTCCGTGGGGCCCGTGCGACCAAAGTCTACAAGAAGTACTCCCTGTTCTGTTTACGAGAGATCGTATTGCGAATTTAGATCAGACCTGGTTCTCGAGATACGTCGACCAGTAAAAAACAATCAACGCTGACAACGGTTGCGTCTTGGCCGAGAATACGAGAAACCACAATATAAGATAATTAGCTGATGAGGACACACAAGGCAATCCTTTGAACGTGGGGGCCAATGTGACATTTTTTTATTAGTGGCCGTTCGTTACTGTAATGATGTATCGATGCGCTCAATAGCGTCACTTTTCATACACGCACAGGCTTGCGTGTCTACTGTTGTTGCTGCTGTGTGTATTATATATTTCGAAAAACGTAAGAGGGGACCAAAACAAGTTGCCCGGCCGACAATAGCAACATGACAGCAAAAAAAAAAAAAACCGCGGCGAATTCCTACGAAACGGCAGACAGCTACAGAGTATGCGGTATCGCCAATTTTGAAGTAGGGGGGCCTGGGGAACACTAGAAAACAACGAACGAGGAATTTCCAAGGCTTGTGGAGAGCTTTTTAATACGGGTCGCTGAAAGCTATCGATGATTTTACATTTATTTTTCTTTATGAAGTGCCCTCTGAAGCGGCGGCACCATGAGCGCTGCACTCAGGGCTTCGCCGTACAATAAAGCTCGTCTGAACGATCTGGTCAAAAGAGGTATCGAGGGTTTCAAAATAACTTCCATTAGTCGGAACATTCGAAGCATTTCCCAAATTTCCCCGAGATCAGCCTTCCACGCGGCGAAAGGATACGCACCACTTCGGCCGGGTGTGTAATGCCCATATGATGTTCATATTTATATCCCCAATGGTCTTTACAGGTCCGACCAGAGTGGCGCGTTCTTCCTTCTTCTATCTCTTCTTCCTAAACTGTTCGACTCGTTCGGCTTTGCGGTGCCCCTCCCTTCCTTGCCACGTTTCTTTGCCATTAGACGTTTAGGGGAGGGGTGTGCTCTCGATGGCCGCAATAACAGCAGCACGCAGCAGCAGTATACGGCGTTATTACGATTTTCGGCGATTTGCTGCCGTGCCGCGTTCGGCGGCAGAATCAGCAGAATTGGCGATGTCTCATTCGATCAGCGAATAAATTTTGTCACGAATTTGGGTGGTTTTAGTGCGTGTGATTAGTCGAGGCCACGATTTCTCAGGCCCCCACACTGCGAAATTGCCTTTATCTAAGCCTATTTCTCAGTGGTGCAGCCGGCCTACGTTTTGAGGCCAACTCACCGGCAGATACCCGTTGTCCACCAGGAGATAGTTGCCCTTGTGCTCGATCAACGAACCGTCCGCGGTTCTGAGGAGGAAGGTGTTCTCGGTGTACGTCGGATCCTGTCGAATAGCCTGGACGACCGTGTCGTGTCGGATGATGGTCTTGTCGTTGTGCGCACCGGGAAAGCCCTGAGTGATGGCAAGGGCGCGGCCTGAATGATCGACAGTCGCCTGGTATGCGATCGTTGGGAATCCTTCCTTGCCTGTGTAACTCACAGCAAGGGAGTGCCTGCAGCAGCCCCCAGCGGATGTGAGTGACATCCGTCGACCCGACCGCCCCCGTAAACCCGAGTCTATCGTACTCATCCAGCACCTTCGCTTGGGTTGCTCCGGTTGGTAGACGGATGTGCTCGTCGTATAGTTCCGCAGCGAAGTATCCGCAGAACTTGTGGAACACGTTCTGCGCCGTGGACTCGCTTGTCAAAGACAGCTGTTTTATGTCGTCAAAGCAGTTTCCCCGGCTTAGAATCTGGAGGACTACTAGCACCTGCTTCACAACGAAGGGATGACCGCGGGGGGGGGGGCGTGGTCTGAGCTATCGCGGTGACTATCGTCGTCAGGGGTGTCAGGGAGAGGACTTTAGCGTGTAATACTTCGTGACCTCTTTTCGTGCGTACGGTGATGAACTACACAACGGAAAAAAAAAGCAGATGCATGGACACGAAACGAGCAGGACGCGTGCCGCACGCAGTGCGCGGGAATATCGAACACTAGCAAACCAGTGCTGGAACGTCACCATATCATTGCTAGTTGCTCGGCCTTGCCCGTCACCGTGAACTAACAAATCCCAACCACCAGACGTACGCCATGCCGGCACTGCTGTTGAACTACTGCTGTATAATGCCTGGACGTACGCCATGCCAGTACCACTACAGTTGTTGTACTACTGCTGTATATAACCTGGACGTACGCCATGCAAGTACTACTACAGCAGTTGTTGTACGAGTACTACTGCTGTATAATACCTGGATGTACGCCATGCCAGTACTACTATAGCAGTTGTTGTACTACTGCTGTATAATACCTGGTACACACAAATAAAAGAGTGGCAAACCTCGCTGGACAATTTGAGCGTCCAACACGAGGGGAACCTGACGCGGAGCGCCAGCCTTAGCTCTGACCCTGTACCGCCACAACAGAGAGCAGTAGTCGCATTGCTGACGAGAAACACTGCTGTGGCAAGTCGTCGAGGCAAACGTAGCCATGACTCGACGTGGGTGTCCAACCTTCACCTACCGATTGCTGCTGCAAGATACCAAGTATAATAGAAGGACACGGCAAGGACATGCTCTTGCTGGCCCTACATTACAAGCAAGTACAAACAGCTGTGACCAGAGAAACAACACAGAGCGTTGGAATAAGTAAGGGGACACTCTCTCTTCACCTTGATCTCGACGGGGATACTCGGTCGACCGACGGCGTCGTGTGCAGAGACCGCGAACCAGTTGCGATCCTTGACGACTTTCACCAACTGCAAGAAGAAGACGTGAGGTACGCGAAAGCGCCTCCGAAATATTTTCGCTTCCTTAGACTCGTGGTCGTGGAGAGCGGAGCATCGGAGCATCTCCGCCCACGCAGAAGCATTGTAGTCAGGACGAGGAAATACACGACGTGTAAGCTTAACGCGGGGAGCGTTGTCGTCGTCATCGCTGTCGGTGTACATGTTGTTTATCACGGTCTCCCACGCGGCGACTGTCCTCATCCTCGATGACAAGTTGCGCTTGCGCTCGGCCAATGATGCCATCGCAACTGCGAGAGTAGCGAGGCCCTCGTAGTCGCCACCGTCACTGTCCGACTCCATCGCTAAGTGGTGTCTGACTCGTGCGCTCTTGAGTACTGGGTCTCCGCGGTACCAGGCAGATGCGGCTTGCCCTCCTGTTGTTGGCGGATTTAAACTTTGGTTGCCTCCCACGAAGCGTGGAAACCCGTCACGATGCGAAACCAGACGCCAGATTCGATCGCGGACGTTGACCGAAAATGGGGGCCCATTTCCGGTTGGACGCCGTCCCGAAAATGATAATCGAAAAATTTGGCCCGAAAATTCATCAGTTTCGGGTCCATAGGATTGATGTTCGATTTTGCGGCTCGAAACCGTTCGTTTTCGGTTCTCAAAGTCGTTCCATAAGAGATGGCCTTAGGCCAGATCTTTATGCAATATTTTTTGAGTGATTGAAAAAGGCAGGAAGTCGGATTTTCCTGCGGCAAAAAGCCACACCAGATCGGTGCGCCATGTGCCGTCTTATGGTGTTTTTGGTTTTATTTCATGGGAGAATGAAAAAAAAAAAACAGAACCGAGATCTTGAAGTTTCCTTGAACTCTACGTACGTGGACCACGACACGAACGAGTCGTTCACGCCGGGTTGGGCGATCAATCTTCACCACCAGCTTCTCCAAGGAAGGAACGGAACGTGGAACCTCCTGGGGAGCTGCGTAAGGGGTCGCTGGACCAGCAAGGAGCTCTCGCTCTCGCGGAGCATGAGCTGCTTGCGGCCGTCGTAGTTAGAAAAGAAGAACGTTAGATTGTTTTGATACTGCTGTAGTCTCGTCCTATTCGTCTCCAAAGTTGTTTTGCCTAGAGCAGCTGCAGTTGGGCGGCCGCAAGGGATGCAATGGTGGCCAAGGTATTGATACCCTCTCTCTCCGTAGTGGCCGATGCACAAGTGCTGGAGCCCAGCTGTGTACAAGAGTAACCAAGCATGTAGCGTCGTGACCCATTATGAGCCCTGTCTGTAACCTATACAAAATTGTACAATGCCTCCGAGGTCTTGTGCAAAAGCAAATTTTATCACTTTCAGAGTTGATCAGAAAAGGCTGTAAAAAAAAATCACTTCCTGGAAATTCATGAGTGATAAAATCTCGGAGGAACATTTTTTCCACCAAACAGGCCCCATAAGACGTGATTTTGATAAAATCTGATCAGAAACGGGACCAGATACCCCGAAGCCTCCGTAAACAGCCATATAATCACCTAAAAAAAAATTGCATAAGATCTGGCCTTAGACCAACTATTATTATGGGAATTTTTTGAGACGTTATTTCTGGAGATTATTTTTCTAGTTCTGAGGCTCCAAAAATATGTGGATGAAAAATGAGAACCATCTATTATGGCCTCTGATCGTCAAAACTGGTTTTATATACAGTACCAGGTAGTATTGATAGGTTGGTTTCGTGACGAGGCGTCCGAGAGCTGTTCTTTTTTTACATGGCTGTGGCCCGCGACTTTTTCATCCAAGTTGTTTCTCGGTTGTCTCGGCGCGGCTTCGCTCGTCGCGAACGCTTCATAGCGGGCAAGTCGTCCTCCTCGTCGTCATCGAGGTCCGCGATTGCAGCGGCTGCCGCGAGCGTGGTTTCATATTAATAGTACTAGAGGATCATCGCCGGCCATGTCGAATCGGCATCGCTGCTGTTGCTCCTCCTCCTGCTGCTGCTGCTCTGCTGCTGCTGCTGCTGCTGCTGCTGCTGCTGCTAGCTAGTAACTGCTGCTGACGCTGCCGCTGCTATCGCTTCTAGGTGATGGAGAGGCCATCTCCCACACGAGCACCGTAGGCCGTACGTACAGCTAGCCGTTGGTGTGAGTGGAAGGTGGATGTACTGCTGTGGTGGACAGGTGGGCAGCAGAAGGCAGAGCACCCAAAATCCAAATTTCTCAGTTCCTAGAGGTACGCGACACCGCTCAGAACTGGGCTCAGGCCAGATCTTATGCAATTTTTTTTGAGGTGATTATATGGCTGTTTACGGAGGCTTCGGGGTATCTGGTCCCGTTTCTGATCAGATTTTATCAAAATCACGTCTTATGGGGCGTGTTTGGTGGAAAAAATGTTCCTCCGAGATTTTATCACTCATGAAATTCCAGGAAGTGATTTTTTTTGACAGCCTTTTCTGATCAACTCTAAAAGTGATATGTGGGGGAAAGGCCTGTTGTACGCGGATGAAGTGCGTTGTACAGTGCGCTGTCCTCTGATGAACTGATGTGTTGGTGTTCGTGGAGTAAATGCAGTAGGCGGAGATCAAGAGTATAGCTGAAAAGTCGTATTAATATCTTCTGGCAGGTGGGCAGATGTTGAGGGAAAACGATGAACTCACGAGAGGGGGCGGGGGCGACCTCTCCTCCTTGCTCGTCTCGCATTCCCAACTGCTCCGATTATATCGTTCCTACTTTATCCGTGCTCATGAGAAGAGCTGATCTACCTTCTGCTGTCTGTTGACCAACGTCTCTCCTGTGCCAAGAGGCAGAACAGGAGCAGCACTCGTACCTGTCTTTGACCCACATACCTTCTCTATCCCTCCTCCCAGCACTTATCCTATCAGCACTTCTCAGTACAGATTAGGGAGATCTCACCTCCGTACTGCTGTTGATTGGCCTATTTCTGTGCCTATTCTCTCTTCCTAGTTCTCTCATTTCCTTTCTCCTATAGCTTATATTCACACCAAGACAGATACCGTGAAGACTCGTTGAAGGTGCAATTCTCCAATATACGGGTCCAAATGACTATATGTACCCTTTTTGAACATCCTAGTATTTTCCATTGAAACCCTTACTTCCATACTAAACTTCAATGAAACCAATACCTCCATACTAAAAGCTAGAGGAAACCAATCTCACCACACTTGCCCCCCTAAGTTCATTGTCATCTCTCGACCTTAGGTGTTCAATGAAATAACTATGACAGGTCTGAGATTGCTAGTACTCGTACGATTACTGCAGAGGAATTATTACTTGGAAATGATGCCTATACTGGTACCAGTCACACTCACTAATTCTTAGTAGTATCTCACAAATCCTAGTCATAAACCGGTTTTAACTATCCGTCCCCAGCAACAACCAATCCCATACTATATCTGATGTGAGTGGATCCTCCATCAGATGTGAGACCAAATACAGCACGAATACTGTCTAAAGTCTGGATTACTTACCACCATTCCACCCTTCCATTGGATATGTGATTGTACAGTGTGTATTACAATTTCTTGTTTCACAGGATCATGACATTCAACAGTCTAGCTCCCTTCACTGTAACCATAAAATCCGTATTGCTATCCATCCCCCTTGTCTGGCTTAGTGGTTAGACACTGTCCAGCTCTATATAACCATCCCTTCTATAATCTTAAATGGTATGAAAAAACTTCTTAGTACTCTTAGCCGTAACGTGTACATGCCAACACCAAGTTCCTACTTCCTCGCTAACAGTAGTGAGCTTTCTCTCAGAAAGATGCACATTGTATCTCTTCCCAAGGTCCAGCAGCTTGATGGTATGCGGTAGTTCCTTGCTTTCCGCATCCTCAGCCACCATCACCACTCGGGCCAGTTGCCAACCTGCACGGGATGTTTTGAAATAAATGTACGATCCAATGATGTCAAGTTCATATATTCCCGGTCTACCTCTGGTATCACAGCAGACCCTGTACCCCGTGGCAACATATCTTTCACCCTTTGCACACGCAAGTGTACGTTTGGCTAATTGTACCCTGTACCTCCTATATCTAGCATTTTCTCCTCCTACTTGTACTGGTTCTCCGGCCCAGTACCTAGATACCAAACTTCCGTACTGTTCTAAATCCGTCTCATGTTCCCAAGTCTTTATGGTAACTTCATCCCAACTAGTATAATATTGGACTGCGTTTTTTACCTCCCAAACCCCTAGAAATGCGGTGTTTAGTTACGTGTGTGGGTGTGATACGATAGTGGTCCAATTCCATACTAACATCCTCGGCGGTGAGATGAAAAGGGGGGGAACGTTCCGAATACTTATTCAAGACATAGCTGCTCATGGCCCATGGCAAGAATTTCGGTCCTTCTTCTCCCTCATGTGGATTGTAGCACTTCTTACACCTATACTTGGATACTCTTGCATTTATCTCCCGTCCTGGTTCGTCCTTTCGAACTTCTACCAATAACAAGTTAGGGCCAACCTTTTTCCCATCACTTGTGGTACCTGGTCCAACAAACAAGATTTTATAGGGTCCTGTCCAACACTGAGCTAATTTTGCAGTCAGAGCAAATTTCTTACTTCGATAATCAGTCTCACTTGTTTTTAGAACATGTTGTCCGCCTCCAGAAATAGTACTCTTATCATCATAAATCCACACCCAGCTCCCAACTTCATACTTGGGGCGTCGATTTATCATCGCAGTAAGATTTTCGTTGGCTGCTTCATGTCTGGCTTTTATCAGTCTATCTTCCTCCTTAACCAGCTCATATGCTTTCACTTGCCTGTCCCTCATTAGTTCTAAATAGTCCAACTGGTCCTGTTTCAGACCTTGGTGTCCTTTCACACCTCTCCCTTCTAATATCGTCATAGGTAACCTAGGGTATCGACCAGTGTGTACTTCGTTCGGAGCCAACCCGGTCCCTCTACTGACGTTATTGTTGTGGGCAGCTACCGCATGCATGAGCATTTCGTCCCAGTTCTTCTGGTCATCAGCTATCAAATAAGACAACATCTGACAAAGGGTGTGGTTTAATCTTTTAACCATTCCATTCGTCTGTGGATGATAGGAGCTTGTAAATTTCTTAACTGCTCCCAACGTTTCGTATACTGCTCTGCTAACCTGGGATATAAATTCGGTGCCTCGGTCTGATAAAAACGTGTGGGGGCATCCCCATCTCGGAATATAATCATCTACTATCCGAGAGGCACATCCCCTGGCTGTCTTCTCTTCTTTGGTCATCGCATATCCTTCTGCGTGCCTACTAAATAAATCTACAATAAGGAAGACATACACATTGCCGTTTTTCGTTTCTGGCAAAGGTCCCAATAAATCAAACGATACCATCTGTCCCGGACGACTAGGTAGTGGTAAGGAAACTAAAGGCCATCTGATAGTACCTCTTGCGCTCTTTCTCGCTTGGCACGTATAACATCTTCTAATCCACCATTTTACACTATCAGCCATTCCGATCCACCAATAATAACGTTGGAGTAAGGTAAGAGTAACCTTCTCACCCAGATGAACAGCTTCCTTGTGGGCACAATCCATTACCCAAGGCCTCAACAACAGAGGAACGTATGTCCTCACAGGCTCCTCTCCTAGCAGACGTTCAAACCGTCCAGGATTCCTGTCGTCACGATGAGCAGGTTCAACAGCAAGGCGTTTCACCAACAATTTCTTAGAGTCAGTGAGCTCTAGAAGTTCGCCCTGTGCCAATAACCTTTTTACTTCCATCTTTTCTACTGTCTCAGGTATCGCCTCATCAGAAATGTCTCCAACTGATGTGTTTGCTATCATAAAATTTATGGCAGTCTTAGCCGTTTCGTCTTTTTGCTGTGCAATGGACCAATCACCAGCCTTCCTCTCACACAATCTTTCTCCGAACTCTCTTGCTTCCTTACTATCCATCTCTTCTTCAGGAAGCTCTGCACTATTATTCTCCTGACTTTGGCTATTTATCACAGCTACCTGTTGGTTCTCTTCCAAACCTAAAAGTCTCTGTCCTTCCTCCGTCATTGGACATGCATATAAGATCACTCCGGACTCCCATTGACCACTTACTACACTTGTCGGTTGTACCAGAGGGGTATTGTCCGGTATAGCAAATTTTCGTTGTTTTCCTACTTTTCTCGGTTCTAGCTTCGTACGCTCGCTTTGTATCACCTGCCACTTGAAAGCTGACTCTTCGTTTGTGGTAGGTGAAGCAGTCCTCAAAACACAAAGGTCGGGTAGACTGGTCAGGTTGTACCTGTTCAATTGCTGCACCTAAACCGTCAACAGATGCATCAGTAATTAAACGGAATGGTCTTTCTCCCGTCATTGCTGCTTTAAAATCCGGAAATGCTAAAACATCTGGGCTCGCAAGTCGTTTCAGCAGAAGCTGTACAATCTCAACATGTTCCGTGGTGAACACGAATTTAACTTCCTTCTTTAAAAGGTTATTCAGAGGTCGCGTAATAGTTGCCATCTGGGGCAAAAATTTCCGGTAATATGACAGCGCTCCCAATACTGAACGTAGTTGGCTGATATTTGTAGGCATCGGCAACTTCGTCATAGCTTCGACTTTATCTGGGTCTGGCTCCACTCCTTTAGCCGTCACTCGGTGACCCAAAAATTTGATGGTGCGTACGCCTAAATATGCTTTCTTAGGTGCCAATTTCAAATCAAACAACGTAAGTCGTTCAAAGAAACTCTCCAAATCCCGCACATGCTCAGTCCCGTTCTTCGAAAAACACACAATGTCATCGATGAAAAGGCGTACACGTTGTAAACCGTCACATACTCTCAACATAATTGACTGAAACCAGCCTGGACTGGACGCTAAACCCATTGGCATTACTGTCCACTCATAGTTTCCAGCTTGCGTACAAACAGCTGTCAGTGGAATAGAGTCTTCATGTATAGAACACTGGAAAAATCCACTAACCAGATCCATGGTACTAAAAACATTCGCTCCTCCGAGGTCAGATAATAAATCATCCACTGTCGGCAACGGCATGACCGGTATGATGGACTGGGCGTTCAGCCTCTTATAGTTGCAAGTTAAACGGATACGGCCATCTGCCTTAGCGATAACTACCAACGGACTGGACCAATTGGAGTATGACCGCCGTAAAATTCCTGCTAGAACTAATTTGTCAATTTCCGTTTGTACCTTCGCAGCTAACACGGGGGAATGCCGGTATGGTCGCTGTTTGACTGGTTGCGCATCTTTCTTCAGAATAATGCGGAAGGGGTCAATAGTAACATGTCCCAGGTCAGTGCTGTGCATTGAAAAACGGTGCGCGTATTTTTTCAACAGATCTCCAAGAGAATCAACGTCGGTGGCTGTCCAGAGACTCCCTTCAAAATCAAAATGTATAGCACGTAAGTGAACAGGAATTTTGTTCCACAACCGCAAAAATGCTGCTCGTTGATCCTGATGCAAACTAGACAAAACCTCAGCTGGTGGTTCAATATCCGATCTTTCCACGTTCCCATCCACATTCCCGACATAGGGTATTTCGTTCGGAATTATGGCTGCATTGTCCAATTCACACGGTTCCGGGCGCTCTCCCCCCGACTCCCAAACGCATGCCTTGCTGTACCAAGAAACCACCATCATTCAAACGTTGTATAGGTATTTCGGAAACCCCTGATTCCACGATGGCTTCCTGTGGCAACCACTCTGGACCAAACCGTATATAATAAGAACCTTCCTCGGCATCAGTGCCATCGCTGTTTGTCAGACAAACCTTCAACCAAGACATAGCATTCGGCAAACGATGTCTATGACTGGCTACACGGAGTACGACTTTGCCCTTTCCTTGTCCTTCGATCATTCCTATAGCGCTGTTAACCCACTTCTTGTATCTCTGGTCGTGTGCCTCGGAATCGCTTTCTTTCTCAACAAAAGTGACCAGTGTGCTAGACGCATCGATATCTTTATACTCCCGAGTAGGAAAATGAGACCAACTATCCCGTCCTAATAAAACAGCGGTAGTCATGGCGGTAGCCGGTACGATGTGTGCATGTACTACCATGCATACCGTGGTAGATAAACCTGACCGACTGTTCTTATTTGCCATTTGTATGTTCAACCTCACATGGTTATTGGTGTGCAATGGTACTCCATGGAAACCTCCCCAAGTTTTCTGATCCACAGTTGTCAACCCGTCCTCTGAGGCGGCACCACAGGCAAGCATACGCAGCCATACCTTCTCTTGAATGAAGGATGCAGGGCTTCCCGTGTCCAACAATGCCGTACAAGCGTGGGTCCTCAGAGCCTTGCTACCCGCGAACAGCTGAACTTTCGTTGTATGGTGTCTCCTATCCAGTAAAACCTCACCACCAACAGCTCGCGTAAACTCCGATAAATAATCAGCTCGTTCCCCAGTCTTTAAACGCATACGAGCAGGGGGGAAAACAGCAGATGGTCCATCAGAGACTTTCTTCGCGGATGCATCGAGGGCATATATACTATCTTCACCCGAACTCACTTTCAAACGTGAGCTAGTACCCAATGCCATGACAATAGATGGTTCCTCGGGCTCACTCCGTTTTTCTACTATTTTTCTCAAGCCCGGTGATCTCGGAAACCGTCCACTTCTACTCGGCGTTTCCAGATTCAAGACTTCATCTATTTTAACGGACGTACCTCCAACTCGTACTGGCGGGGTTCGTCCGGTGCGGGGAGCACTGGGTGTACCTTTGCCTGGGTAACACCACACTCGATTATACTTCCTCGCTCTTTTTCCGACAACTCCCCGTGCGCTCTTCACTTGGGCGGGGGTCGACAACAACTTCGGGTGATCAGCCGAAGGGGGCGCGCTCAACTCCCCTACAGGAGTAGACATTGACTTGGGTTCAGTTTGACTACTATCTGTTACACTCGGCTCTTCTATGCCGCTTCGAACTTGCATTTTAACCGGGGGCCTATTCCGACTATGGATGCAGCTCGGACGGTCAGATCTCGTCGTTCTACTACTAGTGACGGGACGTGTGCAAAGCGGTGATACTTGGCCGACGCGCAACGGTGATCCGGGGTAATTACTTCCATCACGTCCTGGAAGGCGACAACTTTGCTCACTGCTCTTACCGTTCTTAGACAGGTGATTTCCTGTCTCTTGGTCCTGATCCACAGCGTGCAATGTAGATTCGACCGAACTTTCTTGGCGTGTCACCTCGGGTAGGCTCTCACCAGTTACTGTACTCACACCGATTCCACCTGCAATGCGGGGCAAAGGGAGAGGCGGCCGCAATGCTGCCGGGAAGGGGGCCAACCTACCGTCGAAATTTCATGGGTTGCGATTATTTCGGATTGCACGTGCTCGTGCCCACTGGCAAAGTCTATCCTGCCATCTGCGCCAACGTCGTTCCGCCTCTTCTGGCGTACCTTCGCCTACAGCAGGATGAATCATTCCAGAAAGGTTGAGAAATTTCGCGGGACACTCTCGCGCAAAATGGTTTTCTTCTCGGCAGTTGAGGCAGAGGTTCCCATATGATCTGCGGGCAGCATCCCTCTCCTCACGAGAATTAAAAGAAACGTAAAATGGTGGGTCTTTATTATTTTTTCCAAATCCTCCCTTTTCTCTCATAATCGCGTAAACCTTACAGAACTCTTCCTCCTCGTCCTCATACGGATCGACCGTGACTGCCATGACTCCCCCAAACTGTCTACTGCGAAAAGCCTGATTATAAACTTTCGACCGAGTGGCCATACCACCACCACCCAGACGGACCGACGCGGTCGCTCTTGTTTGATTGAGTGCTAAATCGTCCAAGGACAACATGAGCTCATCTACGTTATCAAACGGTAAAGCACGCAAATTTCTCCCTGCAAAAATCTGTGCGCTCAATCCAGCGTACTGATCGTCTACCCCCGTCTTTATGGCTATCTGCATGGTGCCATCCTCAGGCGCAACATGACCTATACACCTTACATTTTCTACAAGCAGGTGTAGTTCCGACAGATACGTACAGAACGGGGTGCCTGCGGGGACGACTAAATTTTGCAAAGCCTGCATTACTGCTGCAGGGGTTGCCTTGCTCAGGCCTCGGCACAGAGTCCGGATAACATACTGCAGGACGTCCGGTCCTGAGTGGCCCTCGTCCTGTAATCTGCCTCCTTGCTTGAAAGCCGCCGTTATCATGGCTTTCAACGATGGCGCCTGTGGGGACGCAGCACGCACGGCACGCATAGTGTGGCGCTCAAGGCTTTTCTCCCAACCTCGTGTCCACAGAACAGGGTGCGGGTCATCACAAGCTAAACGCAAACTTGACGCGGCATCTCGCAAGGCAGATGTGAATTGTACCAACTCAGAAACATTATGCTCGGAAGCGAAAGGCAAAAACGGTATGGGCATGAGTACGCTAGTATCCATGCGGGCGTATGCGCGACGGATCGCGGCCTGCCGCTTGGGGCTCGGAATGTCGAGGTCTCTGATGGAAACTACGGTCGGGACGGAAGGCGGTACATCTGCTGTAGCTACCGTGGGTGCCGGGACAGCCGGTGTACTTAAACCAAGGGCAGGAGCAAGAGAGGTACTTTCAACAGAAGTCAGTGCCGGTCGTTCTATCTCGGGCAAAACCACTACGTCACCCTCATCACACCTTCGGTAGCCCTGGTGACCTTGTCGACCTCGCTGAGGCCCTTGACCATCCATCGGCTGGCCGTGGCCGTGGCCATGTGGCCTCCCCTCGAAACGGTTGCCCTGTGGCCTTCCGTGGTCCGGCGGGGGCACACGTAAATTGAACTGAACAGGCGGAGACGCGAACACGGGCGAGAGGTCCCTAGGAGGAGCAACGGGCGGAGTCTCCGTAGAAGGCGCTGCCCGCTTGGTGGACCTTGCCATGGCCCAAGCCTGGTCGTGGGAGAGGTGCGGGATCGTCTGCGTGATCACCGAATACAGCCGCAAGTCCTCCATCATTTCGGCCTCTCTCCCACTGCTAGCCGAAACCTCCACCGCGGCAGCCGCAATTCCCGCAGCCGGAGCAGAAACAGTAGCAGTAGCCGGGGCCGCAACATCAACAGCAGTCGGGGCCGGAACATCTACAGCAGCCAAACCCGGAACCGCAGAACCGGGCGCTGCAGCTGGGGAAGCAGCAGCTACAGGCGCAGCAAGGGCAGGTGCAGCAACAGCAGGAGCAACAGGAGCTGTCGCGGCAAAAATAGGAGCAACAGGCGCAGGCACAGCCAAAACAGGAGCA
Source organism: Macrocystis pyrifera (assembly GCA_031763025.1). Classification (NCBI taxonomy): domain Eukaryota; class Phaeophyceae; order Laminariales; family Laminariaceae; genus Macrocystis; species Macrocystis pyrifera. The sequence continues at coordinate 3,545,703 of JASSKH010000031.1, forward strand.
ACGACGGTAGTAGGCGCTGCTGAAGAAGGTGCAGCAGAAGCGGATGCCTCCACTACTGTCGGGGCCGCTGCAGCCGAGGCCCTCGCGGCGGACGCCGAACCAGCAGCCGCCTCGGCAGCTCTTCCGGTCCACCGGCTTCCATTCCCTCTTCGGAAGTATCGGGCAGCCTGCCTCCTCCGCCGCCGCGACTGCGCTTCCGCTGGCCTCCTCCCTGAGACCGCGTTGTCGCACGGTTTCATGGCCCCCCGCCTTAGCGGCCCTGCGCGCGTTCCGTTCCACGTCTGCTAATTCGGAATTTCTATCGGCTTGCCGTGCTAGCCGGGTCCTAGCGGACGCCTCGCTCCCCCGGTGATCCGCTAACCTCTTGGTTTGGGCCCGCCTCTCGGCGGCCATCTGGGCCTTAAGGGCCCGCAACGCCTCCGAGTCTTGAACCTCCGCCCTGCGACGGGCAGTGCCTAGTTCTCTCAACTCCCGGCCCAACTGTGCCTCCGCGGCACGACCCCTTTCGAGTTCCGAGACCGCAGCGAGGTGCGCGGCTTCGACCTTATCCTGCTCGGCCCTCGCCTGCAGGAAGGAGGTCGTGACGGCCTCCTTCCGCGCACGGGCGTGCGCGGCTTCTGCCAACCTGACAGGCACACCGACCTGCCTCAGGCGAGGTGAGGCCAGCACAGAGTAGGGGTTGGACGATGCATCAAGGTATACAAGGGAGCCTGAGGGGCTCGGCGGGGAACTGTTCCGAACCGGGGATAACGGATCTACGCTGGACTGTGCGGGGGAATCTGACTCGGATAAAGATCGCGCAAATATCTCGTCTTTGGCCAACGATAGTGCAACTTTGTCTGCAACCTCCTGCTCTTCCGCTTGAAGGGTTCGCGCTAGTATTTCGTCCGACGTGAGATTCTCGGCCGGCGAGGTGAGAGGCCTAGGTACTATCGCGCTGCGCGCGATGCCGGGGGGGACCGTCCGGCCGGCAGGTACATCTACGGCCACTATCGCACCGTCAGCACCTGCCGCCGTGCCTACCGTATACCCTGCTGTGCGCGGCTCGACTCCTACTACGAGACACTTGTCCTCAAAGGACAGCCCCTCGAGAATGAAACGGACATTTTCTATCATGTCATCCCTGACTGAACGCACTCTACCTCTCACCCCATCGTTCGGCCCAGCAGCCGCGGATGCCGTCGGGACCGCACCCCCCAACGTCGGCGCCGGACCCTTTCCCGTCGCCCCGGGAGCTGCCTCCGGCGTCGGAGGAGCACGGCCCTTCCCCGTACCCTTTTCGGGGGCGGGGGAAACAGGCGAAGAGGCGGCCGAACCAGCTTTCACGACATCTACATACGACATGCGGATAGAGTCGGAAACAGGGGGCGGCGATAGAGCCGGGGTGGGCACAGGAATGTCATCGGGTGACGAAACGACTATGGGTGGAGCATGGCGTGCAGGGGCAGTGGTACGAGGTACACGACAAGCTGGGCTTATGTTACTCGTGCGCAAAGCACGCCTACTGCCAATAAGGCGTTGCCAGGCCTCTGGCGAGCGAGAGGAGCAACGGAGGGGGCACCGGGACGGGTTGCGCAGTGGAAACGGGGGCACGCTCCACCGTCTGCAGACGACGACGAGGGTCAGCAACAGGATCTATACCAACTTCCTCGCGCGTCCCTCTAGCAGGGCTACCACTCGCTCCGGTCCCGTTGGTCGGGCTACCCTCTCTAGATTCACGGCGCGCGCGCGACGTTTCAGACCTAAACGCCGCCGCTTTCACCTGTGAGCGAGTTCTCGTTGCAGGAGGGGCAGGCGACCCCCTCCCCTCCCTCTACACGCGACTCACCGTTGGAAGACATAGTATACGTAAACTCGACTGCCGTAAGAAGTACTCGGAACTGCTGTCGACGCCACTGTGGGGAAAAGGCCTGTTGTACGCGGATGAAGTGCGTTGTACAGTGCGCTGTCCTCTGATGAACTGATGTGTTGGTGTTCGTGGAGTAAATGCAGTAGGCGGAGATCAAGAGTATAGCTGAAAAGTCGTATTAATATCTTCTGGCAGATGGGCAGATGTTGAGGGAAAACGATGAACTCACGAGAGGGGGCGGGGGCGACCTCTCCTCCTTGCTCGTCTCGCATTCCCAACTGCTCCGATTATATCGTTCCTACTTTATCCGTGCTCACGAGAAGAGCTGATCTACCTTCTGCTGTCTGTTGACCAACGTCTCTCCTGTGCCAAGAGGCAGAACAGGAGCAGCACTCGTACCTGTCTTTGACCCACATACCTTCTCTATCCCTCCTATGACCCAGCACTTATCCTATCAGCACTTCTCAGTATAGATTACGTAGATCTCACCTCCGTACTGCTGTTGATTGGCCTATTTCTGTGCCTATTCTCTCTTCCTAGTTCTCTCATTTCCTTTCTCCTATAGCTTATATTCAAACCAAGACAGATACCGTGAAGACTCGTTGAAGGTGCAATTCTCCAATATACGGGTCCAAATGACTATATGTACCCTTTTTGAACATCCTAATATTTTCCATTGAAACCCTTACTTCCATACTAAACTTCAATGAAACCAATACCTCCATACTAAAAGCTAGAGGAAACCAATCTCACCACAGATAAAATTTGCTTTTGCACAAGACCTCGGAGGCATTATACAATTTTGTATAGGTTACAGACAGGGCTCATGATGGGTCACGACGCTACATGCTTGGTTACTCTTGTGCACAGCTGGGCTCCAGCACTTGTGCATCGGCCACTACGGAGAGAGAGGGCATCAATACCTTGGCCACCATCGCGTCCCTTGCGGCCGCCCAACTGCAGCTGCTCTAGGCAAAACAACTTTGGAGACAAATAGGACGAGACTACAGCAGCAGTATCAAAACAATCTAACGTTCTTCTTTTCTGACTACGACGGCCGCAAGCAGCTCATGCTCCGCGAGAGCGAGAGCTCCTTGCTGGTCCAGCGACCCCTTACGCAGCTCCCCAGGAGGTTCCACGTTCCGTTCCTTCCTTCGAGGAGCTGGTGGTGAAGGTTGATCGCCCAACCCGGCGTGAACGACTCGTTCGTGTCGTGGTCCACGTACATAGAGTTCAAGGAACTTCAAGATCTCGGTTCTGTTCTTTTTTTTTTATTCTCCCATGAAATAAAACCAAAAACACCATAAGACGGCACATGGCGCACCGATCTGGTGTGGCTTTTTGCCGCAGGAAAATCCGACTTCCTGCCTTTTTCAATCACTCAAAAAATATTGCATAAAGATCTGGCCTCAGTTCTGAGAGGATTTGCTGATTTCTGCCCCCTCCAGGAACTGAGACCAAAAATATCGATGTTTTTTCTGACCCATAATAGATGGTTCTTATTTCTGAGCGTCGGAGATCGCTGAAAAATCCAGAAATAACGTCTCAAAAATTTCCCATAATAGTTGGTCTTATACTATTCCTACGTACACAGCAGACACACGTACAGCAGTACGAGTATAATTCCGGTCCAGAATTCAAAATTCCCATAGGCCATGACTGCTGTGACGTTTGATCTTTGGCTTTGGAACCGGCTAGCACACAGCAGCTGGACACAGAAGAAAGGACGATACCAGGCAGCAGACTCGGCTTATAGCATAGCCTCAGTCAAGTAGTAGTCATACCCGAGCGTACACACAATGTATTGACCTTCGACAGCAGTGGTATGCGGCAGCACAGCAGCAGTCGTACAGCAGTACCAGCAGCAAGCAGAAAAACAGTGCTCGTCGTAGTAGCGCAGCAGCAGCTCGTCGTAATTGCTCCATTTATATGTATAGTGCACTGCTGCTGTCAATACTTGTTACCAAGTATAAGAGTATGAGGCCGTTTCCTATGCGGTTCGATTTTTGAGCTTCAGATTTTGACACGATCGCATTTTCAGATACGAGCTTGACAAATCGAAAGGGCCTTCCTATGCAGAAAAATCAGATTTATTGTGCGTGTAGAGATTCGAGCAAACCCCAAGACCAACTGCTGTTTTTGTGATTTGGCGCCGCGAAGAGACGCGTTGGGTGCGCTGCCCTGCGCGTAGGACCCAAGCGTCCGAGCCCACGCTGACTGCCTCTAGTCTGGTGGTGAAGAGACGTGGCGAGTGCGCTAGAGTCAACCTGTCTTGGTATTTTGTGTTTCATTTTGTGACTGACTGCTGCTGCTGTACAGTAGTGTAGTCTACGAGTACGTATCCACGGAGAGGCGCGTGCCGAGTGCTCTCCTCTTGGTCTCTAGGCCCGAGCCCGCGCCAGCCGACTCTAGTCTGGCCACGGAGGGACGCGCCGTCCGCGCGTTGGGCGCGAAGCAACGTCGCTATACAGCTGTATCACCATCCAACTCATCGATCATTCTGCTGCTGTTTGCTGTCGTGGATAACATCTTGAATTTAGAGAGCATGCCGTTTTTCGATTTGAAAATCTGATGACCCAGGTCGTCGGATTTTGGGCGAAAATCCGACGACTTGGGTCATGGGATTCTCAAATCGAAAAATTTCCTGTCGGACTTTGCCTAATCGGACTGCATAAGTAGGGTCATTCGATTTTGAGATCGAAAAATACCAATCTAAAGCTCGAAATCGAACCGCATAGGAAGCCGTTTCCTATGCGGTTCGATTTTTGTGAGCTTCAGATTTTGACCCGATTACATTTTCAGATATTAACTTGTCAAACCGAAAGGGTCTTCCTATGCGGAAAAATCAGATTTATTGTTCGTGTGGAGATTCGAGCAAACGCGGCGACCAACTGCTGTTATTGTGGTTTGGCGCCGCGAAGAGACGCGCTGGGTGCGCTGCCCTGCGCGTAGGACCCAAGCGTCCGAGCCCACGCTGACTGCCTCTGGTCTGGCGGCGAAGAGACGTGGCGAGGGCGCTAGAGTCAACCTGTCTTGGTATTTTGTGTTTGATTTTGTGACTTGACTGCTGCTGCTGCTGCTGCTGTACAGCTGTGGTGTAGTCTACGAGTACGTCTCCACGGAGAGACGCGTGCCGGGTGCTCTTCTCTTGGTCTCTAGGCCCGAGCCCGCGCCAGCCGACTCTAGTCTGGCCACGGAGGGACGCGCCGTCCGCGCGTCGGGCGCGAAGCAACGTCGCTATACAGCTGTATCACCATCCAACTCATCGATCGTTTCGCTGCTGTTTGCTGTCGTGGATAACATCTTGAATTTAGAGAGCATGCCATTTTTCGATTTGAAAATCTGATGACCCAGGTCGTCGGATTTTGGGCGAAAATCCGACGACTTGGGTCATCGGATTCTCAAATCGAAAAATTTCCTGTCGGACTTTGCATAATCGGACTGCATAAGTAGGGTCATTCGATTTTGAGATCGAAAAATACCAATCTGAAGCTCGAAATCGAACCGCATAGGAAACGGCCTGAGGCTTCTTCATACGCAATTCAGATTTTGAGGTTCAGATTTCGACCCGATCGCATTTTCAGCTGTGAAGTTCGCAAATCTGAACAGTCTTCCTATGCCGAAAAATCGGATTTAGTGTGCTCCAGCGATTTGAGCAAACGCCGAGACCAATTGCTGTTGTTGTGGTCTACTATTTTCGGTTTGCCCCCGGTTAACGCGTTTGCTCGCGTGTGGAATAATGTACTGTAATAAATATTCTACTATTAATACAAGAGCGGCGAACCCGAAGTGACAGCTCATCTTGTACCCCGGAGTATGACATAGATCGACGCGAATAATTTGTGTAACTTGCAACATGGCCTGCTGCGCATTCGTATTCGTGTTTAATATTTTCTGACGGAACACCTGCACGCCCGACATTCCTATTTGCCTGTATCCCGCGCTGGGCTCTCCTCCCTGTACACGTTTCTGTTCCTGGTACCGTAGCGACTCTCCGTCTTCATTTTTGTGATTTTCGATAATCGCGGACTGCTGGAGGAAACATGGCCCGCAGTCGAAAAGTAGCTCGTTGCTGTGTCATCTAGATCGGCGACCCACGGGGGCCATACATTTGGCAAAAGGACATCGTCCCGCAACTACTTCAAGAGGCACTGTACTTCAGCGTGGTCTTCAGCTTCGCCGCCTCCTACTACTTAGCAGCCTTGAAAGCCTGGATCGCATACCATGTGAGGTCGTTTATCTTTTAGGACGGAGATTCACCAAGCATCAAAATTTTGATCGCGTTCGAGATATTCTTGCCCCTCCTAATTCCTCATGCATACCGGTACACGACTTTGTTTTGGCGTTGGTTTCCTTGTACAATAATCAATTGTGTCGTGATTGGCAGTCGCTCCGAGAAGGTGTGACCGCTTACGTGGCATATATCTGTCAACACAGCCGAGTCTTGAACTTGTTGCCTATTGAACGCTGTGTGAGTTCCGTGATGAGCGGACGTGATGAATAACTTGACGTATCCATATACAACGGAATGTCGAGTTCATAATATAGATTTCGGGTTATCCTGGCTACAAACGAGGGTGTTATTGTGTTTACACACGTCCAGTACTTCGCGCGTGGTATGGGGTCTGGAATGATTAAATCACTTTTGGCTACATTACTATATCCAGGAGGTCACTGGACGTATGAATACGTGCACTTGATGCTCTGCTAAAAAAGGCGTCCGAATCTTAGACCTGCACACACATTTGTCGTGCGTGTGTCGTCGGGCCGCCCTTTTGCCGTGTTTTTCACGTAGAGGTTCCCGGTTGATGGAAACCCGGGTACCCGGCGGGTACAACCCTGGTGGGGAAAACCCATGACGGGTTCGGGTTTGACTTGAAACCGCGGGTTCTGGGAGTGGCCAAAGCCCGGGTACTCGGCGGGTTCAAGTACCCGGGTACTGTTAGTTCGGCATGTCCCCCGTTTAGAATGCCTCACAATATCTATAAAAACCTTCCAAATCGACAGAAACGGCGTCCTTGGCCTGTCCATCGAGATTTTCCACTCTTTTTTTGACACGCGTGCCTGTCATATTATTCGATATCCTCGGGGTCAACATAGGCATGCCTTTCGGTGACTCGAGCCATGACACCTGCCCGACATAGATAGAGACCTGAGAACGCCACCTACTATGGCGCACATCTCGTCAATATGTCCTGCACTGTATAATACCTGAATGTCCTCAGTTCAGGGGCACTACTACTCGTACGGCATATCTCTATATTTGTACATATTCTTCTTACGCTGTGCAGTTGCGCAAAGCAATACAAGGTAATCTGTAGTATATACAGTGGGCTCCCGCCTATGTCAAGAAAAATAGTGCGAACAATACGAAAATTGGGTTAAGAAACACAACTCAACAGTGAGACCAACTCTAGATTCTATGCAAAAGAGTTATACATTAAGGTCGGAAAGAAAATAAGACATTTAGCCTGGACACCAAATTGACGTTTCTTAACACCGGGCGTTCACTGCTGTATAATGAAAAACACAAAAACCAAGGCAAGCTAATTGCACGGTGTTGTAGTTTCTTGTTATTCTTTTTGAATACCCGACACTCTGTCCATTGCCGTAAGTGTTTGTAGTTCTGGTTTCGACGTCAAATCGTGCACGCCTTGTCTTCAGCTTGTGGTACCCCTGGATGACCGTAAGCGAAAACGGGTTGTCCGAGTACCCGGGTTTTACCCGAGTACTCGTTGAACCCGTTTGATGTTATCTGGAATCTGGGGTTATCCGCGGCGAGCTCGGGTTTGATTTTCAGATTTATCCGAGTACCCGTTTGTGACGACTAATCGCCGGGGTATACCTATGTACCGTGTACCAACAACTCGAGTATACTCTGATACGCGGTTAGAAGCGTGATGCGATTTCGTAATGTAACCCGCTGATTCCTCGGAGAAGATTATTTCCAACCCGTGTATCTGTGTACGTTGTGACGCCGAACATAACATGGGTGGGGTAACGGAGGCTGCAAAGTCTAGTGCTTTGCTTTCACGAGACCAGTTCACGTCGACGCCTCCGCAGATGTAGCCATGAGATTTAGCTTCTAAAAGTATTATGTGTGACCCCGGCGATGGGTTGGCGTTCTAGCCACCCATTTCTGTCGATGGTTGTGTACCTTTTACGGTTTTTGGTTACTCGTCTTTTGTGTAACCGTTGTCGAATCCTTTTTCTCTGACCTGACCCTCGGCTTCTCGTTCACTCTGGGACGAGTTGGAAACTTGACGATGATTTTGCTGAGATTTTCTGCCCAGCCCGAGACTAGGTTGCCGAATGTTTGTATGTGCGACATTTTTTGTATATCGTTGCGCTTTTTAACACTTGCCTGTCGGTGTTCGCATGTCGTGCTCTCCTTCCTACCCCTATTGTACGTGTCTTGCAACAGTGTTCAGTCCCAAGGACATCGGCGGCGACGGATACTGCACGTCCAGAGCTGGATTTCACACGACGTAAAAGTATTTTGGGGGATATAATGGGTTGTTGTTTTGTTGCCCTATACTGATGCATGTGCTATTTGTGATACAGCGTCGGAAATTGGTCTCGGTTGGAATATGCGGGGTAGTCCTCTGCGTCGATGTACCATTCGTAAGGTGTGAGTGCATTATTTTTCAGGCGTTACCCATGTGCTGGTAGATTACTCAGCTTGAGCTCGGGAGTCTCTCTTCGTTCTAATATACCGGGGTACTTATGTCATGCATGACCGTAGTCGTATGGCCTTAAAGAGGGGGGTTATCTACGGTGGAGAAAACAGCCGAATGTGAAGGCACACATGTGTGTTATATTATTTTTGGTTTCGCAGCGAGCGCCAACCTTGGAGAAGCTTGCTCCATAAATACATCATGATAGCATATAAACGATTGTATGAGGTGAGGGTTTTGCCAATTTGGTACCTGATAGTCCATGACAACGTGTTTTTGATGAATTCGAGAACGCAATCATTGGCATTTTTTTGTTGATTGTCGCTTTCTCACAATATGTGACCACATAATTTATTTGGATACCTCTAGGATACCAAAACAGGACGGACACTATGTATACTGTGATGTAGTTAGGTAGGAAAACGGTGTACTGTGAAGACAACACACGCATATGCGTGCTGTTTGAGATGCTTGCGTTTGTTCTTTTCGTACGTGTCTGTTGGTGCCCTTACATTTATATGACGGATATAAGCTGCATCCTATAGAACCGCTTGTGACGCGGATTTGCAAATGGACAGCGTAGTGGACAAGGTTTTTCGTTTTCCGGTGTGGTCATTTGGGGGGGGGGGGGGGGGGGGGGGGGGGGGGGGGGGGCTTGCACAGTTGAGGACAACATATTCTTTCCCTATTTTTCGGATTTATCGTATGTATGTGCATGTGCGTTTCGAGCGGTGTGTCCGACACGCGTATGTAATATTAATAATAACAGTACTAATAATAATAATAATAATAATAATAATAATAATAATAATAATAATAATAATAATAATAATAATAATAATAATAATAATAATAATAATAATAATAATAATAATAATAATAATAATAATAATAATAATATAGTATATATATATATATATGCCCGATCGCGTCTCAACAGAACAGATCTGCTGGGTATATAATGCGTCAAACCAGTCGCCCCCAGGGTCCGCTGGTGCAACCCTGCAAAGGGTCCTAATACAAAACTCTGCACAGGTTCCGCGAGATAAACCCTGTACCGGGTAAGCCCGCTCGACCCTGTACAGGGTCAGCGAATTGATCCCCGTACCGTGTATGACTGCCCTGACCCTGTGCAGGGTCTGACCCTGTACGAGGTCAACGAGTTGACCCCCGACCAGCATCTGACTGCCCTGACCCTGTACAGGGTCCTCCGGTCGAACCCTGTACAGGGTCACGAGAAAGGAGCACCCCAAGAGATGGTATACCCTGTACAGCGTAGCACAACACATTAACCCTGTACACGGTCCTCCGGTCGAACCCTGTACAGGGTCATGAGAAAGGGCTACCCCGAGAGATGGTATACCCTGTACAGGGTAGCACAACACGTAAACCCTGTACAGGGTCCCTTGCCTACCACCCCGTGGCTGGAGCCGAGTGTCCACCTAGAACGGCATTTTAGGAGCTATAGATGATCTACATGAAGTAGATATATATACTACAGTACATAGATCATGATCTGTCGTGGTTCGAGACATTTTGGGGAAACATTCAACATTTTGGGCATTCCGGGAAGGTTTTTCGGCAAAGATCCGGCACAGCAGTCGTATGCTGTATCCGCTTGTGCTCCACACTGCTGTAGACTCGTGAAAAAAACAAAAATGACCACTTTTTTTAGCGCACCTTGACAAGATTGATTGTTGTGGTGTGGTCATCAATAAGAATAGGGGTCAAACCGCGGCCTCATCCTATTATTAATGATAGTATATTTTATAAATTTTGAAATACGTCAGCTGTGAGTTCGACTGATTAAATAGTTGATACTCAACTTTGCAAGCTGCGTAGTACGTCTCGTCTATCTTCCATTTTTAGTATATTATGAACCTACCGGGGCACCACCAATGATTTTCGGCCGCTCGTTTTTTCTTTCTTGTTACTCGTACTTTCTTACAGCTATTATTACTTACGGAGGTCCATAGTTAATAGGACCCATGTTATACATAAAAACCTATATGTTTACCTTTTTTTACTAGCAATATTTGGTCCTATTAACTATGGACCTCCGTAATAATAATACGTGCTCTGCTATACATGTCGTAGCACCGCCGTGACGGACTAGTGGGGTATTAATGTATCACAAATAATAGCAACATCACGTCCGGGAGCGTATGACATGATGATAATAATAAGTCAATCAAACGTAGATAGTCCCACCGAGTGCATGCTCGTAGGGACTTTTTCTTGCATAAAAAATTGATAAGCGGAAAGCGCGAAAGCGTGAGTTGACTACATTCGATGAAAATCGACGAGCAGTGGGAATCCTGAACCCTATGCGCGACAAAAAATAAAGGCACGTACCGGGGGGGAGAAGGGACGACACCTGTGACCACGGCTTGTCCAGAAGATCGTCGAGGGTAAAAACCTCCTACGAGTGGGCTGGGAAGTAAAAGTGATGGATAAAAAAAAAAAAAAAAAAAAAAAAAAAAAAGATACCGACCGGTACACAATCCACTTATAAAAATAATAGCGTCTCATGCCATACGTACTAAAGAGGAGAATCCGGGAGCGTATGATAAGTCAAACAAACGTAGACGCCGACCAGTACAATCCACCGTTAGAGCGTTTTGGGTGTTATGTATGTATGTGTGTGTGTTCTCCACAAAATCAGTGCGCAGAATGATCATTATGTACACTGTTTTTCTGTTGACCCGGGTATAGCATCCAGGGGAGCCACTGGCCTATGTCCTTACCAACAACGAATTACACACCACAGGCACGAACGGCTTTATCATACAACGTGTAAAGTTCAGACAGAAAATGGGGTATAGCGGAGGACGCCAAGAACGGCGACAGCGGGAGGGGGGGAGGGGGGAAGGGCAGCCGCGCTGATACAGCTGTCGACGGCATGCATAAACGAAATGATAGATCGGGTGGCTAGGTATCGGTTCGACTAGCTCTTATAGACTTACTTTTGCCTGTAGCTCCCTCTCTTTCGTGTTGCTTCGTCCGCGCAGCAGATATCTGTCCTTCCTGAGTATTATTATTATTATGCTTGCCTTCTGACAAAATAGCGTAGATGCCGTTCCTGTATAAACCAAATATCCTTCCGTAAATCAATAGTATCCCTCATACACTTCTCTGCCAGTCGTTTCCAAATTCCCATTCCCCACATCATTTCATTCTAGCTACCAATATAATATATTCTATTCCTCATCAACGTTCCATCGCCATGCCATTGGCCGCGTTCCTCCGGCTTCTTCCTCCCTTCCCCTAGCGGCCTGGCGGTCTCACAGGGCAAGTTTATACCTATGTACTCTGCGCGAAATCGCGACCTGTGTGGTCACGGAGATGATCTGGAAGAAGCGTTCTTTGCAGACGCCCTTCCGCGCCAGGGACGATACGTCCGTCCCTCCAACTATACTTGTAGCCAACTGATAAAAAATATCGCTGCCTTCCTTTCCGAGGCGCCCAAAGCTTTCCACCGTGAGGGTGGCGAGTTTGTAGCTGTGCTCGTCGAAAGAGACCTGTCCCGGACGAGCGTAGTGACTGCGCTTGCGCGCCTTAGAAGTGGAAGCAGCTGATCCGTCTCGGCCAGCGCTGCCTGCCCTCATGTGGATCCCCGCTTGTGGATCCGCATACGTGACGTAGAGGAGTATCGCTTTATTGCGATACGCTGATACCGTAGCATCTCGGAGTCCTCCTGCCTCGATGACGATGTCCATGCGGAGATCCCTGTTTGCGTGGAAGGGGGCTCCGCTTTCCATTTGGTGGCGGATGGACATCCTCTTAAAGGTGCGGGAGAGCGCGTGCACCAGAGGCTGGTGTCGGTTTCCTTGCGCGCCCGATCGATGACATAATCGTGCATGTCGCGTATTAGCCTCCGCTGCACCGCAGCAGGGGCACCTTGCCGCCAGGAACTCCTCAATCCCCCGAAACCGTCTTCCCGCAGCCACTATCTCTGACGGTGGGATGACTCTGGTCGAGTCGACAGGTCTCACCCTTAGGAATGCAGTAGCCCCTGGTCCCGATTGGCTCCGTTGCCGGGCCTTGGCCAGACCCCTCGACTCTTTCTCTTCTTGCGGGTTACCCGTGCCTCGCTGGGTCGTCGTCTCGACGGGGAGCTGGTCCACTGAAGCAATATATCTCTCATAACGGACTCGGTTTACCAGCTTGCCCAGTCTATGCTGCGCTTTGCTGATGCTGATAGATTCAGCATCGTGTGCCGGCAACACTTCCGCAACCGACAACCCTGAGGCCTCTTGTTCTCTTCCTCGAAATGCTCCATCCCGCCAGCTTTCCGGCATGATGTTCGCCATGGCTTCTTCTGAAACCCCATGCACATCGCGGAGGTCCCTGATGCTGTTCCAGATGCGCCGGACGAGGTCTGAATCAGGGAGCTCCCTCCGGACTTTGTCCCCTATAGCGCCGGACAGGTCAGCAAGCACCTCCGGCACCGTCACCACCAAGCTTCCGACGGACGCTGACATCCTCCGAGCTTCAGCCGACGCCAGTCCAAACTCTCCGGCCCCCGTGGTCAGTCTTGCCTGCGCCTGTTGGTAGGGCTGCAAGACCAACTGATTTGTTGGGCACCCATTCTCGAAGAACGACGTTTCTTCTGCTGTCCCGCGAGATCAAGCAATTTCTCCAGCATCCACATCGCGTTACCGTCTGCTTTTTTTAGGCATGCGGGCAGGGACATTTCCGGGTCCATCACTCTTTCTATATAGGCGGTCCGTTGCACCATAGAGCCGGTGGCGATCAGGTTGGCTTCTTGCTTGTCTGGCATGCGCGGTAGCATCCGCGCGAGTTGTTGCGCTCCCCCGTTTTGGACTATCTCCATTGCGCTCTCTATCGCGCGTCGGTGTCGACGGTAACCCCAACCACCTTTACTCCACCCCGTTCCGCGATGCGGACGCCAATACTTCCAAGAAGGGCGATTTGTTCCGGCGTAGGTACGTGCCCCTTCGGGGGCAAGGCAACCGTTTTGCTCGGATTGATTGCAATGCCAATGTTGGACAGCTCACGCTGTAGGAAAGGCACAACTTCCACAGCATCGGGTGTGATTTCCATCATTCCGATGCTGATGTCGTCTAAGTAGGCGAATGCCTCCACTCCTTTTGGCTCGAACTCCGCTCGGGTCCGCTTCAGCACCGGTAAGAGAGGCATGCAGAACAGCGCCGGCCCCATGGCATCCCCTTGCTGTACCCCACTGGAGCTTGCGCCTTTCTCCCGATTCCATCTGGAAGAACACGGGAGTAGTTCTTTCCCCGTAACACTTTGTCACGAACGGTGTAAGCGCAGGCGCGCAGGTGGCTACCTCTGCAAGCACAGACGTCCGTTTCATCGTGTTGAAGGCGTTGGAGCAGTCTGTGAGAATCAGCCAGTTTTTTGCCTCGTGGTGTACCCGGTCGCGTAGCGCTACCTGCTCCACCCCCTCTCGTACTCCGACTCCAAACTGTCTCGCCTCGCGGTTGGTCTCCTCCAGTCGTGGTCGCCACTGCCGCATGGTCCCGGCTGTAAGAAGGCGTCTCCATGTCATCCCTACACAGACAGGGCGGCATTTTTCACCCAAGGCAGTGAGGTTGGATTGCAGGAAAAGCTGCCAGAATTCCGGCGGAGAGGCGTTTGGATCGTCGATAATTCTTCTCCAGAAGGCTTCAATGCCAGCCCCAATTTTTTCGCGCCCAATGCCAGTCCTGATAATTGACTGCAGGTGCGAAAAGCGCAAGCCATCACTTCCTGCGCCTGATAGCGCGTTGCGAGAGTTGATGATCTCGAGGGCCACCTGTGGGTCGAATTCTTCCTTCGGGCGCCACTTGGGTCCACTCCCTTCCTCCGGGTCCGAGGAACTTGCAGCCACCGCTGCCGCTGCTGCTTCGGAGACGGCGGTCTGATCCTCCTCCGGGAACTTTGCTTTCACTCGCTCCCACGTTTCCTCGCTCCCCGGCGCGCGTAGTTCCTCGAGGAGGCTGCGTGCTGCGACAGTCACACCCCCTGGATGGCGGCATGCTGAAAACGCCCTCTTGAACAGATCAGCGTCCATCACTTCGCGAGCTTGACCCCTCTGTCTTCTCGATGTTCGACGGGTATACTCCATTAACCACGGGAGTAGAAGGGTGAGATCACCGCGTTCGACAGACGCGAGCCTCTCGCGTCGCTTCACTCGGCCATCCTGCGAGTGCAGTAGAGCCGGGAGGATGTACTAAAGCTTGATTGACCTCAAGAGTGAGGTCGGCGTCTCCGACTGTCTGTGTGGGCGATGCTCTCCCAGGGCGTGGTTAAGGAGGCCAAGCACGTGGGTGATAAGCTTGGCGTGAGCAATAGCCAACCTTGATTGAACTTTAATGACAGTGACGAAGCGTTGTTGGAGGTCCTCAAGGGGAACATCGTCGAGTGATCCTGCGATCCCCAACGTATTTTGGTCCCAGGGATTGAGGAGCTCATCCTGGCGCCCATCCTCGCGGTCGTCAGGTCTCCCTCCGAGTCCCGCTGCCGTAACGCTCAGTCCGGGGTCTGCCTGAACTGCCGCTTCTAGTGCTTTCCGTCTTCCATGACGAGCTGTGCATCCCCTAGCGCCGCAGAGCAGCAGCACCTGCTCCCTGCCTCGCCTGGCTGCATTCACCACGCACCGCGCATGTATTCCATGTTGACGTCCACAAGGTAACCCCACCACTCGGTGTCTCCGAGCAATCGTAGCCCTACAACCCCCGCAGGTCGTACCGCTTTGGTCGTCTGCGATGAAAGCGCGAAGTTGCGATACGCTCCCTGGTGCTGGACCTCCTTCTTCTCCGTCCCCTCCTTTCTTGCGAAATTCACTCTCTCCATAGCCTCCCCCTCCCTTCCTCGCCAGGGGCCATGGGCGGCTCGCCGCTCCCGGGTCGAGAGATTCTCCCCCGGCTCGTGGCGACCCCTCTTCCACTCATCGCCGCTCGTGATCCCCTTCTAGATCCGCGCGGTCGACCTCGCCTGCCTCTTGCGCTCCCCCCACCCTCTACTGCGCTGGTGGGCGTGGACGCAGTTGCTCCAGTTGTTGCCGGGGTGATACTGGGCTGTGTCAGACGGGGTGGCGAGCGTCCCGGCGCCGTGGCCTCCCTGTCCCTTGCGGGGTGGGGGTTCTCCGGGGCTACCGAAGCAGTATGTCCTGGTTCTGCCTGCCCTCTTACCCCCGGTTCGCCTTCTGGCGATGGGGCTTTACCTTCCGGTGGTGTCACTCCCGCTGCTAAAGGGTTGCTCGCCCGCGCCGGTTCCGTCCCCTCCGTTCTGGCTCCCGCCGTCGTTGGAGTGTCATTGGGCTGTCTCGGGAGGGGGGACAAGTGTCCCGGTGCCGTGGTATCTCCATCTCCGGCAGTGCGAAAGTTCTCCGCGGCAACACAACCAGCATCTCCTGGCTCTGCCTGCCGCCTCACTCGCGGGTCGCCTTCAAACACCGAAGCCTCTCCTACTGACAGCGTCACCCCCGCTGCTAACGGGCCGCTCTCCAGTGCCGGGTCCGTTCCTTCCGCTATTGCCCCTGCCGCCGTCGGAGCAGGAGGCAGCGCGTTCCTTGGCTCAAACACGTTTATGGACCCTAGGGTCCCCGCCTCCGTCGGAAAAGGAGGCAGCGCCTCCCTGCTTCGAGCGCGTTTCGGACCCCTAGGGTCCACCTCGCCAACCGGTTTTCCCATGTGAAGTCGAGGCCCGCCAGAAACTCTTGGACATGGGGTAGGATGTAGATCCTCCGATTCTGGAGCCAGAGCACGATGTCCTGCGGTCGGATACCGTACGCGGCGAAAAAACCTCACGGTAGTGACCGGCTGCCGCTAACCATTCCCTCGGTCGGGGGAAGTCGAGGTAGGCTCCCTGGGGCAGGCCGAGAGCATCGCTGAACAGGGTGCACAACAGGAACGAAGAGGTTGGACTTCCCCCATGGGTCCTCACCATCTCTTCCCAGGTATTGTGGTAACCAGTCGTGACGTAACTGGCCCGCTCCAGCCGGGGGCCGTCCTCCTCCAAGAGTTCTGCGAACTGCAAGGTTCCTGCTACCGCAGACCACCTTCCCCCTAACCGTGACCTTGGAAGGTCCTCAGCGAGCTCCGCTGGATGGAGCGGTTTCTTGCCGGCCATTCAGATCGACACGCAGCGTATGGCTGTGGGTCTGCTTGCCCTCTCGCGAGGCATTCCGCACGATCCAGCATGTAGCGGGCATGCACTTGCTTTCCGTGGGGACACGGAAAAGATGCCCATAAAATGTCTACCGTCAAATCTCCATTTGATTCCTCTAGAGCCCGCCCGCAGTACGTGCAGGGAGAGGTACCCCTGTTCCCCACATTCTGACGCATTTCTACTTCACTCCTAGTGTCACCTCCCTTTCCACCCGGTCCCATCTTTAACTGGTCACTCTCCGGCGCCTTGTCCGTTCTCTCCGACGTGGTTGCAAACCGCCGCCAAACAGGGAGGAAGCGCGTCACCCGTCTCCAACGCGCGTTGGACCCCGAGGGTCCACCTCGCTAAGCATTCTTCACATTCGGCGCCAAGGCGTACCAGATACTCTTGGACATGTAGTCCGATGTATAGTCTTTGATTTGGCAGTCGGAGCAGGACGTCCTGCGGTTGAATGGCATATGCCGCGAACAGCGATTGGTAATGGCCGACCGCCGCTTCCCATCCCTTCGGTCGGGGGAAATCGAGGTATGCACCTTGAGGCATGTCCAACGCATCGCAAAACAGGGAGCACAGCAAGAACGAGGAGGTCGGGCTCCCACCATGGGTACGTAACATGAGCTCGAACGTGCCGAAAGCGCCAGTTGTGACGTAGCTGGCTGGCACCGGTCTGGGGTTGCCCCGCTGAACGAGGGCGGCGAACTGCAGGGCGCCCTTCACCGCCACCCATCTTCCACCGTGCTCATTCATGAGCACCCCTCAAGCTAGCTCTGCCGGGTGGGGAGGTCGGCTTCCTCCCGGCCACGCCGAACGACACGCAACGCAGGGCCTATGGTCTGTATGCCCTCTCGCGAGGTGTTCCGCGCGGTCCAGCATGCAGCGGGCGTGCACAAAGCTTCCGTGGGCGCGCGGAACGGGTACGCGAGCGTAGTTGTCTTCTGACTCCCCAACAGAACCATCGAAAAGCCAACCGCAATATGTGCACCATAAATCTTCGGACTCCTCTAACCCCCCTTCCACGCCCTGATTCCCTTCAACCTGGCTCGCGTCCTCCTCGACACCCGACCAGTGATCTCCACAGTGTTTCCAACTGTCTCTGTTGATGCGCATCCTCTGCGGTAGTGCGGTCGTACCTCAGGTGGAACCTGGGCACTATTGCCGTGAGCCGGAACCCACGCGAAGTGGCACTCCTGTCCCTCCTGGGATATCCACCCCAAACCGATCGTCTCCCCTGCTGTCTGCCCCCTCCATGCTTTCTGTGGCACATCTCCTGTGAACGATCCAGCCACCAAAAGCAAACCGCTGGTCATCCTCCATGTGCCTGTTACAGGCCCCACACGGCGCTTGCGCGTGCGGCTGGGGGGTCGTGACACGCCGTTCTCCTTGTATGTCCTCCTCGCCTCGCTCTGTGGCGCTCCTTGATAAATCGACTGGTTCTGGAGTAGTTTGGACCCTTCCCATGAGGCGGAGCTCGGCAGCGGTGATCCTGTCTCTTATGGCGCTTTCTTCTGTCGTGTCCACCGATCTGCCGAGAGCTCGAATCTGTTGGAGGAGGAGGTGTAGATCCACCTCTTGATGCTCCTCGTTCAGGGCTGGATTTGGGCACGTGACTTGGTGTGCCCCATGGAAAATCCTAGCTCGGGGAATTGTGTCTTTGCATAATCCTAGAGCACAACGGCGGTCTACCTCGCACAAACAAGACACTTGTACGCAGGCCGTCGCCTCAACCAGACCGTGACAAATGCTGCATATCACTCGCCGCCTCCTCTCACCTCCTGTGCTCCCTGTTGGTGCTTCCGCTCCTCCGTTGGCCGGAATCTCTTGCTGTGCGATCGTTAGCGCCTCTACCATACCTTCATTGCTGTGTTGACGTAGCGCCATCCTGTCGGCCTCGTTGATCGTTACGGTCGCTCTGCACGTCGGACACCTTAGGTTGGCCCCCGCCCTGACGCTGAGTGCGGCGTAGCATGGAAGATGTAGTCGATGGGGGCAGCTCCCTAAATATACCATCGGGGCGGCCAAGGTCTCGTAACAGACACTACAGTCCTCCGTGACTTCCTCCCGGAGCTGATCTTCTACGGGCGGCGAAGGTGTCGGTAGCGGCGACGGGGGCAATTCGGACGTCGGCGCGAGTACCGAACTACTTCCTTCCAACATCCGTGTGGACGTCGGCCGTGACGGTCTTGGTAGCGCCGATTGTGTCGTCCTGATCGCTGCCTGCGATGGTGTTTCGACCGCAAGGACCATACCCGGTGTCAAAAGTGGTTCCGCTGTCGAAGGGAGGCCAGCTGTCGGTAGCACTGGTGACGATGGCTGCGACGGCAAGGGTGACGGGCTTGGCGATGACGCTCGGGGTGGCCTGGTGGACGGAGAGGCATCTGGCGACGGTAGCAGTGCCGTCGAGGGGGTCGATACGGGCACCGATATGGTTGGAGGAGGCTGTATCGTCGGTTGAGATTGCCCCCTTGATGGAGGATGTAGCGGGCGCGACACGAGCACCGTCGGTTGCGCTGTCGGCGGCCTAGTAGGCCACGGCGATTGTTGTTGCTGCTGCGGTGGCGGTAGCTGCGCAAGCCCTGGTGTCTCGGGTGGTACCTCTGCCGATACCGGCAAACCTTCTATGACGAGTGTTCTTGACCCCCAAGGGAAAGTGGGGTCGTCAGGGGTGGCCCCGATTCCGTTGTCGGCAACTGTAATGAACCAGGCGTATCTGGGGATTCTTCCGGCAACGACGGAAGTACTGGCTGTAAAGACGCTGCCAATCGCGCCATCCGTGTCATTGTTGGCCGTTGAGGGGACGCTATATGGACTGGCTCGGTGGGGAGCTGCCTCCCCCCCCCCCCCCATCCGATGATTGTGCGCTGATGGCAGCAGCTATTCGGGTGCGCGCCCTCGTTCTGGAGGAGATAAGCCCCTCTCCAAGTGCACTCGTCGTGTCCCGTCGTCCTTCACCTGTGGCCGCTCCCGCAACTGTGGACGATCCTAGTGGTGCCGCCGCCCCGTTGGAACCTCTGACAGATGTGGTACCGCTGTTGGGTTGTCGGTGACCCCCTCTTGTCCCAATGCTAGCTATATCCCTACATGATGGATTATCCTCTCGAGGTATATTCCTCTGAATAGAGTCAACTTCCATGGGATCGCTGCTTTCCTGACGACGTCTCTCATATGTTTCTCTCTGGGGGAGGGTTAGGGGTGGCGTTCTGGAGTCCCGTGAACCCGCTGTCGCACCCGGTGGCAACGAAGGGGGAGGTCCAAGCCCTACTCCACTATGAGCTCTGCCACCGCCTAGCGCTGCCCGGCACCTCCGCCGACTACTCGCGGGACGTGGGTCCCCCCAAGGGACCCCTTCGGACGAGGCTCCCGATTGCTCGACGAGCATCTTGAGACGTCGCACTCGAGTGCCTGGAGGTCAGTGCTGCACCTGGCGGTAGAGGGCGAGGAGACGTTACCTCACTCTGAGCATAACCGCTTGTGAGAAGCGCCGGGTACCCCTGTTGACTCCCCGTAGGTGTGGGTGCCCCCAAGCGTCCCCTCAGGAAGGCCCTGCTTACTGCACGTTGGGCATTTGATAACCACGATTTGAGTCCCGAGAGCCCGGTATTGCACCCGTTGGTGTGGGGGGACAATGTATCGCCCTGCTACCAGCACCACTACTGGTGAGGGGCGCCCGGCACCCCTGCTGACTCTTCGCAGACGCCCCTGCCCTCAAAAGACCCCTCCTGTCGAAGCTAATTGCTTCGCGACGGGCATCCTGAGAGCCAACACTAGAGTCGGTAAATCTCGGTAGCGTGTCCGATGTCATCTGGGAAGAAGACCATACTCTAATACAAGCACTGTTGCTGGAGGACAAAGCCCGGTAAGCCTGCTGAGTCCTCGCAGGTGTGGACCCGTTTAAAATCCCCGGCTGGGCGAAGCGTTCGGCTGAACGACGAGCATTTTGAGGTGCAGGAACTGCCCCGTTTGTCAACAGAGGGGGTTGGGAGAGTACACCGCTCACCTTCTGTCCTCCGCGCGCGCTGCCTCGCCCCGGCAACCTCTCCTGGCACGGGAAGGGGTCGAATTCCTGCTCCTACCCCAGACAGCGCCTCCGGTGACCCGAGTATCACGTCGAGACCGGGTCCCGTTTTGCGGAGTATGAACAAGGTCTTCTTCAACCTCCATTGGCGAAGGGCTCCGTCGCCGTGTGACCCCTCTCCTAGGACGTTGAGAGGTGCTCGACAGGCCACTACTCCCACAGAGTCTGTTCCCCACTAGAGGGTCTGATACCAACTGTAAACCCGTCGCCTCCACTTCTGCTCTGTTGCTCCATGCTCGAGCACTGGCTATAATCTCGGAGAGAGTGGGCACACCTTCTGATGACCACGGGTGAAGGCCCTGGACGGCTGGTATTCCTCGACGAGGTACCATGGCCCCCTGACTCCGTACGTGACCCGAAGCCGCTGGTGCGGGCGCCCTGCGAGGGGAAATGGGCCGTTGTCGGCGCCCCTAAATTCCTGGAGGGACCGAGGGCGGAGTGACTGTGGTATTCCCTCCAGAAGGCGATGGCGAGCGGTGCCTCGGACGCGAAGTCGGTCGAGGCGAGGGCCGATCGTATGATGCTTCCCTGCCCCTCCGAATCCCGATGATGTAGGGCGATGGGGGGGCGTTTCTACCCCTCGTTGGCAGCGGCCGGCGCGACGCCCGTTGCTGGGGCTGGCTTGATGCTACAGCTGGGCCTCGTGTCGCTGCATTCATACTCCTGCGTTCCACCAGGGGTGGGACCTGTGATGGGCGCCTTCCGGTTGTTGCGGGGACCTGATCCCTCTCTTGCTGCGTTCCACTTGAACCTTGCTGCTCGATACCCCCTATAACCCTCGCTTGCATCCGTGCCGGGGTAGTCGTCTGCCGCCCGCGCCCCACCGACCGTGGTGCTATCGCTAGGCCCAACGCAGCTGGTGATGACGAATGATACCTCGGACGCAACATCGGTCGAGGCGAGGGCCGAGCACTTGAAGCTGCCCTACTCGTCGTCATCGGCCTTCGCAACGATGACTGCCGGGGCCCTCCTGGTGCGACACCTTGTGCCCTTGTCTCTACGCTCGCTGTTGTCGGGGGACTCGTACGCCTCGCACGCTCTACCGGTGGCGTGACTACCTCCCGTCCGCTGCGAGTGCCTGACCCCCCTCTTGCTGCACCTCGCTCGCTTGCTCGCCCCCTACCGACAGTGGCGCTATCGCAGGTACTGTACGTGTCGATATGCCTGCGACCTGCTGCCCGAAACAATCGGTTTCCGGCCCCGTCCCGGTTGCAGTTTGTTGCTGCAACCTTCCCTGCACGAGGGTTGCGCCAAGGATCCTTGCCTGCATCCATTCCCGGAGAGTGCTGCCCCGCCCTCGTCCGGTTGATAGTGGACAAATAGATAGGGATGTTGTTGCACCTGCAGGTTGTGCCGCCATCGCAGGTACTGTACTACTAGTCAATACGTCTGTCTCCCGCTGCCCGAAACAATCGGTTTCCGGCCCCGCCTCGGTTGCTCCTTGTTGCTGCAACCGTCCCGGCACGGGGGTTGTGTCAAGGATCCTTGGCTACATCCATGCCGGGAGGGTCTCGCCCCGCCCTCGTCCAGCTGGTAGTGGACAAAATATAGGCTGTTGTTGCACTTGCGGGTTGTGCTTCCATCGCAGGTACTGCACTAGTCTATACGCCTGTTTCCCGCTGCCCGAAACAATCGGTTTCCGGCCCCGCCCCGGTTGCTGCTTGTTGATGCAACCCTCCTGGCACGGGGGTTGTGTCAAGGATCCTTGGCTGCATCCATGCTGGGAGAGTCCTCCCCCACCCTCGCCCGGCTGGCAGTGGACAAAGCGATAGGGCTGTTGTTGTACTTGCGGGTTGTGCCGCGGTTTCTACAGTGAGGTCGCTACCTCCCGACATGACGGGCACCCTCACAGACGCGAGGGCGCCCACACTTTCGCAACCCTCAACCACCCCCCATTTGGTGAGCGTGAGGCACACTTATATTTATTCCGTGACGGTGGCGAGTGCAGCGTCAAGTTCCTCTTTCTCCCCTTGCAACGTGTCCTTCTTCTCCTAGGATTCTCGTATATTAACCCCTCCTCGCCTTTCAGGTTCGACGCACCGAGTTTCCTCTCCCAGTGATGCAGGCATGTAGACTGCTGCTGCTGGACTCTCCCCTGCTGCCAGCAAGACGATAACCTCTCTCGAAATTCCTTCCCCACGTTCATTTTCCCCCAGCCCCTTCCCAACCCTGTTTTGCCTCTCCTCACTTCTCTCCCAAACCTCAAACCAGCGCCTAGCCCGTAGGAAGGCAATTTCTCTGCATTTAATTTTCCGCCTTGCGACAAGCACTGCCAATCGTACTTGATCCGCCTGCTCCGTTTTATTTTATTTTAGACCTGGTATATTTTAACCTATTCTATTTTTACTTATATCGGCGTTCCTGTAGCTCCTCACCTCCACCAACACACTTTCGTCAAGCTCCGCTGCAATTCTTGACCCCACTCGAAGAACAGCAGTCTATGCGTACGACCAGTGAAAACCTTCCTGATGGATGATGGACGATGCTCATATTAATAGAGGAAGCCATCGGAAGACAATATAAATAAGGAGAAGAAAAAGAAGGCCCGTTCAGCCCAAACGAGGAGGGCTAAAAGCTAGGCCTGGTACCTCAATAGATACACGACGACTTCCGGTGCATCGTTTTTCGTGTTGTTATGTTTCCCCGGTGTTGTTCTCACCCCGCTCGAAGCTTCTTCCACGCGAACTTTAGTAAAACCGTTGACGACTGTATCTTCCTTCCCTCCTGTCGCTCTCTCGTACGCAATATGATCATCGCTCTTCCGCCTCCCCTGGCGTTGGATTTTCATTGTTGAGACCGCTCCTGCTGCGAGTCTCGTTGCCCCCCCAATCCGGTCCGAATTCAATGCATGCTCTCCCGGTGCGAACCCTTATTGACTTCTCACTGACTCCCTTTGTGACACTGTGGACTGGTTAGGAGTCCACATTCTCCATCTATCCCCGTCTGCGTTATGTAGCCAGAGGACAACGAGTCCAAGCTGGCATACAGCATCATCGGTTCGAGCACCACACCTCAAAACCCTCGGCCTTACCCCTCAAAAATGCATTGCCGAAATTACGGAGGCATGCTATCTCAATCGCAACCACTCGCTCCAACCACCGTTTTCTTGCGTGAAACCCCCTCTCCGTACCAACCAACTTTCCACCCAATCAGCGCACCGCCTTAATCCAGGCGCTGGCAGGTGTACCACACTCTGTACAACAAAACAAGGAAACGACTCCCCTCGTCACACCAAAGTATTTGTAGATTCTCCCGTCGTTGTATGCAAACAAATCTCAGACGCACGGCTCAAACAAATACGAAACCGCTGTTAGGCTAAGTATCATCCACATAACTTTGCCCCCTTTCCCCCGCTCCGGAAATAATTAGCAATCCCTGTTTCAACTGCCTTCATGTTTTTTTCGAAATATGCTTCATCGGCAATTCTGTCCGTGCTCGGAGATGAAAGTGCTGTATCCACCTGCCAATTTTCCCTTCGATGGTCGCTTGTTTCCGCGAGAAAATTATCGATGCGCCATATATACTCTACCTCGCGACCCCTCTCGCTACCGCCTCCTCCCTCAGTGTCATGCTCAAGTTTAAGCTTCTATGTACATCAACTAAACGCCACTGCGTCGACAAGCCCCAAACAACTTCGTAAGTGACGTTTGTCGAAGAAGACACTCCGACCGTCGACAGTACGCCTGTAAGATTCCCGAATACTTCGTAACACCACTATTTCCCGAACTCGCCTCCTGTCAATGCACGTGCGGGTAAAGCGAACATAATCGCGAATTAAATATTTTCGCGAGCCCAGCTCGAAATGCCATCAGCCAAGGCATTTGGTTTTAACCCCCCTGGTAATATGCGCAGCTTCGAAACACCAGCTAGCTCGCCCATCTATCCCCCCCAAACATCGCATCAATAACGCCGCTCTCGGGTCACGCGTTCCCCCGCACCTATTAGCCCACGTCACCACCGACATGTTGTCGTCAAGCATAACAACGGGCGCTTTCGAGTGGTCCGACTCCTGCACCACCATCACATACATACATACATACGCTGTTATTACCGTCCGCAGCAGTTCCAACAGGTTGATTGAAATCGCGTTTTGCTTTGCGCACTTTTCCGCCGCCACGGACCGAGAATCAGCGTCATCCACTGCGCAAAGTTTTTTCAGACTTCTTCCGTTTTTGTGTTCAGACTTGAATATCGAGATATTCTCCCAGTATCATAGCAAATGACGGGACTCGCTCGACACACATGATGTTTCCCGACCAATACATCCCGACTTGAACTAATCACGACGTCTTCTTCTCCAGATTTAATGCGCTGCAGGCTCGGGAACACTGCTGTGACGTTCGAGTCCTACTATTTCTAATTGGTTGAGAAAACATCGATCGAACTAAAAACAAAAACTGTTTTACGGCTGAACCAGCTCGTACAGCTCTTATAGAGTTCAATTGGATTCGGAGAACGTCATGTGACTCGAGTGAGTGTGGATCCAGTCGTCAAGAAGACTGTATACAAAAATAGTAAAATACCTGGTATATAATAGAGAAGTCCTAAATATATAACATACCCTGTGAACCCTGCGCCCTGATGACTACGACGACAATAGCCCCACGCGACCTCTACGCACCCCGCCCGGGGAAAATCCGGCAACAAAGAAGCCAAATCAAAATTGCCGTACTCTCGTACAACGAAAGCTGAGTCAGTGTGATGATGTTCCCCGAGACGACCCCAACCCCTTCTGCGACGACGCCGCCGGCTTGTCACTGAGGTATTGACCCGAATTGACCTCGGTCGTGGGGACGATATCCACAACGGACCCCACACTGCTTTCCCCAGTGCTCATCAAATCCACAAGGATACGGGCCCTTCGTGACTACGGAGGACGCAGCCTCAACTGCAGCGGAACAGACCACAGCCTGAACATATGCCGGAAGGAAGTTTTCAAAACTCTTCTGCTTAATTTTTTAAACCTCGTGCTCGGCGTGCTCGACGATGGAAGCCACTCCTTCCGACAATGGCAACAACTCGTGCGGTCGTACCACCGGGGAGACTACGAGCGCAACGTCGAGCGCAACTTCAACCGCCACTCCAACAACCGCAACAGTAACAACCACAACGGCCGCTCCAACCACGGCAACAACTACCAGAACAACCAGGGACGCTCCAACCATGGCCGCCACCGTCGCCACCACTACAACAGCGGACGCTCCAACAGCGGGAGCCGGAACGACGACTATAACGGCGGCCAACCGTCGCAGGGACAGCATTTCCAACAGCGACGCCTCGACCCCCCGTCATCCTACCTGGCGCTGTGCACCGCGATACGACTCCGCAGGCCTCGGATCGCAGGGCTAGCATATCTCAGCGAGTACACCCCTGCTTCACAGTCTACTAGAGGTTCGGGCAGGGATCCCATGGGTATCTCCGTCAACCTCGGAGACCCTCCCGTAAATCCGGCCATGCCGACCCTTTTCCTCGCGAACTCTGGGAGAGCAGCCGGGCACATTGACCCAGCTCCCCTCCCGACGACGCCAAGCGACAGTCTCCACGACAGCCGCCCACTTCTACTGCCGGACCCGCAGCGTGCACACATCTGGTCCCTTACGCCTGAAGATCTTTTACCTGTTCTGGCAACGTGTCTGCGTCCTTTCGCAGTGGTTCATGTCGTACTCCGACACGAAGGCGCCACCTACAACTGCCCCGAGCAGTTCATGATGGCGCACGAAGCCGAGGTCTTCGCTATCAGCAGATCTTGGCACCTTCCGACCCAGCTAGTAAGTAATTGGACGAGCCGTGTCTGGTCTCGACAAGAGAGTGTGGGACACCAGTTGCCTTGGGGTCGCCCACCAAGCTGACTTGTGCAAGTGCGGCCAAAACCTGAATTTGCGCAGTTCTCTCTTGGGGACAGGCGACAATATCCTCGCCGAAGCCAGCCCCTACGACGCCATCTGGGGCACGGTTTCAAAACCGAAGATCCACGAGCCTATCAACCTTCGCTCTGGCCGGGACTCGACTTGCTAGGGCGAATGCTGATGTCGATCCCACGAGAACTTTCCTCTCCCCCTCCCATCCCCAACTTCCCTTCCAGGCCAGATCGGTGTTGGCTGAATTCATCACTTAGTTAGATTTTATTGGTTAGGCATAAGCAACTGTCGCCGTTTCAGAATGGATCGCTTGGTGAAACGTCGGCTAGAAGTCAGTAGAGTCATCCATCAATGAGGGAGACTGCATTGTTGGTAGACCTTTGTCAAGTATTTAGGTCTGATCGATAACACCTTCCATGTTTGAAGTCATCGGATTATACCATAGTCACCCTTTCATACCTGGATGGTACGACTGGAACCAGCGCTACAACATTGCCATACGGCAAAAGGGGTAAATACTTCTACAACAGCCTGTACCCAGTGATCGAAGTTGAAGCTCATGCTGCAGACATTGCTCGAACGGCAAAAAAAAACACACACACACACACACACTCACACACAAACACACTGCTCGTTTTCCTACCGTGAAGAGCGTTGAGTTCGCAACAGGGTTGGAGGCGTTCTTTTCTCCAGCGATCATTTTTTTACCATAACGGGAAGCCTAAGGTTGCCAAATACCGAACAACCTCAACCCTTCTAGAGCTGCGGTCCCGTTTTGAGGACAAACCACTCTAATTTCAAGTAGTTTGTCCCCAAAATAGGACCGCGGTCCTGAATGGGAATAAAGTGTTTTTTGGAATCATCTGATTGAGGAGAGCTTTCCGAATATGTACCGCTGCTCTCGACTTTAGCGTCCTCACCGCTGATACGAAAAATCGAGCGCGCGAAAAAAAAAAAAAACGGTCGCACTCCCCTGTGTGTGAACTTAACGCTCTCGTCCAGACATTTACTTTGAAGCACCTTTGTACCTGGTGGCCAAGTAGCTCCAGAAGTACGCCTCACCCCAAAACTGGAAGTTGAGAAGCCGATAGTTGATCCTTATGGCTGGGCATCTCGACAAAAGCATGCGCATACCAGGTGTATATCAGATTTGCAGGCGTTCTGGGCAGTTGTAATGTTACAGTAGTAATTTCAAAGTTGAGGAGAACTCGTCCCGTCCGTCACTAAATGTTGGGCCCAATATACCCCGTCCCGTCTACCGCACGAGATACCGCACCGTATCAGAGTCATGGTATACACTCACGGGCGCCTTTAGTCCGCGGCTACTACGGAAGGCCATAGTAAATAGGACCAAATATTGTTAGTAAAAATAGAAATGCGTGGGTTTGTGTGTGTACTGTAGGCCCTGTTGACTATGGCCCCCCCGAAAACAGGAGGCTATCGATTGTACATAGACGTAGCTCGGGGCAAGGGGTTCGCCCCGAAGATCAATGCCGAGACTAAGTCGAACTCACAAAGTGCTCTTGTTGGGGCGCAATGAAACACGCAAGCATAGCTTTATTTCTTTCGGTAGTGGCGAGGAGGCGGGGAGGGGATTAGAGGCTATACCTCACCCATAGAAACTATTTTTGAGGAAAACTGGACGCCCAACTCAATGAACAATCCCGTCGGGTGGATAGGAGTGTACCAGGTACTTGCTGTAGTACAACCGTATCAGGCATTGGCTAGTTTCTCAGTGGAGCCCGTCTACCGCACTATACTCAGCACTGTAGAGGCATGGCTCAGCGTTAGAGACCCTCGCGCTGCACGAGCTTTTCTACCTCTGTTCCACGAGCTACTATCAATAGAGTTCGTCTACGTCTCCGATATGCGCGAAGTCGCAGCCAGTGCAGGTGGCTCGAAGAAAATGGATGACGAATCCGTGGTAATATCGTGCATTCCAGGAAACCGGGGACAGTGCACGCGCCTCTTGCTGGGTATTGCAGAATTGGCATCTACTGTCTACTGTGCCGTAGTGTGA
The DNA here is from genome assembly GCA_031763025.1 of Macrocystis pyrifera. Lineage (NCBI taxonomy): Eukaryota > Phaeophyceae > Laminariales > Laminariaceae > Macrocystis > Macrocystis pyrifera. The sequence continues at coordinate 3,574,318 of JASSKH010000031.1, forward strand.
AGGTCTTAGTCCGTTGGGCTATTGGTAAAAGGTTACCCGATCGCCCACCCCATCTAAGCCTTACCAGGTATAACACTCTCCCCTGACCGGATATACGGGCCGACGTGCCACTAACACGCGGTTCCAATTTTGGGGATCCGTAAGTATTTTTTCTGATTCTTGACATGAGAAATTAAATTTCCTTTAGAAAAAAAGCGATTTCATGGTGGACGTGAGATTCGAACTCACTGAGATTCGAACTCACGACCAACGACCCAGGTTCTTTCGATTGACGCCATTTGTTACGGTCTCGGTCCGTTGGGCTGAAGGTAAAAGGTTAACCGATCGCCTACCCAATCTAAGCCTTATAACAATCTCCCCCCCCTGGAACGACACCCGTTGTGATTTCGCGCGCAGATTCGAGTCCTGCCGACGACGCCATATCCGAAGGTCTTTAGTCCGTTGTGCCATTGGTAAAAAATCAACCGATCGCCTACCCAATCTAAGCCTTACAACAGTAGAGATCCAAAAGGGCTGCAGGGTGGGAGCCGAAGTGCCACAACGAAGAGTGGAAGCGTTTCGCGCGATCTTAAAACGTCTGGCGGCGACGGCCGCATTCCAAACGGTTTTTGTGATCATGTTATATATACACCAACCGTTAAAGTAAACTACGAGTACCTGTTGAGGTATCTAAGCTCCGTGATCAAACGCACGCTACGGTAGTGCCTTACAGAGGTAGCGCCTATTTCACTTAAGTATAGTCTAGGAGCTCTGCACCTCGTCCAGAAGCTCTACCAGGGTATTTCTTAAGAGTGAAATGAAATTATTTGTGGCAATCTACCGCGGCTATATAACGGCGATATACAACTAGGTGGAAGTAGTACAAAATCAAGAAGTTCGATGAGCGCGTTTTTTTCTTAGTGCATCTTTGGAAAATTGTCAGATTTTTTTCCAGCGCTCGGAACCCATGCCGCACGTGAAACCGTCTTTTTTTAGGTACCTTAAAATCTTAATCCGATGAACAATCTCGTGGGGCCTGCTGTAGGTGCTCTCATTGCCCTCAAGGAGCCCTGCCAGGTAGAAATGATTTGGCCAACATGCTCCTGCCCTTACCATAGCAGCACCTACGGTAGTATCCAGGGGTCCATAAAACATAGGAGTTTAGCTTGGCTCACTAGGACGTTCAATCCAAGGGCGGTATGTCAAGCGTTGTCGCCGAGATTCGATTTCACAAACAATCCTCGTATTGATGAGTCTTACCGTGCGTTAATCCACTCGACCGCGAATGTCAGTGTGGTGGAGACTTCGACGCACGCTTGATGGTGTTAACCGACAGCGCAATAAAATGCCCCCCCCGGTCCCCCCTCCTCGAGTTTACCGGCGGCGTTTGCCCGACGGCGGGTCGGACAGCAGTGAGTGAGCGCCTGCTGCCGTTTTCGTCCCAGCACAAACGTACGCTAACTTCGCGGGGAGGTAGACGTGTTCACCCAAAGTGTTTGACACGTGCTGCGTCGGTACGAGAAGTGCACCAAATAATGTGCATGAGACTCCTCGCTTGAGGACCCCTGTGTCCCGCTCTGGACGCAATATAATAAAATTTTGTTTCCTAATATGACGACCACGCGGTTCTTCTATTTACACCCAGAGTGATATACCCCCACAAAATCAACTTCCTTCAAGGGCAGAGGAAGGCGTCCGACCAGACGAACAAAATCAGTCACAATACTTTTTTTGTGTGTGCGGTACGTAGAGCACAGGACACTACGATGATAAATAGGCTCGTGGTAAGAAAAGCCACGCTGAGACATTGTTGGAGGGGAATGAGAAAACCCCAGTTTTGTTTTTTCTTGAAGTTACTGCTGTTCGGGGGTGCCTCTGCCTCTGCTCTGGTCACTTGCGCAAGGCGCTTGACCGATGCTTAGAGGTTATAGCTTCTTGCTTCCGTCGCCTGCTTGCTCGCCGGATGCCTTCTGAACAAAGGGGCGAGGTAGTCGTCATCCAGGCAGGTGATAACGTCTGCCAGGAACGATGAGGAGAACCTTGCAATAAATCAGAACGCCGCAACAGGGCACAGGGGATACCACAGCACTAGCCCGCCATGAAGGGATGCATATGCAGAGGCGTAAAAAAACTCAGGCGGGAGCTAAATACATCAGGAGAATTCGAGAGACTGGATCGAAGATGCGTCGCTTCGCATCCCACTCCCACACCTCTAGCCGGGAAGGCAGAGGCCGATTACACGTGTAAAGAATGAACCCGACAACCAGGGGTCCGAACACAGCGGTACGCGAAAGTAAGCAACAAGTGACTAGCTCGGACAACCCGGACGCTGAGGTGCGGAACGAGACATGAGGAAAGCGGCGTCGCTCGCAGAACTACAGGAGGAGCGAAATAATAAGCTTCGGCTAGTCGAACAATGCACCATTGGTTGGCTGGAAGTACCTGATAGTGAAACACGAAGGAAACCACAACAAGTTGCCCGACGTTCGATGACGGGGGTCACTTCGAATATACGAAAAAATAGTACCAGGTAAGCAAGACGAGGGGATAACGTAAAAACGGAACACGTAATAGCACGGCGCATCTTACTAGAACAGCGAAAACATTGTCGGAATAGAGGGCAACCACACCATGAGAAAAATCGAAAACGGTCGAGACCCTATCTTGTGGTAGGGAGGACGGAACGGAACGCGTGGGAGATATCGCTTACGCTCAGCACGCTAAAATGACACAAAACATCTTGTACTAAGGACCTATGTCGTGACGGCCTGTGTGATATCGCGCGGGGGAGGGGCGGGAACGCAGGTGGTCGCTGAAGAACGAAATATATCTCCTCGGCCGGCTTGAGGATACTAAGCAGGTGGAGGGGGGACGCAGGGACGGCGTCGTGTTCAGACCGAGGCATGGGAAAACCCGTACGGCAGTGTGCGTATCAAAAGGCTCGCTTACACCGCCTGTAGTACGGCACAGGAAGGCAACGAGAGACAAGAAGCAACAAAACACGAAAGGGCGAGACAGACCGCAAGTAGGAGACACGAAACCGCTATTGCGGGGGGCTATAGTAAATAGGACTAAATATTTACACGAAATATATAGGTTTATGTGTGTACCGTCGGTCCTATTTAATATGGCCCCCCGTAATATGAGTATTTCCTCATTTCTCTGAGAGGACGCGAAAGCAATCGCAGAAATGTACAGCAAGGAAAGCGAGCGACCGAACGGCAGCGAAGCGGGGGGTTAGCCTAGTCTTGTGCTCAACGGTGTAAAAACGCAGCAGCCGGTTTCGGTAGAAGGAGACAACCGGGGAAATTTTCTATACAATGACAAAGAAACAAAACACCCGCAAAAGAACAAATCGACACAACCACGAAAACACTGACACAACAACATACCCAACCTCGTTAACTACGAACGAGACGAATGAAAAAACAAATCCGGGTATGGGGGGACGTGTCCAGGGCCGGCTCAACTCATTTCCGCGGGATTCTTCGGCATTGCGTGCAATACCCCACGCACGAGGGAGCTTCTTCGACGCACGTGTGTGGACACCACGAGCTGCAACCGGCTGCAAGACCCGGCCGGATGCATGCGATGGATGGTAGAGGGACGCAAACTTATTTTTTCGAGGCTCCTCGCTTGAGGAGAGAGATCTATTCCCCAAGCAAAACCTGACCTCGAAAAAAATCGAAAATGCTCCCCGATGAACAATGCCGCCCTTAGATGTTTTTTTCGAAAAAAGAGTGGGAAACAAAAAATAGCATCGCAGCGATTTTAGGCATTTCCTCAGATCGGGTTTTGGCATTAACGAACATGTCGGCCAAAGAGTGCTACCCCGTAGTATATAAGTATATGCGTACCGAGCAGAAAAAAGCGCCAGCTTTTGCCGGTCCAGGATCGTTGGAAGCGAACTGCTGCGCAGGGGTTGAATGAAACGTGTGTAGAAATGTTGAGGAGACATAAAAGATTATCTTGATCCTTGCACCACCAGAAGTAAGCGCATGACAGGCGGGATGAGTCCACCGACCCGGCGAGTCCGCGTTGTGTTGATTTGGCGTACAGTAGCTGTATCCGGGAAGCAAAAAACGAGCGCCCCCTTGTCGCGGGTGAGCTAGCGCTAAGCGGCCCCCACGCGCGTACGGCGGGACACCCGATTCGCCTGTCTATGTTGAAGGGGCGAGGCGGCCAAGCGTGCGAGAATGTACTGGCGAGAGTGAAGGAGATTCGATTCGCGTTCCCAAGGTGACCGCATACGGCCTTTGCAGTGTGATTCGTAGAGAACGGCGATGGCCCCGCCTCGGCCTCGTGCGGACCGGTGTCTGGAAATATTCTCGACCTCCAAACGCTTGCTGGGCACGGAGACGTCGGTTCTAGTGTTGTGGAAGGAGGGAGGGGGGATGGTGGTGTAGTTGTTAGGGACATGTTGTGTTAGTCCAGCGAGGCGGTAACGGGGAAGGCCGGCTGTGTCGAGTGGATTGGTGCAGGGTTTGCAGCGAGCTACCGAGACTCGACAGTGGGCATCAGCGACCGGCGTGTCGTTAGGGAGGTCCAAGGAAAGAAACTTGGCAACCAGAGGGTGGCCGTTCGGCGTGCAACCGGAGGGCGAGAGAGGGGCTGGCGCCCAAAATCTTGAAAGGACCGGTCCAGTTGAGCAATGGCTGGTATTGTGAGTCTATACCCGGCCACCGACGGTGTAGATGGGGAGTTGTTTGGGTGCACCGGAGAGCGCTGAATTGCGGCGCTCCACGCAGGAGACAGTGAGGGTGTGTTACTCGCGCATCAGCGCATACGCACCGCTGTGGCGATGCGAGGTCACAGTATTCCAGGTGTTCGCGGGCGAATCTCTGGTGCCCTTGGGCGTATTATTACTGGGGTCCATGGTTAACAGGACCTATGGTGTACATAAAAACCTATATATTTGCCTATTTTTACTAACAAAATTTGGTCCCGTTAACTATGGACCCCCGTAATAGTGTCCGGAGCTCGTGAGGAAGAGGCGAGAGAGACGGTTTATGTGCACCTCACTGGAGGTTAAGCCCGTGGCGGCGCTGACGGAATCGTTGTAAGCAAATTCCGCGTGCGGCAAGTGGACGTCCCAGTCGTCTGGGCTTTCGCTGACAACCGTCGCGAGCATCTGAGCCATGGCATCGTTCACACGCCCGACGCCACCGTTTCCGTTGGGATGGTAGCCGCTCGTCGCGAGCTTCCGCGTGCCCGGAAGCTTGTACACGGCAAGTGACAACTTGGAGCAGAATTGCAGCTCATCATTGGAACGGAGACTGGCGAGACACCCCTAAAGAGGTATCGACACCGAGGTGGCAGGAGGTGCTAGCATGACACGATTGTACGAACCACGGACGCATAAGCAGCGGGACGTAGATTCGCGTAGGTTTACCGTCCAAGAGGCGGGCCGGACGACACGCCCGCCAGCTTTTTGTCGAGGAAAACCCTGAGCGGAAGGCAGTAAAGTCTACACGAGTTGAAGGATACCTTTCGTCTGTGTAGAGATAAGGACGCCCTACATCGGCTAAAGCATAGAGCGCACTTCCGAGGACGGGGGGTAGTTGTGAGACGCCAGGTGAAGAAGGTCATAGTCGGGGAGGCCGAGGGGTTTGCGAGAAAGAACATGCCGGATGGCGGCGTCAGAAACCGGTTCGGCGCGTTTCCCACGCGAATAATCGGTGTGCGAGTGTCGCTCGACATCCTCGATGAAATCGGTTTTCCCCGGGCGATGATGACATCTCTCGGAGGGCGGCTGGGGTGCTGACGAGGAGGGAGTGCACCAAGCAAAGGCGGAGCAGGCGTGGCATCATCGGTGGCGTGTTAGATCGGGACAATTGGAACTGAGTCGATGGAGGGCCGGGGATAATCCTCCGAAGGCGAGGTGGTCCGAGGCGGGCGCGTCTGTCGCGCGTTGGGGGCTGGTCGTGGGACGATTGGTGGAGCACGATCCAAATGATCGAAACCATAGTCCACGGCTGCCTGAGGTTTGCCGGCAGCTGCGGCTCGGCGATGCCGGGTCCGGGACCAAATGAACCCCGACGGAAGAAGGGACGGCAGGACCGTCTGGGAAGGTCAAGGCAACAGAGACGGAGACGCGGGCACAACCAGAACTTGTGCGCGAATGGACTCGGCGACACGCGAGGCGGAATGAGAAGCACAGCAGACGGCGCGCCTGAGAATGTGAAACCGTTGGGCGCTCGAACTGAATCTTTGCAGACAGGGAGAGCAGGAGGGATACTTCCCAACGTTTCTTTTTCAAGGATGACTATGATCACGGCAGGGACCACTACCGAACTACAGGGTGTGCTGCGTTGTCGTCATGTAGTGAAAAGGGAAACACGGAGGAAAAACGGCGCGTTGGCCGAGGTCCGTGCCGCCAGCTGAAGTTGGCATAGCAACAGGCACGGCGAACGCGGAAGCGGCGAGGGAATCGCTGGCACACGTGTTGACAGGAAACATCCTGTTGGGACCTCGCAAGGCGACGCGAAGTGGAGCACGGGCAACGAGTTCTCCACATGGATCATCGAGATAGTCATCCTTCACGCGGCGCCCGTGTCGGCGAAAATCGCGGGAAAATCGTGTGGGGAGAGCGGGAGCCCATCCACGTCAGAGCTCGGGTCGGAGAGCGCAGCCCGCCCAAACCGACACGCACAGCGGAAGACAAGGAGTAGGCCGTGAGCGCGGGTGAGGAAGACGCGTTCTTTGCCGAACGGAGTTGAACTGCTGGGCCTGCTGTGGTCGCGCTCCGTCGCAGGTGAGGGCAGGCGAGAGATTAAGTCGGCATCCCCATTGGCACTGACTTCGCTATATTCTGAGTGTAGTTTTACCCGGTCGGTGATGAATTCAAGCCACCGCTGCACTTGCGGGTTGTGTTCTGTGGCTTTGCCGAGGCTTTCCAGCATCTTGCGATCTGAAAACATGCCGAAAGTGGTACCCCACAGATGGCCGTGAAGGCACTTGGTGCTCCAGACGATGCTGCCCGCTTCCGGATCAAGCGGGGTCCAGTGACCTTCAGACTCGACGGTAGCGCCGCTGATGGACAAGATGTGTGGTCGTCTTGCTCTTGTTCGAGGGTGGCACCGAAACCGTCCACACTGGCCTCGCAGTGGAGGAAGAAAGGGCGGTGAGTTGTCGGTGACGGCGTCTCAGTTGGGGTAGATGAGGACCGGGGGCGTGGGCGACTCGGCGAGAAGTACCCGCACAATGGCTTCCATGGCAGGAATAAAGACGAACCTGACGACTTGTTTGAGGAGGGGGGTGATAGGCCCGTATCGCGCAGGAAGTTACGCCTGCTAGGTATGACTATAGGGGACACTTGCCACAAACCACAACGCCGCAACATGGGAGAGAGGATACCATAACAGTACGCATACAGTACCTGTGTTCCTCTCGCTTTCTGCAGGTCTCTTCCTACATTGTTTTCAGCGTATGACTTGGATTCTTCGCTCTTCGCCGTTGGGATTGCGACCCAGCACAGCACCGAGTGCCGCGATTTGGAGGAGCACAGTCACTTCCCGTTGGCATTGCGATTCAGGACAGAGCGCCTCGATGGGGCGCAGCAGCGGTGCTGGGCTGACGATCGTTGGCCACGGGAGGGATATCACCACGTCAACTGTGGTGTACCTGGGGTATACGTATAGTAAACGACGACCCGCCTGGATACACAGATTCGCTTCGACGCTTGCTTACAAAGATTTACTTACTTTGTACCGAAGGTGGCAGAATTCTGCCCCTCGTTGAATCAATTACCTTACCAATGCTGGAAAAGATTTACTTCCTCCGTACCAAGGGTAGCAGAATGCTGCCTCCTCGTCGATCCGATTACTTCAATGACGAATACACACGCGTTTCGCCAGGCTTCCTTTTGCGCTTGGGTATCCTCAAACGGGTATCCTCTCCTACTTTCTTCCACGGTATGCTGTAGGTGGTCGCCGACGTTTGGCTCCGACACCTCGATCGACGCCACGCACACGTGCGGTCTGTTCTTCTGCCCACGTCCCCCCTGGACATCGATGAACGCGAGTGGGTGCGCACGGGAGCTCTGCCTGCCTCCGGAGCGTGGCCGTCCGTGGCGGACGTCACTCGCGACCCTATGCAGGGTCGGCTACGGCGTATGCCGTGGGATGCTCCGATATGGAATGCGGGGGGGGATCGGGACCTATTCGTGCCGGGTTTCGTGCGCCGGCATGCAGGCTTCTGGCACAACATCATCCTCAAAGAGCACCCGCTTCGAGAAAGGCTTGTGTTGTACTTATGCGACGGGAGTGGACCTTCACAATCTCCTCCTAAGTGAATACCGGGGTCCGTCGAGCACCTGCCCGTATGACGTCGCCCGATTTCCAGGAGAGGTGTTCCACAACCGTATCCCGCCAAGGTTCACCAAATTCGTGGACAATGAGGTACGAGCCCTCGTTGATCGTGGGTGTGTTGTCAAATGGGCGGACATCCGAGCCCCCGGGGGGCCGCAGCGCCCCCGCTTGGTCATGGCGTTGTCGGTCGAGGAGACGAAACCGCGTCTAATTTACGATGCGAGGCCGTCAAACAAGCGGTCCACGAAGGTCCATTTCTCGATGGATACGGTGGCGCGGGGTGGCTAGCGTCGCTTCGAAGGGCTGTTTCATGACTTCGTTGGATGATGCTTCCGCCTTTCACCACATTCTTCTGCGCCCCTCCGCTTGGCCGCTCTTTGGCTTCGCGTACGGTGGCATTGATTACTGCTGGTGTGTCTTGCCTTTCGGATTCAGTTCAAGTCCATGGTGCTACATTACCCTTAGCGAGGCGAAAGCAGCCTACCTTCGCGCCAAAGGGATCCCGGTGTTAGCGTACCTCGACGACTCGTGGTTGAGTAACTGCCTCACCTCTCACGGGCAGACGGCGTGGGAGCAATGGCTTGCTGCGGGCGAAGCTACACACGTGGCGATGTCGGTGTCGTTCCTGTGTGGTCAGTTCCTGTCGGCCAAGAAGTGCGACTTCCGGCCGATTAGGCTGCAGCAGTATCTCGAGATGTTGTGCGACTCTGACACCACCATCCTCCGGGTTCCACAGGATAAGCTAGATAAACTGCACCAGCTGCTGCGAGCAGCCCTAGACGAGGGATGTCTGTCCTTCCGTACGCTGCAGCGTATCGCGGGAACATGCATGAGAATGTCGGTGGCTATTCGGCCGGCATCGCTGTGGACGCATGCTATGTTCGCTGTGCTTGCTGAGCTCGAGAAGTCAGCTCTGTGCATGGTCGACCTTACGCAAGACTCTAGGGCCGACCTTCCAGGCGAATTTAAGCTGTGGCTTAATTTGTCGGCTACCTCGCAGGAGGGGCCCTGGCAGCGGGCGCGACATTTCGTGGCGGCCTTGACGAAAGGATCGTCAGACGCGTCATCTGTCGCATGGGGGGGCGTGATGAACACGGCCTCGGGCACCTTCCCCGCGGGGGGGGGGTGTTCCCGCCAGATTGGTTGTCAAAGCATATCAACCAGAAGGAGATGTATGGCCTCTACCATCTCTTTTCGACAATTCTGCACGCGACACCCGGACGTGTTGCGGCGGACACAGGTATTCATAGACGTGGACAACCAGTCCGTAGTGGGTGCCTTTAACCGTGGGCGTGCGAAGAACCGCGAGACGCACGCGTTGCTGGTGCAGTTGTTCGAGTTGCAAGTGGCGTACGGATTCATGCTATCGTTGAAGTGGATCCCGACGGCGGAGAACGCAGTCACAGATGCTATTTCGCGGCCGTCACGAGGCGCCATCATCCGCATAGCGCCGGTATCGTTTCAAGCGGTCTGGGACGAGATGGGCCCGTTCAACGTCGATCTCATGGCATGCACGGCGTCGGTGCTGCGCTCTCCAGTGACTGGGAAGGCACTGTCCTTTTTATCTCAGTACGACTGTGCGGGTTCAGCGGAGACCGACGTGTTCGCACACGACGTCTCGCTCGTTCCGGGTACCAAGGTCCCGGCGTTCGGGTTTTGTTTCCCACCTCCGATCATGGCCGGCCACATCGTGCAACATTTGGCGGAATGCGAGGCCCGCGTGGTTGTCCGTTTGCCGGATGTTGAGGCCTATTGATTCCCTTTGGTGCAGCTAGCCACAGTGCGGTCGATCGAGGTGGTCGCAGTGGCGGCGGAAGGGTGATTTCAGTGGCCCAGCCCAGATGGTGGCCTCAAGAACTGGCGGTACTCTCGCTGGGGTATGGTAGCATACGAGTTAGACTTCGGTGCCAAAGGGTAACGTTTGCCCATGTTTTCGGCAACTATCGCGCGGGAACGGGCAGCTATCACGTAGTAGAGTGCATATGTTTCGCGGTTTCGGACGTTTTCGAACGCTCACCGAAGCTTACGGTCTCCCCTTCTTTGGTGTTTTCCTTCAAACAAAACGGCGCTAGCGGGAGCCACCTTCAGGGTGCGGCACTTATCAGCGGGGCGGCCACGGCCAGGGACTTGGTTCGGTTTGCGTTTTGCTCTACGTGTCAGGAAGAAAACGTTGCACAGTTTAATTTCTGCCGGAAATGCGGCGCTCAGTCGGTTCGATCATTGCCGGCCCCGCGGTATCCGGGGCGGGTGCCTGTCGTTGTGGATGCGGATAAGATGCATGCACGTCGACGCCAAGTACTGGCGGCGATGGAAGGGCGCCCCCCGGACAAGTCCCGAAAAGCAGGGTGGCCGACGAGTTTTGACGCGTTTGTGCTCGTTGTATCGGCCGGGTTCCGTGGTTGGCAACACAGCTACCCCGGACGATGTCTTTACTTTCCTCTGCTTCCTGGACACGCAAGGGAAAGGCACCATGATGGTGCATGAAGCGTCCCGCCCCGGTGTGGGCCATGCGGGCGACGATACGTGCCTGACGGGGTCTTCGTGTGCTAAACGGTATGTGGTCGAGTCTCTTCGAAAAGGTTTGTCTCGAAGCTGAAAATGACGATGAAAGAAAGCGGTAAGGGAGAGGAATGGGACCCTGTCCGCTGTGTAGAAAATCCGTGCTCGAGCCCGTTGGTAGATTCGTACCTTACTTTTGTATCTGAGGAGCAGAAACAAGTCGGGGTTCAGGTCAATCAGGCCACGCCGATGTTGGAACACACACTCATAGATCTGCTAAGCGACATGCGGTCGCGCGCTCAGGTGGCCAGCTCTCTGGCAGAGCGTATTTCTCTGACCCGAGACATCGCCTTGTATTCTTTGGCCTTCTATTCGATGCGTAGGGGTTATGATCTTTCCTTTACCATGAGGTCGCTCGTTTTGAAGCTCCCAGCGTCTTAAGGGTTTGATTTTCAACTTTCAGTTTGGCAAGACGCTTCGGGCCTCCTGTGAGGCAGTGGTAGTCTTAGCGGACCGGGATTGCCCGGTGATTGGCGCCTTTCGGGCGGTTACGGCGTATATCTCGGCCGCACAGCGGATTGGGTGGGACTTAACCACTGGACACCTCTTCCCAGTTGCTACGGCAGAAGGTGGCCGGGGCCGCCTCGCTCTCTCCGCGGCCCGTGTGACGGCGAACCTGCAAAACTATCTGCGGATGGCAGACCTGCCGAGCCACTTCACGATGCACTCCTTTCGAGTGGGAAGTTCGCTCAGCAAATCCCTGGCCGGCACGACTGTGGACGAGATCATGAAAAATGGGGGCTGGAAGACAGAGTCAGTTGCGAAGTACTACATCGGGTCTACCTCGAGCGGACAAGTGCGGGGTAGCAAGAAGAAACGGGGCCAGAGCTACGCGGAAGCTAGCGAACTACCATTGTCGCCAGAGTTCAGAAAGGACTTTGCGGCGTGTGCGGGAAAGGGCGGAGTTCAGGTTATAGAAGTTTGGGTGAGACAACTCTGCCCCGGACCAGCGGTTAATAGTAAAGGCAATCTGAAATAACGAAGTATGGGCGGAACCACAGGCCGGCGCAGGAGGCCTCATCCAATCCAATACTTACATTAAATGATCCACGGTCTACAGAATGCTACAGTAAAATAACGATCTAATTTATGGACTCAAATTTGACACAAAAAAATGGAAAAATGGATGATATCGAAATGTCTCGGAATTTGTATCGAAGCGAGGTTAGGTCACTTCTTCCTTTCGCTCCCGAAACTTCGGCGAGTAGAGTCGGTCGCGCCATTTCTTGAGACCATCCCACCCACCCAGCAGTAGAACTAGCATTCTTGGGCTCGTATACCCAGATTATTTACAGGCATTAACCCCGCGCAGAGTATGTGACTCGCCACTTTACTCAGCGCGGGGGGAAATACCAGACGAGACCTCCTGCCGGCGCAGGAGGCCTCATCCAATCCAATCCATTAAATGATCCACGGGAGAGACAGAATACTACAGTAAAGAGTACGTAACATCTTTGAAATGTACAAACGTACGGGTACGACCGCAATGGCAGCGCACAACCCAGAGCATGTTGTACCTGGTACAAAAAAACGGGGTAACCAGCTCTACAACGGAATAGATTTACCGTTCTACAATCTTCGTCACGGTATAGTTTTGAACGAAACATCTAGTGCTATACATGGCACATCAGCCGAGTCATGGTTCGCGGGGCAAGATGTCGATCGACGCTCCACATACCAGTAGTTTTGACAGACAGGTCCTCTTGTGGCCCGAAATACCTGGTACTACCTGTGCTACAAACCGTAGTTTTGGTCTGGAATTAGTACAAAAAAGTACAGGTTCGAAACAAGTAACGTTACGGGTGAATACATTAAAAACCTATGCTAGATCTGCTCCTAAACCTGCTCGAAGACAAATGGCTTATTTCACGGAAAGTTTTAATCGCATCAGGTACGTTTATGCCCGCTACGGTATGCAACCTATGTATTTACTCATAAAACTTCCTAGCACTTGTCGTTCAGGGGTATCGTAACAGTGCTGTCCACATGCACACCGGCACTCCGAAGCATGCAGAGCACTACGTTTCCGTACGGATGAGAAGGGAAGGGACCTTTCCGTTCCAATGGCGGAGCAGCCATCGTTTGGATTTACCACTTCGTTCGAGCGAATCACGCAACGCATGCATGAGGTGCGGTTGTAGGAAATACATACGAGCCGTCCACACTACGTCCTAGGAAAAAAACCCTTGAAAGGTTCGGTCGACATCCTTCGTATTATAGCTGTAATAGAGCAGTATGGCAATGTACCAGGTATGTATTGTTTATAAAATTATTGCAAAGAAAGACGCCAGCTGTAAGTTCGGCCGATATGCTTTCTCACAGTTCCTTGGTTAGGTGGCAGGCAGCTGCTCACCGTGCCGATGATAGTTGGCCGCTTTTCCCCGTCCGAGAATTTACCGATACTGATGTATTGTTGGAGCAAAAAAAAACTATAAAATACACACTTTGTTATGCATCGAGATCCCCCCCCCCCCCCCCCCCCCCCCCCCCCCCTCCCCTCCCGGTTCACATTGAAGTTGTCATCCATATGCAAGTCCGCCGCACAAGCGGTTCTTCGTAGGATGCAGCTCTCACCTTTCATGTGACTCGCCGGACCCCTCACGGCGCTTCGCGCTTGGCGCAAGCAATGCCTGCATGATCGGTGGAAACCCGACATGCTCCATCCCGGCATTGTAGGGATGCGAGGGTGTACGGTCATACGACTACGGCCACGCATGAGATCGAGTACATCGCTCCTACTCCCCACCCGGTAACGCCATCATGATGCTGAAAAAAAGAGTGATTCTTCATAGACCCCAGCAGCCAAGAATCCCATTATATTACACACTGTGAAAAGCAACTTAGCCGACATCGAATAAATTCCAAGTGCGTAGCTAGCTTTTTTTGTTTTCTGCCAAAACGCAGACAGGTGGGCGCAGTTCGGAAGGGATCAACTTTCAGCAAGCGACACGTACAGACAGCGTGAAAGAGAAGGCAGTAGCAGCAACCACCACTTGCCTGTAGGTTTGGTACCTTTGTAATTACCGGAGTCTGCCAGTATGCCCCACACAACAACACCCTGGAAAAGCTTCGAGTAATTTCGATTGCGACGCCCCCCCCCCCCCCCCCATGTTTGGTGCGATATTGTATTGTTGTGACCTGGAGCGCACCAGGAAGAACCACGCATCACACGCAAAGACACTCGCGAGCTGCTAGCCCCGTGTTTTCTTCAAGACTTGCTTGGGGGCACCTCACAAAACGATCACACACGCAAGGAAGCACTCAATTCACCCACGAACCGTTTTGCTGCAGCTACATAGCTCCAACCAATCAAAATCCCGGCGAGAGGAAGTCGCAACAGAGAGACTTTCAAAACACCAGGAAACAAACGGTAGTTTTTTTTTCCGACATCAACACGAGCCACAACCAACCTTATCCGAAACTGCACCAATCGCGCCGAGGCCAAACGTTGGCGCTGAGGAAAAATAACGCTTCCTCCCACAGGCAAAACCGCGCGTTGCACAACGAAAAAGTAAAAATAAAAAAGTTGAAAAAAAGTTGAAAAAAAAAGAAAAAAAAAAAGAAGGAAGACGCACGCAAGGAGAGACCCGTCCCTCGGGCATTGCGCGTTGCACAACGGAAAAAAAAAAAAGTAAAATAAAAAAGCAGAGAACAGAAACGCAAGGACGCGCGTGCGAGAGGCGAAAAGACGCCCCCCACTCTCTACCATGCGTGGTAATCGCGAGAGGAGAAATATATTTTTAGAACAAGATACGCAAGAACATGAAGCAAACAAGGCCTTTTAGCTTGATCTTTACCCTCCTCTCCCGCGCCGTTGTCGACATTCAGGAGGCCGGGTTGACATGTCCGTTGCAAGCCGTACAGACGGCTACAGAGACGCACTCGCTCTGCAGGCCCCGCGTGTATGTGGCCGTCTCAGCAAGCCAATCGCGATGTGTTGTGAGCGTTACAGATGGCTCTCGAGACACGCATTCTACAGGCACCGCGCGCGACCCGAAAAAAGCAACAGCAACAACAACACCACCACCACCAACAACAACAACAAACAAAAAAAAACAAAACAGAAGAGGACACGCGAAAGGACAACACGAGACACAGGGCTCACCCTTCCGTGCTCTCTTCGGGTCCAACGAGGAAGAGGCCACTTGACAATTACGAAGTCTATTTGCAAGCCTCGTCAGTCTATCCGCAAGTCTCGTCAGTCTATTAGCAAGTCTCGTCATAATAGAGAGCACAGATAGGTCCTGAGTCGGAAAGAGCACGAAGCGTGCAACACATGAGCGTTCAAGTTACGATGGGAAACGCCTCCACAACAAGCGGGAAACGGGGATATATCCTGACTTCAGGAGAAAGGCCACACCATCTCGTACTCTCGCCGTTCAAGAGATCACTTGCTGGCAATTCAGTCGTTATGTCTATTATCGTCCCGCAAGCACAAGACGCGCCGATCATCGATCGATTTCAGTCGTACGTCAATTATCATACTAAAATACAACACGAGCAGAAGACGTCCATCATTGATAGCGTGTATTTTTTGTTCTGTGTACTGTCTCGCCCTCGTACGCGCATCTGGACGCTTGGCCCGCCCCCCCACCCCCCCGAACCTAGGTTTCAATCGCCAAAGAAATAAACTCGCCAGCATAAAATGATACGCGGCCAGAGAAGAGGACCAACTCAAGGTTGCCCCCCGCCTGACCGCACCCCGAGGAATTGCCCATTCAAGGATGAGATTTCCATCGTTGCTATTGCTCGCTCCCTACGTTTTTACGAAGTTATTTCCCCCTCCCAAGTACCAGATATCAATCAAAACCCCCACCAAATCAACGCATGGTGGCGCCGCTGATGAGAGGATTTGCGGGGCTCCCGAGCGTCAAACCACAGCACCAAACAAAGCAAAGGCTTGGCGCTGAAAAGAGTCGGAATTGAGCCGCCCCGAAGAATCAAAGAACAACCGAAAATAATAGAATAACGTGCAAGCGCCGATAAGAGCAAGGAACTGAGTAGCCCCGACAAAAGCGAAGCAACCAGGTTCGCTTGCAACGTCGCCCCCAAAACAAGCAAAACGGTCACAACCGAGTGCAGTGAGGAAACCGGGGGCAAACATAGCCTTCGCGCAGAACACGTAAAAAACGATAGTGCCCCCCGCACAAAATGTACGCTCTGCTGCAGGTGCGCTTTCTTCGACAACGACCACGACCCCCCCCCCCCCCCCGGAAACATCCCGCCTGGCCAGCTCACAAGGAAAACCTTTTCGAAGGAAATCTGGACACCACGTCCAGCGATATTCATAAAAAATGACCCCCCCCCCCCCCCTCGACTATCAATTACATACCATGCGCTCATGCAAAGGGGGCAAAAACAAAGTGACCCCTGAAGGTTTAACGCATCGACGACCCCCTACGAAAACCGTCTTCTGTGTGCCCGCTGGTGCGAGGTGGGTTGTTTGGCGAAGGGCGAAGGAACGAGCGAGAGAGAGAGAGTGATATAGATAGAACGGAGATTCTCTGAGCGGAAAGGATCACGGAACGTCCATCTCATCCATCAACGCACCAGACAGCGAGAGATAAAGAGGACGGCCAAGTCCTAAGCCGAGAGGAGCCTTCGAAACGTCCACCGGTCGCCCAACCAATCCACTCTCTGGACACCGAAGGGGCGAGCCGCGTTTCCACCAGTCGTCCAACCTGTCCACTCTCTAGACACCGAAGGAGTGAGTGAGCCCCCCCCCCCCCCCCCCCCCCCCCCCCCCCCCCCCCGCCCCCGCCCCCACCCCTTCCCCTTCACTTCCATCGGTCTATCGGAACGGCTGCCGGAGAAGGTGCACCGATGTTCGAACGATAAGCACCGCACCTTTCTCGCGATACGCTTGATTTCCACGTACTACTCTTGCCTCGTGCTCGACTACGCTGCTCGTGTATTCTCGCGAATGCGCAGTCAACACCGACCGCGAAGGGCACTCCGTCAACCCCAACCCCCTAACCCCCTACCCCCTCCCGCGTGAAGAAAATCCTGGAAACATTCACCTTCCCCCCCCCCCCCGGTCCCGGATTGAAACAAGCCTCTCGATACTTTCGACAACGCCTATAACGTCAACAGGGCCCAGGCATGCATCTATCGCCCACAATCGAGATGTCCGATGTGCATCTCAGTCGTCCTGTCCAGTCTCAACGCCCACACAGGCCAACGAAAACAATATCATTACTGTCATATGTAGACCCCCCCCCCCCCCCCCCCCCCCCCCCCCCCCCCCCTGAGCCTTGGAATCCCCCCCCCCCCTCCCCTCGCCCCCCCGCTCGCGGTTACTCCATCGAAAGCAGACGAACCGCGGCCTACGAACCAAGAAGTGTGCCTGGTGATTTCAACGGTACATCGCTAGCACGAAAGACACGAAACTTGTCTCGGCCGAAAAAATATTCGAACCGAGCGCAAGACACAAAAAAAAACGACGCCATGCGTCCTGGACTGGCCTATCCACCACCACCACCGCCGGTAACGCTGCCCGTCCAAAGGCCGAATGACAAGGAGGGGGGGGGGGGAGGGGGGTCAGGGCGGGGAAACACGCCAAAGGCTATTTAAAACCAATAAAATTCCGAGAAATAAATTTGAAATCAACACGCAAGACACTGTATTCGACGGCCGGAACATATACGGCTACAACAAGGTGAATGTACACAACCCCAACCCCCCTTTTCATTTCTTGCTCGGTTCCTTCGACGCGCTTCCCCCCCCCCCCCCCCCCCCCCCCCCCGCCCTCCCGCTGCAGTACTTACAAAGAAGCACCTCATCGGCAACGAAACCCTGCCCCCTCCAAACCCGCCCGAACAAAGGGTGCCATATAGGAGAACGCAGTTAGACCCCTTGACTGACCGCCCCTCAACACTAAAACTAGTATATTAAGGATAAACGAGTCGGCGCGCCCAACACAACGCGTCTCCCAGCATATTTGCTCTTCAACGGCCCGAAACGACCCCCCCCCCCCCCGAGGAAATGTCCCCAATAAGGGACCCCCCTATATGGGAACAGCCTCCCAAAGAAACCCCCCCCCCCCCTAGGGGAACGGCCTGCTAAGGGGAACGCCCCCTCTATATAGGCGAACGCCGCCCCCAGGGGAACGCCCCTTGTAGGGAACAGACACCCCAAGAAGCCCCCTCCTGGAGGGTCCACCCTAGGGGATCCCCCCCATGGAAAAAAAAACCCTAGGGGGAGGGGGGGTTCCCGTAGGAGACCCCGCCTCGAGTAATCCTCCTAGGGCACCCCCCCCCCCCCCCCCCCCCCCCTGGAGCACCCCTTCCAGGGGACCCCTCCCTAGGGGATCTCACATCAAAAGGCGAGATCCCCTATATGGGGGAACCCGCTAGCAGTAGGTACGCCCTCCCGAGGGGACCAATCAGAGTTCTCCGGCGAAGACTCCGAACCGCAGCGCTATCACGCCAAGGGCCCCCACGACGGCGGTCGAGACGGTGGCCCACGAGTCGACCCACAAGCCGGCGGCCCCGCTGGCCGTGGCGGTCGCTCCCGAGTCCGGCGAGTCCGTCGAGGCGACCGTCTCCGTCGAAGGGCTGGGGGAGGCCGACGCATCGTCCGTCATCGTTGGGTCTACCGTGGCTGGGGTGGGGGAGGCGGCTTCCTCCTCCTCTACCGCTGCCGACGATGGAGGGGGGGGGTTTCTTCAGCGGAGGCCGTTGTCCGGGTCGAGGGGGCGGGGGTTTTGCTCGCCGCCGCAGGGGCGGGGGTGGTGGAGGGGACGGGAGAAGGGGTAGTGGGATCGTCCTCTGCGTCCGTCGTGGTAGGAGGAGCGGCGGCTTCGGTCGTAGACGACGAGGCGGCCTGGTTTAGCAAAAAGTAGGGTGTGTACAGAGAGGCGTTTGTTTGTGAGGGACGCGGGAGGGGTGAGCCACAGGTTTTCAGCGGTCGGAAGAAGGGGGGGGGGGGGGGGGGGGGGGGGGGGGGGGGGGGGGGGGGGGGGGCGTGCTCATGTCATTCATGGCCGTATTAGCACGGCCATAGACCCTCGCATCCCGATGTACAAAGGCCAGGACGGAGCAAGTAGGGTTTCACCGACCAGGACAGACATTGCTTTCAAGGAATGGAAGGGGGAGGCGGCCACTGTCGAGAGGTGTGTGACATTGGCGTGAGGTGGCACCAGAATATTTTTTTCGTTCCAAGCAAAAAAAAAAAAAAAAAAAAAAAACTGAAACCTCCATAAAAAAAGTTGATACGAAAAAAAAAAGGCAACGTTTATACATGCATACATCGTTTATACATACATACATACATACATACATACATACATACACATACATATATATATACATATATGCACAACACCCGAAAACAATGGAGAACCAACGCCCCAACGGCTAGGGTGGACCGTAACTGGACCAAGTCCAGCGGGAAGGCCTCATAGCCTAGGCTTTCGTTAGTGGGTGAGCTCGCGCGAGTCCCACACTACACGGAGGAGATGACTCTCCCGGGTGGCTTATCTCCACCGCACCTGCCCCTGTCGGGGGTCAAGTCAGGTCGAGTCAACGTGCCCAAGCGCCAGTGGTAGCAGCAGCCTGTTCTGATGTTGCAACGGGAGCTATGGGTTAACCCGACACACGACACGAATTTTGAACGTGCAAGTGTGGTGAGCTTAAGCTTAAAGCTTTGCTTTTACCAATCCGTCGGAGGATAAAGTAAATAAATAAATAAATAAATCAATAAATAAATCAATGCGTTCGTATGTACGAAGCCAAATCATCCACAACAGTATTGTGTACCTGATACGTGCCATTACCAGCACGGGGGACCAAAGTCAACGGGACCTACGGTGCAAACAAACACCCACAATATTTCCTATTTTTACTAACAATATTTGGTCCTATTTACTATCGCCTCCCGTAATAGCCCAAAACAACAACTTTTCCCCGACGAAGGCGACACGAAGCAACCACCACGCTGTCCCGAGACACGAGGAGTATTTTGTTTAAATACCGTTTAACACCAAATACAACACACCCCCCCCCCGGGACGATTTTCAAAGCTGGATTTTCTCGACACGACAGCGGGGAGGGCGTACTGGATACGACGACCGATGCGTCTAAAGACGCAACCTTCTCCACGAAAATATTGCCAAAAGCCACAATTTTCGTTTTGTGTGCGTGCCGCCCCTTAAGGCGTGTTTTGAACGAAACCGGGCCTGAAATTCGTCCCAGGGTGTGTGTTATCTGATCACCCTACTACTGTGACATACGGTAGGATAGTGCCCCTAACGACCCAGGGGGGCGTGCTGTCTTAAGCGTCGCCGGTATACGGTATTCATGTACAATAGCGGTTCCTACACATGCGCCGGTTTCGTAGGGCCGGCCTCCCTCAAAAGTGCCTGCGGAATCGCTTGGCCCATGCGGCTGGTGGGTGTTTGGTTTCACCAGCGTGTGGCAGTGTACGGAGTGGTAGTGCAGGTTGTCGCTATGTATGGTGCCAGTATTGTTGGCTGGCTCATGCTTACCGGCGCTAATGTACAAATGGTCTTCACGTTTTGAGGACAAGAATGGTAGGGAATTTTCGACGGCGGGGATCCTCAAAATCTACACGCCACAAGAGCCCATATTAACGGGGAAACACTTAAATTTCGTTCAGTCAGATGCGAATTAAATTAGAGAAAAAAAAAAAGTCAAGTCAAAAAATTGAAAAAGAACCGAAAGTCCTCGATAAGATGGGCCCTTAAACTAAATTAGAAAAAAAAAAAGTCATACTGAAAGAACCGAAAGTCCTCGATAAGACGGGCCCGTAACCAAGGTGGGGAAAAAAAAAGTCAAGTCAAATTGAAAGAACCGAAAGTCCTCGATAAGATGGGCCCTAAACGAAAAAAAAAAACAACACAAAACAAAAAAAAGGGAATGGAAAAACAAAACAAACAGTGCAGCCTGGTACAGCAGAGGACCGGGTCGTGATGAAGGAAGGAAGGGGCTAGTACTCGTCGCATTCGCGTTCTGCGGATGCTCACACGACAAGCTCCACACTCCCGTTTCACGTATTCGATGTATCAATACCTACATGTATACGAAAGTCCGAAAGAGGTCAATGAAATATTTTCAGTCAGAGTGGTATGAATAGCTCCACCCGAGATCGTTTTGAGAAAAAAAAAAAAAAATATGTAACCGAAAACCGACTGTGAGAGAAAAAAAAAATACTCGAAAAAAAGTGCCCGAAAATCGATTTTGAGGGGGGAAAAAAAACGGTTTTCTACGGGAACGGGGGGGGGGGGGGGGGGGGGGGGGGGGGGGGGGGGTGTACTCATTATCGTGCATGGCCGTAGTCATATGACCATAGACCCTTGCATCCCTACAATGCCGTGACGGAGCGCGTCGGGTTTTCACCGACCAGGCAGGCATTGCTTGCACCAAGCGCGAAGCGCCGTGAGGTGTTGGGCGAGTCGCATGAAGAGTGAGCTTCATCCTACTGGGAACCGCTTTAGAGGCGAATTATCTTGCACATGGATGACAGCGTCAATGAATTGATTTAATTTCTGGTGTGGCCACTTCCAGAGACAGCAACGGGGTTATTATGTAACTGCCTCGTGGGTGCCTTTTTCTATACACACACTACGTGATACGATCATCCCCCTTGTGCGGAGTGCAGGTTCTCCCCGCACAAAAATGATCTAACTTGACCGCCAGCCGTGGTAACCGCCAAAAAAAAAAAAAAAAAAAAAAAAAAACGATACCCTGGCTGTCTAGCTCACGCAGAGAGAGGCGTGTTTTACAGCGTCGTCGCCAACCAACGCCAACTCAACCCATATTTATACCAGGTATACAACACAGGGGGGGGGGGGGGGGGGGGGGGGGGGGGGAGAGTAAAACGCCGAGCGATATGCGTCTGTCTGCCCATGGAAAGATTTCGACGACATGCGTCCAACGCGCCACCATTTTCGTTGTCGTGTGCCCGCCCTCCATGGTTTGGAGGAAATCGGCTCTGAAATTCGTCCCGGGGGGTGTGTTTATATTATCACCCTAGTGTGATAAGATACCTGGTATACGGTAAATTGGTCCCAGGGGGTGTGCTATCGCATCACCCGTGTTATTACGGTAAATTCGTCCCAGGGGGTGTGCTATCTTACCTTATCACCCGTGTTTTACAGTAAGTCCGTCCCAGGGGGGTGCGTTATCTCATCACCCATGTTACGGTAAATCGGTCCCAGGAGGTGTGCTATTTTATCACCCGCGTTGTACGGCAACTTCGTCCCAGGGGGTGTGCTGTCTTACCCTGTCACCCGTATTGTACGGTAAATTGGTGCCAGGGGGTGCGCTATCCTACCTCCTCATCACCCGTGTTTTACAGTAAATTCGTCCACAGGGGTGAGTTACATTATCACCCGTGTTACGGAAAAATGGTCCCAGGAGGTGTGTTAACTTATCATCCGTGTTTTTTTACGGTAAATTCGTCCCAGGGGGTGTGCTGTCTTAACTTATCACCCTTGTTTACGGTAAATGGGTCCCAGGGGGTGTGGTATCTTATCACCCGTGTTATACGGTGAATTGGTCCCAGGGGGTGTGCTATCTTACCTCATCACCCGGGTTTTACGGTAAATTCGTCCCGGGGGGGTGTGGTACATCATCACCCATGTTTTACGGTACATTTGTCCCG
The DNA here is from genome assembly GCA_031763025.1 of Macrocystis pyrifera. Classification (NCBI taxonomy): domain Eukaryota; class Phaeophyceae; order Laminariales; family Laminariaceae; genus Macrocystis; species Macrocystis pyrifera. The sequence continues at coordinate 3,596,790 of JASSKH010000031.1, forward strand.
GAAGGTGTGCTTTTTATCACCAGGGCTTTTCGCGGGTCAGGTCAAACCTCACGGGTCGGGTCGGGTCGGGTCAGCTGCCCCGATCCGACCCGTGAAAATTTTGATGTGTGATGACTTGACCCGACCCGACCCGCGAGATTTTGATCGCCTCTTGACCCGACTCGACCCGAGTCGCGAGATTTAAAAAATTGCTGACCCGACCCGACCCGACTCGTGAGATTCGAAAATCTCCTAGCCCGACCCGACCCGCGAGATTTCAAAAACCTCCTGACCCGACCCGACCCGCCACTTTCGGATTGACCCGTGAGACACGGGTTTCATGCGGGTCGGATCACCTTGACCCGCGAGAGGATTTAAGTTGTCCTGCAGGTTCGACCTGCGGTTCCGGCCCGTCGGGTCGACACTTCAAAAACAAGTTAATATTCATTTTTGTCTCCAGCAGCGATATGTGGCCTGGCTGTAGTGAGTATGGATGGATGCGGGCATGCGTATACCTGGTATATATTTGGCGGTGTTGTAATTTTTGAATAAAATACCAAAGGAGTACTATTGAATATTTGTACGAGAGAAGCCTTTGGGTAAGAGAGCGGGAAGTGTTTCAAGTGCCGGATCCGCGAGCCGGATGCGCGGGTCCGGCCCGCGGGTCAGCAGAAAACAACTCGCGGGTCACGCTGGCCCGACCCGCGAGTGACCCGTTTCTCACGGGTCATGACCTGACCCGACCCGTGAGATTTTCATCACTTCTTGACCCGACCCGACCCGACCCGTGAGATTTGAAAAGTTCTTGACCCGACCCGACTCGACCCGCAAGATTTGAAAAACTCTTGACCCGACTTGACCCGACCCGCGAGATTTGAAAACCGCTTGACTCGACCCGACCCGACCCGACCCGACCCGACCCGTGACATTTTGAACAGCCCGTGACCCGCGAAAAGCCCTGCTTATCACCCAGATTTTACGGAGAATTGGTCCCAGGAGGGGTGTTTTTTTTATCACCCGTGTTTTACGGTAAATTCGTCCCAGGGGGTGTAGTATCACGTCACCCGTGTCATACGGTAAATTAGTTCCAGGGGGTGTGGTATCTTACCACCCGTGATTTACGGTACCATGTGTCTATGCATTTGCCTCACCGGCGTCGGAGACACTTGAGACGCGAAGTCGTCGGTGGTCAGGTCGGTCTGGATGCCATTCTCCGAAGTTTCCATCCCATCGGAGAGTTGAGCGGAGTCATCGAACGTCGTTTCCAAGTCGTCGTTCTCCGGCACGCTGATCACGGTGAAATCGTCGTCCTGAAAGTCATCGCTCAGTACGTCAGAGGTCGAGGTCGTGACGATGGGACCTGTAAGATGGGGGAAGAAGGGGCGAGCGGACAGGGGCTTCCGTGAGATAAGGGGGAGGGGTTACTCACACATTGTCATGCATGGCCGTGGTCGAACGGCCATAGATGAAACCTTCGCATCCATGCAATGCCGGGACGGAGCACGTCGGGTTTTCACCGACCAGGTAGGCCTTGCAGGCACTATGGAGAAGGGAGGGGGGGGGGGGGGGGGGGGGGGGGGGGGGCGTGCTGACTTGTTGCCTGCCTTAGTCATTTGGCCATTTGGCCATTGACCACGCATCCCTTTCGAGACGGAGCACTGTTCCTACTCCTAAAAGAGAAAACTCCAACATCTTGGGCGCTCATTATGATGTTTCCATATATACAGTAGCATAGGAACATTTTGCTACGTAGTCTCATTCCCTTCCTGCTTCGCCGCCTGTGGCCACCGTCTATCTCCTAGGATAGCGACCGTTTTCTCGCTGTTGTTCAGAGTATCAAACCCCTCCATGTCACATTCGTCTATTTCCCTCATATCTCCCAACACATCCCGTTCCTCCTTGTACATTTCACATTCTCCTATGTGAGTTCTACTCTCTATTGCTTTGCCACACGGGCACATCTGTGCATCCACTTCCTCTCGGCTACTGGTATATCTATTTCTTCTTTCTGGCAAGCTCAGGTCCCCTACACGAAATGGCAGTTTCAGCGTTTTCGCGGAGTGTATTGGGCCGTGCAAATAGGTTTTCATTCCTATCCTTTCGCTTTGACCCCCCCACATATCTCTTTTGAGTATTTCTCCGATCTCACCTCATGTTTTAGTGGTAAGTCCTTCCCTTCGTTCTATTAATAGCTACCGTACTTCTGTCTTGTACTTCCCAAGCTTCTCTACGACGACATCGTCTCTTTCCGGTCTCCTCTTGTATCCTTCCATGCTCTCTCGGCTACGCTATCCAGCTCGCCCTTTTCGTTACTTTCTACCATGCAGCTCCATCATCTCTGCCTGGTAACAACCTCCTTTTTTGGCCATTCCTCACTTTTCACGTAGTCGTTTCAACTTTCTCGCGTGTCTTATTTGTCTCAAGTGGGTACATTCCCGGTTCTGTCTTCAACACTGCATTACTCGTCGTACTTGAGCATTCTAGTATCTTTTTAGCTGCTGTCAGCTGCTGTACTGTCTCCAGCTGTGCTACGAACTTCGCGTTCCCTTTTCCCATACTTAACACCCCCACATCCCTACAATGCCGGGACGGAGCACATCGGGTGTTCGTCGATCAGGCAGGCACTGCATGGCACCAAGCGCAAAGCGCCGAGAGACGTGTTCGGCGAGTCGCACGGAGGGTGAGCTATTGCATCCTACTGAGAAGAGCCGCTTCTTCAGACTCATTCTTACCGGAAAAAAGCTTTTTTCCCCATAATTTCCATTTTTTTTCGCGCATTTTAGTTTTTTTTGTTTTTTCATCTTCCAGATTTTCCTGATCTTTTATAACTTTCCTGGGTTTTTTTTTTGGCTTCTGAAGAATTTCACGAATTGTGACAGAACGCCTTCGTATCTAGCTACAGTAGATACAAGATATTTTCCAACTATTTCCAAAAACTTGGGAAATTCAGGGGAAAAAATCTCTCCGATAAGAATGACCCTTTTTTGAGGCGGAATTTCTTGGCTCGCCAGGCAGGTATCCCAGCGATGAAATACTTTAAATTGTTTTCCAAGGGTGGGGGGCGGGGTGTACTCGTTCGTTTCTTGCGTCAGTCACTTCATCATCGACCACGGATCCCTTTCGAGACGGAAGGTACGGTAAATAACGTTGGGTTCTCCACTGTGGCGTGGGTGGGATGATCGTGTTTTACGACGCTCGATTTTTGCCGGAACGGGAAGGTTAAGGTCAAAATACCGAAAAAACAAAAGAATGTGTGTTTTTTTTCAGACATATCTGTGGTCTGATGAGCCTTCGGGAAAAACAGAATGTTCTGCTTTTACGTTTGTAACAAGCACCCTTCTTACCGCCGTCAAGGGAAAACGGGAGCTGAAAATCGATCGCACCAACCACTGTTCCAACTTAACGATATTTCCTACGGCAATAAGGGGGGTATGGAGGAGACGGAGGGAGGGGCACCCAGGCGCGCGCGCGCGGGGGGCGGGGGGGGGGGTACTCACTAGGTTGTACGGGTAGCAAAAAGTAAGGAGGACAGGTTAACAAAGTGGGTTGATGTAATATCTCGCTGTACTTTCATACACCAACGAAGCAGCTAGTGACCCCTTTATGTGTGGATGGTGTCATCGGAACAAGCGCTAAAAAAAGTGTCAGAAGGCAGATATGATACTAATAAATAACAACTAATTAATAATAATAATAATAATAATAACGACAATAATAATAACGATAATAATAATAACGATAATAATAATAACGATAATAATAATAACGATAATAATAATAACGATAATAATAATAACGATAATAATAATAATAACGATAATAATAATAACGATAATAATAATAACGATAATAATAATAACGATAATAATAATAACGATAATAATAATAATAACGATAATAATAATAACGATAATAATAATAACGATAATAATAATAACGATAATAATAATAACGATAATAATAATAACGATAATAATAATAACGATAATAATAATAACGATAATAATAATAACGATAATAATAATAACGATAATAATAATAACGATAATAATAATAACGATAATAATAATATTATTAACAAAACAACACACATCAGAACGAAGCAATTCCAAACAACCTCGCACGCGGAGATCGTCGTCTTCTGCTGGACAACATACATCACCAATGCAAGTAGTGAAACCCTCGACAAATACACTTCAAAACACTCATCTCACTCTTCAAAACAGGAAATTGCAGGCCGGCTGCAACAACAACAACAACAACAACAACAACAACAACAACAACAACAACAACACACACAAGGGTACGATCAAATGTTTACTTCTCTCCAACGTATCTCATTGAAAACGCTCCCCTGCTCCTGCGAGTTGAGCTGTAACCAAAGAGCTAAATCGTGGCGGTTTCAGAAAAGAAAAATAGCAGAAAATTCAACGAGACATTGCACTAATAACACCATAACCCTTCCCCGCTCACAGCAAGCACACGCCGACCACAGCAGAGGAGGAGAATGCGATATTTGGCCCACAGGTGATGCAAGAAGAGACTGCCGCTATGAGCGTTCAGCTTGGCCAGGAGTTGCCCTCGATAATCAGCGAGCAGCGATTTTTATCGACGGAAGACATCGAGGGTGCCAAAAGGTCGAACAATGTATTTTCGGAAGGCTCTCGAAAAAACACCTTGTTCGGTATCGGCCAACTTCATCATGCTCTGGAAAACAGCAACAACGATCGCTGGGAAAACGACCCCAGCCCACGGGCGAACGAACACAATGCTCTTTAGGGTACTCTCGTGAGTACTGAAGCACTTCGGTACCACTGCTGAAGGGGATATGTGATTCAAGTCGGACTGGAATTTGCACGACACCATGGTCGGAGCACAGGGCAAAACTTGACAGTAAATGAAACATGAAAACATCAAGGATATATTCTCGGGGTGGAAGCCGTTGTCTGGCATGGTGAGACCAGGGTACACACGGACGGACGGACGGACGGACGGACGGTCAGACGATAGAGAGGGGAATGTCCTCTCTAAAAAGCATGCCTCATTACGATTGAAACAGTTGCATTCGTTTTTTTTTTGGGTGGGTGGGGGGGTCGTTCTTTCCTGCTGGCTATATGAGGGATCGGAATTTTGAGGTGGGGCATTGTCGTGGGGCAAACAGAAAAACAACCAAAATAACAATTATTATTAGGCTTGCCATCCGACAATGTGCAGAATGAGCTTCACCGTTGATCAATCAAAACATTCCTGAAAGAAAGAAACACCCGGATACAAAGGAAACCTATGCACAAGGCCTACATCTGTGTGTGTGTTCTTCACACCTATCTTCTAATGTCTACTTCCTTTTATGCTTTATGTACGATACTCTTATGTGCTACCGCTGCTGTATCGCATATCCAGGTTTCTCCACCACCAAACTCAGTGATGTTTCCTCCAAAGTGCCGATATGCGCTATTACGGGGGTACATAGTTAATAGGACCTACGGTATACATAAAAAAAACTATATATTTACCTATTTTTACCAACAAAATTTGGTCCCGTTAACTATGGACCCCCGTAATAGCCAGCCAGCATGAGGGGCAATTCTCTCTACAGTGCCGGTGCAATAGTGCCGGTGTGCGCCAGCCAACAATACCGGCACTATTGCGGCAACCGAACCGGCACTAATCCCTCCGCACACTGCCACACCGGCTAATCCCATCTGTGTGCCAAGCGATTTATTTCGCATGCGTCGTGCGTACGAGCGGGCAGCCGACACAACTCAACCGGCACGGTAGAGGGACCACGAGTGCAATACAACCGTAACGCCTGCCACGGATGTGTAATAGAGTAGTCGAGGCTGGAATGGGCAGACACCATTGAAGAGAGCAAGGTACGAGCGATGCACCGGGGTTGGACTCAAGAAAAAACAACAACAACAACAACAACAAAGACGACGGGCGAGGCTCTCAAGATAAAGAAACCCGGGAAAAATGAAAGGAAAAATAAGAAAACCGGAAGGCTGTAAGAAACACAAAACGGCGAAAACAGCGAAATTATCAGAATCGCGGGAAAGGCTGAAATATGTGTATAAGAAACACGGAACAACTCAACAACAAAGAGCACGGAGTGACAAAAAATGATGACCAAGCACGGAAGAACCAAGGCTCAAGAAACACGGGGAAATGAGAGGAACCACCACAGCCCGAGACGCACACACACCAAAATTACACATGACACTACGCGGTCTAACATGGCGCACGAGGATACCAACCGCGGGCTGCATGTGCGTGACCATTGCATACTGCCGCCGCTGCTTGCGGCCGCGCGTGCCGACTATATCTTCGCAGCCCACACCTGTCTCGCGAAGAAGCGGTGTGGCGCTGAGTGATGGGAGGGCAAAATACATTATTTTGGTCAAAACAACAGGGTGTGTACCTATTTCAAGATCATTCGGTACGAGGCTACAGCAGAGATACTGCCAGGTAAATCGTCTTGTCACAAGAAAACAACTACTTCGAGCTCGTGGTATGTGGGAATGTTTCTTCAGTAGCTGAAGAGGAGAAAGGCCTGTAGAAGGCAGAATATCACGTTTCTGTGCTCTTTTGTCACGGGCTGGTACGCGCACCACTGACCACCGAAATGCGTTTATGGCCGTCCGACAACGCTTAGCACGAGCTTCAACGTTGACCACTCATGAAACCCCGAGGAGAAAAAAACACTTCCCGATACAAAAAGAAAGTAAGGAACCAAGGGGAACCGGTACCAAAAGGAAACATATATGCTCGGAAAAAAAAAATACTCCTATTAATACCTGGTACGAAATACTACAGCAGTTGTACAAACATGGGATTCGAAACTTTCCATAAATCGAAATATGGAAGCGTTTTTGGCCCTCCAACCCATCCCTTCTAGCATGGCATGCATCCCCGTACACTCTGCATACTTGCATGGCATGCCGATACCGAGCGAAACGTTTCGACTCGCGTTATAGTTTTTGCGTACGTACCAGATACAGCAGTGCGGACAAGAAATAAAAAAACATGAAATCGAACAATCGAACATGTTTTCCCTCTCTCTCTTTTTTCTCTCGATATCGTATCTATCGCCCGATATTCTTCGATTATTATAGCCATCTACATACAGCAGTAGTAATATCATCCTTCATCACCGCGGAGTAACATTTTTTATAGTAATCAGAAACGAACATGGTTGGGTACAAACATGGTTGAGCAAACATAGCATCCTAAGTGGGGTATGAAGTGTGAACACCTCGAGGTAACCTTGGTATGTGCGACTATGGCGTCCCGCAGCAGTAGTTAGTGCACACCACTCCCAACAGCACAAAAACACAAAAAAAAAACACCCGCCCACTCACACGTTTTCTTTCGTCGGGCTCGCCACCTCGCAACGGGTGTACCATGTATCACCCTAGGGTGATAGGATAATACCCCCCCCCCCCCCACCTCTCGGAGGCCATTTCGAAGCTATTAATATTACGGGGGTCCATAGTTAACGGGACCAAATTTTGTTAGTAAAAATAGGCAAATATATAGGTTTTTATGTACACCACAGGTCCTGTTAACTATGGACCCCCGTCATAGTATTCTTTAAACAACGGTGAGGGCGCAAATGCGGTAGCGACGCGTCTGTCTGTGGAAAGATCTCGACATCTTTTACTTACATGTTTCCAGATTCGCCGTTTTTGATGTGTGCGCCTCGAAATATTATTAAGGGGGGCCATAGTAAATAGGACCTACGGTAAACACAAAAACCTACATATTTCGCTTTTTTTACTCACAATATTTGGTCCTATTTACTATGGTCCCTCGTAATGGGATCGTTTGTTTATTATTATTATTATTATTATTATTATACACACAAACGGTGCTTGAATCGCGGGACAGAGTGCTATGTCATGCGCGAGAGCGAGTAACGACGAGGTTCTAACGTACAGCAAAGCAGCAGAGCGCACTCCGTTGTGCCAGCAACTAAATACGAAGGGAAAATCACAAGCAAGAGACCTGAGAGGCATCTATCTATCCATCCGTGTGAGATTCCCACTTGTTTCTTCTTTTCTGTTCTTTTTTTTGGGGTTCTCGACACTTGCCGCTCGCCATTTCAACCTTCGCACGAGACTTTTTTTCATATAAAGGGCAGCGTCGCACTCGCCGTTATCTCGGTACCTACTCGTGCACTCGTTCCTGGCAACGTATATCGGGGAAAGAATATGCAGTCCACCTCTACGAATTCACGAGAAGCACCGCTTGTCAGTGTTTCGGTCGCCATACTTGAACGAGCAGACACACGAAACAAGAAAGAAAAAGTCCACCTCTGTCAACGAGGAAGTACCATAAAGATCGCTGACTTCGCACACGGAGGTGAGATCCTATTTTTTTCGGCGCTCGTTTCAAATCAACAACGGCAAGAAGGGCGCTAAAAAAAAAACGAACATCATGTTTCTCGGGCAAGAAAAAACAAACAAACAAACAAACAAACAAACAAACAAACAAACAAACAAACAAACAAACAAACAAACAAACAAACAAACAAACAAACAAACAAACAAACAAACAAACAAACAAAGCTCTCGACCAGCTAAAATTTACCGAAAAAAAAAAAAAACACTCTTTTTCTTCGGTGTTGGTGTCGGCAAACCTTCCCTTTGCCCGTTAACCCTCTTAGGGCTGCAGTCCCGTTTTGAGGAGAACCCAGTCAAATTCCAAGTAGTTTGTCCCCAAAACGGGACTGCGGTACCAAAAGGGTTAAGAAAAGAAAAAAAAAACCGAGCGCTCAAAAAACGATCGCACCCTTGTGCCCACCCTCAACGCAATTTTACGATACCTAATAGGCACAGACAGCACTCTTGGGGGGGGGGGTGCGGTTTTCAGCGGCGACGGGGAGAACGTAGGTCGGAAAACAACTACGTTAGCATTCGTAACATGTGGCGGCGAAGCCAGAGGTAGACTGGCCGCCCCGGCGTGCGGTATGTGTGCGCTGGTATTGCGGGGGGCCATAGTAAATAGGACCTACGGTACACTCAAAAACCTACACATTTACCTATTTTCACTGACAATATTTGGGTCATATTTACGGGGGTCCATAGTAAGTAGGACCAAGTATTGTTAGTAAAAATAGGTAAATATATAGGTTTTTATGTACACCATAGGTCCTATTAACTATGGACCCCCGTAATAGTCGCAATCTCGAACCCACCACACGCACATGCGCACTGCTTGGTCCTGGATGCAAAGTGGCCGTGACATCGGGCGTAGGTGCGTATCAGGCACAGGGGCTTGTCTCGGTCTTCCGGGCGCGATACCGAGTGAAACAACATGCTAGCGCCGATTTTTCCCTCTTCCTATTGTTGGTTGTCGTGTTGGCGGAGGTGTTATTTCGGGGGGGGGCATATTAAATAGGACCTACGGTACACACAAAAACCTTTATATTTCGCTATTTTTACTCACAATATTTGGTCCTGTTTACTATGGTCCCCCGAAATAGTTATTGTCATCGGCGGTGGTGTCGTAGCGGTGGTGGTGGTGGTGGTGGTAGTGGTTGTGGTGCAGTGGAGGTGATGTGGTGGTATTGCGGGGGTCCATAGTTAATAGGGCCTACGGTACACACAAAATATATATACTTACCAGTTTTTACTTAACAATATTTGGTCCTATTTACTATGGTCCCCCGTACATAGCGCTATTGCCATCGTTGGTGATGACACCGATGCGGTTTTGAACGCTTGGTTGACCTCCCCTGCACTAAAAGCAGTACAATTTTGTCCTCTCCTCCTGATACGGGATGTAGCCCTCCCCTGCACTAAAAGCAGTACAATTTTGTCCTCTTCCTCACACGGGATGTATACCCTCCTGCATGAGGCCATACGAAACCCCCCCTTCAATATTACGGGGGACCTTCGTAAAAAAAACCAAGCATTGCTAGTATTAATAGGGAAATATACAGGTTTTTGTGTATACCGTAGGTGATATTTACTACCACGGGGGTCCATAGTTAACAGGACCTATGGTATAGATAAAAACCTACCAGGTATATATTTGCATATTTCTACTAACAGTATTTAGTCCTATTTACTACGTATGGCCCCCCGTAATTTGGCCCTCCGTAATAGTACAGTGAAGTCAAATTTTGTCCTCTTCCTGCAAGGGATGCGCATCTTCCTGCATGAGGCCATCCACAACCCTTATTAATAGTACGCGCGATCGAAGCATGACACCACACAGCTTGAAATGTGATTGAGTTTTCGTGAGATCCTCGATCCCACAGCTGTCGTTTTTAATACCCATAAATTCGGTTTGACCTGTTGACTGACTGCCCCCTACACTAGAGCCAGTATAATAAGACCAGAAGAGGCCTTTTGACGGGCCCAAAACGAGCGGTCTCCTATGATATTATGGCATGTATGGCGAAGCAGCCCTGTCGTCTGGCGTAACTGAGGAAGACATGGTCGTTGTATCCGTAGGCGGACCGTGTGCATCTCACCCGAGAAGGACGTTACATGCCCGCTGGGGTTCAACCCACCGCTGGGGGACACAACGGGTCTCAAACCCTAGAGTGCTACACAAAAAAACTCTTGCTCTCTTGGGAATTCTAACCTATCTCAGAGGACAAAAACTTGCCGCATGGAAGCCAAGCGTTTTTTTGTTTCTCTTCGAAAATCTAACCCATCTTTTACTGGTGAAATAGTCCTGCCGCGTGGAGCTCGTAAGCGTTCGCTTGCTCTTCGAAAATATACCCCATCTCACAGGGGAAATAGTATTGCCGTGTGAGAGTGAAAACCAAGTGTTTTGCTTCTGTCTCCAAAAAAAAAATCGGCCTATCCTGGCGGAACCAAAATCCTGCCGCGTGAAGCTTAAAGTGTTTTGCTTGCTCAACGAACATTTCAACAGGGTAAATAATCTCGCCGTGTGAAACCAACTGTTTTGTTTCTCTTCGACAATCTAACCTATATCCGAGGGAAGAAATCTTGCCGCGCCAGAGCAAGTGCTTGCTCTATTCAGACGTATAGATACCGCCGGCACTTATCTCTCGTAGGGAATCTTGTTTGCCGCGTACAGCCACGTGCTTGCTCTCTTGGGACGCCTTTCCTATACCAGGGCGAAACATGTTGCCAGGTGAAGCCCAGCCCAGTGCTTTTGCCTTCTTCGGACATTTACGCATGCTTCCTTCCCTCATGGGACAAATCATACCTTGTCGCGTGAAAGGCAGGGCCGTAAACTTTGGCGCGTGAGGCCAAAAGCCCTTGTTTTGTTTTGCTCTCTCCCGGCATCTACTTTTCAAGCACGCCACAGCACTTTCGTTTCAATAATTTGGTAGCTAAAATCAAACGTTGTGGGGAATGGGAATTTGGAAACTATACTGGTAGCTAAAATGAAATGTTGTCGGGAAGGGGAATGTGGCAACGACAGGCAGAGAAGTGTATGAGGGATACTACTGATTTAAGGAAGGATATTTGGTTTATATAGGAACGGCATCCACGCTATTTTGTCAGAAGGCAAGCATAATAATAATAATAATAATAATAATAATAATAATAATAATAATAACTTGGGAGCTGCGAATTTCATCCTCTATTGCTTCGACAAAGACACAAGAACGTGGCCATTTTTATACTGAAATAATAGTGGGACACACCCGGCCTTTTGCTTGAGAATTCGAGCCTGGCCGAAAACAGGAGATTCTTACTGTCCAGTAAGCGGTGTCGCATACGTGCTGGTACAACAACCTATCTTAAGGGCAAAATCCAAGCGATCTCCGCGTGGAGCTGAATGTTCGCTTTCGCCCTGTCTTGAGGGCAAATTTCTTGCCGCGTGGGGCCCCACGTGTTCGATTGCTCTCTTTGGAAATCTGACCTGTCTCACACAGGGCGAATCTTGCCGCGTCCAAAAGTGTTTTTTTTTTGTTCGCGTTTGGTCCTTCTTTCGAGCACATGCTATTTCTAATAAAGTAAAACGGAAAACGCCTCATTGGGTTTTGTGATACCAAGAATTTCGCGGAATATCTCCAATCGCGCGTGGTTCGCTACAGTCGTGTTTTTAAGGTAAGGGCAGGGGCGTTCGTGACAAAGAGAAAACGAAACACCACACCCCCCGAGGTTGAAAAGAGTGCTATTAATATTTTTTCTTTCCTTTTTTCGGAGAACGTTTTATGTTTTTGAGTGATCCACGTTCAAGCTCATTGCTCGCTTGCACATTGTCCGATGGCAAACGCAACAATAAGACCACATCGACAATAATAACAACAAAAATAGTATAAATAACAATACCACGTCACACTGGTGTGAACTACAGCAGTACTTTATTTGTACCGTCTCCGAAAAAAAAAAAAAAAAATGATCAATGAACACTACAGCAGTACGTAGCAGCTCAAGTAGTGGCACAAGTCAACAAGTTAATTCACACTGCCTGGTGTACCTGTACAGCTCAAGCCAAGTAGCAACACAAAATTTCACCCAATCCCTAGCCCGCCAGATGGAGAGATTTGTACTGCGTCCATCTTTGGCGAAAAAAAAAAAAAAAAAAAAAAAACCCGTCCCAAACCCAAAAAAACCAACTCATATGCGTGCCAACAATAAACGGATAAAAAAAACAAAACAAAGAATATTTTGCTCTTGTGCCACCTGTGAGCAAAGACGTCAGGAGACGGCACGTTTCACCCCTTGACAGACACCAACTGCTGTGCCTTGGCATGCAATGACTGACACCAGCACACTTGTGTTATAGCGTGGAAAAATCGACCCTATAACTACACCCTTGACAGCGCACGTTTTTTTGCCTTGCTTGACACGTCTCCTGACATCTACGCTCGTGAGTACGACGGGGGGCCATAGTAAATAGGACCTACGGCACACACGAAAATCTATATACTCTCCTGTTTTTACTAACAGCATTTGGTCCTATTTACTATGGTCCCCCGTAAATACAGCATGACGGAAAACCAAAAAAGCTATGTTTTCCCCCGTGGATCGGTCGGAACTCAGAACGCGCTCGAGCCACTTTTGAACCCTTCAAGTACGGCAGTCCCGATTCGGGGACAAACCACTTGGAATTAGACCGGCTTGTCTCCACGTCGGGACAGCACCACTATTACGGGCGTCCATAGTAAATAGGGCCAAATATTGTTAGTAAAAATAGGGAAATATATAGGTTTTCGTGTGTACCCTAGGTCCTATTTACTACGGTCCCCCGTAATAGAGGGTTTAGCTAGAAGATGACTTCTTGCTGAGCAAGTGCCCCTCTCGGGTCGGCCGAGATGGATCAGGAGGAGGTTATGGCTGTTTTCCCCCGCACTCGAACCCATGTTCCACAGGAGGCTGCTTGCCTTGCCGTGGGTTATATATATATTATATATACATATATATTGTGCTGCCTACGTACCTCATCCCTTTTTTAGGGCTGCAGTCCCCTGGTGGGGACGAAACCAGTCAAAATTCAAGTGATCTGTCCCCACGGAGGGACTGCGGTTTTAAAAAGGAGGTGGGTACCCGTATAACACGCAAGATGATGACACACCCCCTCTCGGACGATTTTCAAAGCTGGGTGGGTTTCTCGACACGACAGGGGCGTACTGAATATAGGCTGAGGGATGCGTCTGAAGATGCATCCTTCTCGACGAAATCTTTCCTGCAAGTCCACCGTTTTCGATTTGTGTCGGCAAAACGATGTTTTGGAGGAAACCGGGTCTGAAAATCGTCCCACGGCTGGGTGTGTTATGTTATCACCCAGTGTGATATACGGTATAGGCATACGTGTGTGTATAGGCCCACGAAGACGATTTACCACTCGGTATCGAAATGTAGGGACCACTTGTATTGAATATTAACGTACAAACCGTACATATACATCGGTACACAGCAGTAGTGGAACATTGCCTATTACCGCTTACACATACGTGAAAATAAAAAGAGAGGCTTCACTCTTTCGGGGGAGTTTGTAAAACAGATTTGGATTCATAAAACAAATAATAAATAGTTCCAGGTACTCAGCAGTGACCTCTGCACGAAAACACGAAAAAACATACTCATTTACCAGAGTGCTGGATGTCGACGGGTAGAAGGAGAACGGTTTCACGTGGAGAACACAGAAGACACACACACCACTCTGAGTGGTGCCCCCACTATTACGTGGGTCCATAGTTAACAGGACCTATGGTTTACATAAAAAACTATGTATTTACCTATTTTTACCAACAAAATTTGGTCCCGTTAACTACGGACCCCCGTAATAACATACGCAGAAACAGAAACACACCGGGTACCATACTTGGTACCCTGGTGCCTGGTAACTGGTATGCCTCGCTTTTTTCGGGACGCCACGTCGTACGTAGACATACTTGGATTCTTAAATTATGTTTGTTATTGCGGGGGGCCATAGTTAACAGGACCTACGGTGCAGACAAACACACCCACGTATTTCCATAATTTTACCAACAACATTTGGTCCTATTTACTATGCCCCCCCGAAATAATGTTATTCAGGGGGTCGCCTCTCTGAACCGGAAATATGGTACCAATTTGTCTCTGAATATTACTAATAGGTACCTTTCGATTGATTATTATTACGGGGGTCTATAGTTAACAGGACCTATGGCATACAAAAAAACCTATATATTTAGGTATTTTTACTAACAATATTTGGTCCTGTTAACTATGGACCCCCGTATTAGTATGAAAAATGTCCTCATGTCTAGAGGACAGAGTGGTAGTGTGTGTTGTCATCACATGAAACCGCCCCTTCTACCCGGTGTCCGCCCTGATTGATTCCTTATCCTAGCGAGGTACCCGAGAATTCCGCTGTCACAGACTGACTGCAGTTGTGCGACAGAGCAGAAGCAAAAAAAAAAAAAATAAAAAAAAAAATCGCAAATGGTTGGGAAAAGCAAGTGAAATGCCAACGTACCGGTCACGGAAACACAACAACACAGCAGCTGCAGCAACATACGCCAGACCAGAAAATAAGAACAACCGCCATGTTTACCATTATGGTATCACACGGGTGGTACGAGAACACCCCGCCTGCGGCGAAGTTCCTAGCCGACTTACCTCAAGACAACGGGGGGCGGGCACACGAAACCAAGATGATGTGGTGGCTGGTTTTAGGAAATATAAAATATCTCGATGATGTATTTCCCAGAAATACTCGAAATTTCCAAAGAAATACTCGATCATCGTCCGGCGTTTGCACCTTCCTTTTCCCCGCTGTCACAGCACAGCAGCTTGCGTTTCTAGCGGGGTGGGGGGGGGGGGGGGGCGTGTTTATATATGCGTGCTATTAGTTACACGCTAATCCATTCGTTCCAGGTTTTCTCAAAAGGGATGGGAGTCACAGATAGTACGGCTTCAAGCTTTGAAGGCTTTGCTCTCCTGTTATATAGGCGTTCCTTGTAGGGCGGCGTGCCTATGCTGATCGTACCACCTTCATACCGATTCAGGTAGATTGTGTACGTGTAACAATAGAAAAACAGAGCGGTGCTGCTGCCAAGGCTCCCCCCCCCCCCACCAGCCCACGTGCAGATGCAGTACGGCTATCGTCCCTCTACAGTCAGTGCCGGTGGTGCGGTATACCTGGTACCGGTCAACAATAGTCAACAATACCGGCACTATTGCGGCAACCGAACCGGCACTAATTACTCCGCACACTGCCACCACTGGATAATCCCATACCAGACTCTTATGGGCCAAGCGATTCCACAGGCACTATCGATATAGCGGGCAGCCGGCACTACTCAGTGAGAATGAACCCTTCTCGGACCCATGTAGAGTAGTAGTGCCGCTTGCTGCCATAGTGCCGCTTGCTGCTATAGTGCCGGTATGGTATGCGCCAGCCAACAACACCGGCACTATATAGCGGCAGCAACCGGCACTACTTGAGCGGCACTATATATCACACTGGTGAACCCCATCTGTGCCCCAAGCTATTCCACAGGCGCTATCTGTACGTATAGCGGGCAGCAGACACCACCCCACCGGCCCTATAGAGCGGACCAACCACAACCGCCGTACGTGTCGGCAGGTAATCCAGGCAACATATACAGGCAGCAAGCACACAGCAATAAGTTGTAGACCCAAAGGTACGCCAAAGTAGGCTCTTTTCGCATTTATAGTGTTCAAATATTTGGCGTGTGTTTATTTACTTCGTTCAATACTCACGTCCATCCCACAACAAACTATCAGCTGGGAATGTGCGTACGCACATGTCATTTCGCCAAATGCCGCACGCACAGAAGAGGCGTCAAACTTTCAAAGCTCGTCACGTGATGTTCGTTATCCCGGTATCACATCATCACAACAAGCACGGGAAGAAGCAGTCGGTGTCGCTTTCGCTGCTGCATCAACAAGTTGTTGTGTTGTTGTCGAACTCTGCCGGTTTACTCTTTCATTTCGCCGAGGATGTGTGCGCTATCGTACACATACCACTCTGACCGCGAATAAACACAACCTCCGTTTCATGTTCATACTATTACGGGAGTCCATAGTTAATAGGACCTGTGGTGTACATAAACGCCTATACATTTACCTATTTTTACCAACAATATTTGGTCCTATTTACTTAGGTCTTTATGTCTACCATAGGTCCTGTTAACTATGGACCCCCGTATAATAGACTCCAGGGTACAGAGTATGTGCTCGCCTACAAGAAACGCCTACGTACGAGTACGTAATCTGAGCAAGTCTTACATTCATATTTGTGACAGCATCCTTGTTCGATGTTCGACCTTGAATTGAGCGCAGACTATTTCTATACCGCTCCGGGGGCAGAAATGTTACGGCCGTACACATAGACAGCAATAGGAAGACCGAGCGGTCCTTGACCCGTTTAGAAGCTCAGTCTCGTTGCGAGGACAAATCGCTCAAATCACATGCACTCGGTTCTCAAAACGGGGCCCAAACAAAGTGGTACTATTAAGAAGGTAGTTTAAAGCCCTCGCGGCTGAGCATATTTTTTGTATTTCCTTTCTGGGCAAACCGCAGCAGCAGTCTCGTTTAGGGGACGAAGCACTCTAATCCCAGGTGATTTGTCTCCAGAAAAAAGGACTACATTCCTGAAAGGGTTACGAGTACGACTCGCCGCACCTCGCCTAGACGCTTGTTACCACTGAGGATCACCTTTCTCGTGCTATAAGGTGTCTTGTCCCACAAGCCCTCAACCTATCCCTCACCCTAACCCGACGTGGGTTGGTCAAACCATTTGTCTCAGGTTGGTACTACTATTAATACTGTAGTAGCATAGTTTCCGACAGGTACAAAGGCTATACTATTTTTTTCATCGAGACGTGTTGTCTCCTCGACGTACTGCAAACTTTCTTACGTAGCGCCCGCCTGCCCTTTGTTCTCATTATTCAATATCGATATTAATGATGCGTATATTTACAGGAGTGTGTCCGTCTTCGTGGACCTACACTATGTAATACGGGGACTGCTGGCTGTCCTACCACGTACGCTGTAGACGAATATTGAATACAACATGCTTCCTTTAGCTCGCGATCGGTTCTTGCCGTGGGCACATTCCTGCCTGGTACGACACGAAATAAATGAGAATAAATACGCGCGCATTAGCGTAGAAACATCGAGAGGCACGTGCCGTTCGTTCGCGCTGACACACACAATTACGAGCTTCGTGCCATACTCGCTCGCTCGCAGAAACCGCTCGCCCGCGACTCCCTCCGCTCATGTCATTACCCCTCGTACCACTCTTTCTTGTCCCGTCAAATGAATACACGTATCGTTTGTATATCAAAACGTCACACAACAAATACTCCCCATGTCCAAGGGCTGAAGGGTGAGTACAGCTACATGCCGAAGTCGCGTCGTCAGCAGAATGAAGTTCAAGTTTTGCGCATGGATCTTTCGAAACTTTTCAAAAACTGGAAAGTTGCCTCTTCCAAGTTTCTGAGTAGACCATTTTGATTATACCGTACGTACGCACCAGGTATGATAGGAGAACTTACAATGAGCAAAAAAAAAAAAAATGATATTATTATCAAAGACTCAACATGAGGCCCCGATGCTCGATGCGCTCCCACCCGCATCGCCGTACCATGTACGGTAATAAATCTGCGCATTCTCTTGTGTGTTTTCCTTTCTTGATTTCTTGACTTCTTGCTTTCTTGCTTGAATCGTTTTTTTTTTTTTTTTTTTTCTCTCTCTTGCTGTTTTTTGTTTCTTTTTTTTTTTTTACTTCGTTTTTTCGATTTTTCGATATCGAGTTGTTTTTCATCCTGATCTATTTTTTCCTGGGTAGTACGCGGTCCTCTCGGTTTCTGTGGCGACCTGTACAGCGTACGGCATTTATATACCTGATACGCACGAGCGCGGACCTCACTTTTTATTTTAGTCTCGTGTAGATACGCTAGGGATATCATCATGAGTATTATTCTTTGCTTGTTTTTTATTTCTACCCAGCGAGGTATTCTTCCACTCCAGAGTTATTGGAACGTCTGTCCTGTGACAACAGAATGCGTTGCATTGCGGCGATGAGTTAATGCGAGAACAACAACAACATATCTGCTGCTGTTGCAGCTTTACTACCTGGTATCAGTCATCCTACCGCCGTATATCACACTACAGCACTAGGGTGATAAAGATAACACACCCCCTGGGACGAATTTCAGGCCCGGTTTCCTCCAAAACATGCCTCAAGGGGGGCACACACAACGAAAATGGTGGCTTTGGCAGGATTTCGTGGAGAAGGTTGCATCTTTAGACGCATCGCTCGTCGCACTCCGTCGTACGCCCTCCCCGTTGTCGAGAAAACCCAGCTTTGAGAACCGTCCGAGAGGGAGTGTCATCTTAAGTGTTACCACACTGACCGAACCCCCCCCCCCCCATTTGGCGTGTGGGATCGATACAAAACGGTGACTATATTTCCGGTCCGAGTGGTATACGGTAATACGGGGCTTCATTAATGCGGGGGACCTGAGTTACCAGGAGCCATCGTATTTTTTTTTTTTTTTTTTTTTTTTTTTTACTCCATCACTTTCACTTTCCAGCCTAATTCGTAAACGGTTTTACCCTCCACGATCTTCTGGACAAGCCGTGGTCACAGGTGTCGTCCCTTCTCCCCCCCCCCGGTACGTGCCTTTATTTTTTGTCGCGCATAGGGTTCAGCATTCCCACTGCTCGTCGATTTTCATCGAATGTAGCCAACTCACGCTTTCGCGCTTTCCGCTTATCAATTTTTCATGCAAGAAAAAGTCCCTACGTATGAGCATGCACTCGGTGGGACTTGAACCCACGAAATTGATCTTGACAGGCACGCGGACCACCTACCAAGCCACCGGGGACGTACACAAGTATATATATATATATATCTATTACGGTATTTTTCCGTTTAGGATTGCAGTCCCGTTTTTGGGACAAACCAGTCTAATTTCAAGTAGTTTTTTCCGCAAAAAACGTGACTGCAGTCAAGAAACGGTTAATAAACACACACCGTCCTGACAGCTATCACTATGCATGTTCCCCCGTAAACCCGGTTTTCGATGCTGTATGATACTCGTATTATGCGACATTGATTGGCAAGCGCGACCTTTTGTAAACGTTCCCAGAAAAAGATAATAACGAAGGGGAAAAGCAACGAACACCGCCGCCGCCGTTGGATTTTTCGTGAAGTGCTTCGTGTCTCGGTTCTCGATCTCAGGTCTCGGGGAGCCGGAGTCATCTTACTGACAATACGTCACTACACTCGTATACTGATGTAGTATTAACAGCGGTATCACAACATTGATACGAGTATTATTATTAATCATCATAGCATCTCGTACACACACGAGTCTTCGTGTAGGTATTATATAGGCTTCCCTTTTGTTTTCGATTTTCCTCGGTTTTCTTCTTCAAGAGGGAATACGCTGAAGCTTACGCTGCACATTGTTGTTCGATGGCAAACGCAGCAATAACAATATTTATACCGCTCGCTCCGTATTTCATCTTGCATGCGTTGTGCATACGTAGTAAGTCGAGGTTCCCCCATAAGACGGTCTGATTAATACCGGTATATCAATATAAGGCGTCAAAATCGCTCGGCGCGACTGGGGAATCGCACTCACAAACCTGGAATAAATAAGGCGGCTTCCCCTGAAAGGCGGCCGTATTGCTCTGGAACACCACCGCCTTACTCGGGGGGGGGGGGGGTTACTGATGTATATGCGCTGTGTGTTATGGTGGCTGGACTTCACGGCTATATAATATCATGGTATACTCATTAACATGCGGGGGGGGTATACTCGATAGGAGAGGTGTACTCGACATAATGCATGGCCGTAGTCGTATGGCCATAGACCCTCGCATCTCTACAATGCCGAGACGGAGCATATGGTGTTTTCACCGATCAGGCAGACATTGCTTGCACCAAGCGCGAAGCGCTGTGAGGTGTTGGGCGAGTCGCATGAAGGTGAGCTGCATCCTACTAATAACCGCTTCTGAGGCGGATTTTCTTGCCTATGGATGACAGCGTCAACATATTGATCTTATTTCTGGTGTGGCCAGTTCCAGAGACAGCAATGGGTTTAATGTAACTGCCTCGTGGGTGCCTTACCATACCCCTGGTACACACCTTACGTAATAGGATCATCCCCCTTGTGCGGAGGGAAGGTTCTCCCCGCACAAAAATGATCTAACTTGACCGCTCACCGTGGTGACCGCCAAAAAAAAGACGGTACCCTGGTTGTCTAGCTCATGTTGTGAGAGGCGTGTTTTACAGCGTCGTCGTCGCCAACCGACGCCAACCCAACCTATATATACCAGGTATATGACAGGCGGGGGTGGGGGGTATTGAGGATAGGCTACTGACTACTACCGTGCTGTGTAATAGCGTAGACCTCTATATTAGTATTTTCAATACGAGCCCGCAATGGATGGGACACAGAAGTCAAGCTGTTGCAAAGTATCAAATCAAATTCCCAATGAATCTGGGAATGAAGCACACCCTGGCTCGATACGTACTGCAAATGAAATGGAGGCCCTATTACAGAATAATGGCAGCACGAGTTCGTCTACTCAGCCCTACAAGTAGTACATAATACCCTGGTATTACGGGGGTCCACAGTAAACAGGATCACATATTGTTAGTAAAAATAGGTAAATATAAAAGTTTTTGTGTGTACCGTGGGTCCTGTTAACTATGGTCCCCCGTAATAGCTGGAAATATGTAACGAAATCCTCGATCTCAAAAGATGACGGGGGGGGGGGGGGGGGGGGGGGTGGGTTCAACTTCTTATAAATTAACAGCATACTTACTATGGTAGTTATCACGGGGGACCATAGTAAATAGGACCTACGCTACACAAAAAAAAAAACTATACATTCCCTTATTTTTACCCACAAAATAGTTGGTCTATATTTACTACCACGGTCCCCCGTAATAGTTGCTCGAAGCGTTCGTCGAGAAAAAGATTGTTTCCCGCCTGGCCCTTCCTTCACCATGCGACAATGATGTGCAGCATTAAATTGGAGGCATCCAGCAGTTACACGTGGAAATTTCACATAATACTTGGACCAATCCGGTACGGTATACGCTCCTTGCACGGACGATGAGGATGGATGACGGTGTCTCGCTTTCAAACTCCAACGGCGGGGTCGCCAGGAGGCAAGGAGATGCGTGCTACGAAAAGGGCTCGCCAACCGGAAAACGCCTACTTTTGAACAAGACTTTGAAACCTTATCGTGGCCCCAGCCTTTGAACGCTGTAGTTGGATATCGGATATCGAACGAGAATCGAGCGCAATACGATACGAAAAACAGGGGAAAAAAAAAACCCAATTGTACGCGATTTCCGTGTTTATAGACATATACATGGATCGAAGCTTTCGTTCGGTGTCAGGATAAAAAAACGGGGATAAGCCAGCGGATGAAGAGTAAATAACACGCCCGGCGCGACACATCGAAAGCTCGATATATCTACAAAAAAAAATGACGCTATTGTCCGGCACTACGGACTTGGCACCCTTTGACCTTTATAGGCTACAGCAGTAACAGCCCTTGCCGCTGAGCATGCTTTTCTTGGTCAAAATTTCTTAGCTTCCTCCAAAACGTGATCCTTGTGTTCTTTTTAGGCTCTTTCATTTTTTCGTGAGCCTACCCTAACTAACTATTACGGGGGACCATAGTAAATAAGACCTACGGTCCACACAAAAACCTATACGTTTACCAATTTTTACCAGCAATATTTGATCCCATTAATTATGGTCCCCCGCAATACTGTGGCATATTTGGCTATAATATAACTATGACTGAACACACACATCTTCAACGAACGAACTACTCGGTATCCGAATCGTGTTGCGCAGCATCGCACCAAAATCTTGCAAAATGTGAGCTTTGAGGAGATTTTCGATCTCACTCTCGGCTGAGGTGTGTGTGTGCGTGTTCCCCCCCCCCTTCAAATGATGGTACTCCTATAGGCACACATTCGGGTGTAAATTTAGCTGGCACACCCTATTACAGGGCACCAGTTAATAGGACCTATGGTACACATAAAAACCTATACATTTACCTATTTTTACTGACAACACTTGGTCCTATTTACTATGGTCCCCCGTAATAGGCAGGTACGCAGACAGACCTTTCTCACGGACGACAACAACAGGCCGACGTAGCCAATTTCTAAACATAAGCCAATGGGATTGATTGTTCGCCGCGTCTAGCCTACGCATGATATTTACTCGCAGTCAGTTTTGGTTGACTTATTAATAATAGCACGGTGCTCCCCCACGTAAGGAGACTCAGAAAAAAGTAGGTTGCTACCCCCGCCGTATAAGACGCCAGGAGGCGTAGGCTGTATCATAGGGGCAGACGTCGTCGAGATCCTCGCGTCGCTCGGCGCTTGTTTGCACTCTCTCTCTCCCTGTTGTCTATTATCCCTTCTAGTGCCGCAGTCTCGTTTTGGGGACAAATCACTTGGAATTAGACTGGTTTGTCCCCAAATCGGGACTGCGGTACTAAAGGGTTTATATAGGCTTTGAGCTTCGTCGGAGGGGTTATGTTGACTCGAGCGTCACACGGTACTTCGTACTGCAGTGGTATGTGGGCGACCCCCCGCACCTGAGGTGCGACTATTATTAATAATAGTACAACAGAAGTAGTAGCTATAGTGTGTGTGTTCTTCACATTAAACCGTTATTTCTCCCCGTCGACATCCAGCAAAACCAGTGTCCGCGCCGATTCTTCAATCCTCAGAAGAGATTATTAATGGTAAAGATGGGCGAAGATAATAAATTGGATGGAAAATGAAATACCAGGTACAAGACAAGTACTGGCACGTACGTACTCGCTCGTAGGTGTGCGTGTTCTTCACATTCACTTTTCCGTCTGCCCGTCGACATCCAGCGCACCCATGGTATTTGCATATATATATATCATATATGTATTTTATGCTAACCCGTCCGACTCAGCCGTCGGGCCAGATGGTCTCCCCGCCGAACTCCTGAAAATCGACCACCCCGCATTCGCCCAGTGCTTTCACAACATCCTTGTCAATGTTTCGGTAACAGGAGAAGTCCCCCAGCAATGGAAAGACGCGATCATCAAGGTCCTTCAAAAAAAGAAGGACCGAACTGATTGCAACAACTACAGAGGGATTTCGCTTGTTGCCCACGCAGGCAAAGTCTTTTTGAAAATCGTCGCGTCGCGCCTCAGCAATTACTGCGAGACCGAGGAATTACTCCCGGAGGAACAGTGCTTCCGCCCCGCACGATCAACGATTGATATGTTGTTCGTCGTGCGCCGGTTGCAAGAGCTTGGAAGACAGGAAAATCCCCCTGTACTTGTGCTTCATCGATCTGCAGAAAGCGTACGACTCTGTCGACCGAGAGCTGTTATGGGAAGTACTCACACGTTTTGGCGTACCAACCAAGATGCTGAGAATTATCCTTAATTTCCACGATGGCATGCGGGCTCGCGTGCGTACGGATGACGGCGAGCACTCGGAATGGTTTGATGTCACGCAGGGGCTGCGGTAAGGCTGTGTGCTGTTACCGTTACTGTTCAACGTATTCTTCGCTGCTGCGTTGCACGTCGTACTAGTACGCTTTAGCCATGACGAAGCCATCGTAAGGGATTTGGTCCAACTCAGTGATGCTGGAGTAGTCGGAACGAAGGAGCAGGAGCCGTCGGCGTGCGTGCGAAGGGCTGTATGGGGCATGTTGTACGCCGATGATGCAGGGATTGTCTCGGAGTCGGCTGAAGGGCTCGCGAAAATGATGACAGTCATCGTGACTGTCTTCGAAGCAGCAGGCCTTACGGTGTCGGAAAAGAAGACAGAGACTATGCTTCTACAAACGCCAGACCAGAACACCCTCGCACCACCGCTCGTTATCGAAGCAGCAGGCCAGAGGTATAAGCAGACGGCCCAGTTGTTGTACCTAGGCGGCGTCATCCACGAAAATGCTGACCTCTCGCTCGAAATCGACCGACGGATCCGTCTCATGCGAGCATGCCTCAAACGGTTCGGCCCGGAGCTGTATGATAGGACGACCGCCCCCCTTAGCCTGAAAGTCCGAATGCTCAAGGCCGAGGTGATTGAGACCCTGCTCAACGGGTGTGTGACGTGGACCCTCAGAGCGGAACACTTTGCCAAGCTTCGAACAGCTCACCACCAAGTCCTGTTGCGAGTCATTGGCTTCCAGCGCCAACTTCGTACTGACCATGCCACCCTCTCTTACGCGAAGGCCCTCAAGATGACACGTTGCGAGAGCATCGAAACGATCATCCGCAAACGGCGTCTCTTCTTCGCGGGGGGGGTGGCACGGCAAAGCAAGGATCGATTACCCAGCCGGGTGATGTTCGGGACGATTGCTGGTCGGGAGAACCCGAGACCTGGCGGACAGGTTAAGACTTGGCATAGATGCGTAGTCGAAGACCTTAGGGAGTTCCGAGCCACCGAAGGGTCAACGGAACTTGCTCCCTTGGTGTTTGGAGTTGAGACCGCACTGTGGCCCACTGCTGCAAAAAGGCGGGGAAGTGGTGCCGGGGGATCCTGGAAGCAGCCGAACGGTTCATGGTGAGTTGGCACGAGGCTGAGGCTGAACTGAGCAGGCAGCGCCGCGCATCCGCCGTGGGTGATGTCCAAGGGAATGGGGGGAGGAGGGGGGCAACAAGAGGAGTAGCAGAAAATCCGACCAAGGGAATGCGGAGAGGGGGGGGGAAGAGGAGTAGAAGGGAAACTGCAGTGGACGAAAGTAGGAAGGAGATGGCAGATAGGGTAGCCAGGTACCGGGCAGACTAAGAAGTAGAACATGCCTATACTACTCGTACCACCAACTGGTGCAGCTGGTTCGAACGTGGTCTTCCTTTGTCTTCCTGTTGTTTTTGTTTATTTTTATTTTATTTTATTGTCTTTTTTGCGGTGACCCTATGTGATTTTCATTTCTCTTCCTTTCTCCGATTGATAAGCCTTATTGAAGGAGTCGTGTGGCGTGGGTGGATGACGAGCGTGCTTTGCTTGTTTCGTACTGTCTGACGCCGAGGGGCCGGGCATAGTTGACGAACGCTGGACGATGGTGGCAGACAGGGTAGCAAGGTACCAGGCGGGCCAGCAGGGAGACCCTGGCTGTGCTACTTGTACCATAAACTGCTGCCGCTACCTGGAGCATGCCTTGTGCTTTGTTTGGTTTGCCTGTTATTTTCCCTTGGTTCTTAGTCTTACTCTGTTGACGACTAGTGGTGTTTTCTTCTTTTTCTTTTTTTTCCAGCTCGTTCTTTTCAAGTGTCTGCCACGTCCCCTACGGGGGGGTACGATGGTTTGTTGCTATACTGAAGTATATACATATACGAGTACCAGGTATATTTTTGTTTCTTTTCTCTTTCGAATTGTCTTTGTCTTTGTTTTTGTCTTTTCTCTTTTGTTTCGTTTTAGTTTCTCTAGGTCACGGAATGGGTATGTCGTGCCCGTCGTACGCAGTATGATGACACGGCATTGCATTGCACACGTGGCAACGCAGTATCTCTGTGGCGTAGCTTTGTGACCACAGAACTTGTATCTCTCTAGGTTTGACGAATCGGCACGTACACTGGTTGTGCTGGATGTCGACGGGTAGAAAGAACGGTTTGATGTGAAGAAAACAACAACAACAACACGCACGCGACAGGGCAACGAACGAACGCGGGCGACTTCGAAACGTACTGACTATGGTCACCACCAACTATTTACGGGGGGGCATATTAAATGGGACCTACAGCACTGACAAAAACCTGTATATTTAGATATTTTTACTAACAATATTTGGTCCTATTTACTATGGTCCCCCGTAAATACAGCAGCAGCAGCAGTACACCAGCTGGTTGCACGTCGTCCTCCTTCATATTGATGTCGCCACCTCACGCTATTATATATGGTATCGCACCGCGAGGCGTGGGTAGGAAGTGCCCCCCGAGGCATCGGTACCGAGCTGTCCAATATAAATATAACCTTCTCGTGTGTAGCAGGTATTATATATGAAACAGGAAATCTATGATAGGAAACAGGAATTCTAACCCAGGCTGGGCTTCTTATACGAGAGAGGGTGCGTTCTACACAACCTTCGGTATAACGGCTCCCGAATTTTCTTCTTGTTTTCTTGTACACCTCAGCCTGGGTTTCTTATTAGCTTGTTTCTCATTAGGTGTCCCGTATTACCGTTATACCAGGTATATTGTAAGAGAGAATGACCTTTTAGTTTGCCTTATGTTTTCGTCTCGTATATACCCTGGTAAGCTCATCCAGCCTCCAACCCCACGTCAAGGATGGGTGTTAATCTGCCCGCCCCCCCCCCCCGGTCAAATGACTAAGGCAAGCAACAAATGAGTCCCCCCCCCCCCCCCCCCCCCCCCCCCCCCCCCCCCCCCCCCCCCCCCCCCCCCCCCCCCCATTATATATATTATATGGGTTGGGTTGGCGTCGGTTGGCAACGACACTGTAAAACATGCCGCTCACTACGTGAGCTAGACATCCAGGGTACCGTTTTTTTTGTGGCGGTCGCCCACAGCTGGTCGTCGAGTTAGATCATTTGTGCGAGGTAAAGAACCTTTACTCTGCACAAGGGAATTGATCGTATCACGTCGTGTTCAAGGTAAGGCACCCAAGAGGCAGTTACATAGTGCTCCCATTGCTGTCTCTGGAAGTGGCTACACCGGAAATTAAACTAGCTCATTGAAGCTGTCATCCATATGCAAGTCCGCCTCACAAGCGGTTCTTAGTAGGATGCAGCTCACCCTTCATGCGACTCGCCGGACACCTCACGGCGCTTCGCGCTTGGTGCAAGCAATGTCTGCCTGGTCGGTGAAAACCCGACATGCTCCGTCCCGGCATTGTAGGGATGCGAGGGTCTATGGTCATACGACTACGGCCATGCATGAGATCGAGTACATCTCTCCTATCGAGAACCCCCCCCCCCCCCCCCCCCCCCCCCCCCCCCCCCCCCCCCCCCCCCCCCCCCCCCACCCCCCGTGCTCTTCTCAGCCACACCAGAAAACTTATCAATTCTGTCGACTACACTGTCATCGACACGCAAGTAATTCCGAAATTGAAATTCCGCCTCACAAGCGGTTCTTCTTAGAGTAGGATGCAACTCACCCTTCATGCGACTCGCCGAACACCTCACGGCGCTTCGCGCTTGGAAAAAACCAAATGTCTGCCTGATGGGATAAAACTCGACCGAGTACCGACACCCCTGCTCCTCGTAGCCTCCTGGCGACCCTGCAAATGGAATTTGGTCCCCTCCCACCCCCCCCTTCTTTCGGAGAAAATCGGCTGTGAAATTCACATCCCGCGGTATGAGTTATCTTGTCACCCGCGCGTTCCACAGAAAATTGAAAAACAATCAGCTATTAATGGGAGATCGAGGATTCGTCGAAACTCGTCTTCGCAAGCTATGTGTGATAGTATATTTACGGAGGACCATACCAGGTATAGTAAATAGGACCAAATATTGGTATTAAAAAATTGGCAAGCATATAGCTTTCTGTGTGTACCGTAGGTCCTGTTAACCATGGTTCCCCGTAACAGCGGTCACTGATGCTTCGATCGCGCGTGCTACGACTACGGGTTTTGTATGGCCTCGTACAGGGTGTACAGTCCGAATTTGAGGAGGACAAACATACATAAACGGCACATGCATAGCCTCTTCTCACCCCTCCCCACCGCTGGTAGATACATGCCGGGTACAATCAGCAATACATACACAATGTAGGCGGTACTCGTAGTAGTAGGTGTATACAAGTGCGTCATACTACCGGTATCGGAGGAGCGAGGTAAAGCACTCACTCGCAGCCTGAGACTGCCCCGTTTATGTTCCGTTTTGTTTCGTGAGCCCCCACTTGATAACCTGGTACCTGGTGGCGTGTACTGTTGCTTGATGGAGTTTCGAACAAGAAGCACGGGAGGAGTCCAAGATTTTGAGAACACGACTACTCTCCAACAACAACGAGAGCTCCACACACAGCCCACAGGCTGCCAGCGAGTACACTGAAAAAACAACTATCAATATTAATACCCGAGACCGGAAAATGGACAAACATGCTCTCTCTTAGAGAAACTAAGCACTGCAAATGGATGTCGATACGAACATATAGATGGTAGACTACCGCTTAAAAAAAAATGGAATATCTCTCGGTATCTACCGTACGAAAAATGCAAGTTGCGTCTCGTGGTCTCGCGACACATCGCGTTTGCTACGATCTTCATAATAAAATTTTTATTACTATTATGCTTGCCATCGGACAGTATTGCGGGGGTCCATAGTAATAGGACCTATGGGATACATAAAAACCTATATATCTAACTATTTTTACAAACAAAAATTGGTCCCGTCAACTATGGACCCCCGTAGTAGTAGGAGTGTGCAGCATGAGCTTCAACGTTGATCACTCAGAACATTCCTAAAAGAAGAAATCCCCGGAAACAAAGGGAACCTACACACAAGGTCTATCTGCCTTCTAAGTCTACTTTCCTCTATGCTTTATCTACGATACTCTACTTGTTGTCTTTGCTCCCTCCTCCATCTCAAAAATGTACTCTTTAGGTTCTACGAGGGGTGTTCTTCAATCCTAAGTCGCATCCAAACTCCATCCCCGCGCCATCGGTGTGCGTATCCTCCGCCCCCCTGTTCCTTCTCGATTCCTGTCGCTGGTCGACCCCTAAGCTCGAGTTTGAATCGCGACACCTTTTTTCGTACGGGAGACCGTGATGATAATGGATGATGATGTTCTCACATTAGCTCTATAGAACTCCGTATCATACACCTGGTACGTACAACGTAATTTCTGACATTGACAACCATACCACAGACACGACAACATGCATGTATTAATATTTAATAGTACCTCCTTTTCGTATCAATACTACGGGGGTCCATAGTTAATAGGACCTATGGTGTACATAAAAACCTGTATAGTTGCCTATTTTTACTAACAATATTTGGTCCTATTTACTATGGTCCCCCGTAATAGCAGTTTTTGCTGTTTGTGGCCACAGAGCTTGTCTATAAGAATATGATCGAAGAATCGGCACGGACTCTATTACGCGGCACAAGAGTAAACAGGAACAAATATTGATAGTAAAAATAGGTATACATGTAGGTTTTTGTGTGTACCGTAGGTCCTATTAACTATGGCCTTCCCTAATAGTTGTGCTGGATGTCGACGGGTAGAAATATCGGTTTATTGCGACGAACAATCAACATATACAGCCAGTCACGGTATGTTCTTCGGTTTGCCCGTCACAGCAGTAGTATTGATAGTATTTCCCTTGGTTCTTAGTGTTACTCTGTTGGTTGGTTCTTAGTCCTTACTCTGTACGTATTAATGTGTATGTTCTTCGCATCAAACAAACCGTCCTCTCTATACCCGTCGACATCCAGCACAACCAGAGTCCGTGCCGATTCTTCAATCATTGATATTATCGTAGACAATGCAAGGCCATGTTCATCTTACTGGATTTGACGGGCACGACATATTAATAGCATGTATTGGTGCTGTTTCTTTAGCTCGTCGTTCTATTGAAGTGTCTGCCACATCTCCTGAGGGGAGACACGACGTACGACGTATGTGTTTTTGTTTTTGTTTTTCTTCTTTCTTTTTTCCCCTTTCATTCGTTCTCCTTGATTTGTTTCTTTGCTTTCTGTTTTGCGTTTTTTTTGGCTCGTTTGTTTCCTTTTTTGCCACACTCTCTTTCATAGAATGCGTACGTCGTGTCTGTCGTTTCCAGTATAATGGCATGGCATCGCGTTGTCTACTCTGCGTACTGCGTAACAATGTACAACATTAATATTACGGGGGGCCATAGTGAATAGCACCAAAATATTGTTGGTAATAGGCAACTATATAGGTTTTTGGGTACGACACACCGTAGGTCCTATTTACTATGGTCCCCCGTGAGATTAGTATACCACCTACTACTCGTGGCGTAGTTTTACGAGTATTACGCACATAACTTGTATTCTCTCTAGACTTGAAGAATCGGCACGGACACTGGTTGTGCTGGATGTCGACGGGTACAAGGAACGGAGTAACCCGTTTTAGCATTGCTGTCCCGTTTCGGGGACATTAGAATTAGACTAGTTCGTCCCAAAAACGGATCTGCAGTACTAAAGAGGTTAACGTGAAGAACACGCACACCGCTTTCTAATATTAACAACACATGGGTGATAAGACAGCTCACCCCCCTGGGATTATTCTCCGAGACGAGAATCTCCGCAACTAGCGGAGCGGGGGGGGGGGGGGGGGGGGGGGAGCGCACACAACGAGCATGGCGGGCGTTCGGAATCTCCTCGACATATTTCCATATCGTACAGGCAGGTATTAACAGACACAAATGGCGTTTATCCCTTTCGCGGCGTCGTGCAAACCAGCGCGTGGAAGCTCGTTCGAGGGGGTGTGCTATGTCCGTTGCGTGTTGCAAGGTGCAACAGAGTTAGCCTTCAGTCTATTATTAAGGGGGACCATAGTTAATAGGACCTACGGTACACACACAAACACCCATATATTTCCATATTTTTACCAACAATATATGGTCCCATTTACTATGCCCCCCCCCGTAATATAATAGTCTACAGAAGTTTATAATGCGCCTGGCACATATGTACATACCAGGTACGTAAATACACTAACAGTACCAGGTACATGATATCAAGAGTATCGTATGTTGTACAGTGCCAGGTAGTACATGATATCAAGAGTATCGTATGCTGTACAGTGCCAGGTAGTACATGATATCAAGAGTATCGTATGCTGTACAGCAGCATATGATAACAGTACCGTGTCCTGTACGGTGAATGATATCAGTATCGTATGCTGTACATATAGTACCAGGCATAGGATATCAGAGTAGCGTATGCTGTACAGAGTATTTTGTACCAGTATCGTACATATGCTGTACGTAGAGGAACAGAGCAGCCGGGCAAAGAAACACATGGCGACGAAACTATTCTGTAGGAGGACAGACACCCCGAGTCGAAAGCCAAAGCCTTGACATGTTGCCAAAGGGAGGGTGGTAGCAGATGCTACTACTAATACTGCTGTGTGTAGAACCCGACCCCCCTTCTCGTGATAAAGTAGACGATAGACCACGAAGTCGTCGAGCCGCGGCGGGGGGGGGGGGGTGCTCGTGTCATGCATGGCCGTACGTACGTAGCCGCCGTACTTGGCCATAGAACCTCGCATACCGACAATGCCGGGACGGAGCACATCGGGTTTTCACCGACTTCGCAGGCATTGCTTCTCGCATACCGACAATGCCGGGACGGAGCACATCGGTTTTCACCGACTTCGCAGGTATTGCTTCTTGCACCCAGCGCGAAGCGTCGTTAGGTGTTGGGCGAGTCGCATCAAGCGTGAGCCGCATCCTACGAAGAACCACTTGGGGGGGCGCTAGGCCCCATGCTGTATACAAACACTGGCGGCTAAACGTTGGCGATGAAGTCGGCGGAGTGTTACCTGTTGTTGTTGTTGGTTTCTCCACACTAAACCGTTCTTTCTACCGGTCGACAGCCAGTACCAGGCACCAGGTATACTTTGCAATATATATGTACGTATATGACAGCCCAAATATTTGTATTCTGTTGTATTTAATATTTTTATCGTCGTTTGGTTAATATCCCTGGTTTTGCTTGTGTTGTGTTCTCGTACCCGGTACGCTGGCATTTTGTTTGCTTGTGACTTCGCGGCTATTATTTTTTGTTTTGGGGCTTGCTATGTGTGTGTGTTCTTCACATTAAACCGTTCTTCTACTCGTCGACATCCAGCAAGCCCAGTGTCCGTGCTGATTCTTCACCCTAGAAAGATACGAGCTCTGTGGTCACAGACTACGACACAGAGATAACACACCGTGATGCATTAATAGCCTACGCAATACCATGCCTTCGCACTAGGTGCGGCCGACACAACATACATACATACGCCAGCAACCAAAATACACCATAAAGAAAGAGAAGCAACGAAAAAACCAAACCGAAAAAGAACAAGAAAAAGAAAAAGAAATGTCTACAGCTGCTGTCCGTGACAACATAATTAGTATTACGATAACGAATCATAACGGACAAAGAATGTACGAGTACTGATGCCGGGTAGAAAGGATGAGACAACACAAAAACACATCGAGCTTGTTACGTATCTCTCCAGGATTGAAGAATCAGTACGGACACTGGTTGTGCTGGATGGATGTGCACGGGGCAGAAAGAACATTTAAATGCATGTGAAGAACAACACGAACAACTCGGTGCCCTAAACATCCATGTGAGAGCATAGTCTGAAAAAAGAGTTTCATACATACTGCTGCTGCCTGTGTCTCTGGCAACAGGTACAAGAGATGGCGGTTGCAATGTACCAGGTACGAACTATCAAACTCTACCGGTACCTCGGTACGGCGGTACGTTGTTGTTCTTTCTACCCGTCAATATTACCCAGATTTTTTTTTTTTTTTTTTTTATCCTCCGGCGGATTGGTAAAAATAAAGCTTAAGCTCACCACACTTCCACGTTCCCAATTTCGTGTCGTGTGTCAATTTAGCCCAGTTGGGCACGTTGACCCGACCTGACCCCCGAGAGGAGCAGGTGCGGTGGAGATAGCCACCCGGGAAAGTCATCTCTCCCGGGTAGTTCTACCCAGCACATCCTGTGTCCGTGACGATTCTTCGTCCTGTGCATGTTGCCTTGACCTTAACCCGTTTAGTACCGCAGTCCCGTTTTGGGGACAAATCACTTGGAATTAGACTGGTTTGTCCCCAAATCGGGACTGCGGTACTAAAGGGGTTAAATCGTTTATTCTACCCACGGCTTCAATAATTCATCACCAGTGTCGATCCTGATTCCTCGTCCTAAGAGACTGGTCACAGACCGTGACACAAAGAAAGCCCAAAACCTGTGTACCAAATCTCATACTGGTACATGTTGTCATTCCACAGGCGAATGCATGTTATTATGAAAGGCGAGAGGTGCTCTCGTGCTCTCTATACATATAGTGGTCACGAACGACCACAAAAAGAAAACTGGAAAACACCATAATACAGATTATGAATGTTCAAGAGTCGACCCTGGTAAGTATAATACCGGGTATACAGGCAATACCTATTATAGCTACGTATACGAACCGGTATGTCTCTGCTTGTTTGTTAACCCTTTTAGTACCGCAGTCCCGTTTTGGCGACAAATCACTTGGAATTAGACTGGTTTGTCCCCAAATCGGGACTGCGGTACTAAAGGGGTTAACTTGGTGCCACCCTGTACTCGTAGACTTCAAACAGTACGTACGTAAACGGTACCGGCGTACAAACTCTGACTGAATATTTTAACGCGACGAGCTTGCAGCGAAACATGAGCACGGTTAACTTCCGGGCACGCCCCAGAAGAACATTAATCCACTCCATAAAATTCAAGACATTAATTATTATCAAGTGCTGGCATTAGTTTCTCTGTATGTATACTGCTCTTCACGATACCCGGTACCAGGTATATGATATGGTAGGCATTCTACTGACATGGTAGATAGAGCATTCTACACTAACTACTACTGCCTGGTTGTTACCAGGGTAGTTCATAACATCCACACTATTATGCTATGCCGCCGTGGCTTACAAGAACAATCCCCACTCGCGTGCGACCTCAGAAATCTAATCGAATGATTTTCCAGGGGAGCCGCTGGCCTATACATCTTTGACAAGGAATCACATATAGAATACGTGCGTTCGGTTTATCACAATAATTGTAAAACTCGGTAAAAATGGAATATAGACGAGGCGTATTACGCAGCTTGCAAAGTTGAGTATCAACTATTTAATCAGTCGAACTCACAGCTGACGTATTTCAAAATTTATAAAATATCTAGACAAACATCCTTTTGGATTCTGGAGCTCGAGATTTGGTCCTTCGTGTGGTTATTTACGGAATGTATATCCTACACGAACGATGAGGCCATCTATAAAACCAGTATTCATACGTAGCAGCAGTACTCGTAGTAGGCGAGAAGTAAAAGTATCACACATACATACCTGGTAGCTTGCAACGATGAGTTTCGACGAAATCCTCGATCTCACTGCTCTTGTTTCCAATACAGTACGTAGTAAACTGTGAATATATTACCAGTTACAGAGGAGTAGTGGCTACTGCTGCGAAAGACAGCGTAGTTACGTAAGAACTCGGAATCGTGCAGTAATTTTTGCCATGTCCGCCATCATAGTGCTGCTATTATTTTACTGCAGCACTACTACAGCAGCAGCAGCTGTACTATTTGTGTAGTACAGCAACAGCAGTAGTGTTACTGTTGTACCAGGTGTACACTATAGTGCCTCTACTTGACCCGTTTGGTTTTGGGGACAGACCACTCAAACGCAAAGAAAGCACAGCAGTTTGTCCTCTGTCAAAACGGGAGTGCAGTTAGTTAGTGTACGACTGCCAGGTACGTCGTAAAAGGGTTGGCATTCCTCTGGTTGCTCATCTCGTGAAGAGCTAGCTCATTCTACGATACGTACAGGGACAAAAGAGTGAGATCGAGACGTAAGTACCACGGACTGCTGTCCCTTGACTGCTGTTGAACTACCGCTGTATTTTATATTCATACGTACATGTACAATCTATACCCAATGGACGTTTTTCCTTTACTAAAGATACGGCACGTTGATCTCATACGCGTAATATTACGGGGGACCTATAGAGTAAACAGGACCAAATATTGAAAATAGCAGCAAATATTGTTATTATAATAATATTAATAGTGAAATGTATAGGTTTTTGTCTGTGTGTACCGTAAGTCCTATTCACAACTATGGTCCTCCGCAATAGTAATAGTGCGTATTTGCCTTGGTTCTCAACATGGATACGCTTTGCCCTCCCTCACAGCTCAGCTATATCATACCTGGTGCCTGGTCTGTGGTACGTGATTCCATCACGTGCATACCGTATTCACGCTCATACGTTTTAAGTAAATAGTACCTGGTATAGTCGAACCGAGCTATTGATCCCAACCATTAATAATGTTAATACAGCGGGCGGTGCTGGATTCCGATCATTTAATTCCATGCCGTGACAAGGGGACCGCACCGCCGCCGCCGCCGCCGCCGTATAGGTGCTGACCGTATGATATGTGAAACACGCAAGACAACAAACACATCCTCCCCCTCCCCCTGCGCCGAATTTCCGAGCCGAGGTTCTCAAAACCAAGAAAGGTACACGGCAAGCACGGGTAGAGCAGCAGAATTGGCGGAAGAGGCACAAACGCCACAAAAGATCACGAATTTCACGAAAATAGTGTGGTTTCCGAAAGATCTCGACGATTTTTTCCATCTATTAATAGACGCAAATCTCTCGGCGTTAGTTTTCGCCTTTCATTCTCCATCTTTTCCGGAAAATTTGCTTTGAATTTCGTTCGATCCAGGGAGGGTGTTTCGTGTGTTGTATATCGGCGGCGTCCCCCGGTGGCTTGGTAGGTGGTCCGCGTGCCTGTCAAGATCAATTTCGTGGGTTCGAGTCTCACCGAGTGCATGCTCGTAGGGGCTGTTTCTTGCATTAAAGAGACTGATTAGCGGAAAGCGCGAGAGCGTGAGTTAGCTACATTCGATGAAAATCGACGAGCAGTGGGAATGCTGAACCCTATGCGCGATAAAAAATAAAGGCACGTACCGGGGGGGGAGAAGGGAAGACACCTGTGACCACGGCTTGTCCAGAAGGTCGTCGAGGGTAACACCTCTTACGAATTAGGCTGGAAAGTGAAAGTGATGAGTAAAAAAAAAAAAAAAAAAAAAAAAAAATCGTGCGTGTTTATTATGCGGGGGGGGGGTACACGTGTATTATTAATATTATAGTAATCGCAGCAGCAGAGAAGCAGCAGCAGCAGCAGCAGCAGCAGCAGCAAACCATGTAGCAACGTTGTTTCGCCGTGGAGATTAAGGTTGATGCAGGGGGGCGGGGCGCGCGAGCGGCTCTTCTGGTGAATGGCCGCCGGCGGCGGGGCGGGGGCAGGCACACCGGACCAGGGGAAAGGTGTACAAATCTACAGCAGCAGCAGCAGTAGCAGCACTACCATTATTAATACGGGTATACTCGTCGTGCTCAAGTACTGCTTGTTATATGCCGAAAAAAGTTTCTTTTTCCCGCCTGCTTTACAATTTGGTGTATATATATACATATCACATCATGCAACAATGTCGATGTCAGAGAACTTTCGTGATGCCTACAGCTTTGCCATCATCGTTCAGGCTGGAGCGCTGAGTGAGTGTGCACAACTGGCTGTATGTAGTAGTTACCGTACATATATACGTTGCATAACAAGCAGGAAGCGGCGGCGGCAGCAGCAGCACCACCACCCAGTATCATCAGCAGAGCACCATGCAGAGAAGCACCAGCAGAGCACAGCAAGGAGTCCACGTCTCGCCACTCCTTGGCGAAAACTGTTGCTAGAAAAAGTGAAACTCCTTCACTCGAAATATCGTTGGCAAGAGTCACAAAAGAAATTCTCTGACAAATAATTCAGAGGGAAGGCGGGGGGCCGTATGCCTCATTCGCCTCTCCTAAAAGGAGACGGGCGGGCGGGCGGGCCGGGCGGGCGAGCGAGCTGTCGTTACGCGCGGGCCAGCACAGTTTTTCCTTCCAAGAAGACGGACGCACAGGGGGTACGCCGCCTGCACATGGAAGCCTTCTGGTGACAGAGAGTACAAACACGTATGTATTCAGCCTTCAAGAACCGTGCCGTGTGCCTCTTCTGTCTCAAGAGTACCGCATCATCTATCTCGGCTTATTATATATCAGATACCAGGTATGCAGCAAAATTAGGCGATGGAAGTTCTGTGGTCAGATGTTTTCCACCCAAGTACATACCATGGTAGCTGGTACCTGGTAGTCATAGGGACGCAAGAGAACTGATACATACAACAGCAGTACTCGCACAGGACAACAACTTCGTGTGGTGTGTACCAGTATCAGGTATAGTTCCCCACAGCCCAGTCTCGCAACAAAGAACAAAAAAAAGATTTCGGCTTTATGACGTACCGGGTGCCAGGTACCAGGTACCAGTTCACAGAAAGAAAGGAGAAGTAGCAGACATGTACGAAATATTATGTGGATGGCAACAATAAATACGTACGAGAGAGAGATTAACCGAAAAACGTGGGTCAAGTACATAGGCAAGTAGACCACACGCACTTACTCATCTCCTCCTCTACTGGACGGGACGGCACATAGCTGCACCGTCTCGCGCCACCACTTACTTTGGGCAGCGGTGCACGTGAAGAGCGTGAAGAGCGCCAGCGTCGCGAAAGCAGCCCTCATTTTTCGCCTCTTGTTGAGTGTTCGTGGAAGCGATTTTCCGGGGCTTGGAGATGGATGTCAAATCCCAGGAAAATAATTCCCGGGGCTGCCGAGCGCTGCGCACACCAAGCTTACCCTCGCCTCTCTCCCCGCCTTCCCTCTCTTCTGCACTTGCTTACGCGCCGGCTAGAGGGTGTGTATGACGAAGCTCAGGCAGAAAGACAGATAGGGGCAGATGCGGACTGGAAGGGGATGGATACCGTGGGTAGAAAGTAGAATGGTGAGGGACCTTCGATCGCTGTTGTACACTTGTGCATTCAACGTTTCATTCAAAAATGGTTGTGATGACCGCTCTCATACGTACGGTACAATGATACGTATATTTTGTATTTTTGAGGAGGGGAGGGGTGAACATTTACCCCTGCATCGCAGCCGCAAATATTTTCAACTGAAAACCCTGATTTGGGCCGCCGACGACGACAACCTCACGACGACAGAAAGGACAGCAGAGCACCAAACATATCAAACGAGGGTATCCCCGTCAGAAGACTACAGTGCAGATCACGGGGGAGGCAAGGGATGTCCTACTGCCGCCATGCACTTCGTTTACCAGCGTGCAGCCGTGGTGCTCCAGCAGCACGCTTGGCCCTTCTAAGCCGACCTCTGTCGTCAACAACTACGATACCAGTAACACAAACAAAGCCTCCACCACAACCAAGAGCAGCAGAGCCTGAACCTCAAGGACCGGGCGCTGTAGTGAAAGGGGGAGCTTCTTCCGCAGGAGGAGCAGGCAATGGACAGCCAGACGAGGCGGAGGTAGCGGCGGCGATGAAGCGATTGAGTGACAAGTGAGCTGTTGTCGAGAGCAAAGATCAAACCGAACCGACCGATCATCTGCATGTTTACATACACCAACAACCAGGAAAGGCAAAGCGTGCGCTGTCAAGGATGTGGGGGGGTGTGGGGGCCGAGTCCCAGACTCCCGTGGTAGGCGTAGCTTGGTGTCAGTCAAGGTATGCCAAGGCAAAGTTGCTCTCGAGGGGTTAAAGGTTATAGTGCTGTCTCCTGACATCTTTGTCTTTGCCAGGTACAATGTGTTATTGTCAGGCTCACACTGCTCGTATGATATGATTCCTGCTGCTGCTGTGCTCCAAACTACTTTTTTGTACCAGGTACACGTTTTTATACAGCAGTACTTGTGCTCATTTATCCTCTCATTGTGTAAGTGTCGTTGCTGGGGACTGTCCCGGATTATCACCCTCCTGCGAGCATCGTGCTGGATGACCGTGGGATGGCAACAACCTACTGTAGGTCCCAATGACATAGTACAAGTTGATTCTGGCAATGGCAATGGTTTACAGGGTAAGCTGGGAAGGTGGGATGGTCCGCTTTTTGTGCTTCTCTTTGCACCTATTAATAATAGCAGTAGATTTTTCCGAGGCTTTTCTCCGAGCAGACGTGGCAAGTAGGGGGGGGGGGGGGGGGGGGGGGGGGGGGGGGGGGGGTACTCATTTGTTGCTTGCCTTAGTCATTTGACCATTGACCACGCATCCCTTTCGAGACGGAGCATCGTTCCTACTCCTAATAGAGACACCTCCAACAATTGGGCGCTCATTACGTTGTTTCCATAAATTACATATTAATAGAAACTTTTTGCTAATCTTATCCCCTTCCTGTTTGGCCTCCTGTGGCCACCATCTATCTCCTATTATAGGAACGCGATCGTTTTCTCCCTGCTATTCATTGTATCAAACTCCTCCATGTCACATTCGTCTATTTTCCTCATCTCCTCTTCTAATGCATCCCGTTCCTCCTTGTTTATTTCACATTCTCCTACTATGTGAGTTCTACTCTCTATTGCTTTGCCACACGGGCACATCTGTGCGTCTACTTCCTCCTCTTCCCGGCTACTGGTGTACCTCTTTCTTCTTTCTGGCAGGTCCAGGTCCCCTACACGAAAGCGCAATTTCAGCGTTTTCGCGAAGTCCGTTGGGCCATGCAAACACCTTTTCATTCCTATTCCTTCCCTCAATCCCCCGTATATCTCTAAGTGTTTTTTCCGATTCCACCTTATTTCTTAGCGCTAGCCTTTCCCTTCTTTCTATCCTTTATTCTACTTCTTCTGCCTTGTACCTCCCAAACTTCCCGGCGGACATCATCTCTACTTGGTTTCCCCCTAGATCCTTCCATACTTTCTCAACTACGCCATCCCACCTTATTCCAGCTCGCCCTTTTGTTACTTTCTCCCATACAGCTCTATCAACTATGGCTGGCAACCTCTTTTTTGGCATGTTCCTTACTTTATATTGCCAGTTCAACTTTCTCATGTCTCTATTTGTCTTGAGTGGGCGCATTCCCAGTTCTGCTCTTAATACTGTATTACTAGTCGTACTTGAGCATCTTAGGATTTTTTTAGCTGCTGTCATTTGTACTGTTTCCAACTGTTTTACGAGTTTCGCGTTCCCTTCCCATACTTCTCCTGCATATTCTAGCTTTGGTACTATCACATTCATCAAGATACATCTCTTAATCCTGTTGTCAAGGTTCGAGTCTGTTAGGATCGCATCCATCTTGCCTACTTGTGCCTTACCCTTTCCTATTACTTTTGCTATATGTGTATCCCAAGAGTAGTCTTATGAGATCTCTACGCCAAGGTATGTATACTGGTCTACGATCGGCAATTCATCTTCTCCCCACTTCCAACTGAAATTTACCGGGTTTACCTTATCTTCGTTGCAAACAACTCCTGCGCATTTCTTGACGTTCGCCGTCACCCTCCATTTCCTGGTGTATTCTAGCGCCTTCTCTATTTGTTTCTGCAATCCTTCGGGTGTTTCTGATATCCCCACGAAGTCATCCGCAAACATCAATCCCGACACCGTATCTTCCCCTACCGTGACTCCCTGCCTTGCTCCCTCGACTGCTACTATCAGGTCGTTAATATATATCTTGAATAAGTTAGGTGACAACGTACATCCCTGTGCAACACCTTGTAAAATATCAGCATACTTCGATATTTCCCCGTCCAGCATCACAGCACTTCTCGCACATTCCGTCATCTTTTTCATCATTCTCCACATCTTTCCTCTGATCCCTATTTCCCACAGTTTTTTCCACAATCCATTTCTCCATACTGTGTCGTAGGCTTTCTGCACATGTAGAAAGAAACAGTACGTTGTTGTCCCGCGTCAAGTAGGGGAAGGTCTTCTACATCTACACTCTGTCGTTCCGATATTTGGACCTCACTCGCAAACCACGTTTAGCTCCATATCTTGGACACCTATTAAATATAATACTCACATGTATCCTGCCTTCACGGGGTTTCAAGTATCTGAAAACCGCAGCGAACCGCGCCGTAAGATTTCCGATTTCTCCAAACCGCACCGTACCTCACCGTAGGAATGCCATCGAAACCGCACCGCACCGTGTGCTTCAAGACAAAGTGCCAAAAAACGTCAGATCGGTTATTTCAG
Organism: Macrocystis pyrifera; assembly: GCA_031763025.1. NCBI lineage: Eukaryota > Phaeophyceae > Laminariales > Laminariaceae > Macrocystis > Macrocystis pyrifera. Next base: position 3,637,938 of record JASSKH010000031.1, read on the forward strand.
AGTGCAACCATAGATAACCCGCGGTCCCATCAGCGGCGGAAACGGTACTATTGGGTCACGGTTTCGTATACGGTTCATGGCGGTTTCTGCTGCTAGGGTCAGAAACCCTACGTAGGGGAAACCGTGCGAAACCGCGGTTTTTGTACGGTTTATCCAGGCGGTGAATCGTAGAGAAGCTGTAGTACAGAAACAGCGGTTTTGTTTGTGCCCCAAGAAAGCTTGAGAACCGTAGTATACGAAACTGCGGTTTCGTACATACGGCGTATTCATGCGTAAGGTGCGCCGTATGAGCTCGTCCAGCTGCGTTCACGAGGCGGTTCTTGCCGGCGTTTTTCCAGTTTTGCGATTTCGCTCTGATTTTTTTGTGCGGAGTTTCGTAAGGGCAAAACGAAACGATTGCCTGGGGCGCCATGTTATTTGTTTTGGGCAAATGCCAAAATCAGGTATACCTGATCCGTTTGGGCCAAAATCAGGTACATGCTAAAACCATGTAAAAAACGCGCGCCATGAGCGGTGTGATGTCCATGACAATCCGGTAAAAAAAGAATGCGCCTAAAGCATTAAGCGTGCCACATGGCCTCCAAAATCTGAATTGTTTTGTTTTCTTCAGGGTGTAGGTACCACGGACTCCACTTGGACCTGCAAAGAGTCACTATTGTTTTGCTTCGTTTGTTTCGCCACAGCGGGAGCGCCAAGAGTATTTACTCTGGCGCCCCCCCCCCGTCGACAGCTTTAAAGCTTCCAGACCGTCCGCGCAGAACCGCCTGCTCGGCACGAAAATTATCTTGCCGTACCAAACCTGAGACCACCTCGACGCGGAGTGGTGCAGACGAAACGCCGAGTGCCCATGGTGCTGTAAAGACTGCTGTGAACATAGAAAACAGAGTACACACATCAACTATTATTAATAACTGAAGCACATCGCACACCCCAAAGGAGAAAAAATGAAACAAGCGTACGCATGTATGCATGTATATACGTACTTTTACGTACGACGTACGAGTACAGAGTTTATACGTCAATACAGAAGAATTTCAACCGAGGGAGGGCAGACGCATACGGAGAGAAAACGCAGGGTACGTATCGCCTCTCTGATTGGTTCAAAGTTGGCCAAAATCAGTTGAAAGCTAGACAGAGTAGAAAAAATCAGGTGTACCTTGGCCTTTTCGTGCCAAAATCAGTTACAATGAAAGCTTGGCCAATAGCAGGGCTCCTGGTGTGTGTTTTGTACTTTATTTCAGTATGTAACTGTTTTTGGCACAAAAGTGGCCAGGTATATACCTGATTTTGGCAAAAACCCCATTTTTTTCAAGAGAGAGGAATTTTGGATTTTTCAACTAAAAATCCGGTCCCACGTTTTTGGCACAAAAAAATCGAAGAAAAAACAAAACGGAACGTAATAGAAGCCCAGGTAACGTGGACGAGACCGATGTGAATCTCGCCTGAAAACATCAGACTTAAGAACGACAAAGCTAGGAAACTGAGAACAAATCAGGAGTTTCTGTCGCCCATCGTAGTTTCCTAGCTTTCTAAGGCGGGTCACATGCCCCTCGTATCTGTTGAAAAGGCAACGGATTAGGCGATGGGGACGATATCGATCATTGCGCCATGCCTTAAGGAATGGGTTCACACCGAGAATCAGCGTCATCCGCTGTACAGAGCTTTCGGCGTTTCGTGTACGACCTTAGCATCGAACATATCTTGCGTACGCGACAGGATTTTATTCGGCATGACGAAATTTTCTCGGACTCCCAACAATTCTAAAATGTGCAAACGCGCTGCGGGCTCAGGCTCTCAGGCTCTCAGGAACTGTGTTGCCAAATTTGGGGTATTAAAATGGTGAAATGAGTGCAAAAACTGCCGATCGAGGGAAAAATGGTTTTATGGCTGGACCAGCTCGTAACGAAAAGGCGGTGTAGCCCGGTTTTCCGTACGGTAATTGAGAAACCCGTTCAGCGGGGAACCACGCCGAACCGCGCCGCAGGATGTATCCTAGCACCGAACCGTTCCGTAGGATTTACGATATCTGAAAACCGCACCGAGCCGCTCCGTGAGATTTCTGATGTCTGAAAGCCGCACCGAACCGCACCGTAGGATTTCCTATTTTTCAAAACCGCACCGAATCACACCATAGGATTTCCGATGTATGAAAACCATACCGAACCGGACCGTGGCAATTTCCATGAAAAAACGCACCGTGCACGCATGGATATAACCGCAAAGAACCCAGAACCGTAAGGAACCCTGCAAAATCAACAGGAAGAAAAACAGAAGGAAAAAGTGTCGTACCCCCCCGAAGGAGATGCAGCAGACAATATAAAACAAACAGAATAAGCTATCACCTATATAAACAGATTTATATTATAAGAATAAGGCTAAGAAGTAAAGGGAAGACCAGGCGAACCGGAGCAAAAAAAAAAAAAAAAAAAAAAAAAGGTGCCCTCCAGCCACACGCCGAAAGTGCTGCATCGTGCATCACCCACCCACCCATTGTATTTCGTCCATGGATTACTCGAGCTCACCTGTAACATTTAGAGCAGGATACGAAATACCAGGTAGGTGGCAACTGCTGTTCACACTTCCCCGTACAATGATGTCAGGAAACGGCGCAGCAGTAGGCGCCGGCGAGTGTGCTTGCGTGTGGGTTGTCATCCTTTAGAAATCGGCACGAAGGTTTTTTGCCCAGTCGTCTGATGGATTTTAGAGTGTATCCGTCTTTAAGAGAATCCGGATTGAGTGTACCCGTTTTTGGTTATTGCCCTTTTTTATTTCTGTTTTCGCGCGGTCACATCTACAGCAATACAACGGTCCACCTGCAGGTCATGAACTCGTATCCGTATACGACACATCGAAGAGTCTAACGATATCGTAAACACGCAGCACGCAGCAGCGCAGCACGTTTTAAAACAAAACAAACACGGGGGGTTCTACAAAGGTTGTGAGGCGCCTTTCTGCCGGGATGAGTGACAATCGGTCTACAGAAGATTCAGTCTATTAATAGGCGGATGGAATACCTTTGACCGACGGCCTTGACTGACTGACTGACGCTTGCCCGTCGTCTCCTGACATATCATACACGGGTACCTGGTATACCCATACCTGCTACTCGTATACCAGTTTATTTTTTTTCTCCGTGTGGCACGCGACCGCAGGTAGACTGGGGGCTGGTGTAACAGGTGGCTTGTACGGACAGGTACAGGTGATGCTTCCAACCGAGCGAGCCTATAGGGAGAAAGAGGATGTCATACGCACTACCTTTTGCTTTTTGTTGTTGCGTATGGCGTCCTCATCACAGCCCGGCGATTTGGCCTCCCTTCCATCGTTCGGTTTCACTCGAACTTTCAATCAAGGCGATTTTAGTGAAGAAGAGGAAAATTTCATCGGCTTCTTCGCCGAAGTCAATTGAAGTTTACGTACCGTTCGTAATCGAACCTTCGCTGCGATTGACGAACCCGGCCTCAACGCCTTTTATTGCCCCGTTTTCCCCACGTACTACGCCGCTTTCCTCTTGATGGTACATACCAGTATGTATAATACGCTCCCTGTCCAAGGAAAAAGAAACCAAACAACACCCGACTTTTTTTCGAGTCCCAGAAAAGGGGGGGTATACTAAAATCAAGTACAACAAAACTGATATACAAATAAAAACATTTGTTTTGTCCAATTTCTGACAAAACTCCCAACCCGCTATTGATGGTTTGTTTTGCAATGACGACATCGTGGCGAGTGTGTGGTTAGTTCCGTTTTCTCTTTTTTTTTGTTTTTTTTTTTTCGTGTGCCCCTGTCCCCGCGTACATATTTAGGCCTACTGTCGGGCGATTTCCAACCAAATATACTACCTACCCGTCAATCTACCCGTCAATTACGGAGGACCGTAGTAAAAATAGGACCTGCTGTACACACAGAAACCTATATGTGCCTATTTTTACTCACAAGATTTGGTCCTATTTACTATGGTCCTCCGTACTAGTACTTTTTTTCAAGGAGGCCGATCTTTTGGCCGGGTCAAGGCCTCTTTTTGGCCTTATTCCGCCCTCGGTCTTAAGAGTAGGGGGTGGCCGTCACGGGAGAGAGACAAGGTGCGTTCTTCTACATGCGCATGGTAGCATCTTCGTTTTCTCGCCCTCTCACCCTCCCTCCCTCCCTCCCTCCCTCCCTCCGTCATCCTGCGCTCCTACTTTTCGCCTTGTCACCCGCGGAAAACAAGCGAGGGCATATTTTCGAAGCACGGGGGAAAGATGGTCCTGGGATTTCTGGGAGGGATCGGGCTGTGGTTCCTGCGCAATCACCTGGGCAGCAAAGCTATGGATGCCCTCAAGGACAAGGCGAGGCTCATTCGCGGAATGTTTGGGATAGCAGCCGCGCCGCGTGGAGGCGATAAGCAACCAGTACTCGTGGTGGTCTGGTCTCTCACCAGCTGCCTGAATGCTTGATGCGGACGATATTTTTGGTGGTCAAGCGGCACAAAAATGTCGGAGGGAGGGGGGGGGGAATTTCAAACGTGGTCAATGCAGCAGTACTCGACACCACTTTTAAGAAACGCTTATTTCAGTCCAGTGTCGAGTTCTTATTTTTGGATGGCGCGGGGCGTGTCCTGCAGGAGACGAATTTTCAGTGTTTGAAGATCGCTTCTGTCTTTTTTTTCGTCCTATACTCGGGGAGGGTGTATTTCTAGACCTCCACTTATTTTTTGTGCTGTCGCCTACTGTGCTCATCTTCGGGGTTGTTTCTTTTTGCCTCCCCCCCCCCCCCCCCCCCCCCCCCCCCCCCCCCCCCCCCGACCCCGATGTGATCGAAACACCCCTGCGAGCTTGACCGCGCTCGCACAAGGTATGGCGGCATGATATATTGACGGCGTATATGTAACATGTAATGCTTTTTTTTCTGCTGTTTTCCGGCGGATGGGTAAAAAAAACTTTAGCTTAAGCTCGCCACACTTCCACATACCACTCTGGCCGGGAATATAGTATACGTTTCGAGTCTGATGTGAATATCGAACGGTGATTGTATTCCCGGTCGAACCAGGGGTATGACGGGGTCACACTCGCCACGATGTCAGATTGAAAACGGACTACTCGTACGAGTGCACGTACGCGTACGTACGTAGCGGGGTTGAGATTTTGGTCAGAATTTTGAGTAAAAATGTTTTTTTTTTTTTCGTTTTGTTGACTTGATTTTAGTATACCCCACCCTGTCCGAGACTCGAAAGTAAACAAAGTGGTTTGCCGTTTTTTTTTTGTGTGTACGAACCCTCGGTCAAAGTGGCTGTGGTCATTGTTCATGGGAATGTGATATCCGTTTCGAATCTGATGTGAATACGTATCAAAAGGTGATTTTGTATATTTCCGGTCAGAGTCGTCGTAAAAAGTGAGTGTATAAAACAGTATTTATAAAGTGCAAAAAAATAAAAAAATAAACCGCTGTGAGATCGAGGGTTTCGTCGAAGCTCATCTTAGCAAGCTGTGTGTGATACAATTACGGGGGACCATAGTAAACAGGACCTACGGTACACACAAAAGACCTATGTATTTCCCTATTTCTACTAACAATATTTGGTCCTATTTACTATGTCCCCCCCGTAATAAGTGATAACTTCGATCGCGCGCACGACGGGTTTTTATATGGCCTCACGCACGGAATACAGCAGCCCGTATATGAGGAAGACTGTGTGTCGTGTGTCAATGATGTGCACAGCGATGGTTGTACTGTAGCACCCAAGGGTGATGCGGTAGACGCCGTGTATTTATGGCGGACAATCTAGAGCTGATGCAAACCCCACAATACGACCTGTTGACGCATCAAGTCCATCAACTTGCTGCGCTGTCTCGACACTTCAAAAGGTGGAAGAGGCGTGCCCCATCGCGCCAGAGGAGGTCGAAGAGCTGCGGTGCGCGAACGACTACCCCCCGGACACTTTCTCGAAGGTTCTTGACAGCGCACGGCAGGCGTTTCCAACCGCAGGCGAGAAGCAAGAGAGAAAAGAAGAAAAAAAAAAAAAAAAACGGATCAAAAATCGCGGGAGCGCATCCCGGGTGCCGCGATAGGGATTTGGTGATGAGAGGGTTGCGTTCTGTATCCCTTACGTGTCACAGCTCGGACAGATCGTCGTTTTTTTTTTCACCTGATGATCTGTAGATATTTCGTCTCCTCGATTTCAGGAAATAAATAATTATTCATCGCGCTATATATAGTTTACGTAGATGTCTGGTGCAAGAAAACAGCGAAACAGACAGCAGCAACGCTGCGTTCCACAAAGTTAGACTTCCAAACCCTTTCATGCGACATCACTCATCAATCTAGCCGAAGCACCCAGTTAAGGGCTCTTTGGAAGTTTTTTTTTTTTTTTTTTCAAATCCTCCGGCGGATTTGTAAAAATATAGCTTAAGCTCACCACACTTCCACGTTCCAATTTCGTGTCGTTTGTCAATTCTTTTGAAGGCAGATAGATGGAGATCTCTTCCGGATTACCTGGTTTGTATGGTCTACTATCAAACTGTCGTATTAATAGCACAACGATGTTGCTGGGTGGGGGGCCTGTATAATCTGCATGGTCTATCTATGTTGTAGAAGTACAGCAGCAGCACAGGTTTCCTGGGCCTGGGTTTTCGGAGCTGTGTCATGCAGATCCTGCACAAAATCTCACAAGGGCACGTCAGGAGCTAGACGATCTAGTTCACGGTCTATCTGTGGATGATCTGTTTTGATCGGTCCGAGAGTGTGTGAAAACTGTTTTCGCTGGCGCAAGGGCGCTCCTGAAATGAGGAGGCTACCCAGTCGTATCTAGATGTGATTTTTTTTTTTTTTGCAATTTTGTTTTCGTTAGATAATACCTTTACACCTGTCTTAACTGTGCTAAAACTTCTTTTTTTTTTGGGTGGGGGGTGGAGAAGGGTGCTCGATATCATGCATGGCCGTCGTCGCATGACCATAGACCCTCGCATCCGTACAACGCCGGGACGGAGCACGTCGGGTTTCCACCGACCACGCGCTTTTTTTTCTTTTTTTTTGGGGGGGGGGGGGGGGGGGGGGGGGGAGGGATTACTTGAAGTTAGTGTGGATACGAGGGTTGCCGTAAAGAGCGTTGAGTTCGCACAGGGTTCGACCGTTTTTTTTTTCGGCGCTCATTTTTTGTCTTTACAGCGGTAAGGGTGCCTAAATCGTACCAGGTACGTTCTGTTTTCGGAAAACGCCTTAACCGTTTTACGTAGTATGACAGTCCCGTTTTGGGGATGAACTACCTTGAGTTCGATTGGTTCGTCCCCAATACGGGACTGTCATAATAAAACACTAAAAGGGTGAGTGTTGTCCGGTATTGGCAACCTGTCCGTTCTGAAAGAGAAGCAAAACAATATCGACCGCTTGAAGAAAAACGATCTCGTCCCCCCCCCCCCCCCCCCCCCCCCCCTCTCCCTCCTGTGGGAACTCCTCCAACGCTCTTTACGGTGAACCTACACTCGCCTCCAAATACCGACGTTTTAGCACAGCAGCAGCAGTGGTTTTGCCACACACGCGAGTGATAAGCAAAGGGTGGCAAGGTTTTGGTTCCTGAAGAACGGATGAGTGCGATGTGTGTGTGTGTGTTTTTTTGGCAAAGTCGGTCGCTGGGCAGGGCATGGACCCCCCTCAAATCAGGGGAAATCGGGAAAATGTACTGCAGGTGTTACCTCTACTGAACGTACGTACCGTATCACGGTTCCAGTTTTGTTTTCGTTTTTTTTTCTTGTCGTTCCGAAAGGTTCTGGACAACGCGCGGCAGGCGTTTTCCATCCGGCAGGCGCTACAAACGAATAAATAACCGAACAGCAAAGCGCGCGGGGAATGTGGACGGCGGCGTGCGCGCTGTGACGCGTTCCACGCACGGGCATACACGTATGGGTGGGCAGTTTATGTCGGTGGACTCACGGTGTAAACATACGCCCTGTGAACGTTTGTGCAACGCAATACAATACATGTCCTGAAGGATACATGCAGGGAGGCACGGAAACAGGCACGACGTGGGGGGTGACGGTCGGCAAGTGGCCTTAACTTCTTCTTCAAGACGGCGCCATCGTTCTGGAATTAGAGTCAAGCATGTGTTTCTGATACGATGGGTGGGCTGAGTGTGGTGTGGTGTGCAGTCCCTCGATATTTTTGCGTGCGCGGCAAGCACTCCAGGAAGATTCAATCAAGACAAATGAACCACCGACCACCGACCGCCTCCGCCTGCCCCTACTTGATTCAACATGGCCACGTCTCCGATGGCAGGGCGACCTACCCGGACTTTGCTCACCACGTGACATCTAGCGGGCTCTTGCCGGAGCCGCTAGAGATGGGGTTTCTCCTCGATAGAATGGCGTTGTCGGCAGCGGCGCACCCTGGGATAATTGGAGCCGCGGCGCGAGGGGAGGTGTTGCCCCGTGGGGTTTCCGGAGATGGCGGCAGTTACGAGGGGGAGGGGGGCGGGGTGGCGGGAGGGGACGGGTGGACCGGTGTGGATGGCGTGGAGTTGGACCTCGGGTTTCTCATGGTGGCGTTTTCTGCGGCTGTGAACACCACACCGGCGGAGCGCATACAGCAGGTGAGAGGGAGCCTTCGAAGCGTGGCGAATAGCTTCGCGGCATTAGTTACGTTTTGCTTCGTTCATTTTTCGGGTGACTTTGTTTTCGACAGATGATATCCTTAGACTACGTACCGAAAAAAGCGTCCAGCACTAATTCCGAGTAACTTGTCCCCATAAACAAAGCTGCATTTCTCAAGGGACTCAAGGAGTGGGCCCTCTGTGTTGCCTATGTCATGTATCGCGGGAAACGAAAACGAGTCCAAGGAGAGGAGCAGGAGGAGGGTCGTTGGCCAAGTCTTGTGCGTGGGGTGTTTGGTGTGTCGATCGTACTTTCACGGCTTTAGAGCGCCGCCCCGTCGCTGCAGAAAGACGGTAGGTGACGATTCGGGCCATGAAACGTACCGGTAGACCTTACTTTTTCTGTACTTCTTTCCCACACGTTTCGTGCCCCCCCCCCCCCCCCCCGGCTCCGTAGAATTTAAGGCGTTGCTTGGACGGGTTTCCCCTCGTGGAAATTGGGGCGCTGCTTGAAAAGATCGTCGCAAACAAAGCGACATCGAAAATCGACAGCCGAGACGGTGACAAGCCGTCGAAAATAGCCAAAAGCTGACGGACGGTTGGCTTACCGGCGACGATTCGCGTAAACTGTTAAGACGCTTGTGTAAGCCCCCTCCTCGAAAATGTCGGCGGACGGTACTCTTACCCCTTGTGACGGACCGCACTCTTACCCCTTTTGACGGACAGCACCCCTGACCCCCTTTGGACGGATCTCACTCTTACCCCCTCTTGACGGACCGCACTATTATCTCCTTTGACGGACGGCACTCTTGCCCCCTTTGACAGACCGCACTCTTACCCCCTTTGACGGACCGCACTCTTACCCCCTTTTGACGGACCGAACTCTTAACCCCTTTTGACTGACCGCACTCTTGCCCCCTTTTGACGGACCGTACTCTTACCCCCTTTTGACGGACCGCACTCTTACCCCTTTTGACGGACCGCACTCTTGCCCTCTTTTGACGGACCGCACTCTTGCCTCCTTTTGACGGACCTTACTCTTACCCCCTTTTGACGGACCGCACTATTATCCCTTTCGACGGACGGCACTGTTACCCCTTTATGACGGACCGCACTCTTACGCGTTTTAACGGACGGCACTCTTACCCGTTTCGACGGGCGGCACTATTGCCCCTTTGTGACGGACCGCATTATTGCCCCACTTGACGGACCGCACTCTTACCCCTTGTGACGGACCGCCGTCAAGGAACGAACTCCTCTCAGATAAAATGGTGTAATTTAGTCCAAAGAGGCCTAGACGGGGATGCGCACTACGATAGGGCATGCCTCGTATACCTTTTCTTTGTTAAAAAGTATTCCTGACTGCCTTTGCTGCTCCTTACCTGAGGGGCTCGTGCTCAATGTCGTCGCAACGACCGTTTTGCGTTTTCACGTGTCTTTCGCTGCTGTACCTCACGGTAACTAGGCCATCGAGTTGGACTTTTGTTCAAGTCTTCTCGTGAGAGCAATTGTCACCTTAGAGGGGACGTGGCTTAATTTTTTTCTGAGCCCCTCACGCTAGCAGGAGGAGGTCGATATCTCTCGTGCGCCCGAAACATGATGACCTCCAAGAAGCTTGGTTCTCGAAACCAGACCAACATTTGCTTCCGTGCGCTACAGCAGTGGTGCTGAAACAAATACGCGAGTAAATTTTGATGCCATGCGAGCCGGTAGTTTGCTCACTTGACGACGAGCTCAACCCAACCGGTCAGAAAACGGCGAGATGAAAAAGTGCACCCCCCTCGTGCCGTGGGATGAGGCCAGAGTCACTTGTTGTGGGTGGAGTACCAATCAAGCTCCTGAAGTGAATCCTCCCAAGAAAAAGGCGGGGTGAACCGCCCTATCGTGGCTCGTGTCAAGCGTCAATACTGCTGTAGGCCGGCAACCGCCAACCGACGCCCATGATACGACTTGCATCCTCTGATGCACTGCCGCTTGCCGCTGCTCTATCGACCAATCTTGGCGAGAGCCTAACCCACCCGTTTCCGTTGTCCGCCCGCTCCGCGTACGGCATCGCGGTGATCGAAACCCACCCCATCAGCTTTGGGACCTAGCACGAGGCCGGTCTTCCACATCGGGGGCGGACGAAGACGGAGAGGAACTTATCCCAGCCTCTCGCGCCATCGAAATCGTCGGTATGCTGATGGCTTCGCACCAACTCCCGGCTGGAAGGCGAGTCGCGTTACTTCCGGACGGGGTTTCCATTCGGAGTTTGGCGTGTTCCCACCTTTCGACGAAGCGACAACCGATTCTGGTCATGATGCGCAGCGCATGCATGCATGCATGCGTGAACCGTTTTGTTCCTGGTTACAAATGAGCTTCCGTTGTCGCGACGTTTTCGCAAAGCTGGTTTTTTGCACGTTTTTTTTTTTTTGCGAACTTTGGTGTGTGTGTTTAGCTTAGCTTACTTGAGTTACATGACCCCACTGGAATTTGAAAGGGAAAACAAATAAAAGGTCGAACTTATTTCTTGACGATTACGGCATCGGCTACACGAAGCAGCCCCGAGCTACAGTAGTACACGCAGCAGCGCGGTCGGTCCGCGCGAGGTAGGAGGGGGGGGGGGGGGGGGGGGGGGGGGGGGGAGGGTCAGAAGTTGCAAGGCGACAAGATGTACGGCACGCGCGCGCAGGCAGCATATAAAACATGGTGATGCTCGCACTGCTGTATAGCACGTTCTCCCTCTTCATATATAGAAAGCTTAACACGACCGCATGTATCGCTTCTGTAGCTACTGTACTACCGTAGGCCCCCCCAAAGAGGTATGTAGTAGGGGTCCCCTCTCACGAGACGGTCTGAGGAAGGCCGGTATGCCGATATAAGGCGGTCAAAACCGCCTGGCGCGACTGACGAACTGCCCTCATGACCTGGAACGACGTAAGGCGGCTTCTCCCAATAAGGCGGTATTATTGCTCTCGCACACCACCCCCTTACCGGGGGAGGGGGGGGGGAGGGCTACTCTGTAAATGGGGCGCTCCGATGTCGTTACGAGCATCGAACCATGTACATCAGCAGTGCGACGACGTCGGGGTACGAGGTGAGTACTCCCTGCGCCTCGATTTCGACCCCAAACCAGGGCAATGACTCTTTTTCCGCAAACGTGTTCCCGCGAGGGAAAATCACATGTCGGCTTGGGGTACATATGGTACGCGTTTTATAGCTCTTTTTACAACTGCAGATGCGTTTTCGGGAACGAATTGCTTGGAGGTCGAGGTGGGTGCTGTGTTTTTTTTCCAGAAGCAGAGACCTCTCTCCTTCGCTCCTTGCTGCCCAGAACACAGCCGCAGTGCTGATGCTGTCGAATATCGTTTCGGACTGTCCGATGGAGGGCGTTGTGGCTACTTCTCTCGCAGTCCGCCAAGCGATGCTCTCACGCTGCGATGGGTTAAAGTGACGCACGGCGTTTTTTTTTTTCGTGTGCATGCAAAGCGTAGTGAGTTTAGCCCGTTTAGGACTGTAGTCCCGTCAACACTCAAGTTCTTAAGTGCGCTACAGTTTGTCCCCAAAGCGGGACTGCGGTCCTTGAAGGGTTCGAGGCTTTGTTTTCGGCCTATTCGTCGAAGGACGATATAAAAAGGAAAACGGAAAAAATAGGGGAAAAGAAAAAGGTGCAGGTCTCATGTCACGAGACGGTGGTTTTGTCGTTATTCTTCTGGTGTTGTCGCTGGTACTGTCGCTACGGTAGTCCCTTCCTCTTTCGATTGGCAAGCGCAACCATGCTCGCCACACGTGGACGGCGACCCAATACACGGGCACCATTTTTGCTCACCCTCTTGACTTATCTCGAGTCCCCTTGTTATTCGTTTCTCCGTCGAAAGTGACATGGGTTCCACTGCCAGATATAACGGGGGGTCCATAGTTAGTAGGACCTACGGTAGACACAAAAAAACTATACATTTACCTATTTTTACTGACAAGATTTGGTCCTATTTACTATGGTCTCCCGTAATAGTAAGATTTTAACATATCCCTGGTACCGGGTATCTCCCTATGCTGAAGCTCATTGGCTCAGGTTGCACCGCATTTGTTTTTGTAACGTATCTTTCAGATATGTACCAGTACAGCACAGCAGGTTCGCTTTATTCCAACATCCACTGTCCCCGACGACACCCAACATATACAGGTACGCCGTGAAAGACGAGGGGCGAGTTTGGCCGGTGCAGCAGTACCGGCTTGCCTCGGGGCGCGACGCCTTCTTGAAAGGGCTCACCGCGCTTCACGAGGACGAAGAAAAGCGGTCCAAGGGCTGGATAGAGCGAAAGCTCGCGCCTACGTACGATCCCGCCAGAGAGGTAAGCGAAAGCATAGGGGTGGAGGGAGAAGATGAGAACATCAGCCACACACACACTAAAGTCGGGCCTAATAGGATATAACATCGATTTTACATGGCTGGCAGCCGGGGGCGAGATTTACCGGGTAAACGTCTAAATAGGCAACCATTGCCAGCGTCTGTTGAGCGCGCTTGGCTTCGGCGCTGTCCAGAACTTGTAACGGCTAATCTCGATAGCTGGTATGCCGTGACGACATCTCGTAAACATCATCATTCGTTAGGACAATCTCGCCCTGCGCACCCGCGGCTAAAATGCGCACCTCCTTGGCACCCTTTGGCTCTGTCGTGACGCAAATACAGTGCACAATTCACGCGCACCCATCTCTTGCGCTCTTGCGTTGTCTTCCCTCCGTCCCCCCAACACTTGGCCCCGCGTCCTGCTACCGAACCATACCGCCATTGTGTTCCACCACACCCAACAGACACGTCGGGCGAGATCGAGACGACTTGTTTTTTTTTGTTTTGTCTTCCCCGTCCCTCACGCCGCTGCAGGAGCAACTGTCGTACGAGTTGTTCGAGAGGGTTTTGAGAAGCAGCCCGGTTTCTGTCTGGGGCGAGGGCCTTGGCGGGCGCCCCCGCGACAAGCTGTGACGAAGCATCGGATCGAGTAATAACGCGCCAGCTGCTGTCGGTATTGCCGACGAGTAGGGGCCTTCTCGAGAACTGAGAACCCACCTGCAGCCGCGTACGTGATTTAAGCTTTGCGAGGTTGCGAAGTAGTAGGGTATGTATGTACTCTCAAAGCACCCGGGAACCCTACCGGAGTATGACTAAGATATCGAGGTTTGGTACACGATTTTTTGCTGAATTGCGCGCCGACTAGATCAGTCACCACGCTTGTCCCTCAGAGAGTTATTGTGTGTGTGTGTGTTTTTTTTTTTGTGGCGGTCGACGAAGGAAGAAAGTATCAACACATTGCAAGAAGAAGAGTGCTGTCCGGACAGCATGCTCGAGGTTTCGCTAGGCTAGTGGGTGTCGCTGGAGGAGGGCATGGCGGGATGGTGCTGGTGTCGGGAGGAAATGAGGGTAGCATGTTATTCTGGCGGGATGTGGAGTGTGGCGGTGTTGGGCGTATGTGCGCCAGCCAAAAGGAACAATAAAGCAAATAGCGAGAGAAAAAACTAACGAAGAGCATTTTGTAGATTGCCTCCCTTTCCCTACAAGATAGGGAAGGCAAAGTTTGGAACCTGTCTATTACGGGGGACCATAGTAAATAGGACCAAATATTGTTGGTAAAAATAGTTAAATATATAGGTTTTTATGTATACCATAGGTCCCATTAACTATGGACCCCCGTAATAGTTATTCTTAACCGTTAGTAGTGGAGAGGTACAAATGAGGCAAGGCTGCCTGATTACATGCATGTGGCAGGCCGTGTTTGCTAGAAGAAAAATCACAAAAATCACCGCATTCAATACACACAGCAGCAAGGCCCTCCAAAACCGCAAAAAGCACTTCGACCGCGGCGTCGGCTCGAGACGGCTCACGACAACAACTAACGTGTTGGCTCAAGCTCACCCGCTTCTGTAGACGTCGGGTTTGTGGGAATCCCTCACGCAGAGCTCTCCCCATCAGTCGCGGAAAATCCCGACAAGCAGTAGTACACGGAAGACGAACAAACAGAACGGAGTAGCGAAATAATAATGGAAGCCCGTGCGCACCCGAGAAGGCTCACGTGCTGCCGACTTATCCACAGCTAACTATAATAGTAGACACAGGCGGCGCCAAAGGAGGTCAAACCTCGAGAGGTTTTTGCTATGCGTGGTCGTGGGTCAACGGCATTTGCTGGTGTCGTGGACAAGGAATCGTACCGCTTCACGATGTGTCCGAGCAACGCAGCTCTCGAGAATGCGATGGAACACCACTAGTCTTGGAATATAATCACCGTTTGGATTATGATGATGTGCATATCAAACGGTGATATTCTTCGCGGCGAGAGAAGCAGTCATGTCATGGCCTGATGGTTCATCAACCGATGTGTAAGGCAATCGGTGCAGCCGCAGCGCGACCTCCGAAGGCCCTTATGACAGCGTTAGCCAGGGCAGGCTGTTTTGCCAAAATCGGGGGTACACACAGCACTACTGTGGAATCTTTTGATGTGCGTGGTCGTGGGTGCAGCTGGGGAGCAGTAGTAGTGGTAGCTGTTGGTGTCGTGAAAGAAACTGGAGCACGCTGTGTATTATACGACCATCACACAGCCCTATGAACATGATGAACACAAAGAGTCTCGGAAGAAAATCACCGTTGGGAGCCTGATGTGAGTATCAGTCGGTGACTATTTTCCCGGCCAGAGAGATCAAGATCACTTGTGGAATAACGGTATTTTCGTACGGGAGCAGGCCAGAGTACATACCCTCATTTCATCTATCGAGAGATGCTGCGGTGATTGCCGATGATGAGTTGTGGCATCGGGCACCGGGGTAAGCTTTGCGGGCAGGCAACCCATTTTGAGTCGGACAAGCCCAATGAACGGAGGTGACAGCCTCGGACGTTTTTAGTGTCGATCCGTTGTTGTCTAGACGATGGTATGCTTCAGAAACCTGCCGGCGGAAGCCTCTCCGGGCGCAGCCACATGATATACGTACAGTACTGTTTCTGTAGTCGGCACGAGATACGCGCCACCAAGCGGGGCATTCTTCTCTGGTCGAAGCACCGTTCCAGCGAAATTGTGGCGTTCGGCGCAGGGAAGTGGGGTCTGGCGCAAACTGTTCGTGATCCCTTAGCTCCTTGCGAGATAGGTTTCAAGTCATCGTATCGTCTTATTGGTCTCTTAATCTGGTAGAGGTAAGAGACACAGGAGAAGGGTGAGTGCTCTCAGGGGGCGTATCACCCCAGCACACAAGCCCAGCAGACAAAATACGAACCACAGTGAACTAACCTGTTACTGTAACAGATGAAAGGCCAATAGCCCCAACCGATACTAAACTGCATATAACTGTCATAATGAAAAATCCTGTTATAATCAACACGAACGACTTACCCGTGTCTCAGCTACCCCTGCCCGTGGCCGCAACGTCGAGGTTAACGTCCCGCCGACTCTTGCAACTGTTTCGATAGTCATGTGTTTGTGTTCGGCGCTGTGTCAAGAATTTTCTTCAACATCAAGAAAAGGGGTCCATTGGTCTGAGATTTACTAGCACAGTAGTGCAGACGGAGAACCCAAGAGATTCGGTAAAACTTTAACGACTACGTATGGATCCGGCACAGCATCTTGCGGGGTTAGTTAAACCACTCATAAATGGTTCCCTTCTTTTTTTTACGTGCGTAGAATATCTGAATTACCACCTTACACCGGAGAGCGTGAGTTAGCTGGTCATTCGATGAAAGTCGACGAGCAGTGGGAATGCTAAACCCTATGCGCGACAAAAATAAAGGCACGTACCGGGGGGGAGAAGGGACGACACCTGTGACCACGGCTTGTCCAGAAGATCGCTGAGGGTAAACCCTCCTACGAGTTAGGTTGAAAAGTAAAAGTAAGTGGTGATGATAACAAAAAAAGAAAAAAGAAGAAAAAAAAAAACGGGAGGTTGGGATCCACATTATCGTAGATCGTGATTATTGCCCGATGTGCACAACAAGCTTGTCACCCCAGTCTTCGTGTTTCCCCGTTGCCGCCAGGACTACCACTTCGACCTCGATGCGGAGATTGGAAATCTTGCTGTACAGGACAGAGTATTGTAACCTGGACACTCACCACCGAGGATGACAGCTCGTTGGAATCCAGCGTAGTCCGGTCACTTCCACGGCGGTATAAATCGATTTGCAGGATTCCCTCTCACAGTCCTGACATTATCTAAAACATAAATGAAAATGCCCGATTCCTACACTAAATTCAAGTAAAACCCCTTGCCAACATCTACTGCATACAATTTTTGGATTTTTTGGACCATTCGGAAGCTTTAAGGCGCTTGCAAGACTTTTCACTATAGATATTCAAATTTTGAGATGTGTTGAGATGTGAATATCTATAGTGAGATTTGAATATCTACAGTGAAATTCGAGAACATGAATTCAAATCCATGTGTTGTAACGACCCACTCACTCCACCCATCAACCCACCCACCACCCATCCACCCACTCACCTACTCACCCGCACTCCCACATACCCACCCACTCATCCACCCACCCACCCACCCACCCACCTATTCAGCAACCTAAACCGCCCAACGCACACACACCGCCCCCAACGATGAATCGTGTCAAGTACAGACAGCTGGTGATACTACAGGTGGACGCCGATTCGTGGTGCAGAAATGGCGTCTCAGGTAAACGTGCTTTGGCGGTATCTTTTTCTAGAACCAGTCTACCCACTCAGCAACGTTTGACGCACCAGTCAAAGCTCGCGTACCTTGTTTCTGAGCCCCATGAAAGTCTTCTCACGTACCCACGAACAAATGTCTCTGGTACATGTATCCTTTCCCCACCGCGTGGTTCGCACAGAGTACCGTAAGGCGGGGTGGAAGAAACCGTACGGCTACAGTTCCGGGAAAGATGCCGACCGGAGCTGACAAGAAAGATGAAGACCACGATCACTGGCGTAAAATGGAGGCGGTGTGGGCAGGCTGGGGCGATCAGGAAGCTTATGACTAAAATATGGCCGAGACGAAGGAGAAGCGCGATGCGGCGCGTGAGGTGCACAAGGCCAACCAGAAGAAAAGACAGGAGGAGTTGGAGGCTGCTTCTTCAACACCGCACGTACCCGAGAGGCAGGAGAAGGGTTCCGACGGAAACGTGAGAAATGTGTAGTTGATTGTTGCCGGTATGACCAAACGACACACGGTCCCACCACACATCGGTTGTGCTTGTGTACGCCACCGCCTTTCACTCCGCCTTCCGCTTAAATTGACCCCATCTCTGTCACAAAAAAAAACAGTGTCAGTCAAAGAGGGCTTTGGGAACGGAGCAAGCGCAACATCATCCGGTTGGTGGACGAAAGAGAGCGAAAACAACGGCCGCTGCGACTCCCGAAGACAACAGTCTCGAGGCTATGGACGTGGACGGCGTTGTTGGCGACGTTGGTGGCGACTTTGGTGGAGATGGCAGCGATGTCGACGGTGACAGCGATGGCGGCAGCGGTAGCGGTGGCGGCAGTGGCAGCGACAGGGTGAGAGAGAGCGGGGGTGGTCCCGTGCGAAAGGTCGCGTATAAACAACGACCAAAGCTATACTCTTTTACCAAAATAACCGCACGCCTGGTTGAGCCGTGGCAGGGCGGAAGTCGCGAGTGGATGGACAGCAAGAAAGAGTCGGGTGGTGAAAATGCTCAGGAGAGGGGTGGTACGTTCTCCCGTGCAGCAAATGAACCCAGCGGAAACACTTCGATACCGGTCATGGTCAAACTCCTGGGTGATGGCCTTTGTGCTGACCAGGGAGAGGGTGATATCGAGATCTCAGACGGGGTGTACTACAAGCGTGCCGATTTGAGGAACTTGCAGTATTACTACGACAAGTCCTATGCGTTCGACCCGAAGAACATCGGTGTGGTTCTCGGCGAGACGGTGTCAAGATCGATGGCCGAATCCACGTGGTAAAATCAGTCGATCACGGCAAATACACGCTGGAAGGTCGGGAATCCAGAATCACCCAGTGGGAGCTTCTGGAAAACCGGTGCGATGAGGGGGGGACACTGGACACCGACCCCCGGCGGTTCATCCTCCATCTGGTGACAAAGTATACGGTCATGATGGGTTCGGTAGTACCGGCTCTCAGCGGTGTGCTCACTGGGATGCTCTGGAACCCGAATGATGCCATAGACAGAGCCAAGATAAGTGGTGACGGCACAGATCCGGAGAGCAACATGAAGACCAGCGGGTTGATGTCGATCAAAGTGCGCGGGGATACTCTGCGGGATTTGTCGCTGGCTGTCTTCACCAAAATCCCCATGGAAGCCACCCTCGGAGCAAACTTCTGGTCAGACCGACACGACGAGTCCTTGAAGGACTTCGCCGCACAACCTTGGTCGCTGAGCCAGCTGAAATTTCTAGGCGGGCTAGGATGTTTCGCCGACGACGACCTAGTGCAGGGGTGCTTGTTCACGGGAGATATTGTGAGAGGGGGGCATACCTTAGCACCGCCGGCGGAGCGTGTGAGTGGTTCCTGGGAAGAGAAGCTCAACATCGTCAGCAAGTTGTTGACGTGTGCTTACCGATTGGGCCGCCCGGGTAACCTCCTCGAAGCATATCAACCATGCACTCTGCAAGAATGCAAGCTCTTGCAAGAACATCATAGCCAGTGGTCCGCCAACATCACACACAGCCTGAAAAATCTGAGCGTTCGTGATACAAGGAGCGCCAATGTCATTGACAGCGAGCTCGGAGGAGACATGTCGTATGCGGTGCGTTTCGCTCTGGCGCGATGCAAAACATTCGTTCACAACGTGCCACCAGTGGTTATCGTTGGATGTGGGATCAGGGACGCGGTCAATTATGGTCGGGTAGGCCTGCACTCGTTGGACACGACGTTCTTTAGCCACGCAAGGTTTGGCCCCCGTCTTCTCGAGCACGTACTGGGTGCCGACAGCCACGGTGCGGTGCAGAGGACCCTGGATCACTGCCATTCGTTCTTCCAGAACGCGAGGAATCTGCGAAAATATGTCGCAGCTAAAACCAACGGCGGCGTCGGAGACGGGATAAAACTCCGTAAACAGAGGGTCCCGTTGATGGAGGACACACCAGAGGAGAGGGAGGAAACCGTGGGCATGTTTATGGGGGCCATGCCCGCCAACGGGTGCCAGCGCGAGATGGAAGCCATTGAGAAAGTCGACCCCGGTTCCGTCGACTGGGGCCTGGACCGTCTCACGGAAGCGAAGAACGCTTCCACGCTTTTCTAATTGGACGACATCGGTGGAGAAGAGCACCTGCTCGGCAAAACGCCCGAGGAAGTCACAGAGGGTGAGAAGAGGGTGGTGACGCTGTTGGAGGCGCTGAAAGAGAAGTTGTGCGGTGATTGGCGGTGATGGCACTGGTTGAGCGGCCGTTCCTCAAGATAGCCAACGGAGGGGAGCTAGACACAAGATTCGGTCCGCTGGGAATAGATGGGAAGGCTCTCAGCCAAGGTGTATTCGGCACAATACTCGAAGAAACCGGGCTGGCGTTTTTCGGGCTGGACAACGTTGATGTCAACGCCCTTCGGACCGCCCAGGACACGCTGGCCGTCGAGCACGTCATCATCTTGGATTCACCCTGGACGCCATGTGCCTCGATGAGCTAGCTAAAGATCAGAGGACCTCGAAAAAGGTAAGTCAGTTATTCAACTTTGCAATTTGTGAGCATGTGGTCGTTTTCGCTTTGTTTGTTAGAAACTTTGGGAGCTAAAAATGTCACACTTGCCCTGTTTTACACCACACTCACCTCAGAACGTCACCGACATCTACAACGCGAGACGCTCCGACCCGGTTAGCGTGACAAAGAAGTTCAAGCAGGGGCAAGTGTCTTTCAAGGGGGGCATCAAGAGAATGCTGGACGAGAGACGTCGCCGGCTCAGCGGGGGATCGGACACCCCTTCGGATGCCAGCAACACGACCGATGAAGACCTTGACGTGCAGCTCATTCGTGTCGAGAAGGAGCTGAAGTTGAAGACGAAGGAACTCGGGCTGGCGAGGGTGGAGGACGAACTCCGCCTCCGCAAGTCTGGCGCATGGTTCGTGGCCGGCCCTGCCGCCGGCGCCGTACCTGCCACCGGCTCTTCTACTGATGCGGCACTCATGACTGGGACTGCTGCTTGCGCTACAACCATCCCTGCTGGCGCTGCTGTCTCGAGCGTGCCCAAGAGCGCCGCACCCGTGACTGGCTCCGCGGATGGTGCTGCACCCGCTTCTGGCGCGGCTGTCTCGAGAAAGCCCAAGCAAGGCCGGGGCCCGTACAAGAAGGTGAGCGCGGTTGTTCCTTTAAGGCATGAGAAGAGTTGGGGTTAGATATGGGAACACTCGATATTTTTGAGAAAAAACACGAATGGTGTACAATACCGACGAACCAAATGCAGACGCCTCGGATAACCGACGACGCCGAACGCGAAGCGGTGAAGGCGATTGGCGAAGCCTTCCAGCGGGCCGAGGTCAGGACCGAGGTCAGCGGCAAGAGAGACGCTGTTCATCACTACATGGCTTTGCCCAGCAACCAAGCTTCGAGGTTTTATCTGGTTAGGTACTTGGTAAAGAACGACGCCGAATTCGCCCCAGGGGCTTGGTACGTCAATAGCAAGCATTCTACGGCCAAAGGCTCCGTCGCCTTCGACAAACTAGTTGGTTTGGTACAGGACCAGGTCGAGGGTTTCCAGTGGAGGTCGTGGCGCGACATGTAGGATGAAGCACGCGAGGGAATAATAGTCGGACTGGCAGCGATCAAGGCCGCGCACACACGCGCCAGAGCAAGGGGTGGTGGCGATAAGGTTTTGAACAAAATGGACTTGTTCAGGTTTCGAAATGGTCGCTACGGTACGGTGTATCGACTTTTTCGCATCATGTGTTGCCAACGGATCGTTAGGGGGTGACACACTTGAACGCGTTGCAGGGATTCCAGCTAATGGAACTTATTCGGTGATTTCGTGCTTAACTTCGTAGAGGAGATCTGAGAAGCAGATATAGAGGTCCGGAAGAAAATAATAAAAATAAATAAAAAGGTGTTTCCACCAACTTTTGTGCGCAACGAAGGCGGGCTCCTCGCCTCGCCTCGCTTTTTTTGCACTCATACGTGGTCGAGGCCGCGGTGCTTTGTTGTGTCTTGTTCTACACATGCTCCATGCGGAGAAGGCCGCAACCTACCGCGCCCGCGCTACAGGCCCCGCGGGACACACGTCGGTTGAATATTGCTATGTGAAAACTGCTGACAAATGTACAGCTCGGCGGACAAAAGCGAACGCACCCTCCCTGCATTCACGGGAAAACCTTTTTGGATATACGACGAAGGCCGAACTGACGGCGCCCACCTGGGTGCAATGGTTACCGCGGCCGGTTCGGTGCGCGCAGAGGCGGCGGCGGCCACGGTGCTTGCAGACGAGTGGCACGAGAGGTGGCAACACCGACCCACCCAACGCGCCAAACCATGACCCTGGTGCACGCCTCTCCCTCTGCAGCGGCCTTTCGCACATGCCCAACATAGCGACGACCCCAACCCACCGCGCCCGCCCTGCACGTCACGCGGGACACGCGTGGCCTGAACGTGGCTGTTATGAAATTGCTACGTAGTATGCTGGGAAACGTTTTCAGCTAAGTGCATACAAAAGCACCGAGAAAAAGTGCTGGGAAAAAACAGAAAAGCCATGGACAAAAGCCCCGATTTAAACGCAAAAAAAAAAACGACGCGTTTGTTTCACATCGGATATTATCGGGCATTGTACATACTTTCCGGCGTGCTGGCATACATCCATGGTGGTTAGAGGAAGCAATTTGGAGAAGCGTCGGCCTTTTTCGGGGCGTTTCGAAACGTGTCGGTGCTTGGTCTCAGATCTATCCACTTTTTTTATAGATTGTGTCTCCTGTGGAAGGCAAGATGTGGCATCATAATACAAACACGCACACATACACAAGAGTAGGATCTTAGACATATGTCGAGTTCGGCTTCATATTCTTGGATCTTTACTGGGGATCCTCCGTTGCTGCGAACTTCGGAAATGGATCTTGAGGTGAGAAAGCTATAAGCATCCAAGAAGGCGCCGCCAACTCTCAACCTTGACCCTTGGTCTCGTCAGTACTCACGGTGGACACCTGGCATTCCTCGCCAAATAGCCTGAAGAAAATACCTGCCTCGTTTCTGGTCGTGAACGATATCACTACTCGTTTCCTGTGGTGAACGGCATCACCACAGACCCTAGACTACAACCCGAGCAACCCATCCGTACTCCGCATATTTTATACGTATGTATGAGAGCAACCGAGTGGAATACGCGAAGAGGCACTTTTTTGCACCGATCTCTGTTTTGCTACACGTCTGCTCCGGTCATCCGAGCTGAGGGCGAAAAGATTACTCTGTACGAAGATCATAGCCCGATATACTTCTATATTACGCCGCATCGCGCGCCGAAACGGAACATTTTTCGGCGAACCGGTGTCTCATCGGTGCTTTTAGAGGCATCTCCCCCCACAACACACCACATAACAACACATACACCACACGCACCGTGCACAACCACCACACCCACCACGAACAAACCGCAGCAAGGTGAATGATGTAGATGCTCTTGACACGCACGCATGTAAGAGAGACCACTCAAGACATCACACACCGCCCACAGAGAGGGGCCTCCCTCGCCAGCCGGCGCACAGAGACAAAGAGTCACTGCTTCGCATGTAGGCACACACACGCGCGTTGAGAGAGCGGGGACGTGGGAATCTTGCGTATTCAACATAAATATTCATGGTCTTTTCAGGTGGGTTTGTGCTACAACCCGACGTGCACACACTCTCACGGGTTCCGAGCCATGCCCCATTGGGCAGTTTGCGCACCTTCCAAGCTTTCGGCGCCCGAAACCCCAACGAAACGCCGCCGTGTGCTGAATTTCGTCGCCCGAAAAATCAATACGGTCCAATGTCTTCACCGGCAACGACACGGTCACGTTCGGAGGGGACAAACGTACGCCACGGTTGCAGGGCAGCAGCTCGAGGGCGACGGTCCACTGCGCGCTCCGCAGCCGGGAGCGCTAGCCGTCCGAGGGCACGAGCAACGCCACGGGCTTCGGCGGGTTCCGTACCACCGTCGCCGAACTGGATGGCCCCGGCGAACCCGATGTGGCAGCTGGTTATTGACCATTTGGATGAGAAGGTGGTCAAAAACGACCACGAGCAGAAAGGTAGCTACTGCTCACCCATGCGCGAGGCTATTCAGAGTTGGCGAAGAAGGGCTCGTGTCTTCGCTCGTGGAGCGGGGGGCATCCGTCAACGACATCCCTCTCGACCTCCGCGGCCACTATACCCACCTCCACGATACTCCTCTCCACGCCGCTGCTGACAAAGGTAGTGTGGGAATCACGCTGTTGTTGTCGCGGGAGGGAGCTGACACAGACGAAATAGGTCCAACGGGAGAAACAACGCTTCACCGCGCAGCACACAGAAGGCTCCAAGAGGTGGTGCAAGTCCTCATGAGAGCTGGGGCGAGTACGACGATACGAGACTTTTTCGGACAAGACCCCGCTCACACGGGCCCATGATTCCAGTGTGGGGGTGGCGTATACGATGATCTGCTGTATGGGCGACATGGGCGACCTGTCCACATCCCTTCGAAATGCCTGTGGAAAGATTGAGGTCGATATGCTCGTCAATGCCGGGGCCAATATCGAAGCTCGGGACAGATTTGGCGCCACCCCTCTCAACATGCCCTATGTTAACATTGACGCGATGCGTACCCTCGTGAACCATGAGGCAAACGTCAACACACCATGCAATGACGGCTTCACGCATTTGCATCATGCGTTTGCGCACGCATAGTTCCCAGTTGTAAAACCAATACCTCTACCAGCAGGAGGCCAAGGTGGCAGGCACGCCAGGGAGGGGGACTGAGAAGCACGGGGCTTATGGGAAGCGACGGAGGCGGTGCGGGTCAAGCGCAGGGACAAGGGGCTCCGGCCTCTACGCCCTGGCAGCAAGGCGCGGCGGGTTTGAGGCGGACGGGTCTGTACGTTGATTTATGTTTTTTTTGGGTTTGTGGTGTGAGCTAGCTGGCTTGACGCGCTTGCTTTGTGCAGGTATTACGAATTTGGGGAGGGCTCGCGAAAAGGGATGGGCGATTGTGAAGATTGGGTGTTGTGCCGAGTGCGGGATGTGACCCTGGTAGGGGGAGTGTTCAGAGTGATGGACGGAAGAGACGGGAATTCCACACCACGCCCATCGGATCCGATGGGTCTGCCGGACCTTGCCTGGTCGTAATGGTTGTCTTCTGTTTTGTTTTTTTGTCTTGTGAAGCAACTGTCCCTAATGGGTCGTGATACGGAGGTTTATTTTTTGTCACCGGCGGCAGGTAAGTACTACGGCGTGCTTCCTCGCAAACGACATGGTGACACGGGACGGTGCCACCAAATGTAACTTGCTTTTTTGGCGGTGGGGCTGCTTGGACGGTTGTTGTGATGTGTTCAGCTTGGACCCTGGGCGCCGGTCGCGCCTCCGCCGCCGGTCGCCTGCCGTGGCAGCCCCTGCCACTGTCCCGCCCCCGTCACCCCTGGCGATGGTGCGGCTGCCGTTGCTGCCGCAGCAGCTGGGGGCTGCTGGTGGTGCTTCGATCGAAGAGAGGCCGGACGGGAATTGAGATAGGGGGGGGGGGTGAGTTCACGATTCGCAGCGAACGTGCTCGAGCAACGGTAGGTGAGGAGCACCGAAAAATATATGTAGGGCTACGGAAACATGTCGAGCAAGGGCGATTGGTGGGCAAACACGTGCCCTCTGTTGTAGAAAGTTTGTGCTGGATAATTGTTGTCGTTGGCATCAACACGTATACAACATCGAGCGGACGTTGGAATGTTCCAACACTGCTGCTCTGAACTTAAACTTGGATCGACGCTGTCACAACGTGTTTAGCGACAGGATCATGTTCGGCGGGGACGTGCTGTTTCCCCACTTGATCACCTGGTACAACGAGCATGGACATCAGCTTCTCGGAGACTACATGGGCGACGCCAGCTCCGATATGCGCAAGTGCCACACCATGTATGAGCAGCAGAAGACCACTGCAGTCGACGAGGGCATCGTCGACACGCCCTCCTACGAGTTCATGGTAGCCTAGCACACAAGTACTTCCCCATTTTCATGCGCATCTACCTCGTGGCCAACAAGCAGGAAGGGAGCAAGAAGGTTGTAGACGCGACGCCCGAGAGTCTGATCATGCAGGTCGCACACGGCCAGAAGGCGCTGCACGACACGGAGACCACCTCACCCAAGGGGAAGAAGAGGGCCAAGAAGCTCTCGAAGGCGATGTCCGTTGAAACGTCGGTGAACGAGCTGTGCATCGCCGTGGACTTCGTTTGCATGGCGCCTGATGAAGTCAAGCAGAGGATTGTCGAACTTCTTCGTTGGTTGTCTGCGTGTGATTGTATTCTTGTTGCGGAGTTTGGGAGCAGCTTCAGACTCGAGGCCCGTTAGGTGCACATAGCGGCAGTTGAGAGAGCCTTTTTTTGAGCGCAGCGATTGTTGAGAGAGCTTTAGTTTCCTTTGCTTGTTTTTGGACATAGAAAATGGCCGAGAAGATGAACAAAAAAAAAAACAGCATTGCCTCCGGGCATTTTCTCGTCTTCGGGCAACCAAAATACAAGGACTCTGTCACTCGGCACACAGGTCGTCGTCTTGGCGGCGAAATCCAACGACCACGCCTCAGGACAACGGGTCATCGTCTTGGCGAAACGTATGGACCATTCATATCGACTTGTCGAACGAGCTAGTGTCCCTACCCGGTGCATGCACGTGAATGGAGCACGTGGCGGACACAGATGAAATTGCAGCAAACCCAGCTCCAGTTTTTTGCACGTATCACACAACGCACACATAACCAAACCATGCCGAGGCTAGGACCAAGCAGCCAACAGGTAGGTACGAAACGAAGGGGAAAGCGTAGTTTTAGGGTCAGCCTCAGGGAACTGATTGTGCCTAGGACACGAACGTGCTGCATGCACACATGTGCAGCAACCCATCACCCTACCTGCACTCACATTTATACATGTGTTTCAGCACAGGCCTCTCTCATTAAATGTGCGGTGCTCAGGATGTCCTCAAGGACACGAACCTGATCTCTCCTCAACTGTGGTTCGACGCGTGCCTTGGCGAGATCTGCCTGTGACTAAAATAAAGCACCAGTCGCATGAAGATGGCCGTTGCGAACACCAACATCCAGGTGCAGGAGTCGAGCCGCGTACAGCACCAGCTGGCTCACTTCTCTCCCAATCCCGTGGCAGTGCTAGTTCCTTAGACGGGGCCGAACAACAAGCTGCGGCCGCGGTCGAGGAGTACATCAAGATGGCTGATGGCCAAATTACCGAGTTTGAGAGCGCGCTGGAAGCTGGTAGCAGCATCAACCCCTTTTGCCACCTTCTCCGCTCTCGACGTTGAAACAAGAGACGTTGTGTCGCAAAGCTCCGAAGGATTGTTGGCTACGGGGCCGAGGTCGACAAGGTAACCGTCAAGTCCATCGCCGCCGCGCTGACGACTTTGGCAAAAGACATGGCGAAAGCTGTGCGCCGGGCGAAAAAGATGCAGTGGGTTACTCTCACTGTTTCAGGTCACTTCACCGTATGTTGCCTCCAAGTTACTGAAAAATATGCGCTATTACATAGGTAGAATGACCACCCAACCACATGTCTGTACTCAAATGTGTTCCAATGCAGGAGGTGCTGCCCACCGGCGCACCCAAACCATGCAAAAACTTATTAACCGAGGAGATGGGGGTTCAGAAAATCTTCCACGACATGAGGTCGACCTCTCCCGAAAAGTGGTTCAGCACACGCCTTGGCAAGACACGAATGTGGCTCGAAAAAAGCATCAGTCCATGGACATGGTCGTCGCGAACACCAACCTCGACGTGCAGGAGTCGAGGTTCGCACAACACCAGTTGGCTCACTTCTCGCCCAACAAGCCCGTGGCAATGTCACTCGGGGTCGATGCGGCCGAAAAACAAGCGGCGGCAGCGGTCCAGAAGTTCGCGGTGAGCGCTGGCTCCATTCCCGAGTTTGACGGCGCGCTCGAGGCAAGCTGCGGCACCAATCCGTCAGCCAACTTCAACGCTCTCTGTGTTCAAGCCAGGGACATCGCGTCGGAAATGGCCGGAAGGATTGTTGAATACGGGGCCGAGGTCGACCAGCTGATCGCCAAAAGCATCGTCGCCACACTATCGACCATGGCATTACACGCCTGCAGCTGCCCCTAACGTCCCCGCCCTGAACGCCATAGAGTGTGCACGCATCGCCGACTGAAATACTTCGAAGACGGAGGACGCAGGTAGGTGTCAACGCGCTCAGGATAACACGATGCGAAAGTATCGAAACGACCATCCGTAAACGGCGACTCTTCTTTGCGGGGGCTGTGGTGCGGCAACACGAGGGGCGATTGCCCAGTCGGTTGATGTTCGGGACGATCGCTGGTGGGGGGAGCCCGAAACCAGGCGGGCAGCCCAAGACTTGGCCTACGGCCATTGCTGAGGACCTTAGAGTGTTCAAAGCCACCGAGGGATCAACGGAAGACTCCCCCTTAGTCTTTGGAGTTGGGACCGCACTGTGGCCCACTGCAGCAAAACAGACGGGAAAGTGGTACCGGGGAATCCTCGAAGCAGCTGAACAGTTCATGGGCAGGTGGCACGAGGCTGAGGCAAAGCTGAGTAGACAGCGCCGTGCATCCGCTGCAGGTAGTGTTAGAGGGAATGGGGGGAGGGGTAACAGCAGGAGGGGCAGAAGGAACACCGTACAAGTGTATGGGGGCAGGGGGGGGAACAGGAGGAGTAGAAGGGAAACCGCGGTAGAAGAGAGTAGCAGAGAGACCGCAGATAGGGTAGCAAGGTACCAGGCCGACTAATCGGTTGGACTTTTCTTTGCTACTCGTACCGCCAACTGCTGCGGCCGTTCGGTATGCATTTTTTTTTTCCCTTCTTATCCTTATGAAAGAAGTACTACATAGCGGGTGGGTGACGAGCGTATTTTGGCCCACTCACTATTGCTCTTTTTACTTAGTTAAGTGTTCGCCGGGATGCATAGTCCCCTTTTTCCTTCTCGTATCTTTCCCCTTGCACGTCCCTTTTGGCTCATGCTCGGGGTAAGTATGTATGTGTCTGAGCTTTGGCTTCCCATTTTATTTATTTATTTGGAATTCTTCTCCTTTTCTTTTTCTTTTTCTTGTTCTTTTTCGGTTTGGTTGCTTCGTTGCTTCTCTTTCTTTATGGTGTATTTTGGTTGCTGGCGTATGTATGTATGTTGTGTCGGCCGCACCTAGTGCGAAGGCATGGTATTGCGTAGGATATTAATGCATTACGGTGTGTTATCTCTGTGTCGTAGTCTGTGACCACAGAGCTCGTATCTTTCTAGGGTGAAGAATCAGCACGGACACTGGGCTTGCTGGATGTCGACGAGTAGAAGAACGGTTTAATGTGAAGAACACACACACACATTCTTCTACTCGTCGGCATCCAGCAAGCCCAGAGTCCGTGCTGATTCTTCACCCTAGAAAGATACGAGGGCTGTGGTCACAGACTACGACACAAGAGATAACACACCGTAATGCATTAATAGCCTACGCAATACCATGCCTTCGCACTAGGTGCGGCCGACACAACATACATACATACGCCAGCAACCAAAATACACCATAAAGAAAGAGAAGCAACAAAGAAACCAAACCGAAAAAGAAAAAGAAAATGAGAAGAATCCCAAATAAATAAATAAAATAGGGTTGTTGTTGTTATTCTCGCCAAAATACAATGCATTCTGTGGTCACGGGACAGGCTCCAAGAACTCTGGATGGAGTGGAAGAACGCCGAGCAAAACGGCTTCGTTCGACACTAACGAAAATCCATTGTTGTGGGGGCTGCTGCGTGTTTGATCGCACACGCAGCAGCCTACGTCACCACGTGTCCCTAGGACATGAGAGTTCTCTGTTCTATATACTGCTGTAACTTAGTAATACGCCAGCAGAGTGTGCGTCATGTTTTCCAGTCAAAGTCACAAACTTGTTCGCGAGTTTTTTTGTTAAAAGACAAACAAGGAATCTAAGAAAAAACCAAGGCTTATCACACAGTGACTGAGAATTGTGACGGGACGGGACGGGACAGATTTGACTCGTATGGCGGGAAAAAAAAAATGAAAACGGGACGGTAAAATGAGGACAAAATTTTTTGGCGGGACGGGACAGCGGATGCCAAATTTCTCGACGGGACGGGACGGTAAATATGTTTCGCCTCGGCGGGACGGGACGGTATTTTATTTTTTCCTCGGCGGGACGGGACGGTAAATATTTTTTTCCTCGGCGGGACGGGACGGTAAATATTTTTTTCCTTGGCGGGTTGGGACGGTAAATATTTTTTCCCACGGCGGGACGGGACGATAATTTTTTTTTTCTTCGGCGGGGCGGGACGGTAAATATATTTGTCTTCTTTCCCGCCGCAAGGTCGGCGCGGTTGTACATACGTGAAAAAAATCCCGCACACTGCTGGTTCCGCGAAGGGAGCCGTCCCGACGCAGACGTTTTCCTCTAGACCCGCGCAGCCCAAAAGCCCCGAGAAGTGCTGCCACTACACGGGCGACGTCTTGTGATCTTTCCACTCCTGCCCCAAGCACCGTTGTTGCGTTGCCAGCTCATGGTGGCTGTTCTGATGTTTTTGGGCCGCACTTTCATGGTCTTACCTCCTATGGTCAATTAAACTCATTTGGCGCGAAGCGCCAAAAAAAATTGGGAGCGAAGCGGCCAATCAAAACGCAGCGGTCTGTACAGGCTCCCATTATTTTACGAGTGAGTGTGTCTGCCTGTAATAGCCGTGTTTTTGCATTACCGATTGCGAGAGCTGTACGTTACCGATTTCCACAACCCCGGTATCTGCAGAAGCGAGCCATCTTGAGCTAACGCGTGGGACTTGACTCGTTGCAGGCCATCTCGAGTTGCGCTCGCATTTGCCGCGGTACTGGTGTATTTTGAGTGCAGCAGGATTTTGTTTTGTTTCCGTTGTTTTCTTACGAGCGCACAAGGTCTACATACCGCATGTGCAGCCTTGCCTCATGTATCTCTATATTTTACTGTTGCAGTACTTGCCTACAATGAAGCTTTGGGGACCATTTATACTCGCACACAACAGAGATACTGTGCACTCTCTCTTTCTTAGTTCGCTCTGCCTGTATAGATAGGTCTTCTTCCCTTCTTCTTGGAATTTTGAATTGGTCGATGTTTGATATGACAACATCACGAGCACTCTCCCTGAGTGAGCAGCTTTCCCGACCGAGTGAAATGAAGAAGTGTAAACGAGTACGTTCAGGTGGAAGGCCATGTAAGGTGGAAACACAAAGATGTGCCAATCGCATCTTCTCTTGTACGTAGTACATATTGACAATATCGAGTAAATTCTTTGTCACATACTGTGGTATCATGTTTTGACATATTGTTAATGGTTTGCCCCTCGACAGTACATAGCAGTCGTGAATCCTATTTGGTTGAACTGCGCAGAGGCAGTCTTCGTTGATCACTGCTTCCACAGCCCCCCGAAGCATACAAGCAAAACAAAAAACTCTTCACGCTCAAGCGCACCCCGCTCTTGGGCGCTGTGCACCGACCGAAAGTGTCGGGTGTAGTTGCATGGAGAGTATATATACAATTCGTGCGAAACAATCAAGGCACGTGAAAACGTTGATTGGCAGAATGCGCAACACAAGGAAGTGTTACGGTTCAGGACCGTTTCAGGAGTTACGACGGCATGCATTTTTGTATCGGTAGGGGCCGCGTCATTTACGGCCCCCCCCCAATTTGTGGATGGTTTCCCTTTCGGACCAATCCATCTTGCCACTTGTGGTCTTTGCTCTCGACCTGTGGCATAAAGCAATCATTCTACCATCTACAGAACTGGGAGACCTACTCCCTAAGACCGGAAACCCTTCCCGTCCTTCGGGGGTACGTGAAGCGCACCTCTCGACTCGGTTGAGTCTTCAACAAACGTGAGATTGGTAGGATTATGGACCTAGTTGGTTGTGCATCGTGCCGGAATGGTGCGGTCCTCTGTTCGATCCTATACATACTGTAAACGGTAACCATTCAGGGTAGTGCCTCAGGGATAATCCCTGAATAGGTCGCATCACATAATCCTGACCCTAAATCCCGTGGCTTGTAGACTCACGAACCGCATCATGGTGTCCAATCCGAGACACGCGCTTGCACGTACTAGGAATCGTTCTACGCCACTCTGTCGGTGCTCGTCTTTTGTTGTTCCCACGAGACCCTCGGTCTTGCCCCTGAGTGCTGTAGTTTTTGTTGTGTTGTTTTGTTTTGTTTGTTTTCTTGTTGTTTGCTTCTTTGCCCGCGCGCGCCTGGTGTCTCACGCCACCTCTATTCTCCTGCTCTCGCGCGCAAGTGCCCTTGGCGCGAGCTGTAAGTTGACGATGCGATGGCATACTCCTTCTTCATGTAGCCACCCATGTCTGGGTTGCCTCCGCCGGGCAACCGTACTGTTCCCATACTGATGGCCATGCTGGTGCCCTGCAGGGGCACCGGACGGCTGAGTTTTTTTTTTTTTTTTTTCTCTCCGGATAAATTTCGATTTTGGGTGGAAGGCACACCCAGGAGCACACGGGGCTCCTGGAGTGTGTCAATCTCTCTGCTCTCACGCCATCGCCCTCCAGTTCCGCTTGCTTTTTTTTCTTGTGCTTGCCTTGTGGCTCAGGTGGGAGTCCAAAAAGTTGCAGCACACTCGTTAGGCCCCCGCCCCCCCTTTCCACCGGCAGCGAGA
This sequence comes from Macrocystis pyrifera, assembly GCA_031763025.1. Classification (NCBI taxonomy): domain Eukaryota; class Phaeophyceae; order Laminariales; family Laminariaceae; genus Macrocystis; species Macrocystis pyrifera. The sequence goes on from JASSKH010000031.1 coordinate 3,670,242, forward strand.
AAAATGAATGAAAAGCAGAAGTCCGACGTGATGTGATGTGTGGTTTGCGCAGCGCGGCCGGGTGTGCTCACTTTAGTGACTCCCAGGCCGTTTTCGGTTGCCCCGTGCGCGTTGTGTCTGCTGCTGTCGCCGTGTACCCCACGCCGTTGTCATCGCTGTACGGGACTCTGGCTGCGGTGTTGTACGCACCGCGGTCAGCGATAATCCAGAGGCTAAACCCTCCGTGGTGCTGTTCTGATGTACCATGCGGCTTGACTGAGCTGTTTGCCTGATCGTTTTGTGCGCCTGTCAAAGTGTTGTCATACACCATGTGCCCACGCGCGTTTTCCTGACGAGTATACCTGGGGTGCCTTTATTTTTAATTCGCTTATTGACGTACACTGCTGTGCACCGTGTTTCCACTACTGTATCCGGCATGGTGTACCTACTGAAGTACTCGACGAAATCTTCGATCACATAGCTGTGACAGGGCTGCTGTTGGTGTTTTTTTTTTTTTTTTAGGGCCTGTTTGCGTGTGCTTTGCAATGTGGATTGTACCTGGTTTCCACCACTGCTGCCGTATCCGTCCTTGATTTCCGATCCCTCATGTGTTATTTTCGTGTTGTTTTTGCTTTTGTTTTGTTGTGTTGTGTTTTTGTGTTGTTTTTGGTGCTTTATGTGACAGTATTACGAGTAAAATATACCACCTGTGAGTTCAACTGATTTTGTTAGTTTAATTGTATATCTGTGTACATTCGAATAGGGGTACATGAACAGCAGTTAGTGGCATCACTACTTTGAAGAAATATAACGTATAGCTGGTACGGGTGGACAAAAATAGCACCTACCAGGGTAGGTCCTGTACACGTCACCGTTTTTTTGTTTGTTTGTTTGTTTGTTTTTGTTTTTTTTGGCTCAATCAATGCTGAACTAACTGTGCCGACGTGTCGATGCCTGTCCTAGACAACTTGCTGGTACCTACTACAGTACTATCATCGGCCGCTGGTCACTTCCTGCCCCGCCGCCTCAAATACTTTACTGTGGTCTCTTCCGGGGGCAGCTCGTTCTGCTGCCACTACCGCTGTGCTGCGACAGGCGGCGTAGGCACTCAGTTCTGAATTGAGTGGGAGGGGTCTGTGCCTGGTGGGGCCGTAGTTGTTGTCTCCCATGCGTGAGGGAGACGACAACCAGGTCCCTCTAGGTCTGTGCCTTTCCAGGTGGCGGTACCGATAATTAGATACCTGAATTGAGTGGGAGGGGTCTGCACCTGGTGGGGCCGTTGTTGTTGTCTCCCATGCGGGAGGGAGACGACAACCAGGTCCCTCTAGGTCTGTGCCTTTCCAGGTGGCGGTACCGATAATTAGATACCTGAATTGAGTGGGAGGGGTCTGCACCTGGTGGGGCCGTTGTTGTTGTCTCCCATGCGGGAGGGAGACGACAACCAGGTCCCTCTAGGTCTGTGCCTTTCCAGGTGGCGGCACCGATAATTAGATATCTGAATTGAGTGGGAGGGGTCTGTACCTGGTGGGGCCGTTGTTGTTGTCTCCCATGCGGGAGGGAGACGACAACCAGGTCCCTCTAGGTCTGTGCCTTTCCAGGTGGCGGCACCGATATTTAGAATATACATTTACCCCGATACGCTCAGTTTCCATCATTTTTACCACGCTTGTTCTCGCGCTGTGAGATGTCGTGACGGTTGTGCCCCGCTCGCGTAATACTAATTTAATATCTCCCTGTATGTTTTCCTTGCCTTTTATTTTGTTCTATGTTCTTCTTTTCTTGCTTCTCTTCCGATTTTTTTTTTTTTTTTCTCTTTCTCTTTCCTCTGCTATATATATATATATATATATTTATATATACATATTTTTTTATTTTTTTTTTTTCCTTTGTCTGCTCTCCGTGTGTCCGGTTGGTTGTTGTTTGATCTTTTCTCTTCTTCTCCTAATCTTTGTTTCTTTTTTGTCCTTTTTTTGTTTTTATTTATTCATTTATTTTTCCGTCCAGGGATGTCTGCGCCCCACGGGCAGATCGGCCAGGGCGCAGACGGCCCAGGAGACCCGTTTCAGCGCGGGTACCGCTCCCGCGAGGGTCGCCGCAGCACCCGTTCTAGTTCAACGGACAGCTCCCGCAGCAGCTCCAGCAGCAGCAGCAGCAGCAGCAGCAGCAGCAGCAGCAGCAGCAGCAGCAGCAGCAGCAGCAGCGACTCAGAAACTGACCGCCGCCGTGCGAAGAGTAGCCGCCGCCGCCACCGCCGCCGCCGTCGTGCCCGTTCGCTCCCGACTACGAGATCAGAGGCGCGGCTCCGGAAACGCGCTCGCCGGAGCTCCCGACATGCACGCCAACGCCGCACCGACCACGAGCAGGACGTACCAAGGGGAGGGGGAGACAGCAACCGGAACGGACACCGCCGCAGGCAAGGAGAGGCAGCCGCTGCGCTCAGGCCACGCATGCTTCCCACCGCTGTCACACAACAGCAGTCCTCCGAGCCCGGTATGCAGTTTGGTGTGGAGTCTAATCAGGCAGCGAAATTGGTCGAGAGAGTACGTAAGCGCATTGCAGGTACTCTCCCGTGTCCGGTATTTGGTGGCCCCACTGCCGGGACATTGTCGATTGCGAACTCTGCTGTCATACTGCAGCAGAAGGTACTGAGCACCCTACGCAACGTTGACTCCGGAGCCATGCGGCTTGAGCCTGACCAGTACATCGATGGTAGATGGGTCACAGTGGCCGACACACTGACACCCCGCCGTGTAGAGCTGCTGACTGATCTGACTCATGACTTCTTGTCGGTTAGCCACCAACTTGCTTCCGCCGAGTTTGTCTCCGTATATCTCATCACGGGGGAAGTCATTGAGAAGCAGCACAGTGAAGTCACCGCCACCGACTGGTTACGCCTTTTCGTTCGAGAACAGGCTTTGACAGGGGGTGCCGCCGAGTTCGCACAGGCGGCCTTGTCAGCTGTATCTCTCAAGTCAGCCGAAGCGTGGACCGCCGCCGCAGCTCGTGTTCTGCTGGCTTTCCGTGCCTCGCTCGCTAGTCCAGAGCGGCCGCATGCGACGGAGCAGTTGTTCTTCTGGCGTTTTATCACGCCGCTAGAGATGCAGACTCTGTACGATAGAGTCGTCGAAGTGCTCCTGCCGAACCCGTTAGACCGAATGGGCATTAGCGGGCTAATGCACGAGCGAGTCCACACGATCACTACTACCCTGCGCCCCATGCGTACAGAATGGCACAACCCCATGGGGGAACCCATGCAGCGTCGAGGAGAGGTAGCTGAAGGACTATTCCGGGAACTAATCGCGGTACTTTCTGCTCGCAACGCGTCGTACTTGGCCCCGCAAACCCCACGGAAGGTAGCCAAACATGCAGGGCCAGACAGGCTTTTCACCATGACAGAAGTAAGGCACATGTTCTCCTCACCCGCCGGTGCCCTCGCTGCCCTTAACGTGGCCTCCTCAGCCACTGCGGGAGTTGGTAACGCAGGAGGGAGTGCCGCCGCGGCCGGGCCGACTTACCGGCCAGCAAACCCTTTCGCCGCCCTAGCCCCTGCCCCTAGTCCGGTTTCGCAGCCTTCCACAGGTCCCGTCACGGTAGCTGCCTTCCAGAACCAGACAGCCACAGCACCGGGTCAACACGGGGTTCCCTTCGAGAAACCTCGCACGGCAGCCCCGGCCCAGCGCTCAGCTACCACACCGACCATGCCGACGAGCCCCGTCCCACGACCTCCGACCACGGCACCCCGGGGAGACATTCTCGACTACCTCCGGACGCAGAAGGTGTGCTTCGCGCACGCCTTCACTGGTAACTGCCGCCGCCCAGGCAGCTGCCAGTGGCAGCACGAGCCGTTCCCGGCAGCTCTGTACAAGGATACCGCTTCGACGCGTCGGTCCGGAAACTTCACCCCTCGCCGTCGCCTAGCTGCAATGACCGAGGTCCAGTACAACACGGCCGCCGAGCTAGGTCTGATTCTGGAAGGCTCAGGTGACGAGACGGAGCCTGCAGGCTTCGACAACTCCAATGACCAGCAAGAGCAGAGAGAGGGTACCTCCTGAAGGTGCGCCCCAGGTGACGCTAACCTGGGGAACGGACATCTTGCTGCCACAGCACGGGACGGGTGAGAGACCAACTGTGGGTGCAAGGTCAGATCTGGCACCGTCATCGCCGACGACGCCCCTGGCCGGTAGAAATCTTACTAGACACGGGAGCTGGGGGAGGCAGTTATATCTCACTTGCGTTGTGGCGCGGCCTCCGCAAGCTCTTGCGACGTAGTTTGGATACGCGTAATGCTGGTGCTCTCGAGGCAGCGAACCCATCAAGTAGTGGGACCCCTCCCATGCGTATTTTGGGGTCTGTAGCTATCCCCGTGCTGTTAGAATCGGATTCTAGAGTGCGAAACGTGATGGTTCGCGTCGTCGAGGACCTCCCCTACGGTTTCATTTTTGGAGCAGATTTTTTCAGAGCCAACCGCAGTACTTTGGAGTTCAGTCCAGACAGAGGGTTTAGGCCTGTACCCTCGGCACCTTGGGTACCGTTTCGCACGTCTGTTGCCGACACCCCAAGCCCACAGAGTCCATTCGGCACAACACGAGATCAGTTTTTTGCGCTAACTGCTACTCCCAAGCTCTCGCCGCCGCTGCACACACCTACCTCAGTCGCCTCACCCACTGTTCGCCCCAGTTATCATGACATCGCGTGGGAGGACGAGAGCACCTTGGAGTGGGAGGTTAGACAGGTCGCCGAGGCCACCGCCGTCGAGGGGTTTACCAACGTAGCAGTGGAAGCAGCAGCAGTAGGTCCCCAACCGCAGGACCCACAGCTGGTCCTGATGCTTCCCACCGAACGGTTTGATCTAGAAAAGGGAGCGTTGGTGGGGGTCGCTAGAGCGGCGCTGTGGTGGTTGCCGGGGTCCCCAGTATACGTCAAACTGGTGAACCGCAGTAAAGAGACAACAGTGGTAGAGGGTTGCCGTGTGATAGCTCGACTGGTAGCCCTCAACGTCCGCGACCCCGCACGATTCGAGTCTTTATTCGATGAGATGCCCTCCACCGCTGACCCGCCCCTCCCCCGGCAAGCCCCAGACCCGACGTGTGTTTCGAGTGAAGTCAGGACAGAACCAGTCCCCAAGGTACAGGCAACCGACGCCAACCTAGGAACACTGGGATCCCTGCAGAAACAACAACTCGTGGACGTGCTGGCAGGTTTCATCGAAGATGGCCTGTTCCCCATCGACCCCAAGCGAGTGCCGGCCTGCATCGATGGTGAGCTTGAGCTTCCTTTGATCAATGAGCTATGCACCCCTTTTGCGGCCAAACAACGACGTTTCTCCCCCGAAGAACGGCGCATGATTAGAGCAGAGATCCAGAAGTTGCTTGACCGAGGAATCATTCGTCCCTCAGTGTCACCGTGGGCAGCGCAGTGCCTGTGTGTGCGGAAGAAAGACGGAACCCTCCGCTTGTGCATTGATTGGCGGGTACTTAACAAGCTCCTGGTTTCCGATAGTGGAGGTCTTGGCGATATGCAGACAATTTTCGACGGGTTGAAAGGCAAACGGTACTTCACTCAGCTGGACCTTGCTTCCGGTTTTCACCAAATCGAGATTGCAGAAAAAGATCGCTACAAAACCGCGTTCAGAGATGCAGATGGACTGCTGTATGAGTTCACTAGGGCTGGCTTTGGTTTGACAGTTCTGCCTTCAGCGTTCACACGGAGGGTGAAGTCCGCTTTGGGGTGTTTAGAAGGAGTGTTCAGCTGGCTCGACGACATTCTCATCGCGAGCGCCACCTGGGACGATCACTTAGCCAAACTCGTTCTAGTCCTCAACCGTCTGTTAGCGGCGGGTCTGTCAGTTAATTTTGCCAAGTGTATTTTCGGCTCCTCCTCGCAAGAATTCCTTGGCATGATTATCGATAGTACCGGCCTACACCCCGCCCCGACCAAGTTGGAAGCCATTGCACGCATGCCGCGCCCCCAGACAGTCGAGGAACTCCGAACGTTCCTTGGTCTGACGGGCTACTTGCGGCAGTTTGTACCCAACTATAGTCTGACCGCCGCCCCCCTCACTAACATCCTACGCAATAAAGACTTCGCGTCTAAACGCGCACGCAAGAGTACCATCGCGTGGGATTTAGAGGAGGAGCAAGCGTTTCAGTCTTTGCGCTCCACTCTAGCCTCGCCTACGGTACTCGCATTCCCCGATCTCGACAACACGTTCGAACTACACACCGATGCTAGCACAATAGGTGCGGGAGCAGTTCTTATGCAGACCATCGACGGTACGCCTCGCGTGATTGCCTTCGCTAGTCACAGATTCTCGCGTACAGATGCCCGTAGAGGCCCCACCGAACGAGAATGCATGGGAGTGCTGTGGGCTGTGGATCATTTTCGACCCTATTTAGCGGGTAGGCAGTTTACGGTAGTGACCGATTGCTCCGCTATAACCTGGCTGTTTCGAAGTCGCGAGTTGTGCCCCAAACTACACAGATGGGCACTAAGACTGACGGAATATGATATGGTGCTGGTATGGCGAGCGGGAGTACAGCACGTCCTACCGGACGCCCTGTCGCGGCTGCCGCACTCACAGACTCCTCAAGCCGATGTTGATGACTCCTTTCCCGACGATCTTACGTCGAAAGAACCATCCGAGTTCGTAGGACCCCGGGGACCGAGCCTTGATGGAGTTAGGTTAGCGGACGTAGAGGCAGTAGGTGTAGATGGAACAGACGGGGGGGATTGCCCTTCCTATCCACCGTCAGAACCGTCCACTCATGCTACTAATGACGCTCGCCTCCTTGCCCTACAAGCCCTGCCCTTTGCCACGTGTGCCGCACTAGAGACAGACCCCGGTACGCTGCGCCGCAGTAGCAGGACGCGTACGCCTTCCGTACGGCTACGTCCCCTCAACGACATCCAGCTGCCGCCCATCGAGCAGTTGGTGGATCAGGAGCACGATCACTCCAACACGGCTACACCAATCGAGTCGACTCCGTCTTCACCACCGCCCACGACGGCCCCCAAGTGTCGGGTTCACGCTGGCCGTGACGACCTTGGAGAGGTGCTTTCAGCAGGGGGGGAGGTACCGCGTTCGTCAGAAACCCGCCACATCACGGAAGCATCGGCCATCCACCGGGCGGCTCAAGTACTCACTAATCCCGAATCCTTGGCGCGAAGGCAACGAGCCGATTCCCATCTGGGCCAGGTTCGTGAGAGTTTGTGTGGTAGTAATGGCGCAGGCGCGGGTGGAGTTGACACTACCGGGTACGGTTTAGATGACGACGATGTAATCCGGTACGCCGACGAAAGGGGTAGGAAACTGCCAGCCATCCCTGAAGCCATGGTAGCGGACGTACTCGCTTTGGTACACACGCTGCACGGACACGCAGGAGTAGGAGCTACTTTAGCTCTGGTACGCGATCACTTTCACTGGCCCTCGGTCACCCGCGACACGAGACAATACGTGTTATCGTGCGGGTGTCGAAGACGCAAGAGACCGAACAGCAGACGTCTCGCGATGTTGCCCGGACGCCCGCTAGAGCCTTGGGATGAACTGCAGATCGACATCTTAAAGTTGGACACGCCTTCTCTTTCCGGCAATAAATATGTCCTACTGGTAGTGGACCGAGCCTCCAAGTTTCCATTCGGTTTTCCTCTAGCAACCAAGCAGGCAGTAGGCGTGGCACGGATCCTTACCGAGCTATGTTTAACCTTCGGCGTACCTCGGGTGATTCGGTGTGACGGTGGCAAAGAGTTTGGAGCGGAAGTAGTGACACACTTGTGCCGTTGGCTACATGCAGAAATAGTGTTCGGACCGGCCGACCATCCACGGGGTCAAGGGGCCGTCGAGAGGTTAGGAGGTTGGCTTCAAGAGCTGTTGGCAGAGCTATGTAGATCATGGCCCGAGAGATGGGACGAGTACGTGTCCCCAGCAATCTGGATCAAACGCACTTTGCCAGACGTTTCCCTGCCCTCTCACATGACCCCTTTCGAGCTGCTTTTCGGTCGCAAACCCCGCACGTCGTTAGACTCCCTGGTGCCCCTATCAGAAGAGACAGGACAAAGCGGTGGTCTTGACAACTTCGTGGAGCGCCGCAAGCAGAACCTCCGAGAAGTCCGCCTTGCGCTCGAGAAACGTCACAATCAGAGGGTAACCGCACGGGCCCACGCCAACGCTACTATCTCGAGACCCTCCGCCGGAGTGCTGGTCGAGAAGGGAAGCCTCGTGTTGGTGCGCGAGTCCGAGAGCAGCAGACATCGCGACAACCGAGGGAGGAAGCTCCAGCACGACCACTACACAGGCCCTTGGAGAGTCACGGAAGTAGTGCGGGCAGGCATAAGCGTACAAGTAACGATGCGAGGTAGAAAACAGCGCACCCGAACTGTGTCCGTGGCAGATGTCAAGCCATTCCACGTCAGACCCCTAACTTTGAGACACTCCCTAGCCGACGAGTTCGCACAGTATGCTTGGGGCCCCGATTTCAAGATGCCGTCGCATGGTATAGACTCCGCGACGTTCGACTCCATCGTAAACTGCCGTGGGAGTATTTCCCCCTCGGGCACGGCTAGGTGGGAATACAAAGGAAAGTCGAAGGAGGGAGTAGAGTCTGGCTGGTTGACTGAAAGTGAGATGCTAAAAAGCTTCACCCCTCTGCAGTTGGATGGCTTTATTGCACTCTGGCATTTGTACAACCAGCAGTCTACTAACGACACAGCCCCTGTCTCAGTCAAACCTCGTGCGCCCCTCTCTCGACGTGAAGCCTTGACCCGATTCCCAATAGGTTTCACTATCTGGAAGGATTTTGGTGGCGGCCTCCGACTACAGGGCCAGGTGTACGATTACAGAGACCGATACTGGCGAGTACGCTACAGCGACCAGAACTGGGAAGAGCTGACTCGCCGCGAGATGGAGCAGTTGAAGAGCTGAAGCGGTTCCGAGCATCAAGCCAGTATACCGCTCTCTCCCCTTACCGTGCGTCGTTCCCTCTCGGCCTCGCTGTGCCACTCTCTCGTTTCGACGCCGTGCGTTTCCCTCTCCCCAGCGTTCTACCCGTCCGCCGCTCGCTCGCTCCGAAGCCGTGTACATGTTCTGCTCTCTCGCTCCGACGCCTTGATCGTAACACCCAGAGAGCAGAACTTGGAAGGAGCCGCCTAGCCACCATAGGGAGCCGATGCAAATTTGGAGCGATACTGAGCGTTTGCCGAGGAGACGAAGAACTTCTGCTTTTACCCTTCGTGGTTTCGTGTTTTTGTATGAAAGGGTTGGGATCGTCTAGCGAGGGATCCGGGGGTTTATACGCGAGGGGTGTGGGATGTATGTTATGACGACGAGAGTGTTTTTTTTGTGATGGGTTTGCTTGGAGGCGTATCTCTGCTTCTGTGCCAATGATAGGCGTTTGTGTGAGTAATTTAGTGGTTCGGTAACAGCCAGTCGTTCTGGCGTGAATCAGTTAGGTACTTTTGTGTGGGGGTTTACTCTTCTGTGGCTCGTAGTAGGCAGATCGGTGTCTATGATTCGACCTCCACGAGTATTTGCATTCGATTTGGGGGGACCCAAATCGCACGGGTTTTTTGACTGTTGACCTGTTCGGAGCACGCATACCTGGCGATTTGAGCCTAGCTAGGCGTGAGTGTACTGCGCCTATTTATAGTGGAAAAGGTGTAGTAGGGAGACTATTAACCACGGAATATTAGTCAGGCGGCCAAACTCGCAGTGAAAACGCAGGGGTGAGGGTTTTTATCGGGGATTTCCCTCTGATGGCCCTTGCGTTTTCGGTTTGTTTTCGCCTATCCCCGAGGCTATTATTTTTGTGTAGAGCCTTGCGGTTCCTCGCCCTTGGTTATGGTCATAGATTGCTATAGCATATTGCTCCTTTATTCGCATTATGCTAGGGGGGATGTTACGGTTCAGGACCGTTTCAGGAGTTACGACGGCATGCATTTTTGTATCGGTAGGGGCCGCGTCATTTACGGCCCCCCCCCAATTTGTGGATGGTTTCCCTTTCGGACCAATCCATCTTGCCACTTGTGGTCTTTGCTCTCGACCTGTGGCATAAAGCAATCATTCTACCATCTACAGAACTGGGAGACCTACTCCCTAAGACCGGAAACCCTTCCCGTCTTCGGGGGTACGTGAAGCGCACCTCTCGACTCGGTTGAGTCTTCAACAAACGTGAGATTGGTAGGATTATGGACCTAGTTGGTTGTGCATCGTGCCGGAATGGTGCGGTCCTCTGTTCGATCCTATACATACTGTAAACGGTAACCATTCAGGGTAGTGCCTCAGGGATAATCCCTGAATAGGTCGCATCACATAATCCTGACCCTAAATCCCGTGGCTTGTAGACTCACGAACCGCATCAGAAGTACCATCATCACCTTGTTCTCAAAGGGGTAATAAGGTCGGCTAAAACCTATGATATCTACTTGAAACATGTGGAGTCAATGTACACGCTGCGATCAGGTAAGACCATGAGAGTGCGGCCTGGTTTTGTGCTTGCGCTGTGTTACTGTGGTGGTTGTGGAGGTGGACGTGGTGGCGGCGGCGGTAGTGATTCTACTGTAGTGCCGCTGCTGGTCGATCGACCCTGCACGTGAGATAGGCATCCATGGCGTCCGTGCGGTCACACCAAAGATGTTAGGAGACAGCACTTTCACCCCTTGATAGACAACAACTTTGCATTGACATTGACATGCTTTGACTGACACCAAACTACTAGGTTTTTATGCGTAACACTCGGCCCTACATCCTTGACAGCGCATGTTTTGCGTCCCGCTTGATGACATGTCTCCTGAAATCTTTTCGGGCCGCACCAGTACTGGTGTGACCGTGAGTTGAGTGGTCTCTGTGCTGTTTGTGTGTGGTGGCGAGCCTGTGGCAGGTGTTGTGTTGTGATACTGCCTTCAGTTGCGAGTGGACATATGAGGGTATGAAGATTCATTAAAAATAATGAAAATAAAAAACAACACCAGGTATGCACTTGGTATAATTTGCATTCTTTTTCGTCGATGCTAATATTTGTACTTACAAATCATCAACAAGCTGCTGATCAACACTAGCACAGACTTTCCTGCTAAAAAAAGAATAAGGAAATGTGGTGCGCAGCAATTTCATACCAGGTATAAATAAATATATATACAATGATTCCCGACGCCTGAGAGCGCAGCATTCGCTTCCGATTTCGTCTTGAACCTAGACTGGGATTCCACACGCCCTTCGCTTTCCTGGCTTCGTGCTTGCTTTTTCGACCGCTTTCCTCGACGGTCGCGCGAGCCGGCCTCCGACCGGTGTTCTCCCGTGCGCGCGTCTCGAAGTCTCGTGCAGCCGACGAGCGCGGCGACCCCGAACTCGAGGGATATTTGCTGCAGAGAGGAGACACGGAGGTTCTATTTTTCGTGGTCCTGGACATTTGTTTCGCTGTTGTTGCTCCGCAAAGAGAGACATATTTGATCTTGGCTCTTTTCTCTCCGAGGTTCGATTTTCAGCCATGATGCTACTGCTTTATCCTCCCGACTCCCTTGAATTGCCGGCCGCCATCGGCCTCTTCGAGCCACTTGGTCTTACCTTACTCGGTGGCTGCCTTCCCTTGCCCCTCTATCTTCGCGAGTCGACTACACGCGCCTTCTCGAGGTATCGCGCCGTTCTTGGTACCAGATCGTTGGCTATCTCGGTGATATATTTGGTGTTTCATAAATGGAATATAGACGAGGCGTATTACGCAGCTTGCAAAGTTGAGTATCAACTATTTAATCAGTCGAACTCACAGCTGACGTATTTCAAAATTTATTTTTGCAAGCTGCGTAATACGCCTCGTCTATATTCCATTTTTACCTAATTTTACAAGTATTGTGATAAAAAATTATAAAATCGGCACGTCATTTGTTCTCGCCGGAGGAATGGAATGGAGGTTGTTGGAGAGTATGAATTCGACCGAGTGCTGTGAGTTCGATAAGAAAAAACCGACCAATCACATCGGAGGATATCATACAGGTGGCCGTACATGCCCGGACTGTCTACTGCTGCTGCTGCAAGGTCTGATCTCTGGAAGTTCATTGAAATAATACGAGTACTACTACAACAGCAGTAGTACAGTAGTTCAGTAGTTCAGAGGCGTTCTACTTCGAATATGTACGTACACAGCTTTTTTTTCGCCGGTCGATTTTGATTGAAGGTTGTTGGAAAGCAGGTATTGATAGTGTTGTGAGTTCGATATGAAAAACCGACCGATCGCATCGGAGGATATCAAACGTGGTCGTGCATGCTCGGACTGTCTACTACTGCTGCAAGGTCTGATCTCTGGAAGCGCATTGAGATACAATACTACTACAGCAGCATGCTGCAGTACAGTAGTTCAGAGGTGTACTACTTGGAAGATGCACGAAGCTCAACCAAATATATCCGTAACAAGCGCGCCCGATGAGCGTGTCTGACGTATCACGCAATCACGCAGCCTCCAAAGTTGAGTTTCAATCACTACAATCGGTCGTATTCACAGCAGACGGTTTTCACTTTGAAACAAATCATATCTAGCTGCCAGGTAATCTACCATATCTACGAAAAGAAATTTAAGATACTGCGGTCCCGCTTGAAGATACGATCCTTGGTACCAGGTACCGGTATACTGCTGTATGTACTACCACTATAACAGCAGCAGCGTTCAGAGGTGTTCTACTTGGAACATGTGCGAACCTAAACCAAATATACATAACATGCGCGCCCGATGAGCGTGTCTGGCGTATCACGCAATCACGCAGCCTCCAAAGTTGAGTTTCAACCACTCGAACGGTCGTACTCACAGCAGACGGTTTTCACTTTAACGAAAAGTATATCCAGCTGCCAGGCATTTACCATGTCTACGAAAAGAAATTCGAGATACTGCAGTCTCGCTTGAAGATACAATCCTTGGTACCAGGTACCGGTATACTGCTGTAATAAGATAAGATGTTCGCCTTACCGTCTTCTGGAGAAAACACGTCAAGTTTTTTCCGCGACCACTACTGGACGTAATCGAGGGTTCGAGACTGCTTGCTTCCAGTACTCGCAGTATGTTGGGGTTCTGTGGTGCTGTGGATATTGTGTTGCGTGTGCTTCACGTATACCCGACCTGAAAAATAAAGTGTTCACCCATGTTAACAGTGTACTTTGCGGTTGTCAGGTTGTTCCGTATTACCGATCGATATCAGGTACCGGGTATCAGGAATCAAGTGTTCGATACTGCTCATACTCCCAGCATCTCGGAATATATACTGCGATTACTGCCTGCAGTCAAGATAGAGTCGGCGTCCCCGGTGGCTTGGTAGGTGGTCCGCGAGCCTATCAAGATCAATTTCGTGAGTTCGAGTCTCACCGAGTGCATGCTCATAGGGACTTTTTCTTGCATAAAATTGATTAGCGGAAAGCGCGAGAGCGTGAGTTAGCTGTACATTCGATGAAAATCGACGAGCAGTGGGAATGCTGAACCCTATGCGCGATAAAAAATAAAGGCACGTACCGGGGGGGAGAAGGGACGACACCTGTGACCACGGCTTGTCCAGAAAATCGTCGAGGGTAAAACCTCCTACGAGTGGGCTGGAAAGTAAAAGTGATGATGAAAAAAAAAAAAAAAAAATTCATACCAGTCAGTGTAGATAATGCGCGGATGTATATTGGTTGGTATAAATACGCGTAGCGCGTCCTGTACTCGCACTAATTTGGGCGCATGCTGCACGCTGACATGTTGTCCGCAGCAGCAGCTGCTGCTTCGGTAGTTCCGCTGCTGCTGGTGGTGTTGCGGCTGCGTCTGCACACGGCAGCACAGCAGCAGCACCAGTGGTGCTGTTGTGCTGCTGCTGCTACTGCCGCTATCGCTTTCAGCTGCTGAAAAGGAGAGGCCATCTCCACTGCACAAGCACCGTTGGCAGTAGGTACAGCTCGCCGTAGATTGGTATGTTCGTGATACTTCGGCGGGGGTATGGGGTACTTGGCAACTGGGCAGATAAAGGGCAGCAGTACTATGGAACACAAGAGGCAAGTAATCTCAGATCTGAGAAATGTGATAAACCTCTCAGAACTGAGCTAACTTCTGCCCCCTCCAGGAACTAAGATCAAAAGTACCTATGATTTCCTGCCCCGATAATAGTAGACGGTCGTGATTTTTCGGCTTCAGAGATGGCCGAAAAAAAAAAAAAACAACGTCGTGAAAAAAATCCATAAAAGTCAAGTAATAAAAGTTGGTCAATAGTAATGCGAGTGAGGCAAAGATTCAAAAACTGAGATAACTGAAACTCAGCATTGCCTTTTTCCTGCACCACTTGGCATTGACTTGGTCCTGTTGTACTATTAATAAGATCGAATGGTGTATATATATTGCTTAAGAAAAGTAATCACGAATTGGCATTACTGAGGTATACCAGGTATTTCCCTATGCGGAGCATGGGTGCCGGCACCCATGCGGAGCCCTTGTTATTATATATATATGAAGACGATAAAAATACGTCATCTATGAGTGCGACCGTGGTTAGTAATTGCATACCATATACCCAATTTTGCAAGCTGGGTAATACGTCTATTAATACCACTACTGCTGTTCTATACGTATTTCATATTTTATTTTATTTTATTTTTTTCATCACTTTTTACTTTCCAGCCCACTCGTAGGAGGTTTTACCCTCGACGATCTTCTGGACAAGCCGTGGTCACAGGTGTCGTCCCTTCTCCCCCCCGGTACGTGCCTTTACTTTTGTCGCGCATAGGGTTCAGCATTCCCACTGCTCGTCGATTTTCATCGAATGTAGCCAACTCACGCTTTCGCGCTTTCCGCTTATCAATTTTTTATGCAAGAAAAAGACCCTATGAGCATGCACTCGGTGAGACTTGAATCCACGAAATTGATCTTGACAGGCACGCGGACCACCTGCCAAGCCACCGGGGACGCCGTAGATGGGAGTTGTGATAAAAATACCTCATCTGTGAGTTCGACCGTGGTTAATAATTGCATAGTTGATACCCAATTTTGCAAGCTGGGTAATACGTCTATTAATACCATTTTTTTTTTTTGTTCATCACTTTTACTTTCCAGCCCACTCGTAGGAGGTTTTACCCTCGACGATCTTCTGGACAAGCCGTGGTCACCGGTGTCGTCCCTTCTCACCCCCGGTACGTGCCTTTAGTTTTTATCGCGCATAGGGTTCAGCATTCCCACTGCTCGTCGACTTTCATCGAATGTACAGCTAACTCACGCTCTCGCGCTTTCCGCTAATCAATTTTATGCAAGAAAAAGTCCCTACGTACGAGCATGCACTCGGTGAGACTCGAACTCACGAAATTGATCTTGATAGGCTCGCGGACCACCTACCAAGCCACCGGGGACATACTCAACCACTACTGCTGTTCTATACGTATTTCATATATATATATATATATATTTTCATCACTTTTTACTTTCCAGTCCACTCGTAGGAGGTTTTACCCTCGACGATCTTCTGGACAAGCCGTGGTCACAGGTGTCGTCCCTTCTCCCCCCCGGTACGTGCCTTTACTTTTGTCGCGCATAGGGTTCAGCATTCCCACTGCTCGTCGATTTTCATCGAATGTAGCCAACTCACGCTTTCGCGCTTTCCGCTTATCAATTTTTTATGCAAGAAAAAGACCCTATGAGCATGCACTCGGTGAGACTTGAATCCACGAAATTGATCTTGACAGGCACGCGGACCACCTGCCAAGCCACCGGGGACGCCGTAGATGGGAGTTGTGATAAAAATACCTCATCTGTGAGTTCGACCGTGGTTAATAATTGCATAGTTGATACCCAATTTTGCAAGCTGGGTAATACGTCTATTAATACCATTTTTTTTTTTGTTCATCACTTTTACTTTTCCAGCCCACTCGTAGGAGGTTTTACCCTCGACGATCTTCTGGACAAGCCGTGGTCACCGGTGTCGTCCCTTCTCACCCCCGGTACGTGCCTTTAGTTTTTATCGCGCATAGGGTTCAGCATTCCCACTGCTCGTCGACTTTCATCGAATGTACAGCTAACTCACGCTCTCGCGCTTTCCGCTAATCAATTTTATGCAAGAAAAAGTCCCTACGTACGAGCATGCACTCGGTGAGACTCGAACTCACGAAATTGATCTTGATAGGCTCGCGGACCACCTACCAAGCCACCGGGGACATACTCAACCACTACTGCTGTTCTATACGTATTTCATATATATATATATATATATTTTCATCACTTTTTACTTTCCAGTCCACTCGTAGGAGGTTTTACCCTCGACGATCTTCTGGACAAGCCGTGGTCACAGGTGTCGTCCCTTCTCCCCCCCGGTACGTGCCTTTACTTTTGTCGCGCATAGGGTTCAGCATTCCCACTGCTCGTCGATTTTCATCGAATGTAGCCAACTCACGCTTTCGCGCTTTCCGCTTATCAATTTTTTATGCAAGAAAAAGACCCTATGAGCATGCACTCGGTGAGACTTGAATCCACGAAATTGATCTTGACAGGCACGCGGACCACCTGCCAAGCCACCGGGGACGCCGTAGATGGGAGTTGTGATAAAAATACCTCATCTGTGAGTTCGACCGTGGTTAATAATTGCATAGTTGATACCCAATTTTGCAAGCTGGGTAATACGTCTATTAATACCACTACTGCTGTTCTATACGTATTTCATATATATATATATATATTTTTTTTCATCACTTTTTACTGTGGTAAGAAGTTAGTTAGTCGGTTTCGAATTGAGAGTGGTGCACAAACAGGTTGGAAATCATTAGAGCCAGTAGGTCGGGGTTGAAGAACGAAACGAAGAACATGCTGAAACCCGGTCGTCAGTGTTGATACGTACGTAGGTTCTAGACAAAGATTCGGTCGAGATTCGTCTCACGTACATGGTCGCTGGGTAAGAAGGAAGTAGATTCGGAAAGTTGATGGATATGAACCGTTTAGCGGATATGATACGGATCTTGGTTTGATGGATGTGGATCTTGGACGTATGTGCGGCAAATAAATATCGGAAAGAAAAGGTTTATGGTGACAGAATGAAGCGGGTTAATCCATATAAGGAGATTTCAGTTCGGAGTTGTATGAATACGCATGGGAAACGATACCGAGGTCATGCTACGTACGTAAGGGGAAAGAAAATGTTTCCCAAATAATTTGGAAACATGTGATCATTGGACGATATGGGAGAGGTTCGACAGGTCGTAGGATCAGCGTACAAAGTTACGGTTGATAACCGATCTGACAGTCTAGGAGAGGTCCTGTGAGGAGTATGATTGGCTAGTTATAATGAGTAGACCGAAGGAAGATATAAAAACAGCTTGAGAAGTTCTAGTTTTGAGTTTGGGTTGTTCCCCCCCATGGGCAGAACGTGTCGAGACCAGGGCCATTCTACAGCAGTGTCGAGTCGGGGTCAAGATAGAGCAGCGTTGGGCAGCAACCGAGATTGTACCAGCAAAGATCGACTACGCTAGGACTGTCCTGCCGACGACGCCAATGTTATACTTACCAACGCTTGGAACCACGGACTAAAGGGGCTCTGCTAACAGACCACAGGGCTGAACGCCGCAAACCCCGGACCTGCTCAACAGGATGCTACTTTTGTTACTCTTGAACAATAATAGATCACAAACCACCTCTATGTTTACTCCAGATGAGTCACTTTTGGACTATGACCTGGTGTACACCTTTACTTTAGGGTGTACTAGTCTTCCCGTGGGATGCCTTTACCCCTAACGAGCACAACTCTGCCTCTCGCTAGTTGCTTGGTCTAATATTCAGTCTTCTAAATCCGGTCGAGCCTGTAGCGACGCCGGTGTCACCAGGGTTGTTCCTTCAAAAACGAACCCACATACACTCCATCGGTAAGGATAACTACGCCCCTCCCTTACCTGAAGTCTCGGATGCAGCTATATGGTTGCCTGTGTGGCAGGTGTCTTGTCAGGAGGACGTTGACGCCTCTCATTCTCAGATAACGGTCCCAGATTTCTTGTCCGAATTTCAAAAATTTAGAGGGGGGGAAATTAAAATAAATCCCTCCCCCGCCAAACGTCCCGTGTCAGAGTACACGCGGGGCCCCATGCCCGTCGCTCTTATCCTGGCAAAGCTTTGATTGACACGGGCTCCCCGCAGTCATTCGTATCGTGTTCGTTTTTTGAGCGTATGTTAGCATCGGGTGCTGCCTCTGTGTCGGCAGTACAGCGTGTAAAAGAACGTAACTGGTCTGGTTTTAATGGTACCCCTTTAAGCACCGGTAAAATTGTCCGGTTGAACGTACAGTGTTTCGCTGCGTCGTGGGTAGCCACAGTACAACTCGCTGTCAACGCTTATATTGTCCCCGATGGCGCCATGGCGCATGATATTCTTTTAGGTACGGATAGCTGGGCACGTTTTCCGGTTCGAGAATATGTCGACGTAGGCGAAAACGAAACCATCTTGACCCTTCGCACGACGCAGCACGAAGATCGCTGTACTGATTCTATGTCGTCTGCCGCCCAGCGTATGACGGCGTACACAGAATGCTCTTTTCAGACTGGACAGGAGCACCGCGTTATCGTTGACCAAAAACAAGAAGTGCAGTATAAGATTAACACTAGATACTGGATCAAAGTTAACGTTGTCACATCCAGAGGAAATAAAGTTACGAAAGGATTGTACTATGCACGGCTTCGCGAAGAGTGGAGTCCGTCGGAAATTGTAGTTGATGCAAGTGGCTGTCAACTACCTCTAACCCCTCTTGTAGATACCAGTGTGTCCCCGAAAGACACCATCAGTGAAAGCGTTGTCTCTTTAGTTAAAATTAAGTGGGATGACATCGCAGTGAACCCAGAGCCTGGATTGGCCGTCAATTGCGTACAGTCGCAGGAGCACGACACCAGCACAGCAAAACCAACAAACCTAGACTCGCCAAAACCTGAGCCTGCAGTCGATAGCGTACAGCCACAGGAAAAAGCCCCTAACTCCAGAAATCCTCCACCCCCAGACCTCACAAGTAACATGTCAGAAAGTCAGCGCGCCTCTTTTACCGCGTTATGGGAAAAACTTCCAACCCATATGCACGATATTAAGTTTGGTATTGCTCACAAAGAGTGGGGTGCTGTAGAAATAGCCAAATTAGCTGACGTGTTATACCAGTACGCGCACCGTTTCTCGCGCGACAAAACTGACCTGGGTCACTGCACGGCTCTCCCTTTTCGTATTGAGTTGAAACCGGGTACCCGGCCCATCAAACAGCGGCCGTACCGACGAAACCCCGCTATCAATGCAAAAGTACAAATCGAAATCGACAAATTGTTAGCAGCACGAGTGTTGCGTAAATCGAACTCAAACTGGGCATCGCCTTTAGTAGTTGTTATGAAAAAAGATGGTAACATTAGATTAACGTGTAACTACCAGCGATTAAATGACGCAACAATAATTCCAGTTTTACCGTTGCCGTCGATAGATGAACTGCTTGACTCATTGGGCGGTTCTAAAGTATTTTCCGTTTTAGATTTAGCTAGCGGATTTTTCCAGGCAGCCATCGAGCCTGACAGTATTCCTCTGACTGCCGTATGCACACAGACAGGGTTGTATGAATGGTTGCGTATGCCTATGGGTACTAGCGGTAGCCCTGGTTGTTTTCAGCGCCTTATGGCTCAAGTATGTGAAGGTTTACAGCGAGTGCAGTTGTACATCGATGATATAGTGGTGCATTCCAAATCTGCGTCTCACCACGTCGATGATTTAAGAGGTTTTCTCCAGCGATTGACTGAGTACAATTTGAAATTGTCTCCGAAAAAAGCGCACATCGGCGCCCCCGAAGTACAATTTCTCGGTCATTTAGTAACACCTTTTGGTTTGAGCCCGGATCCGAAGAAAATTGATGCGATGTTAAAAATGCCTATGCCTTCCACAAAAGGGGAGTTGCGTTCCTTTTTAGGCAGCGTGTCGTACCTGCGAAAATTTTTGCCGGGTTTATCATCGTCGATTAAAGACTTACATTCTCTGTTATGTAAAGATGTCCGGTTCAATTTCACTGCTCATCACACCGACATAGCTAAGAAAATCTTACAGCAACTAGTCAGTTCAGAGGTATTAGCGTTTCCAGATTACGATGCTGCCATTGATGGCACCCGAAAATTCCAGCTAGTAACCGACGCATCGAGAGAAGGTTTTGGGGCAGTGTTAGAGCAAAAGCAAGTCGATGGTGCAGTACGCCCTTTACTATATATTAGCCGTACTACACTTCCCAACGAGAAAAATTGGGATACTTCGGATTTAGAGTGTGGTGCGTTGGTCTGGGCCATCAAGAAATTGCGTGTTTTTCTGTATGGTATTCCGTTCGAGGCGTACACTGATCATCAACCATTGTTGTCTTTTATTTCTATGGGCGAAAAGAAGCCCCGCGTTCACCGGATGTGCAACATACTTAAAGCTTATCAGTTTTCTCTGGGATATAGACCGGGTAAAAAACAACCAAGTCGCAGATGCATTGTCGCGTTTACCCGTTCCGGCAACCGCGGATGATTTCGATAAATGCCGACTCATAGAGCCAGGAGATGTCGAGGTTTATTTTGTAGGAGTTAGTGGTATCCAGGAGACACGATCGTTACATACATCGTCCGCTGCGAGTCATATTGCTAGCATCAAGCAGTCTACATCACAGAGTCTTTTAGCGTCGAGTTGTCGGCCGTCAACCACAGATGATATTGCCGAACATGTATGGGCCGCAGCACAAAACGCATTGCCCTTCTCTACTCTGTGTTGTGTCGGTCCGCATAACCATAGTGACGTACAATCACCTTCTGGTTCGAATTTTTCTTTTAGTACTCGTGTTTGTGCTGCGAGTAAGGCGACGCGCGGTCAGTTCGAAACAGGCGTAATGCTGGATGTTTGTCCCATAGATGCGAGCGAGTCTGTTCGATCCACGCTTGATACAACCACAGAGTCGCGCCACTTGTCGCCTATAACCCCTCCCTCCCCACAGCACCCTGACGGGAGTGATTCTAACTTAGCGTCTGCGCCACTGTCGGAACAGGGTGCAGGAAGCACGCCCCCCGTTACGGCTGACCCTTCAGCCGTTGCCCATCGTTTTGGTGAGAAATTGTGTCAACGTAGCGACGTCGAGTGGGCCGCCGCTCAACAAGAAGATTCACTCGCCCGCGCCGCCATACGGTATGTGGAGACTGAGAACGCTGGTTCAGCGTCAACTTTTGAGCTTACAGAGTTAGAAGCTAACGAGTTTAGTATACAGCAAGTGAAACGTGTAGCTACTCAAGGTACACTTTTATCGTTGTCCAACGACCACGTTTTGTTGATAAAACGTAGCACGCATCACCCTGAGCCGCGTCCTACGCGAGTTAGCGGTAAGTTTGAGCGTCTATTAGGCGACGAAACCAAGCGCGTGTATGTCCCGTTTTTGTTGCGTCCTTGGGTTTTGGATTCCGTACACAAAGAAGGCTTCCATTTAGGAGAAAACGTCACGTTGGCATCGGTCGAACGATATTACTGGTGGATCGGCATGTCCGCGAGTGTGAAATGGTGGATACGTCATTGTATTGTGTGTCAAGCCGCGAAAACGACGCGCCGAGCACCGCGTTGGCCATTGATTTCACTCCCGCTTCCATCCTCGCCCGGGGAGATGGTATCGTTCGATATTTTAGGTCCGCTGCCAAAAACTAAGAACGGAAACAAGTATATACTTTTAATAGTAGATTTATTTAGTCGCCATGCAGAACCGTATGCTCTATCGGCAGAAGAAAAGACAGCAAAAGGATGTGCAAGTAAATTAGCTAACGACTATGTCACGAGGTGGGGATGCCCCAAATTATTGCTGTCTGATAGAGGAACGGAATTTACGGCTCAAGTAGCGAAACAGGTATACGAAATTCTAGGAGCCAAGAAACGACTCACCAGTTCTTTCCATCCACATACAAACGGTTGCGTAGAAAGATTGAATCATACCGTGTGTCAAATGTTATCGCACGTGGTAAGCTCGAGGCAGAATGATTGGGACGAGTATTTACTGCAAGTGGTGTATGCGCATAACAATCATATTAGCAGAGCAACGGGACTTGCACCGAACGAAGTACACATAGGAAGATACCCACGATTACCGATGACTTTGTTGGCTTCCCAAAAGCAAATAAGAGGAGTACAGAGCCTAAAGCAAGACGAGTTGGATTACTTACAACTGATGAGAGATAAGCAACGAGAAGCGTTCCGTTTAGTGGTAGAAAGCGATAGTATAACAAAAGAGAAACACCGACAAAATAACGCAAAGATTGACGACATAATGAACAAACGCCCCGTGTACGAGGTTGGTCAGTGGGTGTGGGTATACGACGAACAACACACTTTAGCAACTGCAACTGGTCAGAAAGCGTTAGATAAAGAGGCAATAGAAGAACGCATTAAAGCCAAGTTAGCAAATAAGTGGACAGGTCCATATAAAATATTAGGAGTAGGCCCATGTAAGGTCGGTCAAAGAATAGTAGGATCCAAGTTGCTGTACTTAGATTTGCCTTTTCAAAACATGACAAACCCCCGAGTATCTGTTCTCCGCGTTAAGCGTTGCTTCCAACCACACGAGGAAGGAAACAAACCTAGGTTCCTGCCGTGGCAGTTGTGTTCATACGTTTTGAATAAATTTTCTGAGCTAGCTCCGCCGTTTTATTTAACGACAGATGATGTAGACATCGAACTAGATTCACAGCGTGCCGAACCGACTAAAATCAAAGCTCATCGTTTGAACCGGGGCCCGGGAGGAACTCTTAACGTTCAGTTTGAAACTGTATGGAAAGGTCATGAAACGACTACTTGGGAGCAAGAGTCGAGTATGGCGCAGTATGATGGAGACATAGTGAGGAAATACTGGTGTAGTGATGAAATCAACCAAGTAGGAGCAGACAACCGGCGTTTTCGATCATACCAACGCCTTGCCGCCCTCCGTGCCGATGCCCGCGCTCGGAATTCCATATATTGCCCCAAAGGTTACGGTCTAGCAGAGAACATCAGGCACGGACCGAAGCTCTTATCAGCGGACATGAAGGACTCGCACATCTACTTCAAAATGGCAAAAGAAGGGTGGCAGATCGGGATCATCCAAGACGTCGCAACGGGGGACAACATCAGGCTACCCTACACCGTCAACTTTTTGGATTTAGAGCAACGTTTTAATGTGGCATTATGGGAAGAAAATTACACGGTAGATTTGGAAGCCGCGCCTTCGTCTTGGTGTTTCCAAGTGTTCGGCAGGACGAAGAGCGTAAAGCGGAAGATGGTTTAGTGGGGGAAGGTTCGGACATTTTGTGCTACTACTATGAATGATAACGCGCTCATGTTGTTGGGTCGGCAGAGGTTGTTTTGGTTGTTGGGTTACATTCTGGGCGGGCCGGGAGAAGGATTATGGAATTTGAACGAATTGCAGCAACATCGCCAGTTTTTGTTGAAGCAGTCGTTCGAGAGAGTTTGTGTTGCTTTTGGAACCGTATAAATTGCATCAACGCCCCCAGTTTTCGTTGAAGCTACTATACCGTATTTGTTTGGAACCGTCGCTTCAGCGTTCCCACCCCCCCCGTCCTCCAGATTTCGTTGAAGCCACCGGCAGGGAAAGGGGATGGGAGAAAAAGAAAAAGGATTGGATTGTGTGTTCGGGGTTCATTTATTAATTACGCGCGAGAGATCGATCCTAGTCGAAACCTAAAAGAATACTCGGGTTGCCACCCCACGCTACTTTGAGGGGCATGGGTGAGTAGGGTATAGCTCGGGTAAGTCTTAGTGTTTCTGATCATCGCTCGAAGCGCGACTGCTATGTCGTTTTCAATTGATCGATATATACAGTCGGAATTGGAGTTCATTACAAAATCGTTAACCTGGAGAAGAAACTAGGGTGTTTCAGGTAAGAGTCTGGTTTGGGCACAAGTCGTTCAATGTTTCAGTGATGTCTAACTTTGGGTATTATCGGAGGAAACACGTGTGGTTTATTGGTACGACTTCTTACCTTGCGGTTGATGCTTTTGAGTAGCAAACAACTGGGTTCCCTACTAAAAAGCAAGGCGGGCCAATGTGGTAAGAAGTTAGTTAGTCGGTTTCGAATTGAGAGTGGTGCACAAACAGGTTGGAAATCATTAGAGCCAGTAGGTCGGGGTTGAAGAACGAAACGAAGAACATGCTGAAACCCGGTCGTCAGTGTTGATACGTACGTAGGTTCTAGACAAAGATTCGGTCGAGATTCGTCTCACGTACATGGTCGCTGGGTAAGAAGGAAGTAGATTCGGAAAGTTGATGGATATGAACCGTTTAGCGGATATGATACGGATCTTGGTTTGATGGATGTGGATCTTGGACGTATGTGCGGCAAATAAATATCGGAAAGAAAAGGTTTATGGTGACAGAATGAAGCGGGTTAATCCATATAAGGAGATTTCAGTTCGGAGTTGTATGAATACGCATGGGAAACGATACCGAGGTCATGCTACGTACGTAAGGGGAAAGAAAATGTTTCCCAAATAATTTGGAAACATGTGATCATTGGACGATATGGGAGAGGTTCGACAGGTCGTAGGATCAGCGTACAAAGTTACGGTTGATAACCGATCTGACAGTCTAGGAGAGGTCCTGTGAGGAGTATGATTGGCTAGTTATAATGAGTAGACCGAAGGAAGATATAAAAACAGCTTGAGAAGTTCTAGTTTTGAGTTTGGGTTGTTCCCCCCCATGGGCAGAACGTGTCGAGACCAGGGCCATTCTACAGCAGTGTCGAGTCGGGGTCAAGATAGAGCAGCGTTGGGCAGCAACCGAGATTGTACCAGCAAAGATCGACTACGCTAGGACTGTCTGCAGACGAGTGTGGGCTTGAGAGAGCGGGATAAAGGCAAGAACAGTTTGTGTGTGAAAGATTGAGTTGGTTTGGTTTCTGGTTGGGTGACGACAAGAGAAATTTAATAAGAGAAAATACAAGCCCATCAAAAGACTATCACGAAAGAAGAGCTAATTACCATTGCCATTGAAGCTAGTAACGCCAAACCTGTGCAAACCAAGACTGAATATTAGACCAAGCAACTAGCGAGAGGCAGAGTTGTGCTCGTTAGGGGTAAAGGCATCCCACGGGAAGACTAGTACACCCTAAAGTAAAGGTGTACACCAGGTCATAGTCCAAAAGTGACTCATCTGGAGTAAACATAGAGGTGGTTTGTGATCTATTATTGTTCAAGAGTAACAAAAGTAGCATCCTGTTGAGCAGGTCCGGGGTTTGCGGCGTTCAGCCCTGTGGTCTGTTAGCAGAGCCCCTTTAGTCCGTGGTTCCAAGCGTTGGTAAGTATAACATTACTTTCCAGCCCACTCGTAGGAGGTTTTACCCTCGACGATCTTCTGGACAAGCCGTGGTCACAGGTGTCGTCCCTTCTCCCCCCCGGTACGTGCCTTTACTTTTGTCGCGCATAGGGTTCAGCATTCCCACTGCTCGTCGATTTTCATCGAATGTAACCAACTCACGCTTTCACGCTTTCCGCTTATCAATTTTTTATGCAAGAAAAAGACCCTATGAGCATGCACTCGGTGAGACTTGAACCCACGAAATTGATCTTGACAGGCACGCGGACCACCTGCCAAGCCACCCCGGGGACGCCGTAGATGGGAGTTGTGCACAATTTTATTATGTAACACATGTATTAAGCGCGAATTCGTGAAAGATGGGCGGGGCACTACCACAAACTATTGAACACGAAATCGCTGAAACTTGACCCCACGATCATCGACCTAGTGCCACCACGACCGCTGAAACTATCCCTTGGAAATGAACCATCCATTGACGAGATGATGGAAGCAGTGCAGGGTATGTCAAACTGGAAAGCCGTTGGACCAGATGGTCTCCCGGTCGAAGCACTGAAACTTGACCACCCCGCTTTCGTGCAGTATTTTCACAGTATCCTTGTTAACGTTTGGGTAACGGGAGAAGTCCCCCAGCAATGGAAAGATGCGATCAGAAAAACCCTTCATAAAAAGAAGGATAGAACTGATTGCAACAACTACAGAGGTATTTCGCTTGTTGCTCACGCCGGCAAGGTGTTGCTGAAAATCGTTGCGTCCCGTCTAAGCAGCTACTGCGAGACCGAGCATATACTCCCTGAAGAACAGTGCGGCTTCCGCCCCGCACGGTCAACAGTCGATATGCTGTTTGTCGTGCGCCGGTTGCAGCAGCTCGGGCGGCAGAAGAAAATCCCCCTGTACATGTGCTTCATCGACTTGCAGAAAGCGTACGACTCTGTCGACCGAGAACTGCTGTGGGAGGTACTCACACGCCTTGGTGTACCAACCAAGATGCTCACAATCATTCGCAATTTTCACGAAGGCATGCGGGCTTGCGCGCGTGCGGATGACGGTGAACACTCGGACTGGTTCAATGTAACCCAGGGGCTGCGGCAAGGCTGCGTACTATATCGCCGTTACTGTTCAACGTGTTCTTCGCCGCTGCGATACACATCGTGCTGGTACGCCTCAGCAAAGACGAATGCATCGTAAGGGATTTGGTTCATCTCGAAGAGGACAGGGTTGTCGGAAAAGAGGAACCGTTGGCATGCGTGCAAAGGGCTGTGTGGGGCATGTTGTATGCAGACGACGCAGGAATAGTCTCGAAGTCGGCGGAAGGCCTTGCAAGAATGATGACAGTCATCGTGACTGTCTTCGAAGCAGTAGGTCTCACCGTATCCGAGAAGAAGACAGAGACGATGCTCCTACGAACACCAGATCAGACGTTTACCACCTCACCGCTCGCGATCGAAGCTGCAGGCCAAAAGTATAAACAGACGACCCAGTTTTTGTACCTAGGAGGCATTATCCACGAGAACGCTGACCTCTCCTTCGAAATCGAGCGACGAATCCGTCTGATGCGGGCATGCCTCAAACACGGTATGGTCCGGAACCGTACGATAGGACGAACGCACCGCTTAGTCTGAAAGTCCGGATGCTGAAGGCCGAGGTGATTGAGACCTTGCTGTACGGTTGCGTGACGTGAACCCTCAATGCGGACCACTTCGCCAAGCTTCGATCAGCCCACCACGAAGTCCTTCTGCGAGTCATTGGTTTCCAGCGCCGACTACGCACCGACCACACCACCCTCTCGTATGCGAAGGCGCTCAGGATAACTCGATGCGAAAGTATCGAAACGACCATCCGTAAACGGCGACTCTTCTTTGCGGGGGCTGTGGTGCGGCAACACGAGGGGCGATTGCCCAGTCGGTTGATGTTCGGGACGATCGCTGGTGGGGGGAGCCCGAAACCAGGCGGGCAGCCCAAGACTTGGCCTACGGCCATTGCTGAGGACCTTAGAGTGTTCAAAGCCACCGAGGGATCAACGGAAGACTCCCCCTTAGTCTTTGGAGTTGGGACCGCACTGTGGCCCACTGCAGCAAAACAAACGGGAAAGTGGTACCGGGGAATCCTCGAAGCAGCTGAACAGTTCATGGGCAGGTGGCACGAGGCTGAGGCAAAGCTGAGTAGACAGCGCCGTGCATCCGCTGCAGGTAGTGTTAGAGGGAATGGGGGGAGGGGTAACAGCAGGAGGGGTAGAAGGAACACCGTACAAGTGTATGGGGGCAGGGGGGGGAACAGGAGGAGTGGAAGGGAAACCGCGGTAGAAGAGAGTAGCAGAGAGACCGCAGATAGGGTAGCAAGGTACCAGGCCGACTAATAGGTTGGACTTTTCTTTGCTACTCGTACCGCCAACTGCTGCGGCCGTTCGGTATGCATTTTGATTTTTTTCCCTTCTTATCCTTATGAAAGAAGTACTACGTAGTGGGTGGGTGACGAGCGTATTTTGGCCCACGCACTATTGCTCTTTTTACTTAGTTAAGTGTTCGCCGGGATGCATAGTCCCCTTTTTCCTTCTCGTATCTTTCCCCTTGCACGTCCCTTTTGGCTCATGCTCGGGGTAAGTATGTATGTGTCTGAGCTTTGGCTTCCCATTTTATTTATTTATTTGGAATTCTTCTCCTTTTCTTTTTCTTTTTCTTGTTCTTTTTCGGTTTGGTTTCTTCGTTGCTTCTCTTTCTTTATGGTGTATTTTGGTTGCTGGCGTATGTATGTATGTTGTGTCGGCCGCACCTAGTGCGAAGGCATGGTATTGCGTAGGCTATTAATGCATTACGGTGTCTTATCTCTGTGTCGTGGTCTGTGACCACAGAGCTCGTATCTTTCTAGGGTGAAGAATCAGCACGGACACTGGGCTTGCTGGATGTCGACGAGTAGAAGAACGGTTTAATGTGAAGAACACACACACACATATAGGAATTACTATTGAAGTTTGGTACAACTCGAAATTTCTTGATTAATTTGGTAATTCGTGGTGGCAATGGATGGGAACAGACGACCACGAATGTTTCTTGTAGGGAAAGAGGCAAGCTATGTCCGCCAGAGGCGGTGTCACGACGGGACGGAACGATAATTCCGTGCGGGAGAGATTTTATCGGCGGGACGGGACGGTAATTTTTCGGTGCCACGGCGGGACGGGACGGTAATTTTTCGGTGTCACACGGCGGGACGAGACGGTAATTTCCAACGGGAGAGATTTTATAGGCGGGATTGGACGGAAAGTGACGACGGTTAGGGATTTTGTCGGCGGGACGGGACGGGACGGCGGGACCATCTTGACGGCGGTTTTACCGTCCCGTCCCGCCGTTATCGCTGTTACCGTCCCGCTGAAATTACCGTGATACGCCTTGGAAAAAACCTCCCAATAAAAGAGCCAGGGCTCTTTAGCAGTTCAAGATACAGTCCCACAGCAGTGCTGTTCCGTTCCTAAAATATGGAAGCTTTCATCTCTGGTTTAGAAAAAACGAAACAGGCCCCGTGTTAGAAAAACGCCACAGGAGGACTCTACAAACCAATAGGGAAAAATCAAGGCTTATCACAGTGACTGAGAATCGTGACGGGACGGGACGGGACAGATTTTACCCGTTTGGCGGGAAAAAAAAATGAAAACGGGACGGGACGGGACGGTAAAATGAGGACAGAAAAATTTGGCGGGACGGGACAGCGGGTGCCAAATTCCGCGACGGGACGGGACGGTAAAAGTCAACGGGGCTGATTTTCACGACGGGACGGGACGGTAAATGTTTTTCCCCTCGGCGGGACGGGACGGTAAATATTTTTTCCCTCGGCGGGACGGGACGGTAAATATTTTTTTTCCCTCGGCGGGACGGGACGGTAAATATTTTTCTCACGGCGGGACGGGACGGTAATTTTCTGTTTCTTCGGCGGGGCGGGACGGTAAATATATATTTTTTCTTTCCCGCCGCAAGGTCGGTGCGGTTGTACGTGAAAATTTTCCCGCACACTGCTGGTTCCGCGGAGGGAGCCGTCCCGACGCGGACGTTTTCTTCTCGACCCGCGCAGCCCAAGCCCCGAGAAGTGCTGCCACTACACGGGCGACGTCTTCTGATTCCTTCCACACCCTGCCCCAAGCACTGCTGTTGTTGCGTTGCCAGCTCATGGTGGCTGTTCTGGTGGTTGTGCTTGCGCTGTGTTACTTGTGGTTGTGGAGGTGGAGGCGGTGGCGGCGGCGGTGGTGATTCTAGTGCCGCTGCTGGTCGACCGACCCCGCCCGTGAGATAGGCATCCATGGCGTCCGTGCCGGTCACACCAAAGATGTTAGGAGACAGCACTTGCACCCCTTGACAGAGAGTAACTTTGCATTGACATTGACATGCTTTGACTGACACCAAACTACTAGGTTTTAATGTGTGTAACACTCGGCCCTACATCATTGACAGCGCACGTTTTGCGTCCCGCTTGATGGCATGTCTCCTGAAATCTTTTTGGGCCACACCTGTACTGGTGTGATCGTGAGTTGAGTGGTCTCTGTGCTGTGTGTGTGGTGGCGAGCCTGTGCAGGTGGTGTGTTATGATACTACTTTGCTTTCAGTTGGGAGTGTAAATATGAAGTAAGATTCTTTAAGAAACATGAAAAGACAAAACAATACCACTAGGTATACACTTACTACTTGGTAGTACTTTTCATTCTTTTTCGTAGATGGCACTATTTGTACTTACGTTCATTTGAAAGTATATAAAAACAAAACATCAACCAGCTGTTGATCAACACCACCAGCACAGCTTTTCTAGCCGAAGTAAATGTGGTGCCCAGCAATTTCAGATCACTGACCACGTATTATATAAGCAAGACGACGAAAATACGTGATCTGTGAGTTCGACTGATTAATAATTGAATAGTCTCGTACCCAATTTTGCAAGCGGGGTATAATACGCCTACTACTATTCTATACGTATTTCATTTGTTCCCCCCGAATCCGGAAAATAAATAATTATCCTGTTTTATACCCTAGTACCTCGTGGTACCGTATGAGCGCGATTGCTTTTTGTGTGTCTACGCGCGCGGTCGTTTTTTGCCTTCCTTTGCATTTAAGCTTTGTGTCCGCATGATGATTGGCAGTCAACTTATATGTGGCGTCGCACTCAGTATAGACCACTTGCAATAAGGCCATCTCTTACGGCAAACCGGTTTTGATTTCTGGAAATCGAGGTTTCAGCACCTTCGCGGACGTGTTTGACCAGGGAAACGGGCGAATCGGGCACGCGTTTCTTGGAATCCCCCCAGCCATTTTGCGAGAGGCATGCAACGCCGTTTGCCGTTTCTTCAGGGTAACCAGTTTGAAAAAATGTGGATACACTCCAGTTTCCTGTATTCAGTTTCGGGCGTGATTTCTCTGAAAAAGAGGCTCTTTTTTCGGCTGAAACGTCGATATATATCTGAAAATGCCTTGTTGATTTTTTTGTCTGAAAATGACAAGATCGTAAAAACTTGGAACGACTCCCCTGGAGAAAAGAAAAAACGGGTCTAGGTACCTCTCCCCAAAAGACTGCAAGTATTCCGAGAAGAGCGAGCCCGATTCGGTTGGACTCCGGGTGTAAAATACGTGAAAGCACGTATAAAACACAGTTTCGGGTAAGTTTTTCGGTTTTCAAAACCCTCCCATAAGAGATGGCCTAAGACCAAAACAAAAAAACACGCTCTGGGGGGGAAGCGATTTCTAGGTATGAAAAGCCGAATAGTTTAGATGAATCAACAATAATATTAATATCCAGTTTCCTCCGTCTTGTTTTTTTGGGAAATAGGGCTGGCATGTGGCATGCCAAAGCACAGCAGTACGAGGCTCTGGTCTACGGCAGAGCTCTTGACCAACACTGCGAGGGAATCGCGGCGGCATCCCCGCCTGCTTCTGTAGTTTACTAGCATGCTAAGACGACGTCCTCGTGGCGTTGTTTGATTTGTTATTTGCTGTGTTCCGAGTACTACTGCTGTGCTGCTGCTGTATGTAGTAGAAGCTCACAGCCCAGCTTTGTGCCAGTACCTTTATTTTTGCTATATACTATACTCGCACGAGAACTGGCTGTTGTACAGCAGCAGCAGTATATTTTTTGTTGTTAACTCGATGCTCTCGTTCTCGCTACGCTCGCAGTATCGCATTCACCAACGAACTTACCGGGTCTCGACTCGGCGGCGTGCGACTGGTGAAGCGTCGATGCGCACAAAGATCGCCGGTGGCAGCGCGAAGTGCGTCGGTGGAGTCGCTGTTGTTGAGTGACTTTCCAAGATGGTGATAGAGGATGTGGCTGCACAAGGATGTGTTGTGTCTTCTTCTTCATGTCTGCTTGGATTTTTTCGTGCGTGTTCGCCGTCTATTTCTGCTCCCTCCTGCCAGGCCTGTGTGACAGGTCATCATCCCTACATGCATTCCGGTTAGCGATAGTGCCTGCTGTTTCCAGCCGCGGAACACCACAACAAGCTGATGAGCGATGTTGCGTCGGCGACCTCGTGCTACTGCTGCACTGCTGTAGTAGTAGACATGAGGTGCTCGTGGCGCGCGACCTGGTGCGAGTTGTTGAAAGGTGCTGCTGCTGTTGTAAATAAAGTTCAGGTCATCCTTGTTATTTTTTCCAACTTTCTGCTCCACACCATTTTTTGTGTCACTTTGATACGAGATTACGCGGCCATCACAGAACATTGAGCAAAACTAGAGGGACGAGGAGCCGTGACCTTGACCTGTCTTTTCTATGGTGGACTCCCACGGCGCACACATCAACAAATGCTCGTACCGTCGTGTCCGGGGCTAGAGGCAAAAATAGTTGATCGCCGATAGCCTGCTCCAAGTCCTTGCACAACAACCCACACACAGGCATACGAATAGACTATGGAATCGTGCTCGTATTTTTAATAAGACTACGTCATTCAGCTGTGAGTTTTTCCAACTTTCTGCAAACTTTCTGCTCCACACCATTTTTTTGTGTCACTTTGGTACGAGATTACGGGGCCATCACAGAACCTTGAGCAAAACTAGAGGGACGAGGAGCCGTGACCTTGACCTGTCTTTTCTATGGTGGATTCCCACGGCGCACACATCAACAAATGCTCGTACCGTCGTGTCCGGGGCTAGAGGCAAAAATAGTTGATCGCCGATAGCCTGCTCCAAGTCCATGCACAACAAGCACACAGAGAGGTAGACGAATAGTCTAACTAGTATAGCACTGCTAGACGGGACGGTACTTTTTCAGTGTCACGGCGGGACGGGACGGTAATTTGTCGGTGTCACGGCGGGACGGGACGGTAATTTTTCGGTGCCACGGCGGGACGGGACGGTAATTTCCAACGGGAGAGATTTTATAGGCGGTACGGGACGGTTAAGTGACGACGGTCAGGGATTTTGTCGGCGGGACGGGACGGGACGGGACGGCGGGACCATTTTGACGGCGTTTTACCGTCCCGTCCCGTCCCGTCCCGTCCCGTCCCGCCGTCAGGGATTTTGTCGGCGAGACGGGACGGGACGGGACGGCGGGACCATTTTGACGGCGTTTTACCGTCCCGTCCCGTCCCGTCCCGCCGTTACCGCCGTTACCGTCCCGCCGAAATTACCGTGATAAGCCTTGGGAAAAATGATCTATCTCCCTGTGAATGACTATTCCTAGTCATTCCCATTGCCTGCGAGGAAGGGCAAGAGTTGAGGTGAAGAGCTCCACACACAGCGGATCATCTAAGGTCAACACTTCCTGGCTGCACGGAGTGTGGTGAGGACGAGGTTTTGTGTGTTTCTGTTATCCGCACAGCGCGTGGTGGCAGGGTAAATCTATCGCACCTCACAGCAGCAGCAGCACAGATCAGTACGACCAGCATCGAAGCTCGCCGCGGCTTGCGTGTGCATTGCGCTTACGAGCCGTGGTGCTCCCTGTATTGCATGTACCCGTACAAGTCACGACACGACCGAGTCCCTCCCTTGTGTAGCGCAGCAGTATGGGCGATGAACTCATCAGCGCAGCAGTATGGGCGATGAACTCATCAAAACAGCAGTACCATTTTTCGGCTGCTGTTCCTGGTTACTACAGACCACACACACACAGGAGGAGATAAAGAGCTACACACGTGGCCATTTGGCTACGTGGCCATTTGGCTACCCCCAAAAATCCTGTACGCTCGAAAAAAGCCTGTGGAGGGCAATTTCACCCTGCAGAGGGGGATTTAGCCCTCTGGAGGATTATGTAGAGGATTCTGTGAGTTTCTAAATCCTCCAGAGGCCATGTTTGTCCTCCGGAGGATTTTGCAGAGGATTATTTCAAACCGTAAATCCTCCAGAGTGAATGAATACCCTGTGGAGGTTACTGCACGAAATGCTCCGACGGAACCAGGGCATTGTGTTCCCTGTAGAGCGTTTTACCGAATAAAAC
This sequence comes from Macrocystis pyrifera, assembly GCA_031763025.1. Taxonomy (NCBI): domain Eukaryota; class Phaeophyceae; order Laminariales; family Laminariaceae; genus Macrocystis; species Macrocystis pyrifera. The sequence goes on from JASSKH010000031.1 coordinate 3,703,904, forward strand.
CCCCCAGAGGATTTTGCTCGCACCCCTGCAGAGGGTTTTGCAACCCTAATAAAGCCTGCAGAGGATAACGGGGTGTAATTTCCTGTAGAAGGTAGAAAACAATATCCTCCAGAAGATTTATCTACGAACCTAAAGCCTGCGGAGGGAGACACTTTCGAATTATACCCTGCAGAGGAAATCATGCTAGAAAATCCTCCGGAGGAAATTGGCGGACAACCTCCAGGGGTTTTGTTATACAACTAATCCCTCCAGAGGAAATGACATGGTAACTACACCCTCCAGAGGACATAATAATGTACAATCCTCGAGAGGAAAAAGAAAGTACACCCTCCAGGGGTTTGATGGAGCAACATTTTCCTCCAGAGGTAACACCTGCGAAATAGACCCTCCAGAGGACATACCACTGCGTAATCCTGTAGAGGAAAAGGGGACCAACCCCTCCATGGGACTTCAGGTGAAAAAAATCCTCCGGGAGGAATGTTGTAGGAAATACACCTTCCAAAGGATGTATTGACGCGTAAACCTAAATAGGGAAAAAAACGACATCCTCCAGGGGTTTGGTCCACCCATAAAAATATTCCAGAGGGAAAAGCATGCAGTACACCCTCCAGAGGACATAATGTTGCATAATCCTGTAGAGGAAAACGGAACCAACACCCTCCAGATGTTTTCTGGCTCAACGCACTCCTCCAGAGGTACAACCCTTATAATACACCCTGCAGAAGATGCAATAAACGAATAAACCTCCACAGGCAAAGAATCAACACCCTCCAGGTGATATGTGGAGCCAAAATTCTGCCAAAAAGAGATCGTACGCAGTACATCCTCCAGAGGACATAATAGTGCAGAGTCCTTCAGAGTAAAAAGCAACCAACACCCTCCAGGGAGGGGTTGTGCGACCCGAAACATGCATCCAGAGGTAAAACAACGCCCTCACGAAGATGCAATGACGCATATAACCCTCTAGAGGAAAATAATCAACACCCTTCAGGTGTTAAATAGGGTTAACCGTTGTGGTGTGACCCAAAACATTCATCCTGAGGTAAAACAACGCCGTCACGAAGATGCAATGACGCATATTAACCCTCTATAGAGGAAAACAGTCAACACCCTTCATGTGTTAGATGTATATAGCAATAACATAAAACTTCCGCCAGAGAGAATCGTACGCAGAGAGGACATCATACTGCATAATACTATTAATATTAATACCGGGTACCTGGTATAAAGTATAAAGCAACCACAACACTCTCCAGGGGTTTTGTGACGTCACAAATTCATCCAGACGCAAAACAACACCCTCCAGAGGATACACTAAAATAGCGCATAGGAAAACAAGCAACACCCTTCAGGGGTTTCGTGAAGCAATAAACCCCTCCAGAGGGAAAGCGCACGTAGTATACCCTCCAGAGGACGTAACACAGCATAATACTGTAATGCGTAAAAAAGAACCAACGACCTCCAGAGATTTGTTTAGATGCGGGACACAGCCAGCATGATGTGTGTAATAAATGCACCTATTAGTACGGTATACTACTACCGCTGTTTGTACCTGGAAATATTTTGTCACGCAGTTTGCCACCTTACTACGATTTACCCTGCTCAGCTGCTACAGCTGTGCCCCACTGTATCGCCCTCGTGAAGCTCAAGTAGTGGCGATACCGAGTGCTAGGCAGCACTGAGCCAGACAGCAGTGCAGAAGCCTCTTGGATTAGCAACCTAAAACGTGTTTAGTCCCCGCATCAGCAATCCTTCAGAACGATGTGGAAAACCAGAATTTATTCGGACCAACCGACTTGCTAAGGCCAGATCTTATGCAATATTTTTTGAGTGATTGAAAAAGGCAGGAAGTCGGATTTTCCTGCGGCAAAAAGCCACACCAGATCGGTGCGCCATGTGCCGTCTTATGGTGTTTTTGGTTTTATTTCATGGGAGAACAAAAAAAAAAAAGAACAGAACCGAGATCTTGAAGTTTCCTTGAACTCTACGTACGTGGACCACGACACGAACGAGTCGTTCACGCCGGGTTGGGCGATCAACCTTCACCACCAGCTCCTCCAAGGAACGAACGGAACGTGGAACCTCCTGGGGAGCTGCGTATGGGGTCGCTGGACCAGCAAGGAGCTCTCGCTCTCGCGGAGCATGAGCTGCTTGCGGCCGTCGTAGTCAGAAAAGGAGAACGTTAGATTGTTTTGATACTGCTGTAGTCTCGTCCTATTCGTATCCAAAGTTGTTTTGCCTAGAGCAGCTGCAGTTGGGCGGTCGCAAGGGACGCGATGGTGGCCAAGGTATTGATGCCCTCTCTCTCCGTAGTGGCCGATGCACAAGTGCTGGAGCCCAGCTGTGTACAAGAGTAACCAAGCATGTAGCGTCGTGACCCATCATGAGCCCTGTCTGTAACCTATACAAAATTGTACAATGCCTCCGAGGTCTTGTGCAAAAGCAAATTTTATCACTTTCAGAGTTGATCAGAAAAGGCCGTCAAAAAAAATCACTTCCTGGAATTTCATGAGTGATAAAATCTCGGAGGAACATTTTTTCCACCAAACAGGCCCCATAAGACGTGATTTTGATAAAATCTGATCAGAAACGGGACTAGATACCCCGAAGCCTCCGTAAACAGCCATATAATCACCTCAAAAAAAATTGCATAAGATCTGGCCTAAGTGCCGGCGTCCCGGTAGCTTGGTAGGTGGTCCGCGAGCCTGTCAAGATCAATTTCGTGAGTTCGAGTCTCACCGAGTGCATGCTCATAGGGACTTTTTCTTGCATAAAAAATTGATAAGCGGAAAGCGCGAAAGCGTGAGTTGGCTACATTCGATGAAAATCGACGAGCAGTGGGAATGCTGAACCCTATGCGCGATAAAAACTAAAGGCACGTACCGGGGGGGAGAAGGGACGACACCTGTGACCACGGCTTGTCCAGAAGATCGTCGAGGGTAAAACCTCGTACGAGTGGGCTGGAAAGTAAAAGTGATGATTAAAAAAAAAAAAAAAAAAAAAAAAAAAAAAAAGTGCACTCCACACTTCCAGACAAGTTATCACGAAGGCAGGCGGAAAGGCTTGTGCTGGGGCTAACAACCCCATAGGCACACGTCAAGCAACCCACAGAGGAGATGCACCTCCGAGTGAGGAGGAGAAGATCATTGGAAGTGTCGGCTTCCGTTGGGCGAGCGGCGCGGCTTCTGCTGAGATCGGATCGGAGAGGCCTTCGTACCAGAGACATTGCAGACCGTACTGTAGGTCTCCGGGAGATTTTCCCACGGGCGCCCTTCGAGTAGCGGCAAGGGCGAGGGCGGTGCATCCGCCAGTGGTGGCTCTCGCAAGGTGTGTGCTGTACTTTATGTTGATATCGCGTATGGAGTGAAGCAGGTCGTTGGCGCTCTCGTTCTTTCGCGAGAAGAGGAGGGCTGTTTTTTTGCGAACAGTTTACTTTTTTTGCCGTTGGTGCACGGTTGGCTGTTAGTGTGTGACAAAAATTCAAATTATTTCGAGATCAAAAAGAGAGGCGATCTTGCGTTTCAAGCGCGTACAGCAGATGCCTAATCTTGTTGCTGCGCGCGTGTCGTACGACTGCACGTCGAACACATCTTACACCTGGTGAGCCTGTTTGACGTGCTCATTATTTTGGTGTAGCCGATGCAGTTGTCGTCGGTTCCTTTCGCATTTTTTCGAAGCACCAGGTATCACGCTGCATACGTATATATACAGGATACCTGGTACTGTATGTGATACTTTGCCAATGAGCTACGAGTACTACAGTTGTAAATGTGTCCCCTAAAATAGCCCCTTGGTGCTGGTTGGGACACCCCTGTTTGTGACTAGAAGCACAGGTACCAAGTACGATACATTTCTGCACGTACAGCCCAAAGACTGAACTTTAGATCTTTATGACAGACAGCAGGTTTGCCCTTGACTTCCCTGACTAACATCGAGTTGCGATTGATAGGGTGTAGTAGGGAACACACCGGCCCACCTGGTGGTACACCTTTGACAGCACAGTTTTGACTTGCTTGGCATGTCTCCTGACATCTTTGGTAAGGCCTGCATGGTACCGGTGAGGAAGCTGGGGGTGATGTATTCCCTTGGACCTGGTATATAGTACGTGTTCAGTATTTCATGTACCTCTCAGCTGCGAGAGATCGCACGTTTCTCAAAATTGTCTTGTGCAAGCTTGCTGTGATAATTTGATTGCGCGCGGGGTGTGTTAGGTTTTACATTTAGCGGTACACCGGGTACAAAGTATGTACTGACTGTACGTGCTCAATCTGCCGTTTGTTTTTTAACGCAGCAAACTAGTTGTGGCAAGCACTGAATATACTACAAGTACTCTGTAGCTGCTGCTGAGCGTAGTTTTACGGTGTACCTTTCCTGAAGGCGTTGCATTGTTTTTTTGGACCCCATTTAACGACCTTGCCCTACTCTCCCGCTCCCTCCCAATAGTAGCTCAGATCCGAGTTCACATAGCGGGCGCTTCTCCCTTCTCTCCCAATGGTACGTACCTTGATTTTTTATCGCGAGAATTAATGCAGCGTTTTAGGCCGTTTCCTATGCGGTTCGATTGTTGGTATTCAGATTTTGATCCGATCGCATTTTCAGATGTGAACTTGGCAAATCGAAACAGTCGTCCAACGCGGAAAATCAGATTTATTACGCGTGCTGATATTCGAGCAAACGCCAAGACCAACTGTTGTTGTTGTGGTCTGGCGCCGCGAAGAGACGCGTTGGGTTCGCTGCCCTTCGCGTAGGACCCAAGCGTCCGAGCCAAGGCTGACTGCCTCTGGTCAGGCGGCGAAGAGACGTGGCGCGTGCGCTAGAGTCAAGCTGTCTTGGTATTTTGTGCTTTATCATGTGTCTGACTGCTGCTGCTGCTGTGCTGCTGTACAGCAGTGCAGTCTTCGAGTACGTATCCACGGAGAGGTGCGCGCCGAGTGCGCTTGTCTTGGTGTCTAGGCCCGAGCCCGCGCCCACTGACTGTAGTCTGGCCACGGTGGGACGCGCCGCCCGCCGACCGCGCGTATGGCGCGAAGCAACGTCGCTATAAAGCTGAATCACCATCCAAGTGATCGATCGTTCTGCTGCTGTTTGCTGTCGTGGATGACATCTTGAATTTAGAGAGCATGCCCTTTTTCGATTTGAAAATCTGATGACCCAAGTCGTCGGATTTTGGCGACTTGGGTCATCGGATTCTCATATCGAAAAATATCCCGTCGGATTTGGCATATTTGAACTGCATAAGCAGGGTCATTCATTTTTGAGATCGAAAAATATAATTCTGAAGCTCGAAATCGATATCCATAGGAAACAGCCTTATTCCGTCTTCGACTCGCGTCGAGCATTGAAAGCTCACGCCACAGCAGCAGTAGACGCTGTCTGCATTTTTTTTACAAGAAAAAACTCCGCCTTGGCCGAGGTTCGAACCCATAACCTTGGCATTAGTAAACTCGCGGTCTAACCACTAGTCCAGCGGGGGCGCGGGTGAAGTTCGTCCTGTCCGAGTCTCTGCACAGATTCTGCGGGTCCAAGATGCGGTGGGTGCAGCTCGTACATCCACCACTATTCTGGACACGAAAAAAAAAAATAGATGTCCAGCAGTGTTTTTTTCTTTCTTTTCTTCCCATCTATCATATGTCTTGCCCTAAAGCTCTGTCTCCCTTCCTTTTGTAACTCAGGTCCGGGGTTACAACGCAGGCTCCTCTCCCTCCTCCCCACTGTGTTACGCGCCTTGCATTTTTATCGCGAGCAGATTTCAGCAGTTTCTTCCTTCGTCGACTTGCGTCCGATTTTGCTTGCCCACGCTATTAACCCTTTTAGAGGCCCAAAACCCACTGTTGTACTGATTACGAGTAACTATGTCCCCAACCCCGGGTTTCCAGTTGTAAATGGGTTAAGCGCTCTCGGCAGTTGTTGGTGTCCCTCAACGAAAAATCGTGTGCTCGCACCCGCACATCCGGACTCGCGAGTATCCGACGTATATGAAGTAGTATTCTAGGCTGTCTCCTACTCCGCCGAAGCGACCTGTTTTACTATCCGACCGAAAACCTCACTTGCATACGATATATCACACTTCCCTCGTCATAATTCACTGTCTGGGATTCTTGGATAGCGCCGGTGTTTGCCGGCACTTTTGAAGAATCATTACATTTTAGAATACCGGCATTGTAGCGGGCACCGGGTACAATGCCGTTATTCGCGATTTGAGACTCTTCTATTATAATGCCAAGCACAGTTGAAGAATCAATGTACCATACACCACCGTATGCAACAAGCAACCGAGAATACGCTGCTGTGATGCGGGGTTAGAATGAGGGACACAGGGAGGGACACCTGCTACGTATGACATGTATTCGCAGTGAGTGAGCAGCAGAGGGGTGTATGGAACACACAGTAGGGGGATGGTGCACTGTGCACCACCAGCAGTATACTCCAGAAAGTTCTGTTCTAAACATACCACTGCTGTGCACTACTGTTGTACTGCAGTGTTGTGATATTAATATTATACCTGGAACGTACTCTGACAATAGTCGTAAAGTATAATATAGAATACCCGGCACTATTCTGCACCACAGATAGCAGAATTGACCTGTCTTGTTCCTGTGCTGCTGTACATGTGTTGTGTACTCGTATCATACGAATGGTACTAAAGCCGAGTTTCAGAGCCCACGTTTTTGGTGCCGTGCCGTGTTCATGTGTATTTTTGTCTGTTTGCCACGTCTGCCCAATGTGGCCCCATACATCCATACTACTGTACGTCTTGCTCACACAGAAGACATTCCCACAAAAACACAACATGCTGTCATCTACTTCGACAAACCAGCCCAACCCGGAATCGAGCAGACACCAAAACGGTTGCACCACCTGCTGTTTCTCTGGTGTTTGTCGGTGTATGCATAGATGTGCACAGCATAAGTAGGATAAACACTGACCCGGCATTATTGACGGACCCCCAAGCGGCGGAACTGGCACTATACAGGGTGCGTCCCTTACAATGCAGATTCGGCAGTAGATAGGGCACTCGCATTAGTGAGCCGACGTTATAGAGGGACCACTAGTACTGTACCATGATATTTGCCGTCACTTGTCCAGCCAAGTACCTGACCAGTGAGGTTGTGAACGCCTCCTGACCCGACCCGACTCGCTAGGCTCCGCATGATCTGTGAGATGTAGGTTTGGTTTTATTGGTGCGCTTTTCAGATGGCCGTTCGATTTTTTTTTTTGTGATTTCTGTTGATTACCACGTTCCTTGTGTCCACGTACGCTCCCCTTGCTGCGACCCTCCAGGGGATTAATGCCTACGTCAGGTATATTTGTTCTGTGTTCTCAGTGGCCACGTGTGTCCTTCGCGCTTCCCTCTGGCTCTGCTGTGCTTACGTAACAGGCGGTTTAACTGCCGACCAGGAAGGCGAGGGCAGCCAAGATACGAGCGACCATGACGAGAAGGGCGACGACGACGACAACAAAGGCCACGGCGACAACAACGGCGACGAAGACGACGTCGAACCAATACAGATGGATCCAGCGCTTAGAACGGATATTAAGGCCATGCCATATTGAGGTGTTTGTGCTGATTTAAAACCCCCGAGAGGGTCTTCGATTATTTAAATACCCTCCACAGGATAGTCCGCCGAAACCTTTTAGGGGGTCAAGTTAATACTTGTGTCCTGTACAGCAGGGTTTCGGTGGGTACAAAATCCTGCACATGATATTCTCATTACCATGCTGGGGGATTATTGCCATCGCGACACCCCCCAGAGGGCCGTCGATTATTGGAATACCCTCCACAGGATTGCTCTCAAAAACCGTCCAGGGGGTAGAGTGAAGATTTATGTCCTGTACAGGGTTTCATAGATAAAAAAATCCTGCACAGGATTTTTACATTACCATGCTGGGGGATTATTTTCATCGCGACACCCCCCAGAGGGCCGCCGATTTTTTTAATACCCTCCACAGGAATGTCATAAAAAAACGTCCAGGGGGGCGATTTCACTTTTGTTTCCTGTACAGGGTTTCATGGGGACGAAATCCTGCACAGCATTTTTTCATTACCATGCTGGGGGATTATTTCCATCACGGCACCCCCCAGAGGGCCGTTGATGAGGACAATGCCCTCCACAGGAGTGTCAGCAGACACCCTCTAGAGGGACCAAGTCGGTTTCTGTTTCCTCTGCAGGATTTTGCGGGTACGAAATCTTACACAGGATTTTCTCATTACCATTCTGGGGGATTGTTTTTTTTTTGGAATCCTCTAGAGGATTCGTACAACGAATCCTCTGGAGGATTTTGGGGGTACCCAAATGGCCACGTGTTTTATATACACAACAAATCCGTAAAACCGAGGACCTTTAGCAATCTGGGAGAAGGGATCTTTAGAGGACCTTTAGCAATCTGGGAGAAGGGATCTTTAGAGGACCTTTAGCAATCTGGGCGAAGGGATCTTTAGGTTGGGGGGCTTTTGGGATCGTTGAATCTCTGTTTGTTTCTCCGAGTGCATTTATTTCCTCGATTCTTACACTGTACAGAACCCGCTGAGTAATCACTACAAATATCGAACTAAAAAATAAATAAATAATCAACAAACCCCATTGGGTAATATTCAGGCCGCGTGCAGCCAATAGATCGTGGAGGGTCAGGGCGTGTCTTAACCCCTAACCCCCCCCAGGGAGCATGGGAACGAGCGGAACGGAACTAGGCTGTTCGTGGTCATTCGTTCCGTGCCTGTGTAAAAAAAACGTGTTTGGGTCCAAGCAGAATCCTGGCCTCGCCAGCTGAATCAGTACGAACGGTATCTTTTGAACATGCCAGAGCACATTGGTGTCCACATCCATCTTCGGTGGTGTCCATCTACATCAAATAAGATCCTATATGTTCCCGTTCGGTCGGGCCGTTCGGTCCTCCCAAACAAGAAAAAGGGGTGCAACGGTGCAACACTTCTTCCTCTTCCTAGATCAAGATATACAGTTTTTCTCGGGCTGCACTGAATCTATTCGTTTCCCACAACCAATCAGCATCAATTCATGCAGCAAATAATATTCCGTCCGGTTCGTTCCCATGCTCTCTGGGGGGGTTAAGACACACCCTCTCACACGCGAAAACAGTGAGCCGAAGCCTGTCCTCAGGTAAGTTTGTCCCACATTATTGAATCGAGGATGTATAGGTTGTAAAAAGGAGGAGGAGGTTGGGTGCCAAGCAGGGATCCAAAAAAACCTCCAAACCTCGGTTTTAGTCACACGAGCAAACGACAGCAGTACGTCTTGAGCCTGTGGCACCATGTACAAGACACCATAGCGCAGCCGGCATACCCCGACGTCGTTGCCGTCAAGCCGTTCAAGAACGACGAGGAACTTGCCATCTATACCACCAGCTGGAGGCGGTTGCCGAGCACTATGCTCCCAGCAGGACGCCGGAGTTTGCTTTTGATGCGGCTACAACAGCAGTCACCCAGACTTTTTGTGAGCATCAGGGCCACCCTGTTGCATTGCCCGGTGGGTTGTCTTCCAAGGAGCGGAAGGCGATTGCCAGAGCGCATCCTGGTCTGTGCGGGGTTAGCCTGGCGGCGGTGATCGCGGGCGTCTCCTTTGGCGACGTATCAGCGACCGCCGAACGCAGGGGGGTTCCACCTGCCGCGTCTTTCGCGATCAGGTGTGTGTTTGTTCTCTTGGCCTAAAATTGTACCCTGCGTTGCTTCCACGTGCTTGCTAGGAGACTTCAATGCACCATGTTAAAACCGTGTTGCGGGAAACGAGCGCTGCCGGTGGAGGTAGCGGCGGTGCAATATGTTCTTATCCTGCTCCTGGCGCTGGTAGGATGTGGTACAACGGCCCGGTGAAGGCTCTGCTCGTACGAGTATCACAGCTTCAATCTACTACCGAACCATCACTAAATATGGCTGGTACTTATATTTCGATATGTATCTACACTAAAATTCCAAGTAGTTTTGTCTTCATGTGAGAGCGTGCAGTTCACCAGCTATCATAGGATACCTGTGCGAGTTCGTACCATTTTGAGTATAGGTGCTCGAGAAAGGGGACATTTTTTTGAACGGAGACCTTGTTGCGGGTTAGGTTGGTTGCTGGTATGTACTAACTGTTCTACACGGCAGCAGTGCAGCAACAGCAGCAGTACCAGTACCTATGCTTGCATACGTACAGATGTGAAGGATTACTCGTATGTATAGTGGAATGCAGTAGACTCACATCATAGTACTCACAACATGATTTTTTACCTGGTATGATCAACTGCTGTCGTCCCTGCGTGACAGCAGTAGTGGACAAACCTTGATAGTAGATCTTCCTGGGGTAGCTAATTAGGCACTCTGATTGGCTAGGGGTATGTTTTACGCGGCTTAATCGACTTTCGAGTCTTTCCCAGCCGCAGCATCCCGAGTCATCCCGAGTCAACCTAGAGCTTTCCCAAGCTCAGCATCCACGCCGGCCGAGCCAACCTAGAGTCTGTCCACCCCTCAAGGTCTGTCCACCCCTCCTGCGTGATGCATCTGGCGGTGGTACCTGGAACCATACTAAAATACAGTACCTGTATGACACGTGTTGGGATGTTGTCGTCGAGCCTTTTGTTGTGTGTAACAACGTATGGTATAAATGAGGTATGCACGGCGTAGACAGAGCGGGCTGACCGAGTGGCACTGCTGCGGCTTGTGGTTGTCGGAGCTTCGACACGACGGCAGGCCGCAAGCATGGAGTACCGGTGCATGAGTATTCTTATGCATCAGTGCTGCGAGCCTTATCCATTTGGGGAAACCTTGTATCGTTGTACATGGATGCGGGCAAAGCTGGGCACTTGTACTGCCGACAACCTCTGTGGCCGGAAAAGTAACGACCTTTTATAGTTCATATTCTTACTCCGACGGTCCTTATATTCTCGCTTACATTTTTACTCAATAGATGCATGCTATGAGTTGTTCAACAGCAGTACTCGTGGAATAGCCGCCTGACTTTAGTCGATCAAAGTTCAGCCAGGTCCTGGTACCTGGTGTGCTGGCGTAGTCCACAGTTCGAAGATACCGCTACACCCTATAGTACATACTGGTGCCTGGATTTCATATTCATAGTGTCGTATCCTCGGGCTAGTAGCGGTATTACGGGTAGTCTAATACGTGCAGTATGGATAATAGGTTATTACCTACAAGGTAGATACTGCCGGCATGTTGCTAAGCGTTTCGAGAAAGTACATACAATCCGCGCAATTTCCGTCACATAGGAAAACCCCGGTCTCTGATTTTATCTATACGCCAGACAGTAGTCACTCCGAAGACATGTCAAAGTGACAGCTGGCAATGCTGCTGTACCACTCTCTTCGTTGCTTGGTGCCCAGGCGTGCTTCGATGCGTCCAAGGAGATAAACGCGTTTGGAGCTGGCGTTCAACTCAAGCGCAAAGAGTGCTTCGGGCAAGCTTGCCGAGCTCTTTTTGTGGGAAATGCGGTAGTGGAGGAATGGGCGGGGACTTCCTTCAACTCGTGACTTCTTAGCTGACCCGCCGCAGACGAGGTCTGCTACGGAGTAGGTTCGATGTGTATTCGCAGACTTACACGTTCGCCGGCCGCACGTAAAAGTAGTGAGGCAAGGAGGTTTTAATACTTGACATGTGTGGTGTGCCGACGAGGGTTTTTTTGTTTCACTTCATGGATGCTAGGGTTGGCGTTGGCTTCCTGTTCGTGTGCTTTTGCACGGCATGTTGAAGAATGTTTTGATAACTGTTTGCTGGAAATCTTCTACTTTGTGCGTCCCGCTAGTGTTGGGACCCAGGACGTTACATGGCGCGCGTTGTTTGTTGATGAGCAACGCCGTGGTACGGGCGGCGAACTCATCATCCAACCTGTAATTTGAGTTCGACGAATGTTGATTGGTACTTGGTCGCTATCTGCAGAATACGAGGTAGTTTACCCAAGTGGCAGCTGTGCTTCCTGTAGAAGTGCCGAGAAAGCGGCAAGGCGAAGTGTTCTGTTGTCCAAGTGACTCGGGGCGGGGGGAGGGGGGGGGTGGGGTGTTCCTTCCAAGATCGTTCGGTGGAGCAAGATAATAAACAGCTTGTCTGCGTGAGTTGTTCGTGCTTTCGCCCTGTGCCGGTGATGCACACGCACGCCGAATCTTCCAGTCTGTTTTGGCCGTCGTCGATGATTTCTATATTTTCGACATAAACCTGGTATTATTTATTGTCCGTATGATACATGCCGCATGAAGGCCATTTGTCACAACCCCGACGTCACGTCTCTTCGTGACAGGGAATTTGGCATGTCATGTTACCGCTATAGATTCCTTTCATGAGGTAACCACACGATACCGGTATGGAAACCCTGGTGGTGTTTTTCTTGGACCGACCAAAACCTGGTGTTGTTTGAAATATTTTTTCTGGGAACGTGGGACACGTATGTATCCGGGATCCGCGCCCCTATATTAGTAGTAACATCTTCTCCATCACGGCACATATCAAGTAGAGGGCGGTAGCTTCCGTACCTTTCAATCAAGATTCACGATGTTGCTAACGTTCTTGACGTGAAACAACTAGGGCGACATCCGAGATTGGAGGTACTTCTCCTGCGCGCTCAGTTCTTCACATAAAGGAAAATAGACTGATCGGAAACGGCCGTTTCGAAACCATTGAAAAACCCCTCGGAGAAAAAAAAAATACCTCCCCCACCCGAGAAGCCACACACTTTTTAGAGAGGACAAAAGTCGATAATCCGTCCGAGTTTTAAAAAAGATGGAAGCTTCAATCCACGCGGCGTGGCCGTTTTAGGGGTTGTAGCCTGTTTCAGATTAGCGATAGGAGCAAAACTAAGCGCGCACGGGCGTTTTCAATAAATCCACAGTGGTCTAAGTGACTACTAATATTATTGTTTTCCATCTCTTGCTGGACTGTCAATTCGAGGTTGATATGTAACATCGAAAATCCCACGATGGATTAATTATCCCCGCCCCCGGATTAGTATACTCTGAAAATTCAATGCCACCGAGTATTTTTCAAACCCGTAGGTTTTTCACCCGCATGCCCGTTTCCATGCTCTTTTGCCGGGGTGTTACTCAAGGTTGATGACTTGTATCGAAAATCCAACGATGAATTAATGATGCCCGCCCCCGAAACACAGTAGTATGCCCTGAAACGTTCAGCGCCATAGAGACATTTTTCAAACCCGGCGATTTTTCATCCGCATCCCCGCTTCTGGGCGTTATGTTATTTTTTCCTTTCCAGCCGGTAAGAACTCGTTGAAGCCTTACAAGATAGTTGTTTTGTTTTGTTTTGTTTTGTTGTGTCTTACTACGGGTATCACGAGTAAAGCTACCGGCGATTGTTTGTTTGGGGGATAGTAGGGGATTTTTCATCAACATCCCCCCCCAAAACAAACCAGGGTATTTCCATCTCGGATGTCGCCCTAGGCCTTCGGTTGTACACTAGAAACGAAACGTTTGTCACGCAGGCGTATACTTAACACCTTGAAAAAAAAAAAAAACATTGATATTGTGGGTGCTGGTATCATGCGCGCAATGCCATAAAATATAGCGGACATGGTGCTCGTTAGAAATAAAGTTGCTACCGCCGTCCTAAAGCCCTCACACACGAAAACTCATCTCGTGTGATCGTTAAACCGCTTCACATGTTTGGTGTTGTTCGACATTTTTAGATAAAAGACTGCCAGCCTCCCCAGAAACGAAACGGCCGATACGCGAGGGACAAAAAAAAAGGTGACGCTCCCTGTGTACTGATCCCGCGACTAAAAGGGAGCCGACATTAGCCCCTCCCACCACCCCTTCTCGTCTCCTTTAGTGTCCCCGCCCTCGCCCCCTTTCTCGTCCCCCATATTGTCGCCCCCTTAGTCCCCCCTCCTCGTTTCCCATTTTGTTTCCTCCCCTGTCCGCCCCCGCCGCATTCTCTGCAACCGCCTGGTCAGCCTCTTCCCTTGCCTCGGGTTTAGTCTGTTTCAAATCGCAACGCGGTGAGGGACGGGAGATGAAGTTATTGTCATATTCTCGATGTCTGTGTAGCGCAAAACTTCTGCATAGCGACAACAGGCCAACTACTGATCAACGCGACAGGAGGACTGGTCTGCGCTTCGTGAAGGTCTAAACTACGTCCCTCCTTCTGCGCAATAAATGAACTTCCTGTGAGGGGGTGTGACGAGGCAGGCAAATACTCATGATTGTTGCGGTATGTTCTCGCGCCGAAACCTCTGCATTGCTTTTTTCGACCCAGTGCTGCAAATAGTGACGTAGTTTCAGCCCATTGGGTTGATGAGGTGCCGCATACGCGTACTAAAACAACAGGAGTGTATACACCACCTCACATCACATAACACATTTCTTCGGCAACATCCTTTACAACAGCACGCGTACGTGGCACTTGACAGCACCGTCATCAAATCTACGCGTACAACCACACCACTAGTAGACACAAACTCCAAACAAGGTTTTGCTTTTAAACACAGCTGTAACACACACAGTACTGGACGGAAATATAATGATCGTTTAGTAATCATTCAAATATACCAACGTTCCTTATATTTCCGTCCCCAGCAGTACCGCACTACGGAGGTATCACTCTGAAAGATCTATAGCAGGTATCATGTACACGTTTCTACATCAACATAACTCGCACAACAGCAAGATTACGTGCCGCCGACAGCGGCGTTATCGCATGTACGCGTACAACCACACCAGTAGTACATACAGCAGCACGCACCACACCATTATGTTTACAAACACAGCTTCAAGACGTACAGAATAAGACGGAAATATAAGGGGCGTTGAGTATTCATACGAATATACAAACGATCCTTATATTTCCGTCCCCAGCAGTGCCGCACTACGAGGGTGTCCGTCCGAAAGGCCTTTACACGTTTGTACAACACAACTCGCACAACAGCTAAGTTATGTGCCGCTGACAGCAGCGTTATCGCTTGTACGCACACAACCCCACTCGTAGTACATACAGCACTACGCTTGTACGCATACAACCACATACAGCAGTAGTAGTACGTACAGCAGTACGCACCACACAGGTATGCCTGCAAACACAGAGGTAGCTGTGAGACGTACAGAACTGGACGAAAGTTCAAGGAGCGTTTAGTGAGTCATTGAAATATCCCCACGCCCCTTATATTTCCGTCGCAGCAGTACCGCACTCTGACGAGGATTCCGTCTGGAAGACCTATACACGTGTCTTTAACATAATCGCGCAATAGCAGTAGTCGAAGAACGTGCCGTTGTCAGCAGCGTCATCGCATGTATGAGTGCAACCACACCAGTAGTACGTACAGCAGCACGAACCACGGAATGAATGGAGAGCGCAGTACTCGTCGGGGGGGCATGTCTGATGTCAAAACCACCTTGCAACAACGCGGCCTCACCAATCGCAGCCAGGCTCCATAGCTTGTCAAGCAACAAGTTCCTGCCCCGTACCACAGCTTGGTGTTCCCACAGGCAGGAGTTTGCGGTGACAGTCCCTAGGTCCTTCACGCCGTCCATCGTGTCTCCCGGGCGCCTCCTTGGCGCCTTGCGCTCGCGGACGCAGTCGGTGCTCGCTGTGCCATGGCAAGGAGGTGGATCGAGCCGCACTCCATCAAGGCCACACACCACGCGCCGTGGCTCATCGTCATTGGTCAAAGCACTCCGAGACTGTCAGACTATGTTGAGGATAGCTAATCTCCGAGCGATTTCTGTATCCCAAATCGCACTCGAATCGCACTCGAATTGGATACATTTTATCTTCCCTCACAAACTCCAAGTGTTTTGAAAAAAAATGGGGACAAAAAATGTCCCCAAATGGTCGTCTAGTACTGTATGGGTAAAACCTTCCTGGAGACGCAGAATATTCTCGGAAGAATGAGAGAATGTGAGTTTTGTACGTACGTAAGAAGTTCAAGCCAATCAGATGACTGCGGTGATTCATGGTACGTAGCATGAATCGTAGCCCTTGGTAAACACACCTTGTCTGGTATGCCAATTGTTCTGTTGTTGCGACTCGTGTTTGGCCGGTAGGCTTCCAGGATTTGAGACACTTGCGGTTCTCTCTAGAGAGGTTCTTCTAGCTGATTGGCTCTTGTTTTATATTCCGAACCAATTGGTACTCATGCGGACTGCCAGTTGCAGCGTTCTGTACAGCGCTGCTAGCTGCTGGTTACCTGGCCTCGTAGGTATCGTCAATCTACGTCTCTACCCCTTTTCGTGCAAGCAGGCAACACATACCGTGCAGTGAATAGCTTCGGCATCGCTCCGGCATAGCAGTCGGGAGGCCGAGGGAGGTACACAGGCGATCAGTATTATCAAAACGCTGTTATTATTCCAGTCCATTGTGGCTTGCTATAGGCTGGGTAACCAGTGGACAACTGCTCGGACAACTACGCTGTTATCGCTCGAGCTCTATCGCTCTCCTTCGAACCACGGCTACCACTGAGCCGGCTGGCTGTCCTTAGTGTAGAGGTCCTCTTTTCCACTCTACGTGTCCAAGCGAAGGCCCTTGGTGTGTGCGTGCAGTCAACCAACGACACACGAACATAACTGTTTAAAAATTACAAGGTTCCCCTCCGGGAGGTGCCGTATGAATAGGGGAGTGGCGCAAGAGCGAAATAATATTCGTGTGCAACCCTGCACACTTTTGTGTAGAAGTAGTACCTGCATCCACCCATCATTTTAACGTGAAGACACACACTACATATTTTTGAGGACAGACTATTATACTGCTGTTCGCGGAATTAGTGTGGGACCATTACTACAATAATATAAAATAGGGTAGCGATAAGTGGATAACTAATTGATCCGGCCGACTCGCGGCGATTGATTCATACAAAAAAGTTGCGCGAAGTCGAGGTTGTGCGCCATAATACTTTGTGACCGGTTGAGTAAGGTACAGCACATACATACTGGTACAACGTATATATGTGTTCCCCCAAAATAAATGTTTTTCTTGGTGCTCAGGGTAACATCAAGGTTTCACAGATAAATGCTCGGCGAGAACAAATCGTAGTCCGAGCACTCAGTCTGAGAGTATTGGAGTACTGGCGGCAAAAATATTGCCAGCACTGAGAAGGCCCAAATACTGAGAGTAATGAGAGTGTGAGCAGTACCGAACCCCGAGAATATAGGAAGAAAATATGTAGCCGCAGTAGTATCGAAACACGAAATACTTGGAGTAAAGGCAATATGCGCAGTACAGAACCTCGAGATACTGAGAGTATTCGCAGTACATGCATATATATTCCTCGCAAAAGCGTATCTCGAAATACTGCCAGACTGCTTTACGTACTCAAATTGTCTCCGGCGAAAGTGGTTTGCTCCAACTCCCACTCGTGTGGGACTATCTAGGTGTGTTTGGTGCCGAACGCTGGGCCTGAGAATTAATTGTCGACGCGGTGCACAGACGGTTGAAGTATACATGATACTCACTCGAAGTATACTGGACATACTGAGGGTATTTTACAACTGCGAGTACTGAGTCTTGCAGAAGCAGCAGTACGAACACTACCAACGGACGAAATACTGCCACTACTGTGTATAGACTAGAATACTTGTAGTACCCGCGGTACAGAACCCCGAGACACTTGAAGCACAACAGGGGGTATCCGCGCCAGCAGCAGTAGTAGCGAACCCCGCATTGTTAGTGCGAGCCCGAAAGTGTACGAAGTATTAATAGTATCGACAGAACCTCAAAATACTGCGAGTACTCGCAGTATCTCGAGTACAAAACCCCCAAAATACTGCGAGTGTACGAAATATCATTCCTACGATAATAAGTATATTCTCTCGAACATACTCTTTGCTTTACTCCCAACTATTGGGAGTAGCTGTGAAATGTTGAGGTGTGAACGCACGCCACACACGTGAACGCACGCCACACACGTGAGCGCGCCCAAACTCTTTTCCTTGGAAAAAAAACACACAAAGTAACTACAACATATTATACGTTCAGAAAAGTAAGGTGGATGAATGTACTGGTCGGTACAAAAAAAAGCCAAAAGTGGAAAATAAACACACAACTTATTATATTAATATTTAATCAGTCGAACTCACAGCTGACGTATTTCAAAATTTATAAAAAAATAAAATAAAAATATCATACTACGTATACGCTCACAAAAGCAAGGTTTTTTTTTTTTTTTTTTTTTTTTTTGTTCATCACTTTTACTTTCCAGCCCACTCGTAGGAGGTTTTACCCTCGACGATCTTCTGGACAAGCCGTGGTCACAGGTGTCGTCCCTTCTCCCCCCCGGTACGTGCATTTAGTTTTTATCGCGCATAGGGTTCAGCATTCCCACTGCTCGTCGACTTTCATCGAATGTACAGCTAACTCTCACGCTCTCGCGCTTTCCGCTAATCAATTTTATGCAAGAAAAAGTCCCTACGTACGAGCATGCACTCGGTGAGACTCGAACTCACGAAATTGATCTTGATAGGCTCGCGGACCACCTACCAAGCCACCGGGGACGCCGGTATGGACGAATGTATTATTATTAATATTAATAGTACTGTTGTAGTCTCATTGGTACAAAAAAAGTAAAAAAAAAGTGAATTTTTAAAAAAAAGGGTGGATGGTGCGAGTCGAACTTCGGAAACGAAGATTTTATCGCGCGCAGTATAGACGTCTATGCTATTGCTCGAACAACTGAAAATTGCGATTTTTACGCAATCTAAAACACTTTGCACGATCTCCTACAGCAGTAGAGTGTAGCTTGTACAGGTACGACAGCATAGACAGCACTACCGCTGTAGAATGTCACGCGAGGAATGTACGTGTATTGACCCCCTTTCAGCTGGCTCTTCTAGGATCTATCGGTCAGCAATGTAGGACACACAGCAATGAGAACTACCGCTGTAAGTATGTTTTGTACGAACGCTGCTGTACGAATACTTTGTTGTACAGCACGAACGATTTGTTCTTGTACTCGAGACGGCGAATATATCGATCCGGGGATAATGGGTCACACACTGCGGAAGGTTCGTGCATCGGCCAATGCCAATGACAACAACAACGAACTACAGTAGTAATGAGCTTACAGCGCGGATCTTCTACAGGTGCATAGTACCCTGCCTGCTGCTGCTGTTGGCGCACTGTGCTGAGCACAGCTGGAGCAGTGGCAAAAAGTTTGGATCACACACAGCAATAAGCAGAAAGAAGAAGAGGATTCTGAAGCAGGGAGAGAGGTGTGTGATGCTGGTTGGTGTGTTCATGGCGTGGTCAAGTGATCGATCGAATAAACCAACTGTGATAGCCGCAGTACGATCATCCATACGCGCAAGGTGTGCCCACTGCTGCTGCTGCTGGGCAGCAGGGCAGCAGGGTTGTGGTGCTGTAGGAAGCTGGAGGTATAAGCACGCTCTGTGCACTGCTGTGGCTATTGTTCTCTAGGCGGTGGTCCGTGCTCCGAGCAACACAAAAAAATATGTACAGCAGGGATATATACGTCATCGTGGGTATATACGGATAAAAAATGCGGATTGCAGGCTCCGACAAACGCAACCAACCACAGCAACACTGCCCATAAGGGTGTGTCGTGCACGCACGGCGGGTGGGCGGGGGGGCGGCAGCGTCGGAACGTTGGGATCTGTGCATGTTGTCTGTTGTTGTGTACCTGGCATGTCTGAGCTGTGTGCTCATAGCTCGTGAGAGCCTACATAGGGGAGAAAAAGGACAGCATGTCATATGACATGTATGTACCGATACGTACGTACGTACAAAGTAAGGCCTCTTTTACTGAAACCAGGGAAATCGTCTTATCCACTCCCGCCGGAAAAAAACTTTGAGCGCCCGCCACGCGCTTCAGAGTGCACGGATCGCGCCGAGACCTAGACCAATGTGTCCGGCAGGGCTTCCCGTGTCCGTGTACTTCGTGTTTTGCCTAAAAGTGCTCGTGCGAACAGAAAAGTTGGCAAAAATACGAAAATTTGACAAATATACGTACACATATACTCGCACGGAGAGCGTGGTGTGTGTTCGTTTTTTACTTTGCGTCGACGGCTGTCGTCGTCTTTCATATCTATCGATCGATGTGTTGTACTTCGGAATACCACACCACACAGGTACATTTGCATGTGGTATCTCGTACCGCACCTTTGTACCTGGTGCGTGAAATGAGACTCTGAAATGCAGAACTTTGCGTCGACGGCTGTTGTTTCTGGTGCTGTTATACCTCGTAATAATACATACTACTGTCTCTCGTGCTGTTGTTGTAGTACCTCGCAAGACATACATACCAGGCACACACCCATAGTACATGGTGCCTCGTACTTGGTAGTTGGCGGTGTAAAGATAAGGTATCCATTTTGTACTTGCTGCTGCTTTATAAATCAATGTCTTGTGATGGTACCAGCTACACAACAGGCGCAGCAGCAGCAGGCAGCAGCAGCAGTGGGAATGGAGTACAACACTGTATATACCTGGTATGTTATTACAGACTATTACGGGGGTCCATAGTTAACAGGACCTATGGTGTACATAAAAACCTATATATATATATTTGCCTATTTTTACTAACAAAATTTGGTCCCGTTAACTATGGACCCCCGTAATAGTATATTTTTATCCTCCGCCGTATTTGTAAAAAAAAATGACCACACTTCTTTTTGCCATACTTCCACGTTTATAACGTTTATCAGTATTGCCGGGTACCCGTTATTTCAGGCACACGAATCCGGGTATAGTGCAGATACCCTTGGACCCGTCTACCCGGACAACATACAGCAGCGCTGTTGACCAGGTGAAACCGTATGAAAAAGCTGTATAAAAGCGGTACGAGACGGGTGGAACGACAAATTCTCACCGGCGCAGTAACCATCAAGTAGCACACGGAATCCACGCGGAACACACCTAACCCCGCACGAAAATATCTGGGGTGTCCGGATCCCCGTCCACTCGGATACCCTTTCATGCCCGGTTCCCAGGAACATGTACGTGCTGATATCGCGTCCACTCGGATACCCTTTCATGCCCGGTTCCCAGGAACAGGTACGTGCTGATATCGCGTCCACTCGGATACCCTTTCATGCCCGGTTCCCAGGTACATGTACGTGCTGATATCGGATACCCGCGTACCCGCTCATATGTACCCGCTCATGTCGGGTACCCGGGTATCCGCGTCTGAACCCTTCGCCTTTTGGAAACAATGTTTGGGCGTGCATGTTGAGTATCCTGTCATTGTGTGGTCATCAAAACAAATTGTTTCGTTTTTTCGGACGTATGGTGAGGGATATATTAACTGATCGGGGACACGTGTTTTACCAGTGGATTATATGTTATTATTGTTGTTGTTTTTATTATATTATTATATTATTACAATATTATTATATATTATTATTATTATTAGTATTGTTATTTATTATTATATTATTATTATTATTATTATTATTATTATTATTATTATTATTATTATTATTATTATTATTATTATTATTATTATTATTATTATTATTATTATTATTATTATTATTATTATTATCATTATTATTATTATTATTATTATTATTATTATTATTATTATTATTATTATTATTATTATTATTATTATTATTATTATTATTAAAGTTATTGTTGTCGGGTACGCGGGTATTTGGGGTACAAAGGTACCCGGTAGTCAGGTACCCGGCTCCAATCTCCCAATTACCCGGCGGGTATTATTAGCAATTATTTGTGCCCTGATGGCTAGTGATAGGTCCGGGTACGACCCGTCGGCTACAGTAAACGTAGCAGAGGAACGGGATACAACTCTTCTCAAGCGTGAGGGCCCCTTTTACTACTACTGGTCCTGTACTGAAATCTTAACACTTACTTGTATACGAAGTATGCAGGGAGAAATTTGAATACGAAGTATGACCCCAAGTCCAACTTTTGTGTTCCCAAAACTTGAGTGTAGTTGTACGTTTGAATGCCCTTTTTAGGCGTTACATGTCTAGTACCGGCAGTTTACGCTCGTGACCGCCCGGGCCACTGGAAAACTTGTTGAAGGACGCCCGTGCAAATCCGTGGATAAAAAAACAGAAAACATGCCCGATTTTCAAAACGCCTTGCATTTTTGTTGTTAGCGTGCAGATTTCTTGATTTCTCGTCTATTTTGTTTGTTTTACTCATTGTGCAAGGCTACCTAAATTGGAATATCATCTACGCTATATTGTAGGAAGACAAGCATACTATTAGTAATAATAACTGAGGGGGACAGTAATGTCCAACGCTCCGAAGTTATTTCATCCGCAACAAAACAAAAGGTTAAAACGGTCGTTTCTTTCGTCATTCTACTCACCGCCGCTCGCGCTATTTTCACGAGTGCAAGCGTCGTGAAGTATTCTGGTGAAACAAGCATCGTATGTGTACAAGAGCCGTTGAAAGCGCAGCTCTTCTCGGTTGATCGTTGCAGGTGCATCGCAACGACGTTTTTTTACAGTAGAAAACCTTGTCCTAGAGGGCTTGCGTAAGGATAAGGAAAAGAGACGCCTTTAACCCACTGCAAAGCTGTATACGCGCGGAAACGACGTGTGGGAGCGTGTCTTTTAGTGAAACGAGCATCGTATGTGTACAAGCTTCGTTGAAAGCACAGCTGTTGTCGGTTTATCGTTACTGGTGCATCGCAACGACGTTTTTCGACAGTGGAAAACCTTGTCCTAGAGGGCTTGCGTAAGGGTAAGGAAAAGAGACGCGTTTGACCCACTGCAAAGCTGTATACGCGCGGAATCGAAGTGTGGGAGCGTGTGTTTTGGTGAAACGAGCATGGTATGTGTACAATCGTCGTTAAAAGCACAGCTGTTGTCGGTTTATCGTTACTGGTTCGTGGCAACGACGTTTTTCGACAGTGCAAAACCTTGTCCTAGAGGGCTTGCGTAAGGGTAAGGAAAAGAGACGCGTTTGACCCACTGCAAAGCTGTATACGCGCGGCAACGACGTGTGGGAGCGTGTCGTTTGGTGAAACGAGCATGGTATGTGTACAATCGTCGTTGAAAGCACAGCTGTTGTCGGTTTATCGTTACTGGTGCGTGGCAACGACGTTTTTCGACAGTGGAAAACCTTGTCCTAGAGGGCTTGCGCAAGGGTAAGGAAAAGAGACGCGTTTGACCCACTGCAAAGCTGCATACGCGCGGAATCGACGTGTGGGAGCGTGTCGTTTGGTGAAACGAGCATGGTATGTGTACAATCGTCGTTGAAAGCACAGCTGTTTTCGGTTTATCGCTACAGGTGCATCGCAACGACGTTTTTTCGACAGTGCAAAACCTTGTCCCAAAGGGCTTGCGTAAGGGTGGCTTTTTAGATTGATATAGTAGATAATTAAAACAACGCTGCAAAGGCGATATTAGAATGAAAGGCGTAGGCATACATAACTGGGCGCACTACCCGCAACCCTACATTACACCCGGTATATTGGTAGTTTCAGACCCCGTGAAGAAACGCACCTTTCATCACAATGGAAGCACGACGACGAGGACGCGAATAACATCCCCGACAAGACAAAGCCGTCTTCAACTTGGGGTAAACACTAACCATTCCGGGGGGTCCTCCCCCATCCCCGGGAGGGCGCAACTGAACTGCCAGGAAAGTGAAGCACGACAATGATGAAACGCCCAGGCCTCAGACTCATGTGATTCGAGGGACAGAGTCTTCCCCCCGCCCCCAACCCCCGACCCCCCCCAACACCCATCTCAACACCACCAAGCATAACCATCCACCCCCCTTCCCCCATTACGCACCCTAACCTCCTACGTCTCCTCCGCACGCCTTGTTTTCCAACAATCCGAGCATTGAAGCACCTAGTTAGGAGCAGTACTTACAGGTTTTACGAGGTACAAGGACGGAAAAACGTCGCCGGTATGCGGTACCTTCGCCGCGTGATGTTCTACAGGCTTATATCTTACTCAATGAAACCCAGATGTACAATACCGAACTGAGTAAACCATCGGCGTAGTGGCTTGTCGCACCAGCAGCGGCCGAGCCAATACAGATGGATTTGGCAAGGAGTCAAAGTGTCGTGAGGGTGGCCTTGGAAATGCTCGACCATGGTATCCAAAGAGTTCCGGTTGATACGTTCATTTTCCCTCTCATTTATGAGGGTTAACGTAAACGTGAATCGGTCGAAGCCCATGGTATTGAACATTGGCAAGTATCTCTTCTTCTTCGAATGATTCTGGTCATGCGCATTGAGGTTCACTCCGTTGAGCTGTGCGCAAGAATGGAGGCCACAGTACTTCTCGCGGCAAGCAGCGCCGTGATTGCCGTCGTGCATTGCATCGGGACCGAAATAAGGTCCCTCAACAGCTCCGTTGTACGGATGTGGAACGCGTGACGTCGACTCGGGACGATCCTCTGGTGGTGAAGGAGGTTATGAATCCATCTACCTTGCCCTCCCTGTTCGCGCTCATCCCGGGATTCCCATTGGCGGCCCAAATTTGTAGGGCCTTCGGGCGATACACGGCCGCTCCAAATGGTGCTCCTGATCGCAAAGCGCGAACTGGATAAAACGCGGCAGAAGGCAATGGAATAAATCAGCCGAGAAGCAAAAATACGCCCATGGGGAACTTATCGCAGTAGATTATGTCTTAGTGAGTACCATTGAAAAGGAATGTTATTTAATTCACAGGCCGAATCAGGCTTACCGCCCCAGCTTTATTTTGGATGCAGTGGCCACGACTATATTGAGAGAAAGACCTTTCGAGTTGCAACCGACACATACAGCCAGTGACACGGAGACTCCGACACTTCCGCTGTATAGTACCTGGTAGTGGCGATGGCTGGAAGTTGAAGGGTGGATGACTGTTGACACCGAAAATTTCTTCAGCTACATGAAAAAAAGCAGGTTCCGCAGCATCAGAGACAAACACACACACGCACATCTCGGATCCCTCTCTCCCACGTCGCGCAGTTGCCGACGAGCCGTGCTCATCAACCTAGCCCACACCTCGCCGTGACATGATGGTTGCAGCTATCCTCCAAGCAACAGCCCGGAAGCTTTTTGCCTCTTGTCGATGTGGTGAAGATAAGATCGAACGCACACACACGTGTCAATCACCGATGTTGCAGCTGGTACAAGAAGGCAGAGAGGTGTTCGGAGTTCGGAGGGTTGTGAGATATAATCGTTTCCGATTCCTTAGCAGTGTCTGCGAAGCCCAAATGTGATTATGAAAGAGACAAACTTGGCTGACAGTGGCGAACCCACCGCTGCCAGCAATCGGCGCACGAAAAATTTCTGCAGATGCGATATGTATCAGGAGACCCGTCATTTCCGAGACTTGTCGTGCCGTTGCGACCTTACACGACACTGGCCACTCTTCGAGGACTGGCGTCAACTTTTGTTGTTCGCTCTGTGTCGTCGTGACTGTGAGTTGTTGAGAATCGAGAGTCCGCGGCACCACTTCCAGCCGAGTCTCAAAGTTGGTGATTTTTTCCTGACACAACACCTAGGGATCGTTCCGCCCGCGGCTACCCAACGAGCGAAAATGGCTGGCTGAACCGCACGCACGCGCACCGGCGCCCATCCGCAAAGAGTCGGCCTTCGACAAGCACCCCGTCGTCGACGTACAAACTCGCAACTGAGCTTGCGAAACCGCTTTATCTATCTAGTTGTTGGCCATTGCCTTGAAGCGGTGCTGCTGCGGAGTCTGTTGGCGGCGGCACGACTTTAACGTGCTTCCCGGCGGCGATATCTTCAGGCGACATTACTGCGCTCTGAAACGTGGGGTGTGTATGAGAATGCTCCATCGCAGACGAACACAGAGACCAGAAGCGTGAGCTGAACCTCCCCCCGAATTGACACCGAAGATCAATCGCAGTCTTGTCACCTATCGTGTACGCAAACGCTACTGCACCAGCGGGGTTCACGAGTATCTGTCAAAAGGCTTCGCGCACATCCACGCGACACAACGCAATTTCTGGGGCAGTGCCATACATCTGCCGTAATAAAATGATCCGCGATAGGATGTTGAACAAACGTGGCCTTTCCTTCACTCCGGTGCTTGCTCAGAGTCAGTGTCGCTGTTCACACTAGACGGAACACGTGCACTCGTGGAGAATATAAGGTCATGTAAGATACGAAGTTTCGGCTCTTCCACGACGCCCACAGGAGAAACACGCGGACACCCGATATTTATATCGCAAACGAAACGAACATAATGCGCGTTCCCACAAAACATCATAAATAGTTTTGTCGGCGACCTCCTGTGTAAGTGCGAGAATACTGGGCTGATTTCCGTAAGCCAACTCAACTCCAAAGTCACCGCCCGCCGCCATATCGACGGGTGCACCAGATGACAAAACGCGGAGAATTTCGATTGTTCGAGGAAGTTTATTGAGTGCTCACCAGCCGCGTAATCAATACTGATAGCAAACCAAAAACAAAACTTCGCCTGCTGCCGGATGTGCCTGTTGTTTTTACCATTGTTATCCCGCGTGGCGCCCGCGATGCCGCTCAAAGCCCTCGCTAATCTTCAGACATCATATACCGCGTTCCGTATGTATCTACCGACTGACTGACAGGATGGCGGCGGAGCTTCCGAAGTGGCTCCGTAGACCCAAGATGCCCGATCCATTGGGCTTGCCAGATCCGCCGCAGTTGAAGGCCCCAAGTGCAGTCCACCAGTGGCACGAATGCCGATATTCTTGTGCCAGAGCGTCAGTTGTGGGCAACGTCGAGACGTTGCTCGTTATCGGGGAGGCGTGGCCCATGGCCCCTGACAACACCCAGCGGAGTTTGAAGCACTTGTGGCGAGACGGCTGTTTGCCAGGACTCATCTTCGGATCCGACTCCGATAGTGCAGAGGAAGCTTTCGTGGAGCTTGTTGAACGCAAGACCTTGCGCCCTGGGGCGTGGACTACGTGTTCAGCGCTGCCGAAGCACGAAAAGGAACTTTCGCTCACTTTCGCGGGGATACACGTTCGACTGGATACTGCCAGCGTGAGAGGAGTGGCTCTCGACTTCTCTGAGATGTGGACCCATCTCAGTGATCGCGGAAAGACTGTCGTGTCAACGATCTGGAGGGTCGGGCCGGCCGAGGTGCGTGACGTGTACTACGCACGCTTCAACGGCAACGGTCCGTTGGCCAGCTACCCCGCCGGAATTTCCACCGGCGATAGCAAGGTTGCCCTCCTCGTCACGTGGATCTATCACGTTTCGAGGGTTCTGCCGCTGTTGTGGGTGTTAATGCAGTCCGTGTTGGGTGTTTTACTGGCGTTGCCGGTGGTAGCGACCTTGAGCATGGTCGCCCACAGATGGACCGTGATGAAGGACGTGGAACACCCCACTGTGTGGGAACAAGGCGCGTGTATGTTAAGGGACACCATCTCCATCCTGATGGCTTCGCCAGTGCTGACCATGCTGAGGAAAGGCGACTGGACGAAAACGGTTTCAACGGGCCTTGGCGTGTTGGCGACGACCTCATTGACAAGACGACTCCGCAATGACTGGGTGGTGGTCAGCAAGCCAGGTAGACATATGCGCCCACCCGTCTGTGGTGAAACCAACACCAGCTTTCGCCTAGGCGTGGGAGCGGTATTGGAGGGCTGGGCGTCTAGGGGGATCACCGGGTGGGAACTTGGTCTGTCCTCTGAAGACGTGCTCGCACTCCAAGCGTACGCTCTGAATCAGGGCACGTGTGAACTCTTCGCCGCTCTCTCGATCAACGAAACCGTGGATTCCGCGCTCGCCGACCGCGATAGCGTCGAAGACGAAACAACCACCCTCCTCCACTCAGATACAATACTGGCGGAGCAGAGTATCACTTTCCCGGTCTCGGGCTCGAGCGCTGCTGCTGCTGGTGGAGGTCCCGGTCGTCGAAGATCAACGATCGTGGATGGTGATGGGTCGTTCATGGGACGAAATACGCGTGAGTTCCGTAGAAGCGCACACCGAGATTCCGCCCGTTGGCAGCGAGATTTCAATTCCCCTATGCGTGTTCCCCGAGTGGGATGGACCGCTCCATGGTCTGCCTGGGGCCTGGGCCTTAGGAGGGATAAAAGCAATTCAAGCGTGGAGTGGGACGTTGAGGGCTCTGACCACCTCACTGAGTATGGAGGTGACTGGAAATTCATCCGGGACCACGGTGTGGACCGCTTGGTCAGCTGCAAATCGTTGGGCGAGCTGTACGGCGTTGGGCTGGAGCGAAAGTTGGGGCACCTAGGATATGCCGACAGAGATGTGGTACAAACTGTAGATGTCCACGGAGGATCTTTTGTCACCTCGCTCAAAACAATTCGTCTTATAGCCTCCAGGAAACCTCCCATCATCGCGACCTACGAAGAATTGATGCGGATTTCGCACCGAAAAGACAACGGGCGGCACCTGCTTTCTCTGCAACCCGCTAGGCAGGAGAGATTCCGTTTTAAGGTCAAGGGGTTCGCAGAGGTACACCCGTTTTGTAGAGTACGTAAGGCCAACGTGCTCACGTCAGTTCGCTGGTTCCACCCGGTGCCTTTGGCGGCCTACATTGTGGTAGGTAGCTTGTTCCCGTCTTACTTCATGCGCTGGGTGGCATGGGACGTGATGGCAGTCAGCTTGATGTGCGTGTGCTTGGAGCCTAGGGTTGGTGTCCCTGCCTGGACACGTATGGTACTCTCTTTGTATCAGGTGCACAACGAAGAATGGCATACGCGCAGCTTGTTCGTCGTATTCCTCTCGCTCGTGGTGGTGGAAGTATACATGTGCACTCTGTGGATCGTTGCGGGAAAGGGATGGGGGGCGTTGACCTGTCTCGGTTTATGTCCATACTTGTCGGAGGCGGCGTTCTGCTTGTGGCACATCATTATTACCACTAGTACGGGCGACACGCTCGACTCTGTGCTTGTCCCTGTGATCGGGTAGGTCTGTACGCAGTTTTTGTGAAGGTATCTATCGAGGCGCTGGCACAGCGGGAGCGCCTGTGTTGAGGATCGCGAACTTCTTGTTTTCTTTTTTTCTTTTTTTCTTTTTTTCTTTTTTTCTTTTTTTACAAGTGATTCCACAGTTGACTTGTATCTCCACTGTCGTCGGATGATATCCTTGAGAGTTGCGCCCTTGGCTCCTTGTCTACTCCTGCTGTTGAGTCTCCCATCGTTTTGTCGCTTAAGCTCTCGGCATAAGCTTAAGGGCTTTCTTCCGGGTTGGCACCGTAGGTTATTTGTCACCTACGACCACAAGCGCTATATATTCCATCTCTTGACAAGCTCGTGCTAAAGGCCATCCTAGGTCGCGGCTTTCGTCAGCTCCAAAGCATCCGTGCACAATATCCGGGATATCGGACAGCTAAAACTGCAGGATATCCCGTTCGTTGATGAACACATTTACGTACGAAGTACTTTGGTGTTTTACTAGTCCAGAGACGTGCTTCATGGTGCGCCCATTTGCATCCATTACTGCATAGAATGGAAGGTCCCGGGAAATAATTGGCGGACAACTGTGGACTAGCGGAAACTGTTGATTGTACTCAGAAACACGACATATATGGTAGATTGGGGAGTTCCGCGCTGGAAAGGGATTCCGGCCGTAGGGTATTGGGATATCGGGGTAATGTGTGCCCACCAATGCCACTCGTCAGGTGGAACCCTATACTGCATGTGAGGCGAGTCAACTCTCTAACGAGGATGTAGTATAAAAGGAGTTCCGTTTCATGTCTGGAGTCAGCCACGCGTTCCCGTGCCAGCTGCGCCTATACCTTTAGGGATCAATCAACACACTAGTGGAGTACTGGTGATCGTCTAGTGGCAAGCGTAGCCCAGGCCAACCCAAAGAGGTGGGAACCTGCTTCCAGCATGTCTATTCTTTTTAGATGATGTGCTTCGTGAGGGAGCCAGCGTGTGTGTATTTTGAAGATGAGATCGAGGTCCTGGAGGAGAGGACGTGTGTGTGAGAAGAGTCAGGAGATGCCGCACCAGGAGAGCAGCAGCGATCCCAGCGGGCCAAGTTTGAGCCGGACCTGGTAGAATCGCTTGACACTGGTGGCGAAGGCGCTGGAGAGTAGTAGTTGCAGGGACAGCAGCAGCTCCAGCAGCAACGTCAGCAGTCAGAGGATTGCTGCACTTTTGTTGCGACGATGAAGCGCATGCTGTAAGCACCGTTACCGCCGCCGTCGTGTCGACCGCCGCGTAACCGTCGCTGCTGCAACACCCCGGGATAGCCAGACATCTGCCTGAATCTGTGGGTTCGCTGCGCGCTGGCGACGTAAATGTAGAACGTATATTATTATATAAAAGAGAGTGTTTGGCCGACAGGAGCCGGGAGGGAAGGTGGAGACCGCGGGAGCGACGCTGAAAGTGTTCTGGCAGAATCCGCCTGGACTGCTGAAGCACCACGCCCGCAAGTGGTTGATGGGAGGGACGTTGCCCCCGAGGAAGGAGTCGAGGGAGAGAGTGAAGATTGGCGCAGGGGGAGGAGTCTGTATCATCATCTGTTCGGGATGCGGTGCCCCAAGAGAGAGGAGGAAAGAGAAGGGATCGAGGAGCCAAGGACTTACGTCCGCACCAGGCCCGTTTGGCTTTGTTGATTGACTGCTGTGGTGATTTCCGTTTACAAATGGATTGTGTCTCGATTTGAGAATGGCAGAGAATCTGCGAATTTTGGAGATTCAGATTTATTTGAGAATGTTGGAAATGAAGTGAGATGCACAGACGTATACGTATACGTATAGCTTCCCTCACTGAAGTTTTCCTGTAGACGCACTGCAGGACTACGACGTCTGTCTGTTTTATGGTTGACTGGTCGAGGGCTCTGGTTGGGCATCGACACGAGTACGAGTAGGAAATGAACAGGGTAAAGAAGAACAGGATAAAGAAATGTACTCTAGAATTTAGTTGGTATACGTGCGAATGATGTGAGCTCAATGACTGCACGAAAACCCTTTGCCCATGTGCACCTTTTTGACGTCATTACGTTTAATATACCGTAAGAGGATTGATATTCCCACCCTTTTGCTGAGTTTGGCATTGCGTTGGTGTGGTCTGATGCTGGCAGAACCGAGCAAGTACAGCAGGAAGAGGTGTATGTGATGAACCCTTGTGCCCAACTGCAGCAACACGTCTGTTTGCGGCGTTTCACATATTTACATCTTTGTATGCGGGTATCTCGTTTTTGAGTTGTTGGGTTGATGTGTAGCACGACCCGCGCCATTTGCTACGTCCTAAAGGCAAGATATTTGCGGACGGAGTATTATACTATACGAGTACAGCAGCAGCAGAAGTAGTATGGTACTGTGAGCTGAGACGAAAACGGTTTACTTGGCACTGCTGTATATGTTCATCAAGTACGTACTGAGTATATAGTGGTCGAGGAATACATGGGTTTGATGTGGGACCAGATATTCTCGTTGACAATTAGCTGTTTATTTGCAGTAGCATTTGAGAAGTTGAACTATTTCAAAGAGGAGTTTACAAGCAGTGCATGCGTGAAAAGAGCGAAACACCCAATGCAGACCTAATCGCTCGAATGCACGTCCCATCCCTTCTGTATGCCGGGTCAATGCTGCGGAGGCGACGTTTGATTTCACCCAGGAGGAAATGCTGGATGATCCGAGCTGCGGTGACGCCATGAGACCGAACGGAGAGGCAGCCGCGGCGGAGGCAACCGCAGTAGTGTTCGGGGCATCGGGGTGATTCTTACTGAAATGTGGTTGCCTATGAATATTTTCATTGCTTGTATTTTGGAATTGTTTTTCTGGTCGATTTGGATTCCGCCAGAGTTATTGGAGTTTTCGAGTAGTTTCAATATCAAATAAAATTCAAGTGGAGGAATGTATGCTATCTCGCATTACCGTCGCGATCTGTGTATCTATGGCGGGAGTAGGGGATGAGGGGAGACTCTTGTCCGGGGGAACGGGGTTCCTCGCGATCTCCGGCATTTAATTTCTTGGCTTAATTTTATTTTTGATGAGTATGAGTACTGTGATATTTTTCCATGCTTTGCATTAATTTCCTAAATAATAGGGGAGCGGTTTTTGACGAGACTAAAGAGAGACTATGAAGCGCCTGGGGGCGTGTGCGGTCCATATGAAATGTTTTCTGATTTGGAAGGTTTGGGTAGTATTTCGGAAATTGAGAGTTTGATTTTTTTAGTTCTTGAAAATTTGTGCTTTTGTTCAAAGTCCTGACTGAGTGGTCTAGCAGGTAGTGCTATATATTTCCCTAGGGTGGGTCGGGAGTTGAAGTCTCGCCGAATTCGTAAGTTGATCTTTTCGAGCGTGCGCGCTGGAGACAATACAAATGATTATGATAGTGTGCCTGTAGACACCAGTAGCGTTTGGCGAGGGGAGGGCCCCGGAGATCACTGTACTAAGTCGACGAGATTCCACTGAATATATTTGGACCAATTCCGCGGAAAATGCCGTTTTACCTCACTGAACCCGAGAAGAATGCCGTTTTACCTGGCATTGGATTTCGAGGGTTTTATGTGTTTGCAACAGAGAGGCTAGGGATTTGAGGATTTGAGTGTTGATTCGAGAATTTGATTTTCGAGTTTCAGATTGGATTTTCAACTTTCTGAGTTTGATTCGAGTTGATACTAATTTCGAGCTATATCAGCCCTGCGATGTCGTACATTTCATGTACAGAGCTGAGGGGAATATTGAGCGTGGACAATAGCAGGGGGGATATTAGTATGGTCGTGTATATTGAGTAGGGGGGATGTTGATTGTACTCAGAAACACGACATATAAGATCCATGGTAGATTGGGGAGTTACACGCTGGAAAGGGATTCCGGCAGTAGGGTATTGGGATATCGGGGTAATGTGTGCCCACCACTGCCACTCGTCAGGTGGAACCCTATACTGCATGTGAGGCGAGTCAACTCTATAACGAGGATGTAATATAAAAGGAGTTCCGTTTCATGTCTGGAGTCAGCGGCGCGTTCCCGTGCCAGCTGCGCCTATACCTTTAGGGATCAATCAACAGAAACACAACACGTTTGGTCCGGTAGAGCGGGTGGGCGTTTTTCAGGCAACGGTAAAACACAGCAGCACCGCATCACCTTGCTGCTCATGCCAGGGCGCACGGAACAGGGGGAAAAAGGAACGGCGATGGCTCGGCGGGGCACATATTACCTCGAACGAGCTGGTCGGCGTGAAAAGATAGCGACCTCTTCACGCGCAAAGAAAGACCGAGCCAAGTGACAAGAGATCCGCCTAGCTGCAGAGCCCATCCATCCAGCTCTCCCTCCATCCATCCAGCCGCGCCATCTGCTCAAGCCCGTCCCGCGCCCACGTCCACTCAACCTCCCCCTCCCCCTCCCTCCCTGTCCCATGTCCCATCCATCCCGCCGTTCCGTCACCCCCCGCTCGACCACCAGCCACGCCCAGCCAACCACCCCCGTCCGACCTCTTGTCACTCTGGCTGGCCCCAACTGTGGTCTCTACCGACTACCGACTACCGCAACTCAACTCTGAGTGCATGGTTCTGAGTGCTGCGGGGAGGTTTGCGTGCGCGTAGGCCGACCAGCACTGTACAAGAGAGGACCAGGGGGCGAGGTCGGTGGGCACGTCGTGGAACGCACGCGTCACGAGCGAAACGAGGTGTGTGTGCTTTCAGCCTGCTGCCCGGAGAGAGAGGGACGTTCCGTCTTCTCGCGCAGTCAGGCTTCCAACACACTTGACGTATACGCTTGTTTCGCTCGTGACACGTGTTTCGACGAGCACGGCATCGCTTCTGCCTCTATTGTATACAGATGGTGGACGCCAACTACGCGCAACTTCTCGCCTGTTTGTTTTTGATGAGGACGACACCGACGACGACGACGAAGACGACGGCATGTCGGAGATGTACGGCGGTAGCCTTTCTTTCAGGCTTGGGTTTCAGATCCTATTTCCAGCGAAGATGAGGTTGAGTGAAGATGAAGCGGCCGCCGCGCCGCCGCGCCTTCGCCGAGCGCTTTTGCAGGTTCGAGTGTTGGCGCCGCCGAGCGTCTTGGCGCCTTGGCTGTTTCGCCGTCTTCGAGCGTCAGCGTCACCGCGCGCTCGTCATCTCCGGGTATTGGCGAGGCCGAGCGTCTTGGCGCCTTCGCGATCTCGCCGTCTTCGGGTCTGAACCACCTGTCTTTTGGCTGTAAATTTCCCACCTCTGCGCATTTCGTGGTGATTTCCGTTGAGTCGTGGCAAAGATAGCGAAACTAACAAAATGAACATCCCTACAAGCTTGACAGCGGATTTTGGAATTTTTCCTTGTTCGAAATCTTAGGCTTCGGTTTCAGGTCCTGGTTTTAGGCAAGATTGAGTTTCAGTCAAGCACTAGAGTCATATACGTCGGTGACACCGTGCGCACCACCGGCCGTTGTGTCGAATAGCAAGGCATCACCAGCCTTTGATCCGGTGTCGTTGCCGTACCAGCGCGAATCACCGTGCGCTGTTCGGGTGATGACAAGGTATAATCCCTCCCCCCATCCTCAAGTCGCTTTACGCGAGCGAGGTGCTAAGGTTGCGACGGTGACGTTTGTAAGCACATTGTTTCTCCTTCAGCTTTTATAAAAGAAAACCCACGATCTCCATCGGACTACGCCTTTAGTCCCCAATTCTCACACAAATCGCGCTCCGCCATTCAGTGCTCTTGCTTGTCCTTCTCCGAATCGTACCCAAGGAACGATCCGTCTTTCTTGGCATTGTACCTGTCGATAAGGCGCGGTGCGGAAAAGAGTGGGTTATATACAAACTACACGTTTTCTGGTCATGTCAAGCACACGCACACGCACGCACCTGGCCATCGTCGCAGCGAGCATCTTCTGCCGACCCGCCGTCCTCTTGCGAACCGGTAGCTTGCGAACGATCGATGTGTCGGGCCACGACCACGAGTTGGCGTGAACTGCCTCCGCCTGATGTAGCAAGTGGACGACGCCCTTCAGCCCGTCCAGGGTGTCGTCGCCGACTATCGCTTCGTTTTCCGCGTGACGGAGAACCATGGTGGCGGCTACCAGGGGTGTGTCGGTGGCTTTCGTCGAATCGTCAAGCTTAAATGGGACTTTCGATGTTGTGTCGGCCCCTTGGTCGAGCAAAAGCCTCGCGAATCTGGGAGCATGAAAGCGTCCCAGGTCGAAGGTGCGCAAGAGAAGGCTGTCCCGACCTTGGGCGATGATGATGTAAGCACGCACGTCGACATCCGCATGTCCATCCCGCCGCCGCATCAAGAGCTTGACGCACGCCTCGGCACGACCCTCGATGGCGGCGCACAGGGCCGTGCCCGCCGTGTCCATCACGCCGAAGTCACATAGGAGGACCGCGAGTCCTCGTGATTCATGTGTGCGGCCGCGTCGAAAGCCTCGGTGTCCCCTTCATTTGCACCTGATTGAAGATTCGCTTTTGCGCGAAGGAAACTCGGGTCGCTTCCAGTCGCCCCAAGCATGCCGAAAGGTATAAGGGCGTCGATCCGTTGTTCATGCGACTGTCAATGTTGGCACCGGCGACGATTAATGCCGCAGTCCCTTCGCAGAACTCTTCCGCCGCGGCTAGGTGGAGCGGTGTGTGGCAGGCTTATCATCCTTCATACACGTGTATAAGGATGTTATACACGTGTATGACCTGTCATACATGTCAATCACAGTCTCATACACGTGTATCACATCCTCATACACCTGTAGGATGAGGTGGTTGTACTGTGGATGGGGTGTGCCGATAGCACAGGGGGTGTGCCGACAAAGCAGGTGGCGTGCCCGCAATACAGGGGGAGTGCCGTTAACACATAAGGGGTGCCTGTAATCCGGGGGGGGTGCCTATAAGCCTGGGGGCGTGCCTGTGAGCAGGAAGGCGTCCCCGTAACCCCTGGCGTGCCCTTAACCAGGGGGGCCCCCTAAACTGCCACATGGCTTGAAACAGCATTGGTCCCGCTACAGCGCAATTCGTTTTCGCTTTTAGGTCTGCGCCGGCCTTGATTAGCGCCTTGGTGACGGCCAGGTACCTGTTACGAACCGAATTGTGTAGCGCGGTGTGGCCATGTTCGTTGCTTGCCGACACGCTGGCCCCGATTTTCAGAAGGTTTCGTATCACGCGCAAGTAACCTGTGTCGGCGGCAAACATGAGCGGGGTTCAGTCATCGTCGCCGCCTGCCCGATCGATGTCGCTCGAACATCTCGAAAGGAGATCGACCGTGTGTTCGACGGAACCACCGGCTGCCACATGGTGCAGCTTGCTCAGAGTAGATGGCATGTTCGAAGAGAGTGGTGTTTGGACGCATTTGAGCTGTGAATCTTAAATCGACACATTCTCCGCTCCCTCTACTCCGCAACAGAGATGGAGCATTTCGTGCAGAGGCTTTTGAATAGCGCGCTGGACGTGTTTGTCCATGACAGCTACAAGCGTCTTTCGAGGCTTCTCCGCATGATCTCGTGGATGTGCTTCTTTGCCGATTCGCGCGGGATGCAACTTGGACCACCTGGACCACAAGGGTAATTCTGTTTTGATGTTGACGAAGAATGACTCTCTGGGCGTGGCTTGGGTGCATTAAGGGTCGGTGACTCACTATTTGAAGAACAGGGTTAGGAAGAAGGCTCTCTCTGGCGATGGCTACCGTTCACGGGTGGCACCAACGATGGACGCCATCATGTCTCGTGATTCCGCTGACCCGGAGTTCGTTGACAGACAGGCTTAGGGTTATAACCGTTGAGGAGGATTCGGTTTGTTTGCTTGTAGCCTGCCCGGCGTTGTAGGGGTACCAATATGTAATCAGGGGTGATATTGTTCTACCCCCGGTTGGTGATGCTGCCCGTTCCACTGTTTTTTCACCTCACATAGCGCGTAGAGGGGGGCGGAGGACTCCAGACTTTGCGGACCCTTGGCGGATCCATTTTATTTCAGTGGTACCTTTTCAGGGTAAGTTAGCCTGCGACCGCGGGAATCGGCGGCGTCAAGTTTGGATTGGTACCGACAAATGAAGTTACTGGATAGAGAGACCGGGACGGCATTGAATGTGAAGACAACACAGACAACACACACAGACTGTGAGCAGGTAGTTTCGACCCATGGAGCTCACGCCACCTGCCCTAGACCACAGAGCTCCAGGAGAAGAGATGTGCGAGTATAGTACGCTCTCTACCTACGACCTCAATCGAATCCTTCCCCGCATAAGGGTGTGTGGTGTGTGGTGGGGCTCATACGGGACATCTTCCGTGTTTTTCCTTCCAACTCTAACGAATCGCGGTCGGCCCTTTGTGCGTCCAATGCTCCTTCCCCATCGGTCATTATGTTCGCCCTGGTCTCTGCCGCGTAGTACTGAAGTTCCGTGAGCAACTCCAGCACCGAAAAAATTAGCGAAAATACCCCAATCGACACACCATCTTCCCAAGTCTGTGGGAAGGATGGCTTCGTTGAACACGCGAAACCACAAACTGCTGAAACTGTTCGAGTAAACACACCAAAGAGGGGGCCGTGGAGCAGAACAAGAGGTGTACAGCAGTAGATGTGAGCCGTTAATGCTTTGTTTTCTGTCCGCAACGTGTGTTCTATTCAACCATCACATTACATCCAAACGGGGCCAGGCTGTGGATCTCCAGGCTGTTCACACGTAGCCCCACTCCCGAAGCTATGTTATCTATAGGAGAAGGCGTGCGCGATTTAGGTCGAAACACGAGACGTGTGAGAGGAGAAGCGAGAGAGAGACAGAAGATCGAATGCTAAGTACGATCCCCAGCGAACAATCCGGCTCAGCTGGGTGGTTGTGGGAGGATCTTGTGCTGTTGCGTGATGCGGGTGGGCAGAGGGTGGAAGAGGGGGTGTGGGAGTGGTGAAGATCGGGGTATCGTAGATTTATTATTCGAGGTACACACTATGATTTTACGGAGCCCCGCTCATTTTTCCGAAATTCACTTACAACATGGCAACGGCAAAAAAGAATGGAGTGCGACACAAACAAGATCGACACACCGAGCCAGCCGGAAGTGGTTGCCAAACTCCCTCTCTGCCGACAGTGGTGCCGAAAGTATGCAGCAAGAAGAGGTGAGAGCAATCTTTTTGTTTGTGGTCCGCATCTCTGACAACAGCAGCGCGTTGCCTTGCGTGTCACTGGCTTTACTCTAAGATTCATTTGCGGATTCAGCCACGTTCGCGTTTTACAGCAAGTATCATCTGTGACACCGCATCGAACGCGTAGCTCCTAGTCGAAACACGCGAAGTAAATAAAATGAGAAGGTCGTACGCACAGTAGTTTGCTGCGGCCGCTGCCGCGGCTGCTGCTGCCGCTGCCGCTGCTGCTGCTGCTGCTGTAGCAGCCGCCGGACCAGATGACAACTATTTCTGCTACAGCGACCAAGAGGCTCTACCCCTCAGTACCTCAGCAGCAATAGAAGCAGCATAAAAACCAGAGACCGAAGCAAACATTTTTACACTTGAAAACAGAATAGAAGATCGCGCCTTCCAGTATCCTCACGACAAAAAATGTATGGCTGATTGATGTGCCTGTTTTTGGCTTGTTCACGGTCTCTCCTCTGATCGATCAATGGATCTCAAGATAAGAAGCAAGAGCCGTTTCTCCAACTGCGGTGCTTTTAACGCATACCTTCAACATCCCTTCTGTTTAGGTTGACACGGACGATGAGCCCCACGTGGAGCAAGAGAAAAAGGACACCACCGCCGGCGACGCAGCGGTAGCTCATGCCGCCCCCGCCACCCCCGCCGACATGGTTTTGGAGGAGCTGCACCAGCTTTTCTACAGCAGTGCCAGCAGTAGTGCCAGCAGAGGGAAGAGCGGTTCCAGCTACAGCTCCAGCCCGGTCTAGAGCAACGGTACCAGAAGTTGCTTTATCTACAGAAAAAAGAGGGGCAGCAGAAACACCAGCAGCGTCGTCTGGAGAAACAGCTACAGCAAGAGCAGCAGGCGGAGCAAGAATGTTTTCGGCAGATGACGCTGCGGAAATTGCAGCGGCAGCAGACGGTAGTGCGTGCGTGAATGGCGAACACCATTTGAGAGAGAGATGTAGTTTCTTCCTTTGATACCCACAGCTCGTTGACGCACTCTCCGAATCTTTCTTCCTCCCTGTTCAAGCTGCAACCGAAGGCGGGGGAGGCTCTTTGGAAATCGAGGAGGAGGCCACCCGTGGCGCCCCAGCCGAAGTCAGAGGGGGCGAGGGTGGAGTCGGTCAAGCCCAGGCCGAGGAGGAGCGGGCCGAGGGCTGCACGGAGGAGAGGCTCCGCGGAGGCCCGCGGCCAGAAGCGTGGTCTACCGGAGGACTTTTGAAGGTGTATTTTTGTTTCAAACATGCTGCTGGACGCAGTCTACCCCGAACTTTTGAAGGTGTGGTTTTTCACGATGTCTCATTGCACAACTTCAATCGTAATACCCCACCGCCTCCAATATTTCCTGCCCCAGATATATTGCCAAGCCGGGCTTTCATCACCCGTTCGTGCGGAAGAAGAGGGGTGTTCGGCCCGCCCCCCTCGACAACAAGGGCGACAGTGGCACGAAACCTCGGTGGCAACCTCGCCTGAACGCCAGCCGCGTATACTGCAGCGGGGGAAGCACGGGCGGCTAGCTATCTTTGGGGGGGCTTAGCGACTGCTTGTGGGGGTTTGAACGGGGATATGTGCACGGGCGGCAGGCGATTCTTAGCACATTACTAATG
Organism: Macrocystis pyrifera; assembly: GCA_031763025.1. Classification (NCBI taxonomy): domain Eukaryota; class Phaeophyceae; order Laminariales; family Laminariaceae; genus Macrocystis; species Macrocystis pyrifera. The sequence continues at coordinate 3,743,369 of JASSKH010000031.1, forward strand.
GTCGTAGTACAGATGCACCTCGCAATAAAGAAATATTGAGTTGAGAAATTGAGGCTGGGCCTTTCACGAAATAAGAAAACACTATTCAGAAACACCCTGATAAGAAACCACCGGAGTCCCTAGATCTGTCGTTGGTGAAGCGTTGTTTGCTCGTAAAGTTTGGACTAGGGTGGTTCGGAGGGGTTCTATCTCGCAGAGTCACCCCAGCGCACGACACGACACGAGTACGACTACCATGTCATTCTGCACGCCGACGGGGACACGCAAGGCATGACTTTGCCGTTGGAGTCACACAGCACGTCGGTAGACGCCGCCGTTGGGTCGTGGGTGCTGCTGGAAGTAGACGACGAGGAGGGGGGGTCAGGAGGTTCTAAAGGGCGACAACCCTCAATGTTCGTAGAACGGAGCTTTCCGCCTAGTAGATGGATGGCGGTAGTTTCTGTCTCGGCAATATTTGCTCCCGCGTGATTTATGCAGTTTCTTCGGATGTTTTCGGTTGTCGCACATGAGCGGAGGCCATACACCTTGGCACCTTCGCAGCGCCAGTTAGACTACAGCAGTAGGTCTGCGGAGTTGAGATCGTGTTTGGTATATTTGTCTGTTGGGTATATTGGCGGTGCTCTCCACCACACCGGTCGTCCGATGTTGTTGAAATATTGAAACACATGGGCTAATTTACCTCCTTCCGAACGAGTGTTGTATTCTGTGTAGGGCTCATGGGGACCTCCCCGTCTTTTTTCCAGGCAAAGTAAAGGCCTGTCATTTAATTAATGTCTACAACATGTTTTTCTACGGATGATCGTCACGCTCATGAGTCATCATCATACACTGGAACTTTAATTACTACGCACGCCTCTGTGTGTCTTCCATTGCCATGCTGTCCGTGCCCTGCAGTATAAAATTCCCCTCAAAACCATCGGTCCATCCTCTCAAACTGTCTCGCCGCCGGTGTATATAACCCGCCCGATCTACAGCCCTGATTCATGCGTCAAGATATTGTATAATACCAACATCTTGCGCCACCGAAAATTGCCAAACAATGTGTTAGTTCAACACAAAATCAGCCATCCGTACTACTCCGCTTCAGCATATTTGAGGCTCGCGCGTTGCAGCGTAGTTGCCACCAATATCTCCAGCCACTCTCGCCCTTGTTCTAGACCGAAACGCGCACGCCGAACACCCCTCTCCTCTGTAGGTTTTGGCAAAAAGATGTCCAGCCTGAATGTGTCTGCACCGGAGAACATTACGGCCGTGAAGGGGGGGGGGAGTAACGGGAACAGGGCTAGATTGTTTAGGTGAAGTACCTGAAATAGCCAGAATCCAAATTGGGGATAGCGAAACAAAATCACACATTCGAAAGCCCGATGGTAGACTGCACTTCAAATCGCAGGACTCCGAGTGCTGAACAGTAGTCCGTTCGCCCGATTTTCGGCTTCATGTTCCACCGCAGAGTCCGCGGTGGCGGAGGCGGCAACCTTGGCCGACAATTGGCCCCTTCGACTCTAGCGTGAGCGTCGGCTCGCTTCACACGCACTGCCAGTTGGCCGAGAAGATCAATACTCCCTCCGACTACGGCATCAGCGTCGCCGGTGGCCTCTCCCACACACTCTCCTCCACCGAGATGGTAGCGTATGCGTTCGGTGGTTTCGGGTGGCCAAAGCTTGTTCTACGTCTCCCTTTTTAAGAAACCAATTTTATAGGCACAGGGTCAGCTAAAGCCAGGATATCTCGTGCGATCTTTTGATACCGACGACAGCCAAGATTTGCGTCGGCCACGTGGCAATATTTTCTTTGGCGGACAACCAAAGCGCAAAAGTCGGCGTCAACACAAAGCAAAATGTACCACTCGGTGAGCGCACCTCCTTCAGGTTCCCGCCGCTGCTGGTGCTGCCTCCTTTTCCCTGCGGTATGGAAAGGTTGGGGACAAAACGAGACGGCTTCCTGGTCACACGACCGTGCAATCAGGGACAATGGCAAAGACTTGCAGGGCGACGGTCAAGTGCTATCAAAGCAAGTGCACGAAAAAGTGCCTTAAGTGTTCTCCCTACGCACAAAGACCAGTTCTAATCTCCATTGGAGAAGCTTCGAACAACCACTACCGAACCATTTTCAAGGCTATGTTGCTGGAAAGGTAAGGACGGCAGGCACAAATACAACAATAAAACGAACTAATGAAGATGCGTACAGACAAGCGGCGGCCAATCTCCTTCACAAATACAGCACCCCCGAGACAACTGCGCTCAGAGGAGCAAAAAAAAAATGCCTCGGCCAAAGGACAAGGCTCTGAAGCTGCCGAAACACAAGGCGACCACCGTCATCAAGAGAGCTGAAGAGGCAATATGCCCCGGCAAGAACTAAGGCGACGAAGGCCAAATCAAAGGCCAGCTCGAAGTCGAGTGCTGGTACGAAACGCAACGTCGCGTCGTCTCGAGTGGCCGTGTCAACGAAAAGGGCGAAAATACTTGAAAAATCCGCCAACGCCGCCGCATATGCAGCGAAGACGGCCAAGCGCAACGATGATCAAAAGGATAAGGCTGCAGACAAGGCTCCTGGTTCAGCAAAAAAATCAAGGTTCGTGCCGTTTAGGAGAAGGTACCCCGTCCTAAACACAATTCTTATTGTGTAAGTCAGGCAACTAGGAAGAGGACGCGTCGAACCTTGAGTTGCAACCCCATTCTACGAAACCTCATTCTCGCCACACGACCGAGGTCTAAGGGCCAGCTGTATGGGGGGGGGGGGGGGGGGGGGAGACGGCGTCGGGCAGGGAATAATACCGAAATATTTACACAGCAAAATCACGAGCAAACCTTCACAGCATAACATGACAAAATATACAAAAAATGAGAAGCGCTGGGTGTGCATTCAAACATAACACTCTGCCCAAAATGCCATCAACTCTGAGCAAAGCCAGCGGGTCCGTCGAGCGTGCGATTGCTACGACCGACATCGACCGACGCTGTGGTGATACGAACCAGACACCGCTGATGGTGGCCTCCGTCATCGAAGCGGTCAGGGTTCTCCTTCGAGCGAACGCGAATCCGCTCTTGTCCGCGTACGGAAGTCTCCCGCTAGGAACGGCGGTTTACAATGGACATCTGAAAGTGATCCGCGAACTTGTTCCGCGAGTCGGAATCGACGGCTGTACTTGTAACGGTGGCGCGCTGGTTCTCGCCGCGGCCGCTTCTCGCAATTATGTACTTATCGTTACATTTCTGTGTGATGCCGGTGTGGTTGGCACGGAGGGCGTGGCCCTGTGTGCTGCAGTTGAGGGTTGTAGCGAGGCGTGTGTCAACCTTCTGCTGGGGAGACAGGGTGGAAACACCAACATAAGTACGCGTGCTTACGTCAATATGGACCACGGTAGTCTCCCATCTGCCTACGACGAGTACGTGTTCCAAGAAACCCGCCTTGTGAGCACATTCAAGCTGGAAACCTTTCATGCTCCCAGATTCGCACAGTTGCTTCTTGAAGCTGGTGCAGACACGACATCGGACGTTCAGTTTCCGTGCGACAGTGATGAGGGGAAGGAGGAGGAGGAGTTCAGCGGCACGCCCCTGGACTTAACCACATCCTATTTTCGCAGATTTAGTGCAAACGTCGTCCACCGTGAGTTCGTGGGCGGGCTGAAGGGTGTCATCCGTTTGCTGCAGCAGGTGGAGGCAGTTCACGCGATCTCTTGGCTGTGGCCCATCGAAACCGGTTTTCCTACAGGAAGTGAACGTGAGAAGAAATCAGCATCGATCGTGCGCATGCTGCCGCTTCTGAAGAAGAGGGCGGCGAAGCCTCGGGTGCTCTTGGCGGCCCTGTCCAGGTGCGTGGTGTTGTTGAGCTATTCGGGCGTTTATTGCGGCCAATACACAATTGGAAAGTAGTAAACAAACAAACCACCCGTTCACCCTCCGTTTGTTTTCGACAGGTACAACAACAAGCACGATGGAGTTTTCCTCGGGTACTTGCCGGAAAAAAACGCGGGAGTCTATTACCAGGATGGAACCCAGTTGTCACTTGGGCAAAGGTCGAAAGAAGAGTTTCGCACGGCGGAGTGCTCCACTTTTTTCTGGGCTGTTTCGCTGTTTACCGAGCATGCTCTGTGGGACATCGATACAGGGGTTTGTGGCGCGTTTCAATTCTTAGGGGAAAAGGAAGGGGTTCGATCCCATGGCTTTGTCGGAGGTACTCACGCGGCCTGCTGTCTCGATAGCCGAAACGGATTGAGGGCGGGGACGGAAAAACAGATCGCCGGTCTAGAACCGTAGGAAGTTGGAAAAAGTGTGAACTTGTCGCACAACAACCAGTGCCGCCCTCAGACGCTTTGACACTGATCGACCCTTCAACCGGACGCATCGGGACCTTATCAGTGCTCCAAACGTTGCCGGTTCTACCAAACGTACTCTCGAGCTCGAGAGCGCTCGAGCTTCTAGCGCTAGCAAAGAGCGCAAGCGAAGGCACCGGCAGCCGCCACCGGAACAACAGCAGAAGCCTCGAGCACAACAACAGGAACCCGATCAACACGTGGAGGCGATCGAGACCAAGCCATCTATCAAGCAGACAGCTCTTCGTTCCGCAAACATTATCCCGAAAACACGCTAGCTGTCGCTACTGCTGCAGCCGACGCGTCACACGTAGATCCAGGGCACGGCGTGGCTACCCCTCAGTGCCAAGCGTCAGTGCGTGGGGATGAAGTTCTCATTGCGCAGATTTGAGCATTCACGGGTGCTACGCTAGGTAGCTAGGCAGGGAATGGGGGAAACAGGATGAAGGCTCTCAACACTGCTCATTGTGGCGCGGTTGCGGGGGGCATGTACTGCGCACGTGACCGTGGTATCATAGAGAAGGCGATCCGTGAGGTAGCTCAGACATGATCTGCTTTTTGCTTTGGGTTTTTGTCGCACTCTGGCGTAAGTGGCAGACGGTGCCACGCGGGCAAGCATCAAACCATTTGTCTATCAATTAAACAACGCAACACATAAGCACATTGTTTTACGTGGCATGGTTGACATGGTGGTGCACATGGCTTTCTTTGTAGCCATCCGTCTCCGTACGAATCGTCTCCATCATCGATAACACAAGTCATAATCGACACGGAGTATGGAATCTTGCGTCATTTGCGGTATCTTCTAAATGGGGGGAAATTGGCGAGACGTGCTCTGATCTATTCGCACTTCTCTCTCTCCCTCTCGCCGATTGAGACACTGGCGGTTTGAAGAACGAACGGAGGATGGGTGTTCCTTGCGCACGCGACATACCGTCGGACACATCATGGCTGTTTGAACTTTGCTCTCTCCCTCTCCCCGATTGAAGAAACGCTGGTTTGTGGAACGAGAGTGCAATCGGTGGTCCGCGCGTGCGCGACACGTCGTCGGATACATCGTGAATGTGTGAAGTTTGGTTCTTGCGCGCGCGACCATTCGTCGGACATATCATGGGCGATTCGATCCCTCACTGCAGAAGATGTTGCGGGGAAAGAGGGCCGATGCTTCCTTGCGCACGTGGCCAAGCGTGAAGCTTGCCCGATGCTCTCTCCCTGTCCCCCAATTGATACGTGCAGGTCGATGGAACGAGAGCACGACTAGTGCTCTCGCGTGCGAGACCAACCGTTTGAAATATGATGGCTATTTCAACTTTGGTTTCTGCCTGTTGGTTTACTTGAAACTGCTGGTTTGTGGAACGAACGGAATATCGGTGCCTCCTTGCACGTGAGACAAAGCGTGGGACACGTAATGGTGTTCGATGTTTGCTCTCTCCCTCACTAGCTAATGAAACGCTGGTTTGAAGAACGAGAGAGGGATCGGTGCTTCTTGCTTGCGCGACCAAGAGTCAGACACGCCATGGATGCCCTAACGTTGCTCTCTGCCCCTTCCCGACCACAAAAAAGATGCTGGTTTGTGCAACAAGGGCGCGATCGGTGCTCCTAGCGAGTGCAACAAATCGTTGGACACATTGGCTACTAGAACTTGAGCCTCGGCCTCTCCCGGGTTTGAAAATCGTTTTTGTGTAGAACGAGAGAGGGGTCGGTGTTTTTCGGGTGCACGCCCAAGCGTGCCACACAGCATGGCTATTTGAACTGTGCTCTCTCCCCCTCCTTGTCCTACAAAAAGCTGGTTTCAAGAACGAGAGCAGGATCGTTGCTTCTTGCGCGCGCGACAAATCCTCCGAAGCATCATGGCTGCTCGAACGTTTGCTTTCATACTCTCTCCAAATGCAATAATGCTGGTTTCAAGAACAAACTAAGGGGGATGCTACTTGCTCGCGGGACAAAGCGTCGGACACATTCATTATGGCTGTTTGAACTGCCCTCTTTCCTTCTCTGACTTGTAAAAGCAGGTTTGGCAAACGAGAGAGGGGTCGGTGCTTCTTGCGTGTACGACACTCGTCGGATGCATCATAACTATTTGCTTTGCTCTCTCCGTCTCCCCGATGTTAGAAAGTTGGTTTGGAAACGAGAGCGGGATCGGCACTCCTCTCGCGCGCGACACACCACTTGACACGTCATGGCTGTTTGATCTTTGGTTTCTGTCTCTCGCAGATTTGAAGATTGCTGGTTTGTGGAACAAGCGGAACATCGGCGCTCCTGAGGCGCCCGACCAAGCGTCGGACACATCGTGGCCGTTCCAACTTCGCTCTCTCTCTCTTTTCGCCGATGTATGAAAATCTATTTGGAAAACGAGAGGGAGATCGGTGCTTCTTGCGTACGCGCCAATTTGTCGCGCTCATCACAGCGTTCGAATTTTGCTCTCTCACTCCCTCTTGTTTCAAAAATGCTGTTGGAAGAACGACAGGTGGATCGGTGCGTGCGACCAAACGTCGGACATATCATGGCTATTCGAACTTTGCTCTCTTCCTCTCCCTCCCCGATACATGAAAAGCTAGTTTGAAGAACGAGAGCAAGATCGGTGCTCCTTGCGTGCGGGCGGCAAATCGTGGGACAATAGTCGGACAAAGAGTCGCTGTTCAGCCTACAACTTTTTGCCGAAATGAACATGAAAGAGGTTCTGCAAGTACGACAAACGTACTCAACACTCATAGCTGTTTGACCCTTACATTTCGAAAGACTGGACTGTCGACCAACAGGAGATGCGGCGCTGGTCCAACGATTGCGGGTGCAACAAATAAACAAGGAGAATCTGACGCAGGTTTGCTCTCTCTGGTCCCTCCCGGTATCAATTGTTGCGATGTGTGGCAAGACGCCTCCCGGATGATTCTCACCTTCTGCACCAGTACTCCACACCACTCTCGCTCCTTCACCCACTAGCGTAAGCTTTCTCCTCTCGTGTCCTCCGTCTCTCTCTTGCCCTTGCCCGCTCTTGGCGCTCTAGTACAGCTTCCAGTACATGCGTCGGTGCTGTCGGCGTCACCGCCTGTAATTCCGTCGCGTTTTGAGTGCTGCCGCCCATTTGCCCATTTGAAATCATTTCACAGAGTCCATACCTCGCGATTGGAATACCCACACGCCTCTGAGTACTGTAGGCACAACCTACTAGTCATGCTGTGGACTGTTACATAGTGTTAGAGATGTTGGTGTGATTTCGTGTGCTCACTCGCGATGACAATGCCAAAGTGTTTGTGTGTGCGCGTGTTTCTCCCCATCTCTTCTTGGCGCCAGTCTCGCCTTTCGGTGTGTGTTTATTCACCAGCCGGGTCACATGCATTGCAAAAACTCCCGGACCAAGCGGAAAACTAAGTGTCTCTTCACCTTATCCAAATTACACCAAAGTCTTTCGACGCGATCAGTGCCCCAAAGCTCAACACAGTCAAATGCGCTCCTGATTTGCTGCCTACCACATAATATGCCTGAGTGCGGAAGGAAGGTGGAAATGTCGGGTACAGGCGGTACGGAATGGTCAGCTGCGACCACAGCCCGCCGTGGTACTACGAGGTGGTGTCCGGCGTGAGTGGGAGTTGTCTTCGAGCCGACACACACCTGCCCCTGGAAGATCGCGACCGTTGTATTTTTCTTTTCATAGGATGCGTTGACCGAGATGATGAATAAATTATTGCAGCCAATGCGGCTTCCAACTGATGCCTAGAGAACGTGCTCTTGTTTTTCTCTACGGTGCATGAGGGGCACAGAGGTAAACATAAAGTGGGCGAATAAGCCGGAACTTGATCTATGAAAAGAACAGAAAAATTGCATAAATACTAGACGTACTTCAATGCCGCCTCTGGCTGTAACCAAAATCTCTCGAGCCTTGGAACACTTTTAGCAAGATGCAAAAACAAATGTACATACACGATCGATGAGACAATGAGCCGTTGGGACTACCGCATATCTCTTTGCTTCCCGGGACACTTCGCTTTTCCGTCCTCGGTGCAATGCTGCCTGTGAGATATGTCTCGGATGATTTAGAGGCGCCAACTTTCGCAGCCGTCAAACTGTGGGCCAAATTATGCATCCATATTTCGAAATTCTCCTGTGAAAATAGTTCGGCCAATCTACACACGACCATACCCGCCATCACACGTCACCCGAAGGTTCGTACTTATATTCGTCAAATATGTTTTTGGGTATAACATATTCACCCTCAAGACTTTCAGTCTCGCCAACCCTCGCGCCTCCTGACACAGGAACACCAGGCGAACCTACGCATGCACCATGGCTACCAGACCAAGGCTTGCACGATCGCGGTAGCTCTCGAACAGCTAATCGTTTCTTCGCCTGGCCACCGACTACTTTGTCGTCGTCGTTTTGCTAGGAGCCGTCTTTGCTACCCGCATACACTTTTCCCAGATTGAAATCTATGGTTTTCAGGGCTGAAGCGTCCCCTATATCCAGGATGATTCCCTCCAACTCTTGCAGTTTGAAAGTGATGCTTGCGCGATACGATGAACCATCCGCTTCTTCCTTGCTCATGGTGACTCCTTTCAACAACTGACGAACAATGCGCTTCACATCAGCCCAGTGTTTTCTCGAAAAACAGCAAGAAATTGTTTGCGTTTGCGGCTGAACGCGTTTCAATTGCCCGACCATCGCCAGACGTAGTTGATGGGCTATAATCGCATCGGCGAGACAACACAAATTATAAGCTCTATGATACACGTCACACGCACACGGCTATACCTTGGGTCGAGCTCTACAGACCATCGAGACCCGTGGATGTCAGCGGGAACAAACACGTCAATGATGCACTTCGTATGTCGTCACCTCCTCCTCCACGGACCACCGGGCTCTGGGAAGACTTCACCCATACTAGCGATCGCTCGGTAATTTTATGGTGGAACAGCTGTCCTCAGTGGTACTCGAGCTGAACGCGAGCGATGTTCGAGGCGTTCATACTATGCGAAACCAGATTCAATCATTCACAAGTGCTTGTCGGACACACAGATGCAACAGCAGCAAAACTGGTTGTCCTCGATGAAGCAGACAGCCACACAAACTTTTCACAGTGTGCTCTCAGGCATTTGATCGATCGGTCGATCATTCTCGTTCGTTTTTGCCTTTGCTGTAACTACGTCTACAAACTGCCATACAGCGTTCAGATTTTCAGGAATTTCGAAGTCGAAAATGAGAGGCGCTCTATTGCACATGCTGTATATGGAAGGGGTGGAAATGTCCAGCGAAACTTTGGACGCGGTGATTGACATCTGTCGTGGTGATGCTAGGCGAGCGGTAAATCTGTTGCGGAGCTTGTGTCTCGGTCGCTTTCTCGGTACGACAATGGATTTGTCGAGCCAGTTGGTGGAGTACATGAGGCGTGTGGCCTTCCGACCCCATCAGATGTTGGAAATTTTCTTCATTCCTTGTTGAACGGCACGTTTGCCGTCGCTTTCCGATCGCTGTCCTCTCGCTTGTCGAAAAAAGGGTTTGCTCTCGCACAAGTCATATCGGTGCTCGCGGAAAGATTCGTGGCTTCTGACAAGATTGAGCCGGAGCGGATGAAAAACATCTTGTAGAGTTTAACAACATCGAATGATCTTTGTCAGACGGTGGAAAGGAATCTCTTGGCATTGGAGCGGCCATCGGCGCATTCTTCACATTGACGCGGAGACACATTGAGGGGGAATCCGCGTTTCATTCCCAAACTATCGTGATCGCAGTTTTGGTGGCCATCGCGCTGAAATATTCAGATTCTAACGGCAGCTCTAGCAATTATGTAAAACACCAGCTACGCCAAACACGGGAGGGCGTGGGCCCTTCCTGCATCTGTCCTCGTTATCGACACAATCTATCTACGCCGGCCCGAAACCGACCAATAGCCGGGGGCGCCACTATCAAAAGACAACCAGCATTTGCATTTGACCCTCGCGTCGTGCCAAAGCGCAACTCCTGGTCGCCTCCTGACCTAGGAACTGTCCAACGCCACGACTGGTTCCGGTCTGGTCCCGTGCCAATCTGTGTTTGGTCGCGTGGTATGCGGGGAGGTGTTTGAATCTTGTGTTTGGGTTAGGGTTAGAAATGGGATGCGGTGTTGTTCAACCAAAGATGACAGTGAGAACGAGCTGGTTAACACCACAAGCGAGTTTCAAGGGAAACAAAACACTAACCAAACTATTCAAGCTGCGAGTGGCGCCACCAACACCCCGATTGACTCACCGGCTTCACAGGTACCCCACGATCGCCCGAAATATCCCTTCCTATCCCCTTTCCAACCCCGCATCCAGCACCCACGCCGCCACACGAGCCCAGTGGTCTTTGGTTCCCCGTCCAACCCTCCAGTATCTGCGCCTCCCCCCTACGGTGGCGCGCGATGCACAGTACCGGACGAGCGCGGCGACGCCACCTCTTGTCGGTCCTGTCGGCGGGAGCACGAGTCAGAAACTCGCGTGCGTGCTTGGCAAGGTCTGTGTCCTCGTGTATTTGTTTGGTGTAAGAACGTCAAATTTTGATGTAGTATACCTCCATCCAATCTCTGCATGGCTTTCTTGCCTTCATTTTCAACCATGGTCTCGTCTGCGCCTGACTTCAGCAAGAACTCCACTATCTCGACGATATCCGTATTAAAAGCATGGATCATGTAGGGCATTGTGCAAAGGCGTGCAACCGTCCTCATCCAGCGTATTGACGGCTGCAACGTGGTTCCACGACGGCGCAGACTTCGTGCAATTCGTGAGCACAATTGAGAAGGCGTGCTGCCTCCTAATTCTCGAGCTTCGATGCTGACCCCGGCCTCGACGAGTAGATCGACCGTGGTCTTGTCCGACGCTCAATGAAGCGGTGGGAACCCTGCCGGTGGGCATCATTGACGTCGACCCCGAGCTCGATCATCGTCCTTACACCACCCATACATGAGTTCTCCATGGCCAGACTGAGTGGGGAATGGTGGACCCGGTCTCGAAGAGTTGCGTCGGCCCCAGCTTACATGAGGATTCGCATCAAACTACACCAAATCGTGTTGCAGTCACGCGTTGTGTTTTGACATTGTCAACCAAAAATAGTTCAGCAACGCCAACGGTGTATACCTGACGCGACGAGTGGCCAAATACCCAACTTCATCACATAAACATGCACCCGTACCACGGCACGATCACGTTGCTCGCTTCCCATACCCCCCCCCCCCCCCGCCCCCGAAAAAAAGCGCTTTGTACAACACAGCATCTATCCAAATATTTCCCTGAGTGAAGCAAACACGCCTTCTACACCCCGGTCAGAGCTCCCTCGAACATAAACAGCTCGGGTCGTGCTACAACAGTGTTCATCCTGGACGATTTCGCCCCGTTGCTCCGTGAGCCTCCAGTGTCACGCGAGCTAGCTGCTATATTACAGGAGTGGATGGGTGGGTGTTGAAATAAATATTTGACGAGAGGCGCTGAAAAATCAACCAAACGGATCGGTGTTTGGCGGTTTTCAAATCCCGGCAAAACAAGACACCATCAAGGCTTATATTTGAGGCTCTTGCAGCGCCACCGAAAACGACACGACTCACCAGGTTTTACCGATATCTTCTCCGACCCCAGTACCTTCCGCGCAACACCGTTCAGTCGCCACCGATCCGCTCATCCACCACCGCGCCACATCCGGCGAGCCCGCCCGTGTGAAGAAGCTCAAAACCGCTGCGACTCCTCCGTACTACGCCGGCATGCGCACTACTTCTCTTTCAGCTGCATGCGCTCGACATCCTTCTGGTACCTGCGCCTACCGTTTTGCCATCCTGTTCCATGGTCGTCGCGCCCACACCTGACTTTAGCGCATGGTCCACCACATGCGCGGCTCATTGTGACTCAACTGCCATCGCATTGTATTTGCCGTCTTGGGTGAGATCAGGTGAAGGTCTACCGCACACGCGGTTGCATACCGGCGTTAGACGTTCGCGGTCTTGGGCGTTGACATCCGCACCTGACACCAGCAGAGGACCACCACATGCGCGGCCCCTTGTGAAGAAGGAGTCGTTACGTGCTGCCGCCAGTCGCATAGGCGCGCTTCTGTCATTTTCACGGACGTCGGTGTCGGCACCATGCTTCACCAGGGAGGTCACTGCGTGTAAATCGAATGTGCCTACTAGGTGGGGCTCGCCGGTGTAGTTCTTCCTTGGTTGTTTGCGGCGAAGCACCGCGAAACCAGCAAGGAGGGAGGAAAGAGATATCACCAGTCTCCCCACACAGCGACAAACGGGCAAACGCACACAACAGATATCTGAGCAGAGAAAGAGAAAGAGAGAAGAGGGAGAGAGGAGGGACACCACACACACACACACATCCAAACTTCAAACCCCGAATAAAAAAACTACTTGGGCCAGCGGTCCCAACCAAACTATTCCGCCAGTTAGCAGACCGGGAGAGAGGAGAGAAAACACACACACACACGCCAGGCTCCGCACACAGCGACAAAAAGGCAAACACCCCCCACCTTTCATGAACAGAAGAAAGGTCACCTCACGGTACAAAGCTCACTTCTCAGGACAGCAAGCAGAGAGCGAGACCTAAGAGGCAAGAGAGAGAAAGGGTGGAGTAAGTTCTCCCGAATAGGAACAACCGAGGTTGCACCGCAGCGGCGAGTGCCCTTCTCTGTCTCCCTCTCTCTTTGCTACAACAGTACCTCCTTTCCCAGCCCCCTCTGCCCTCGCGTCTCGTGTAGCACACATCAGCAACGACTACACCATACGTGGCAGACCACAGCTGTGACACACTGTGGTCTACTGTTATCATGTGTATGCTGGAGGTGTGTGCGTGCGCTTTATTTTGTGGGTGGTGAGCGTTGTGGTGTAGGTACGAAGGAGAAGAAGTACCCGCGGTACGAAGCACTGCAAGCTCAAGGTTGTGAGCAGCGCCACCCTTCTCCAAACAATGTGGTCGTGGGGTGGGTTGTCTTTCACTTTGCAGCATGGTTAGTAGTAACACGGCATGTGTTTCCCACAGAAGAAAGCCCACATCTCTCTGTTTTTCTGCGCACACCTTCCTTTGCCCCCGCTCTCATTCTGTTGACATACACGCGGTTCCTGCACGCGCCGCCCCTCCCACCGCTCTCGCGGCAGACATTTCAATTCCAGACACCGATTCTTGCTTCTCTTCCTGACGGATACCGCAACGTCTTGCGTTCTGACTTGTGTGAGAGAACACTCATGTGTGTGCTTCGTTGTCAAGTGGTTCGTTGACCTGGGTTGTTGACCAAGAACGGAGGCCCCATCCCTCGTTCTTTTGGTTGCCAGAGCGTGTGATGCGCAAATATTGCCTGGCTAGGGGCTCGTGTGGCAGGAAAAGCCGCCTCGTCTCCCCCACGGCTGTTCTTGTCCACCTTGTTTCGTTTCGCTGTTCTTTTTGGTCGCCAATGGGCAAGCAAAGCCTGACCATCTTCCCCCACAAACTAGCGCAGCACTTCCCTCCCATGGTTGATCTGATTCCACCGGTACACCGGTAGAGCCAATGTTTTCTTTTTATATGATCTCGTCCGTGTCACGGATGGTGTAGCAAGCAAGGCGCACCCGCCTTTCTCAACACCTCATTGTTTTGTCGTGCTGTTTTAAAAGTTGTTGTTGAACCAGTTTTCCCCCCGTGACGCTTCGCATCCCATTCAGCGGGCCTCTCTGTGTCCACTTTTTTGTTGAGACAGGTTGGCGTCGGAAAGCTTTAGGCTTACATGACTTTTCCACCTGCGATGATTGATCTCAGTACTAGCAGCACCTTTGGATGTTGTCAATTTGAAATGTGTACACCCCTCGTGTTGCTTTGCAAAGGTGTATTCGCGAAGGCTTAGAGAAAAAGATTCAGAGCGCGTGCGAGAGAGCGGAGTTGATACGGCGGCAACAACATCGCTTGTACGGCCAAGAAATACCAGTAGCATAGATCTGCACCAGATTCAATCTACGAAATGCACAAATCAACGGTGTTGTTTCGCCTGGTGAGAACCTCAAATCTTGTCCAACACAAGCCCAAAATTATTTACCACTACCTGTACGCCTGATTTCGAACGTGTCACTTGCACCATATTCTTTCCCGATTTACCGCCTGCCCCCTCCCTCCCCGCGCACACGTTCTCCTTCCACGCACGGCTGAATCCTGTGCTTGCATGCACGTGGATCCTTCTGCTGTTGATCGGTGCCAAGGCTGGGATCCTGGTTTTTGTTGCGGGCAGGAGATCCTTCGGCGTGGCAGGTGACGTACTCGGGTGGGGTGTGCGTCACAGGTGTCTTCAGATTTCGTTGTGGCACACCCCGCGCACGATACGCGCCACGTCCCGACATGACAGGTTGACGTCGGAAAAGTTTCTGTTCCTTACTGAGCATGTGACTTTTCCACCTGCGATGATTGAACTCTCTACCAATTTGAAATGTGCCATCACTCGTGTTGTTTTGCAAAGGTATTATCGCGGGTTTTCTCACTTCCGAGACCATCTGATGGAGGGGTGCTCTGATGGAGGGGTGCCATCCCTTCGCACACCTTCTCCTCTCTCTGTTGCCGTACTACAGCCCCATAGTGACAATAGCACACATGACTGAAGACACTGATAAATCTCGGTTGTGTGTCTGTGTTTTTGTCATTTGCATCGGCTTGACGCCAAGTCGGATGATCGTGAGGAGGCAGAGAATGTGCGTAAAGAGCCAGAGATTCGGCCAAGAACACCAGCAGCATAGCTCTGCACCAGACCAAGGCTACGAAATGCGCAGATCAGCCGCATTGTGTCGCAAAGTTGTCGCCAGTGTGTGTGTCTTTTTGCGACACAAGACAAACGTAATCAAAGTTGTCTCCTCCAGTAGCGCCTTGCCGGGGGGATTTCTCCTCCGATCATCAGCGGCTCTGTCGGTAGCTCCGTGAACTGGTTGACGGGGCAGACAGATATAGAGCACCAATTTTATGACTTAATGGGAGCAAGCCTTCGGGGGAGGACGCGCTGGCAATATCTTGTTTCCCTCACAATGTGGAAACGATTGTTCGTGTACGGTGCCAAAAACGTTCATTGGAAACATCGTGCATTTTCGTAAGGGAAGCCCTCTCCGATTTATTCCCTTATGTGTTTCGATTTTTCTCAAAACTGATATTAATAGTCAGAATTTGAAAATAAGTAACGCATAGAGGAGAGAGCTACAGAAACGCAACGCGTAGGAAACACGTAGAAGAGCTCGTGTGTGTACAACTTACCACCTTTGCTGCCTCGCCATCGATCAAACTCACCACCTTTGCTGCATCGCCATCGATGCCGCCGCAGACCAAAGGGAATGCTCACACGAACTTGTGTCACTGATCACTCTATTCTCATGCAGCTCACTGTCATGTTGGTTATCGACCGACCCCACGCTCCATCCCTCCCTCCCGCCCTCTCAAAAGTCGCTTTCAACGCTCCGATTGCTCTCACTCTCTGCGTATGTGCACCGAGGAGGTAATGACAGACGCCACGAAAACACACAAAACACAAACTCCCTCAACAATCTCGAGGCTAAGGCCGCCCGCTTCACACTGGGGCCAAATAAGATTGAAGGACATACAACGCTTCACCTGGCCGCGGGGGAAGGGTTCTGCGAGGTTGCCGCGGCTTTGGTCGGCGCAGGTGCGAACGTTGACTGTCGCTTGAAAAACGGGGCAACACCGCTGAACCTTTCAGCATGCTGCGGGAAGCTGAAGGCTGAGGATCCAAACGCACAACCTTGCCGCATCTAAAACAGGGCACGCGTGAAGAGTACGAGTGAGTGTACAAGCGCCGGGAAAGGGTCGGAAAGTGGTTCCACAGACAAAGCCAGGAAAATGAAACAGCGATTCACAAACAACGCACAAACACAGTTCGTAAGACCCCGCAACAGGGGCGATCGTCAGGAACACAGCTAGGACGATGGCAACGATCGCGTTTGAGGACATTTTGTTTGTAATTTAGTATTCACCTCGAATGAAAAGCACTAACCGTGGCGTCAATCGCAACAGACTCAGAGCCGGCCTGTACGAGACAACGCTTGACATCAGCAAGCACGCACAGCATTTCCACCCACTCTCTCTGCGCAAATACAGGCGATGCTTTCTTCTTCGATAGGCAGCAGAATTTACGCCAGAGAAAACTGTTTTTCGCACACGAAAGCACGATAATGATTCGTGCGCAAAAGAAAACATTGGTTCAGCAGCGCGTCAAAAATCAACCCGATTTCAGAGGTCGATGGTAGCCAACATGACTCGTACGCACCATTTTGACCGCCAGGATTAGCAGCTGTAGTAGCATCATCAAGGCTGAGACTGCAAGAGATTGATAGCTTGTTGTGTGCATCACCCGAGCACACGAACGACGGCGGTTAAGCTATGCCTCGACAGTTGAAGTTCTTCCTTTTCCGCTACATTATAGCCTGCACGATGCGATGAAGATGCGCTTGTCCCAAACCAGAGAAGCGGAACGATGTCAGCTCTAACGCTTGCCGAACAAGTGGAGAAGGCACATGTAGACATTGTTGATATCTCGCCGTATTCTACTACGGAAGGCGAGCTGCAAGAGGAGTGACGATCCAAGCCAGTTCGCGCAAACAAGAGCATTGCCGTCAACGCCGACACTACTGCTGTATTTATGCACCCCCTGGGGAAGGAGTCTCTGCAACACATCACGAGTGATTTCGTCGCGGATTTGCTGAAACCCCTTCCTGGACTCGATGTCTTGTACAAATTTGGGTTAAAGCTGTACTCGTTAGAGCAAAACGTAAACTTCCGGGCACGCAAAGGGTACACGAAGGTCAGGTTGTGTGGTAGCCGCAATGGATGGACAACCGCCCCAAAGGAAGAGGCATACGACGAGATCCTGTAAATCCTTGTACGGAAGACCCAGGAAGCTGTAAGCATGTTCACAGGGAAAATCCCGTCTTGCTACATCGATCATTTCGAGACGTACGCAGAGAGTATCCTTGACTACAAGGACTGCCCCGTTCCCGTGCAGAGGACGTTGTACAAGAGAAAGAGGAACAAGGTGCTGAACTGTTAGTGTAAACGAGAGGTTGAGTCGGCTGAGTAGCTGGAGCGGCCAGAAGCGCAAGCTCGTCTACACAGCGCCAGATTCAAGGAACTACCACAAGGTGCAAAGCAGACGAGACAGAGAGGCAGACACAAAAAACTATCTACTATTAATAGTACATCGCCAAAAAAACAAGCAAACAGATAAACTGCTGTGAGGGACATCACAAAACCAAACACAGCAGATCCGCCGCTGCCTCAGTTTATCCCTAAGGCATCTACGTGAAACTTGAGCTTTCTTCGTGCTCGTCGAACACGTCTTCGTCAAACCGGGTAGCTGTTTTGCCGGGTACGGTATACACCGCATAAACCCGCTTGGTGGTGGTACGTCACGAATGACTCTGTCTCCTTGGTCTCCTGTTGGTAAGCGCAGCGTGAGAAGGTGCACAGGACTTGTAAGCGCTAAACAAGCGAGGCATATCGAACACACATCATGCACGGTACTGCTGTATTATTTGAAAAATACGCAAAGGTCAGCTGCGAAAGAAGCATAATACATCAGCCGCCGACTAGAAGCAACACACTGCTGTACGGTCATCGTTGCTGTTGTGTTCGTGCGAGTACGGTTAACAAACACTGAACACCTGGACGAAAAATGAAACTCCACACAGCTACGAGTACAGCTCGCTTCATAATACATACATGTACATCCACCTTGCGACTACAGAGTAGTACAGTCCCCTACCCTTCAACTACCCCAGAGAAGCACACAGATTGGATGATGTAGCTCGAACAGCAGCATCATGGTCTAGGTGGGCAAAATCACACGACCTCCGAAACACGCACCTTGCTTTCGGCCTGGGTTTGACCATTGTCCTCATCGTCCACATCGATGGCGTTGTTGGTGGGGTCCACATCCATCGATGGATCCGCTTGCTGCCCGGCGCCAGCCTGGTCTACTGCCGACGCACCGCTAGAGAGCTGCTATCCCGGGTCGTGGGCACACTGGGGGTGTTGCTGTGTTGTGTCGCTGTTGTGTTTTGTGCAAGCGCCTCTTGTGGTGTGCGTAGTTACAGCTGACAGCCGCTGTGTAGCTGTTGTGGTCGAAAAGCGAAAAAAATAAATTATGCCTGGTGTCGACCAGATTCGATCTACTGTACTGCAATACCACATGCTGTACCTGGTACGTACAACAAATATATGGTTGTTGTTTGTCTTGACGTCGTTCTATTTTGCGTACTTGTATTGGTCACTTATGCAGTTCATGAGCTAGCTCATCTATCCCCTACAGCTCAAGCCTTGAAAACATGTGCAGATGAGCTATCACCTATAGCTCAAGCTTTGAAAACATGCGTAGATGAGCTACCGTATAGCTCAACCTTCGAAAACATGCTATGTGCAGATGAGCTATCGTCTATAGCTCAAGCTTTGAAAACATATGCAGATGAGCTACCGCCTACAGCTCAAGCCAGGGGAAACATGTGTAGCTCATGTAGCTCCTATAGCTCATCTCGGAGGTAGATGAGCTACTGTAGCTCATGTAGCTCCTATAGCTCACTCTGGACATATATGTGCAGATGAGCTATCATCTATAGCTCAAGCTTTGAAAACATGTGCAGATAAGCTACCCTCCTATAGCTCAAGCCAGGAAAACATGCGCAGCTCATGTAGCTCACGTAGCTCCTTAAAGAGCTTGCTCGAGCTACCGTGAGCTGATCTGTCCGAGGTGTGAAATTATAACAACCCTCAGATCAAACAAGACAGGAGGGTGAGTAGCAGGAGCTCGAGCTGGCGCTGCGTGTGAGGGTGGTTGGTTCATCCATCATCCTTGGACTTTTTTTCCCCGGCGGGCATCTTACGTACAGCAGTAGTTCAAGGGTTTTCGACGGCTGACGCCGCCACACTTTCAGACAAGTAGTGAGGCGAGCGAGTCCACGTGCATGAGAGTCTGTGTGTCGACATTGACCTGGCAGAGTTGTGCAGAGAGGTGTTCAACTCTTGCGATGTTTTACGTAGGTGCTCTCTACCCGGCCGGACCAATATGAAATCATACTACCTGTCTGAATCTGTTGTACAGAATGCGCCCGCAAGCAAGAACTTTTCAAGTAAGAAATTGAGGCTCAGATTTCCAGATTTCCGTGAAAAATAAGAAATTTCGGCTACACAGCTCAATCTGAGCCACAAAGAAAGAAAAACCCAGTAAACAGTGGGGGCAAGACTGCTCCAAACCATAAGAAACGAAGAGCAGTAGAGGGTGAAGAATAAGGAACGGCCGTTTCCGTCCAGTGCCCACCCCTGCCCTCGTGTGGGTGTGTAATTGTTTGGTATGTTGGTGTGGGTGGCTGTCTTGTATGCGGTTCCCCCTTAGAAGTGGCCACGCGCGCGTCATGGTTCTTACACATGACCGGGCGTGATGGCACTTCCCACCACCTCGATCGGGAGAAGCACGACGTGGACGGCAGGAACGATGCATTACAAGAACACAGGTATATACTATCCTTCAACGCCCCAAAAATAAGAAAATGCGAATAAGAAAATCAGCAACATGGGCTGGCGGTTCGGTCGAAAAGTACCCATATCTTACGTTTCTTACTTGCGGGCGCGTCCTGTAATTCAACGGAGTCCCGTGTCTCTAATGCGGAGCAGTGTTATTTGTCTCGAATCTTGAGGGGCGCCACAACGAGCTTATTTTTGAAGAGTTGTCGCCGCCGAGTACACGGTTGGCGATGAGGAAAGGACATGCCTGTAGCTGCGAACCTCCTCGAGGGTTAAGCAAAAGCAACGAAGCCAATCGATTCTTCAGTCGCGGTGTAGGGGTCAGAAACCTCAATCCCCATGTACGCCGGGGATCCGCAGTCAGTAAACACGAAAAACGAAACCTCGCCGTCGAAGGCCCCCGCCCTCGGTGGGCACTAGCTGGGCTAGTCAGACAGCCCTACACGCCCGCATGCTCTATTCCAGACGAAACAAACCACGGCATTTATAACCTGATGCTCATAGTGACTGTGGGTGCAGATTTCACACCCCGGATCGCTCTGTGGGCGTCGAATCGGAGGTGCCTTTCGACACATTCTGGTGCGCTTTGCCAGTCCAGCAACAGCAGACGGCAGCTGCCCGATTGATTCCCCTGCACTGAATTAGCTACTGTGATGGGGGGGGAACTGTAGCTGAGGTCTTGTAGTTTGGTCGGATCAAGTGTGGTTAGTCATCACTCTCTGTGGGCGACAAAATGGGTGATTCGGTGAGCAATCCAATTCTCTGTGTCGCGGCTCGAAAGCATACTGAAGCCAAGTAGTATTCGGGGGCTCATCGCGGGGGGTTCGACCCCTTCTGCGGGCGCCCCAATGCGGCAATAAAAATAAATAAAGTCGAGACTGTTTTTCACAGGCCAATTCGGCGAGGCCCCGATTAATTCCCCTCCACACATTTCCGTGGTAGCAACCAGCCATCTCTTTAGTCTCACGCCAGATCTGCACAGCCTCCATGTCCCGTTCGTGATCACTCCCTGAAGGCTGAGTATTCCGCTTCTCCGTGTCGCGGCTCGACCGACACACTCAAGCCAGGTAGTATCGGGGGCTAATCGCGGAGGGGTCGACCCCTTCTGTGGGCGCCCCACCGGCGTACGAAAAAAAAAAAAACTCGAGATAAATAACACTGGGAGGTTGGGTCGTTTTTTCGTGATATCCTTCCAAAGATCACCAACTCGGCAAAACACCACCGAGGGAGATGTGAGCCGTCGTAAACAGACAAAACAGAGCCAAAAACGACCAACACAACAATGAAAAAGAGAGAGAGAGATAGCGCGAAGATCCGCACCGCGATAAGCGAATCTGTACCCCTGCTCCGAGCCACAAGCCAATGTGTACAGAGTGGACCGAGCGAGACGCCTTCCGTGTGGTTTCCTCGGCACTTTGTCGGTTCCTTGTATCTGGAACATGATGCGAGGGCTCGCCTTCGCCCAGCTTCCACTGCTGTCACTTCCGTCCTTTTCTCTGTCCTGGAATTGTGCTTCTTAATCGGGCACTTTTGACAAGACCACATCTTGCGGCCGTTGCCTGTGAGGAGCGCCTGTATCCACAAGTGTTGGAGGATCACACCTACCCCACTGTATCTCGAGGGCGAACTTCAATTCCCGTTTTGGCGTCGCACGGCACACATTTGACGTAGCATTTCATTTCATTCTCGAGACACTTGTCCCTCGTCGCGACTTTGTTGGTCGCGACCCTGTGGCGACAAGAAGAGAACGAACCCCGAGTCAACGACGGCCAACAGCGCTATCATTTTTTAAAACAATTTATGAAAGATCAGCCGGGAGTTTTGTTATGGTGATAATATAGCTCGCCCCTCGCAAGCAAAACAGCGCAAGCCGCTTGGAGGGCCTACTGACATCGTGTGCAGGGTCCGTCCCACGTCCTGGTAGCCGTGGGCACGCTTTCGATGGTGTGGTCCACACGAGCCATGGATTGGCCGGATTCGGTGAACTGGTGAAATGCGGTAAACATTTGGAATCGACGCCCCTGAGCCTCATGCCGTGGCCTTTGCACCAGTACAAGAAAATGACGCGACACGAATGTAGCCCGGCTGTTTTGGGAGCGAACAAAATACGCACAGCGGATGCTGTGGACCAAACATTTCAAACGCACACGGGGTGCTGAGTGCTGATCCAACTCAAGCATAATGTGAAGCTGGCATGTGCCCGACCCCCCCTGCATCCCAAGTATGCATACAGCTATGCGACCCCGCATATCGTCCACTTAAACTAACCGGGTCCGAATCTGTTCGATGAACTAAGCGGGTCTTGTCAGCTGAGTGTCGATGTGCACAGGAACAATTAGCATCACGGTTCCACAGAGTACACAGCAGACTCTCACATCAATCAAAACTTTAAAACTCCCACCAGCCACAGATCCGTAGATGAGGCCAGCCAGGTGGACTGCAATAGAGACTCGATCCCAACATTTTGAAAATATTGATGCTGTGAAAGTTAATCAGCGGCGCAGAGGCAGGACGCAACAAATCAATGCGCACACACAGGCGCGCCGGCACAGGTGCATGGTGTGCAAGCGAAAACATTCGCGGTACGTTCGAGTACAGATTGCAGTCATATGGTGGTGCAAGCGGCACACTTTCTAGAAACGACACAGAGGCACGGCAGGTCAGGGAGATCTCAACAACATGTAGATCACGAGCAGCAGCTACATACAGCAACAGCCCGATCCCTCTCCTAGAGTAGCAGTCCACTTGCTCTGAAGTTGTATCTGCTGCGTTCCGCAGGCATCCTGAGGAATTTGGTTTCTCCACCCCAGGTAGAAACACGCGGGGTGCGTTGGGTCTTGTCAGCCGATTGTTGATGGGCCGAGGCAAACGAAGGGTCACGGATCGATGAAGCATACAGCAAACCCCAAGGCCAGAGCAAAAACAAACAAGAACAAAACACCAATCACACAGGCTTGTGGTTCCGTACGATGGAGGAGACCGCAAGGGCTGAAGTAGAGGCCCGAGAGCGGGCCCACTCTCTCAACCAACCTCCCCAAACACGAACAGAGTACCGTAAACTACGAAGTCCGTCCCAAAACGTCACGAGACCGCAAAAATTCCCCGTTGTGCCAGAGATGGGAGGACAACGCAAACGATATCTCGCTCCGTAGGCCACCGATTTAAGCCAAACCGGTCAGGGTGTGCTGTCTGTTCCTTGCTCTCTGTCCGAGTAGTGTGGCTTAGCACTCCGTTCATCCAATCATTTGAAATCGTTGTCGGCGTCTGCACAAGCCGTCTGTTGAAACACAAAAACAGACGTTCAGCAAATCAGTTTCTTTTCAAGTGAAACAGACTGGGAAAAAAAACAGTTCCGAAAGCAATCACCACCACGCGCAACGCTTCTCTCCGCCAATTGAACGAACGAGGAGCTAAGCCACACTACTCCGACAGAGAGCAAGGTTTGGCTTAAATCGGTGGCCCATGGAGCGAGAAATCATTTGCGTTGTCCTCTCGTCTCTGGCACAACGGGGTATTTTTGCGGTCTCGTGACGTTTGGAGCCTCCATGTTTGGTGTGATCCGAGACGAGTTTTTTACGCACGCATCCCGAGCGACCATCAACAACCAGCGAGCAGAATAGCACACCCTTCACCGTAGGGTTCCTCGGAGCCCTTGATTTTTCCCGGTTTCCAGCCTCAAAAGTGCCCGCGCAGTACCTTATTTTCCAAGACGTGCTGTATGGCGTAGGAGTGGTGGATTGTGGTGCGGTTTTTTGTGTGGCCTTCGCAGAAACGAGAGCTGTGTTTTGGTAGTTGCCGTTTTTTTTTCGCAATCGCCACAATGCGTCCGTTCGGAGCAGGGCCAGTAAGTCTATGTGCTTGATGAAGATGCCTGTCATTTCCCCCTGTGCGATTGCTGTAGTCGGCTTCGCAGTCGGAGTAATGTTGCTCATCAACGCTGTCCCCAACGCTTTTATATTCCGCCATGGCCGTCTTTGATCCTCTTCCCGTTGCAGCCAGTAAGAACGGATCGGATTTTGCGACGGCATTAACCAAAGCCGTGGTAACTGAGGACACCCTGGAACTCGCAAACGGCACGTTCTTCCTCGGCAACCGTCTCTGGGGATCCAAGCTGTTCATCCGTCCCTGTTACAAGGAAATGGCAGACCTCATCTTGAGCGGTGAAGTGCAAGATATTGTGGTCACAGGCACTCCCGGAATCGGCAAATCGATGTTCGGATACTATCTTCTGTACCTGCTTCGCTGCGAAGGAAAAACTGTAGTGTTTGAACTGAAGGGCGACTGGTACCGGTTTGGTGATGAAGGGGCGCAGGAAGGAACGTATTCTGAGTTCCGTCGTGCTGGGTTTACCCAGGACCCAACAGCTTGGTATTTGAGTGACCCGGAGGGCCGGCCTAAGGAGAATTTCGCAGGCACAACAATCGTTTGGTATCGCCTAACTTTGAAATAATTAAGGAGTTCTTGAAGCTACCCACTTCCAAGCGAATATTCATGCCAGTGTGGAGCCTGGAAGAGCTCCTGAAATGCCGGCGAGTCGTTTCCCTCATGTTCTACGTACCGGCGTGGTGAAGTCTTTCGGTGCAGTTGGAGGTGTAGCACGAGCAATCGTTACCGTGGAGAAGTTTGAGCTTCTCAAAGATGGTATATTGACCGCGGTGGGCGCAGTATATGTGGCCTTGCTGAGACGGGCAGCTAGGCTTTCGAGCGGGCAAAACAGGATTCAAACCAATGAGATGGGCGATAAGCTCTTCCATATCTTGTCGAACTCTGGCGATGACTTTAAAGATTACACAGTCATGTTCGCCAGCAATTACACGCGTGACTTGATTGCACGAGGAGTTGCCGAGAGGGGAAGAGATTATTTGCTAGCCTTTGTGGGGGAATCCATTCGCAATCCAGATGTTTCCAGACTGCTTGGAGGAGGAAGTACGGTTGGCAACATGTTCGAACAAGCTGCACACCTCGAAGTCAGTGAGCGCCGAGCCGCCGAAGCGCCGTTCGATATGGCGATTCTCAACGCTACAGGTAGTGAGGTTCTATCGGGGAAGAGTAAAAATTGGGATTTGAGTTTCAACGAAGCAAATGTATTCAAGGGCAACAACGCTTATTTTACGTATGACAGTGAGATCTACTACAGGCCATACAGTCTGATCTTTCCAGGGATTGATTCGTTCGCTTTGGACAGTCGTGATGATACCTTGTACTTTTTTCAAATGTGGTATACAGGCCCAGAGCCTATCGAGCAAGGATCCAAAGCACAGGGTTTCTGGGACGCAGCTGTTGCATCCGAGGATGTGTTGGTCAAGAAATGTGTTTTAGTTTTCGTGGTCCCAGAGGGCACCACATTTGAGAAGTCCAAGGTGTTGAGGAAGTGTTGGCTGCAGGGAGCAAGTACTGGTTTTGCGTCCGCGTGTGGTGTATGCATTGTTGCAATCAGATGTTGACCGTTGTAGTCCTTCAAAACAATTTCAGGTGGCGTTATGTTTCGGCAGTGTAATGCAGCACGGCGGTGTTGTTTCGGCGGCACTTGTAGCCGGGTTATTGTTTTTGGCGGCAGCGACTTGGGGCGGTGGAGCTCACAACGATAACACGTTGGTGATCAAAAGTGTATAGAATCCGTTTTGCGGCAATGACGTTTGCGGTGCTACTACTCTCCCCCGCCTGGACTAAGATGTTGAATTCGTTAAAGGACGGACCCTACATCGCTGGCCGAGAGTCGTTCGGATCGCGACGGGAACAGGCTGAAGCCTTGTGCATCGGAAAAATATCATCCGAGCTGGCAGCCTTGGAGAAAAACGGTGCTGTGTTTAGATTAAGCTGTCAAATGGGCGACGAGTTCGCTCTGTACATACGGGGTTCCCGACGGCGTGAAACTAAATCCTGCGATTCATGAAGCTTGCTTATGACGCTTCACTTTTTTCATCCTCTCAGGTGGAGACCCGCCCCTCTTTTACCAAGGTGGAGATGAGTTTGTGAGGGGGCGGGGGTTGCCAGAACATGTAGACTTGACTGAGCGCGCACTTCCGGTCGTAGGTAGGTCTGGGCTACGGCGGGGTTGGGAGGGTCGTCTCGAAAACATCTTCGCCGAGATGAGCCTCGGCCACCGCCGTCTGGGGGGGCAAGCTTGGCAACTGACGAAAGGCAAAAAAAGGCTATCAAGCCGGCGGGAGCCAAACTAGATGATTTGAAACCCGTAGGTGCTTGAGTGACCTCGAGCGCTCGAAGTTTGGTTTTTGATGCCCCTCTCGCGTTTCTCGTTTTCGCACCGACTTGCGCACGTGCAGAGGTGTTTGCTTGGAATACATGGGAGGTGTTATCAACCGTTTCCATCCCCACATCCCTCGGAAACAGATTTTGTGGGTGTCACACGCACTCATATGCTCCCAAATGTGTACTTTGGACTTCAGGGCTGCCAAAACTCGGCGCCAATGTATCGCCTGCCAAAAACAAAATGTAGGCGTGTGCGCATGCACGACCCACCTATAAGATGTTGCCAAGTTTCATTTTTTTCGGAGAAGATTTGGATTTTGTAGGCGCAAAACAAGATGTACAGCAGTAGATGGTGGAAAAGTGTAGACGTTACGCCCAAAACGCATCGCCATTTTGTCCGATGAGGCTCAAAGTTTGCAGGCGTGTGTGCCTGGCCAGTCCCGAGCTTATGACAAAAACGTAGAGAATCGGAGCTGATTTTTTTAAAGCCAGTTTGAAGTCTTACTGCAGCGCCTTTTCAGTCTCTACTGCTGCACTCCGCCCCAGATTTTTTTCGGCCCTGAAATTTTTCACGCGTGTGTGCCAGGGTCGACCTGCTCATCAGCGAAGGAAAAACGAGCGAAATCGATGCCCGTGTCGCCCTACAAGCATCAAACGTCCGGCTACATATGACATACAATACCACCACCCCTTAACCACTAACTCCCGCCCACGCTTCTCACAAATGGTGCCATGACCGTGAAATATACCACGTTTGTGTCCCCTGTCCCTCTTTCCACCCACCACATGTTTTCCGAGCAAAAATTGACTCAGGGGCCCAGGAGATGCGCGAGAGATGGCCACTGGACTGTAGTATTCGTCATCCAATCAGCAATCGTACAACGTATCATCCACTTTTTTGCCGCGATTGTCAGCCAATCAGAAATCGTCTACAAATCGTACAGGGCCGTGTGATAGTATTTTCAAGTGTTTTGTACGATAGGTGTACGACAAAAAAAGTAGAGGTAACAGTCTCTCCTCCTTATACAGTAGGCATTATATTGGTAGCCGTGGGGTCTCCGGTGCCGAAACGGGGTGCCATCATGATGACTTGTATTACGCAAGCGCAAAATGAATAACGACAGTTACTGCATTGCCTCTGCATTCGTGCGCTGTTTCCCATGTTTATCCTTCTATGCTGACAGAGTAGTTGTGTGGTGCATGGAAAAGCTGTCGGTGGAATAAATACGGTAGTACTGTAGTACTTCGTGCTCTGGGTGGTGCTGAGGAAACACCTACCTGGTGGTTGATTTGTGCGTAGATGAGCGAAGATATAACAAATGTCCTTGCCCTCGACGAAATGCATTCGAGCTCAGCTTGCTTGCGTTTTTTCTTGTGAAGGCGCAGTTAGTTGGAGTTGGTGAGAGTGACGAGAGAGACCAGTCGGCACCGGCACAGACGGCACCCTAGCAGGCGAGGTTTGCCTCAGACTGAGCGCCTGCGTGCTGGCTATTGGTACTACAAGCAGTTCCGCAACAACAAACAGCATTTCCCGGGTATTTTGTTTGTAGATACTATGGCTGCGGTGTCGGTTGCGCAATGAAAACTATGTGAAACACGCACGCACGACGGTTGAAAAGTAATCGACACAGAAGATCTCTGTACCACACAGAGGATCGAAAAAGCGAACTATAAGGTCCCCAACAAGCAGTTCCACCGTGACAGGAGATCTCTGACCCCCCGTCTCTGGCTGGGACACAGAGTGTTACTTCTGAACTATGACGGCGCTTGTCCTGAGACTACCTGAGTTTTATATATTGAACTTTGTTTTTCGTCTTGAAGTTCAAGTGGGATTTTTCATCAAATGTAAAGACGTCGCAAATGGGTACCCGATTTAAGAGCTCCTCAGGGCAGGTCAGATACAGTCTATACGCGGGGCACGCTCTTCTGGTGTCCTCGTATGGTTGAGCCCCTCGGGTCAACAGCAATAATAGCAAAGATACGTGAGATACGCGTGCTCGAGTGCTCTCAGCGCGGGGCATGCTCTTCTCAACGCTTCATAGTTTTTTAAAAACTGAGAATAAGCATGCACGTATGGAGCAGGAAGCGTTGAGAAGTCATTATCTACAAGGATATTGGGCATGCTTTTCTCGGGTTCTCGTAGGGTCGAGCCCCTCGGTTCAACAGCATTACCGTTGTTCGGGTGGGGTGTCCACAGACACACAGCGGTAGTGTTAAGTAATTTCAACAGTTTTTCCCTTTTTCGTAATGCTCCTTACGTGCTTACTAGTGGTGTTTGCACAGCAGTATGGTTATATACTCACTCGTGCTCGAGTGCTATCTGCGCGGGGCATGCTCTTCTTGTGTCGCTCGTATAGTTGAGCCCCTCGAGTGATGCTGGTACATTATGGGTATGGTATGGTGCGTGGTACGGTATATACGGTGTGGCATGGTGTGTGGTGTGGCACGGTATGTGATATCGTATGTTAGAACGTATTATGGTACGGTTTGTTGGATATACTATATGGAAAAATCACGGTATTGTCATAAGGATTACCATGGACTGGGTAATCGATCGATCTTTTATTCCTATAGATCAGTAGGTAATACCTTCATATTTGGCGTCGTCGGCGAGTAGGTAATACCATCGCTTTTGACGTCGTCCAGGTCACGGGTTCGAACCTCACTTAGAACGATCCCTTTACAGAAACGCTTGCGCGTGTCTGAAAAAAAAAAAATGAACACATATCTCTGGTCCCCAGGTAATGAAACGAATCGGGTAGTAGGTCAGCGTACAGACATATACAATTCCGACGCCCCAAACATCCCACCGTTCAGAGGGTGAGATAGTGTTATAAGGATTACCATGGGCTGGGTAATCGATCGATTATTTTACCCCTATAGCTCAGTAGGCAATACCTTCACAGTATGTAATAAGGTATGATGGTACGGTGTGGTGGATATATTATTTTTGGTTAAATACTCAGTTTTAATTTTTTTTTATTGCCCTCGATGAAAAAGCATTCGAGCGCTGTTCTCAGTTTGCTTGACTTTCTTTTTGTGAAAAGTCGTTGTTGGAGTTGGTGAGAGTGACGAGAGAGACTGTAGTCGGCACTGGCACAGAACGCAACCCAGCAGGCGGGTTTTGGCTCAGACTGAACGCCTGCGTGCTGGCTATCTGCACTACTCGCGTGGTCGTACTGGGCGGGGATATGGGATATTCTTCGTGGTTCGTAAAGGGCATTCGACATGCTAGAAACAGTTCTTCGTGTTGTTGGTAGTGATGCACCAGATTCTTTCACAGCCTACGATTACTAGAAGAGTGGAAATGACGAACGTGACAGATATACGGCGGCAGTGGTCAAGCTCCCAACTGCATGAAGCTACTGCGTTGGCGGTTGTTGTACGAGTATTGTCATGGATATGTTGTTGTCGTTCTCAGCCTCGTCATACACAGTAGTGCTAACGACAGATGTCGCACCAGCTGGGCCGGAACAGGCGACAGGTGCTGCCAGCCGGCAGACCCCGGGCACACAACCATCAAGGGACGACCGCGGGGACACAGGAACTGCACGTCGATTTCAAATGTAGTGCCACCAGCCGCAGCGCACCACAGCGGTACGAGCCACGCACCAGTACAACAGCATTGAGATCGATTTCATTGAGATAATCGGTTTCAGAGTGCTATAAACATTATTACTTGAGCGATGCGCCTCACAGCGCAGAAACCTTGTACAACTACTCCAACTTCCACAGCGGCACGAGCACCTGCATGAGTGCTATAGCTTTGGGATCGATTTCTGCCTGCTGTCGGTTGTATGTCGGCTGTCCAATGAAAAACATGTCGGTTGTGCCAAGAAACACGCACGACGGCTACTACGAAGTAAACGACAGATTGACAAGTGATCCCCAACAAGCAGTACCGCAACAATAATAGTATTTCCGACGTATTACCTGCGGCTTGGTTTCTTGATACTGCGGCCACAACATGCACCTGCCTTCCGTCGGTTGTATGTCGGTTGTCCAATGAAAAAAATGTCGGTTGAGCCAAAAAAACACGCACGACGCCTACTGCAAAGTAAAGGACAGATTGACAAGAGATATCTGGCGGAGTTTTCGTCTAACAAATATCATGAGGTCGCAATGTGAGTTTTCAAATAATGTACAAGTAACGATGTCGCAATCGGTAGTCTTTCTGTTTATTTGTAGTGCAGC
Source organism: Macrocystis pyrifera (assembly GCA_031763025.1). Taxonomy (NCBI): domain Eukaryota; class Phaeophyceae; order Laminariales; family Laminariaceae; genus Macrocystis; species Macrocystis pyrifera. The sequence continues at coordinate 3,773,552 of JASSKH010000031.1, forward strand.
TGCGGCGAAAATTACGGGTGGAAAGATACAGCAAACACACATTACACGTGAAAATGATAGAAAAAGTCCCCAGGCTGATGTAAAGATCGTGTTCGGCTATAATTTTTTTTTTTATAAATTTTGAAATACGTCAGGTGTGAGTTCGACTGATTAAATAGTTGATACTCAACTTTGCAAGCTGCGTAATACGTCTCGTCTATATTCCATTTTTGCCGAATTTTACAAGTATTGTGATATAAATCGAACGCGCGCATTCTATATGTAATTCCTCGTCAAAGATATAGGCCAGTGGCTATTAAAAGTTGCTCGGTATCTGTCGTGCTTCTGTCTCATTTCTGTCGTGCTGTCTTATTTTAACTACTTACTGCTGCGTGGAGACCATTTTGCAAAACTCAATGTGGTATCTATATTCGTTCGTGTGTTTGTGTAACCACAGCAGGACAGTATCTTGGTACAACAGCAGTATGGCATATATTCTCGTTTGTGTGGTGTCGGTACAACAAGAGTATGGTATCTATGCTCGTTCGTGCTCGAGGGCTCTGCGCGGGGCATGCTCTTCTTGTGTCCTTGTACGGCTCTGCAATCAGAGAGCTGACGGCGCTCTGCCATCGCTCGTCGCGAGCTTGCTCCTCCTGCTCTGTCGCCCTGAAGGCATGATTTTGTGTGCTTGTGGTCTTGGTACAGCGTATGCAGTCAGAGAGCTGACGCTCTGCCATCGCTCATCGCGAGCTCGCATGCTCTTGTGTCCTCGTGGTGTTGGTACACCAGTATGGTATCTATACTCGCTCCTGCTCTGTCGCCCTGAAGGCATGCTCTTGTGCACTTGTGGTGTTTGTTGGTGCAACAGTATGATGGTATCTATACTCGTTCAGTCCTCGTATGGTTGAGCCCCTCGGGTGGTGTTGGTACAGTATGGGTATGGTATGGTACGCAGTACGGTACGGTACGGTGTGGCACGGTATGTGGTATGTTATGGCGGTACGGTTTGATGCACTATAGATATGGAGAAATCACGGTATGTGACATGGTATCTTGGTGGTATGGTGTGATGATTACTGTGTGGTGGATGTATTATATGGCTAAATATTGCCTGGTGGTATGGTATGTTTCAGTATATAAGGTCTGTAAGAGTCGAATACGCCGTATGAATATCATCTGTAATGAATTAATATATCCATCATCGGAACAAACTAATATAAGTTCAAAATTTAAGGGATGAGGACAAACAGACAGACAGACAGGCAGATCTGCAATTACCAAAATTGTTCTTGCCCTCGATGAAATGCATTCGAACGCTGTTCTCAGTTTGATTATCTTTCTTTTGTGAAGTCGCGGTTGGAGTTGGTGAGAGTGATGAGAGAGACCAGTCCGCATCGGCACAGACGGCACCCCAGGAGGCGGGGTTTGGCTGAGACTGATTGTCTGCGTGCTGGCTATCGGTACTACTCATGGTCGTACTGGCCGGGAGCATACAAATTTGTCGGTGTTCGTGAAAGACATTCGACAAGTTAGCAAAAAATCTGCTTCCGGTTGGTATTAATGGTGAAGCACGAGACATTTTCACAGCCTACTTTCGTATTACTACTTATAGAAGCTCGATGCACCATTGCTTACTATGAAAAAATATATTATTTGATACAAGTACCCTGGTGTGTGTGTTTTGCACATTAAACCGTTCTTTCTACACGTCATCCAGCACAACCAGTGTCCGTGCCGATTCTTCAATCCTAGAGAGTTCAAGTTATAAGGTCACAAAACTACGACATAGCGATATCATAGAGTAAACAACGCAATGCCATGTCCCATAGTCGGCGTCCCCGGTGGCTTGATGGGTGGTCCGCGTGCCTGTCAAGATCAATTTCGTGGCTTCAAGTCTCACCGAGTGCATGCTCATAGGGACTTTTTCTTGCATAAAAAATTGATAAGCGGAAAGCGCGAAAGCGTGAGTTGGCTACATTCGATGAAAATCGACGAGCAGTGGGAATGCTGAACCCTATGCGCGACTAAAAATAAAGGCACGTACCGGGGGGGAGAAGGGACGACACCTGTGACCACGGCTTGTCCAGAAGATCGTCGAGGGTAAAAAGCTCCTACGAGTGGGCTGGAAAGTAAAAGTGATTAAAAATAAATAAAAAATAAAAATGTCATTATACCGGATACGACAGGCACGGCATACACATTCTATAAATTATAAATAACAAACGGAAACAAAAAAACATGTCACGTGTGTGGTATGACCATTGCAATAACCAAAAGACCCTCCACGCGGCGTACAATGGGAGTGGCCGTGACATGCATCCATACACAAGTGGACGCACAGCAAGAACGTAGCATGTCGTTGACAATGCTAACGAGCCATGCGGCGGCCACCGGTCGCGCAAAAGCATTAAAAATATTGCAGCGGCCACATGCCACGTGTATTTCGCCCACCCGGCTACCGCTGTCTCCCCGGCGGAGCAGGACAAATAGCTTAAATTGCGCACCGGCAGCCTATGCGAACACAAATAGACAGGAGAGCATTCGCGCAGAACGGCAGTAAGGTCGTAAATGGTCAGGTATTTAAGGAACATTAACTGTTTGGTATGAATTGCCCAGCGATCCTTACTTTGACGGACACAGATTGGTACAGCAGTAAATGGCCAGGTATTTAAGGAACGTTAATTATGTACAGTAGCTTGAAATACACAGCGGTCCTTACTTTCACGGATATTAGTCGTACAACAAGTAAATTGTCAGGTGTTTTACCCTTTTAGGACTGCAGTCCTATTTTCGGGACCAAACACTCGAATTCTAAGTAATTTGTCCCCCGAACAGGACTGTGGTCCTAAAAGGGTCAAGGAACGTTAATTATTGAGTAAAATACACAGCGGTCCTTACTTTGACGGACACAGTGGTACAACCGTAAATGGCCAGGTATTCAAGCAACGCTGAGTATTTAGTATGAAATACAAAACTGTCCTTACTTTCACGGACATAGCCGTACAGCGGTAAATGGTCAGGTACTTAAGGAACGTTGATTATGTAATATGGGATACACTGCGATCGGACCCGACTACCGAAGGAGGGTACACGGTCCTTCACAAAAAGAAGGACCGAACTGATTGCAACAACTACAGAGGGATTTCGCTTGTTGCGCACGCAGGCAAAGTTTTGTTGAAAATCGTTGCGTCCCGCCTCAGCAGCTACTGCGAGACCGAGGAATTACTCCCGGAAGAACAGTGCGGCTTCCGCCCCGAACGATCAACGATTGATATGTTGTTCGTCGTGCGCCGGTTGCAAGAGCTTGGAAGACAGAGGAAAATCCCCCTGTACTTGTGCTTCATCGATCTGCAGAAAGCATACGACTCTGTCGACCGAGAGCTGTTATGGGAAGTACTCACACGTTTTGGCGTACCAACCAAGATGCTGAGAATTATCCGTAATTTCCACGATGGCATGCGGGCTCGCGTGCGTACGGATGACGGCGAGCACCCGGAATGGTTTGATGTCACGCAGGGGCTGCGGTAAGGCTGTGTGCTGTCACCGTTACTGTTCAACGTATTCTTCGCTGCTGCGTTGCACGTCGTACTAGTACGCTTTAGCCATGACGAAGCCATCGTAAGGGATTTGGTCCAACTCAGTGATGCAGGAGCAGTCGGAACGGAGGAGCAGGAGCCGTTGGCGTGCGTGCGAAGGGCTGTATGGGGCATGCTGTACGCCGATGACGCAGGGATTGTCTCGAAGTCGGCTGAAGGGCTCGCGAAAATGATGACAGTCATCGTGACTGTCTGCGAAGCAGCAGGCCTTACGGTGTCGGAAAAGAAGACAGAGACAATGCTTCTACAAACGCCAGACCAGAACACCCTCGCACCACCGCTCGTCATCGAAGCAGCAGGCCATAGGTATAAGCAGACGGCCCAGTTCTTATACCTAGGCGGCATTATCCACGAAAACGCTGATCTCTCGCCCGAAATCGACCGACGGATCCGTCTCATGCGAGCATGCCTCAAACGGTTCGGCCCAGAGCTGTATGATAGGACGACCGCCTGAATGTCCGAATGCTGAAGGCCGGGGTGATTGAGACCCTGCTGTACGGGTGTGTGACGTGGACCCTCAGAGCGGAACACTTTGCCAAAAATCGAACGGCTCACCACCAAGTCCTGTTGCGAGTCGTTGGCTTCCAGCGCCGACTTCGTACTGACCATACCACCCTCTCGTACGCGAAGGCCCTCAAGATGACACGTTGCGAGAGCATCGAAACGACCATCCGCAAACGGCGTCTCTTCTTCGCGGGGGGGGTGGCACGGCAAAGCAAGGATCGATTACCCAGTCGGGTAATGTTCGGGACGATGGCTGGTGGGGAGAACTCGAGACTTGGCGGACAGTTTAAGACTTGGCATATATGCATAGCCGAAGACCTTAGGGAGTTCCGAGCCACCGAAGGGTCAACGGAACTTGCCCCCTTGGTGTTCGGAGTTGAGACCGCGCTGTGGTCCACTGCTGCAAAAAAGGCGGGGAAGTGGTAGCGGGGGATCCTCGAAGCAGCCGAACGGTTCATGGTGAGATGGCACGAGGCTGAGGCTGAGCTGAGTAGGCAGCGCCGCGCATCCGCCGTGGGTGGTGTCCAAGGGAATGGGGGGAAGAGGGGCAACAAGAGGCGTAGCAGAAAACCCGACCAAGGGGATGCGGAGAGGGGGGGAAACAGGAGTAGAAAAGGGAAACTGCAGTGGACGAAAGTAGGAAGGAGATGGCAGACAGGGTAGCAAGGCACCGGGCAGACTAGGAAGCAGAACATGCCTAAACTACTCGTACCACCAACTGGTCCAGCTGGTTCGAACGTGGTCTTCCTTCGTCTTCCTTTTGTTTTTGTTTATTTTCGTTTCACTTTATTTTCTTCTTTTTGCACTGACCCTATGTAATTTTCATGTTGTTTTCTTTCTCTTCCCTTCTCCGATTGATAAGCCTTATTGAAGGAGTCGTGTGGCGTGGGTGGATGACGAGCCTGCTTTAATTGTTTCGTATTGTCTGACGCCGAGGGGCCGGGCATAGTTGACAAACGCTGGACGGAGGTGGCAGACAGGGTAGCACGGTACCAGGCAGACCAGCAGGGAGACCCTGGCTGTGCTACTCGTACCATAAACTGCTGCCGCTACGTGGAGGATGCTTTGTGCTTTGTTTGGTTTGCCTGTGTTATTTTCCCCTGGTTCTTAGTCTTACTCTGTTGACGACGACTAGTGGTGTTTTTTTTTCTTTTTCTTTTTTTCCAGTTCGTTTTTTTCAAGTGTCTGCCAGATCCCCTGCGGGGGGGGCACGATGGTTTGTTTCTTATATATATTTATTTTTGTTTTTCCTTGTTTCTTTTTCTTTTTCGAATTGTCTTCTTCGTTTATGTTTTATTATTTTCTCTTTGTTTCGTTTCGTTTCTCTAGGTCATGGAATGTGTATGTCGTGCCTGTCGTACGTAGTATGATAACATGGCATTCCATTGCATACGCGGCAACGTAGTATCTCTGTGGCGTAGCTTTGTGACCACAGAACGTGTATCTCTCGAGGATTGAAGAATCGGCACGGACACTGGTTGTGCTGGATGTCGACGGGTAGAAAGAACGGTTTAACGTGAAGAAAACAACAACAACAACAACAACCACAACACGATCGTCCACGTAGACAGGCACAGTCTGTAAGGTCGAGCGTACCCCCGGCTCCTCATATACTATATTGTTCCGTATGCAGTGAGCATAGTAGACAATGGGATGCCATGTCATCATACTGGATATGACCGTCACGACATACGTATTCTATGAAAGAGCTGAGAGAGAAAACAAAAGATGCACTTACTAACACCCCGCGTGAAACCTGACGCATACCAACCGGCCATAATCTATCAACCGTCATGCTCCCCTTCAGGCGTACCTGGTAGGGAACACAGTAGACAATGCATATACTTAAATCCAGAAGTGCTGCTCGAACACTAACCTGCTGCGGCTACCTGGAGGGTGCTTTGCGCTTTGTGCCTTGGTTGGCTTGATACTTTCTACATACCACATTGACACGTATGCATTAAGCACAGCAGTAGTATGGGATACACAGCGGTCCTTACGCTGACGGACACAGTCGTACAGGAGTAAATGGCAAGGCCTACACAGTGGTCCTTACTTTCACGGACATAGTCGCACAGCAGTCAATATTCCAGCTTGGTCACGTTAATCTCTGCGTTGATGCAAGGCAAGGAGGCGCTGCTCGACGCACGCACTGCCATGGGACCCGAAGGAGGGTACACGATCGTCCAAGCAGAGGCGCAGTCTGTAAGGTCCAGTGTACCTCCAGCTCCTGTGCTGCTGCTGTGCCGCATTGCAACTGTCCGCTACCACCGCATCGCCTCGCGGGTTTGCACTGACACCGATGAAGGCTGAAAGCTTTGTGAGGTACATCATTGCAGATTACAGAACACAGCAGTAGCATGGGATACACAGCGGTCCTTACTTTGACGGACACAGTCGTACAGGAGTAAATGGCAAGGTATTTAAGGACCGTTAAATAGTTAGTATGAAATACACAGCGGTCCTTACCTTCATGGACATAGTCGTACAGCAGTCAATATTCCAGCTTAGCTAGTTAAGCTCTGCGTTGCTGCAAGACAAGGAAACGCTGCCCGACGCACACACTGACATGGAGGGTACACGATCGTCCAAGCAGAGGCGCACTCTGTAAGGTCGAGTGTGCCCCCAGCCCCTGCGCTGCTGCTGTGCCGCATTGCAACTGTCCGTTACCACCGCATCGCCTCGCCAGTTTGCCCTGACATCGATGAAGGCTGAAACGCGGAATTGGCTGCCTGTAAATAACTTCACCTTCCTGGCTGTGCTGTTGTTCTTCGGGGCGGTCGTCGCATGCGCTCCCTGGTGCCATCGCTCTCCCTTTGCACTTCACCTCATATATCACCTCACCACCTTGCACCTTCACCTCACTTATCACCTCATCCCCTGGCACCTTCAACATATGATATTGTGTACTTGATGTGATATCGTGGGATGCTGGTGGTATGGTATATGGGAAAAACACGGTATGTGGTATGGTCTGTTGGCGGTATGGTATGATTGTACGATGTGGTGGACGTATTATATGGCTAAATTTGCCTGGTCGTGCGGTATGTTTCAGTATATAAGGTCCGTAAGGGTCGAATACGTCGTACGAATATCTTATGTAATGACCTTATATATTGACCGTTGGAAATTGGTCGAAAATATAAGCCATGCCGACAGACAGGCCGTCAGACAAGTTTGCAATTACCGCAGCTGATACTCAGTTTTACAAACTGAGAATAGAGACTCAGTTTGACAATAGCAACCAATGAGAAAAAGAATAGGAGATTGGACGTTGTCGTGTTGCTGTGACCGTGTACTCGGAACTTGAGTGGGCGCGCAGGACAAGTAAGTGTGAACGACGGGGTGGTCGACTTCAGGACACAGCAGGCCATAGTAGGATTTTTGTTGACAAATAACGCCGCGTATAAACACCCGGTCGCACCACGTCACATATTTTGCGAATATGTTTCGGTGGGGAAATTTGGCAACCCCTCTAGCGTCAAGCATCGACGCCCCTGTCGTATACCTGGTACACCTCAGATATTTTGGTGCACCTGGTATACACCCCGACTCGCGGTCCCAAGCGCACTCACGCTTGACGTGTACAATTGCTACTCCCGTATGCCACACGCATTCCCTGTCGTCTCAATCCCCGGTTTGCTACAGGACGTACTTCATATCGGCATGAGTCGTACAAGGAGTGGATGCAGCATTGTCGACCCGCTTCAAACAACACGAGTGTTCGGCAGGAACGTGGCTCCAAATTTAAACCATTGCCAGCGTTCAGCATTGGCTTACAAGTACGCGACAGCACGTTTTGTTAAGAACTTGGGAGCCAAGATTTTGATGCTCAAGTTTTGGACGAAGAAACAGATGTAACAATTTGTATACTGAAATTTCTACAGTATCATAGAGTAGTCGATCATTTTGCCAAAAGTAAGAACATATTACGTGGCGTCGCATATCGTATGCGGAGCACGTACGCTCTCCAGCGAGCACGGTTTCGAACTTGCGAAAGCCTCTTCATGGAAGCCTATAGCCTGAACCCGACGCCTGCCCCTATGCAAGCGGTTTCTCCACAGACGCCTGTCTCTATGTAAGCGGTTTCGCCACAGGCTCCTGCCTCTATGCAAGCGGTTTCTCCACAGACCCCTGCCTCTATGCAAGCGGTTTCTCCACAGACGGCCTGATACGACGCCCATGCACAGTCAACAGCACCCCCCTCTGCACTGACTGATACCCGGACCCCCCCCCTGCATAACATGCGCGTAAAAAACTCGGTGTGGAGACATTAAAACAATGTAACAAACTATTCACAACGTGTCGACAACCTCTCAATTATGTCCGCCCAATGGTGTGCTTTTCAGTTCAATGTCTCCACAAGGATTATTTTACGCCCGCAATATGCAGGGGGGGGGGGGGTCCCGCAATATGCAGAGCGGGGGGGGAGGGGGGGGGTCCTGGCCACTTGTATAGCAATAAAGTCCATCTGCCTCAACATTATTAGATTTACTCACACTCTCGTGAGAAGCTGTATACCTCACCCAAAAACAACCGTTTCAAGAAAAAAAAAAAAACGTACGCGCAACCCTATAGCCTGAAAACCCGATCCCCCCCTTCCTCTGTGCAAGAGTCTTCTCCACAGACGGTCTGGTACGACGCCACGGCATTCCTCTATAGCACAAAATTACATCATGATGTACCCCCCTCCTTTCATCATTGCTACGGTAAAAGGGGGGTACATAGTTCCCTTTCCGTTGCTCACATGAAAAGCCCTATGCCTCACCCAAAAAAAAAACGTTTTTGAGAAAAAAGTCATGCTGGTACGCGCAAATCCTCTCTCGCCTAAAAACCCGACCCCCTCCCTTCGTGCAAGATTTTTTCCTCTTTTTCCTCACAGAAGATCTGGTACGACGCCCTCTGCACAGAGTCGACGGTACCCATCTCTCGAGAACTTAAGTTCATCCTGATGTACCCCGCTGTGAGCCAAGTCGTGCGGTAACGGGGGGGGTACCTATTTTCTCTCAGGTTGCTCACGTTAGGAGCTCTGTACCCAACTTCCCATCCCCCCCCCCAAAAAACATTGAGAAAACATACACGCATCCCGATGAACCATCTCATTGGCTGGCAGGTGTATCACAATTGAGGCTTAGGATATCAATGAGATCGTAAAATATACTCTGTAGTTCTTTAGTCGGGGAGCCCGTCAAGTCAGTAGAAAAATATGTCATCACCGAGCCCTATCTCGTCTAGGAAGGGTTCAATCATACCACTTTTACGATTTGATAAGATCGGTTCTTCTAGCCCCCCGACGAAGAGCGAGCGCAGAGAGGATGGCCACTCGATGCAGAGGAACGACTGGTCGAACCGCCTCCCGAAGGATACGCTTTCCAAGTACTTTGGCCACAACACGCGGTGGATAGGTTGGTTGAAGTGGTCGCCAAACTCCAGAAAGTGCACCCAGGGGGGCCAATCGCAGTTGGCGATCGGCTGGTTGAACGCATCGCCGAACTGAACAATATTTAAGCTTGCTTCGGACGGAATTTTGGGGAGAGGCTGGATGAGAACCTTGGAAAACCTCAGACGCGGCAGCTTCGGGCGCCAGATGACTTCCATGATGTCGTGAAAATCGTCGCACAGCCTTAAGGATCGGAGGGAGGCCGGCCACTTTGTATTATCGATGGGTTGGTTGAACTTGTGCCCGAGCGTAAGCTGCCGTAGCCTCGGCGGCCACGCGACTTGGGCAATAGGCTGATTGAAACTGTTCCCAAACATGAGTGATTCAAGAGAGGACGGCCAAACGATGCCGGCAATCGGTTGATCGAAATTGGAACCGAACGAGAGATGCGTCAGGGAGGTTGGCCAGGCGACCCCCGCGACGGCGACAGGCTGGTTCATGCTGTCCCCGAAGACCAGTCGAAGGAGAGATTCCGGCCACTTGACCCCGTCCAAAGGTTTGTTGAAGTCCCTACCGAATGTCATGTATTGCAGGGTGTTCGGCCACGCCGCTCCAGCTATGGGCTGGTTGAAGGACCGCCCGAACTCAAGGATCTCGAGAGCGGCCGGCCACGCGACCTCCACAACCGGCATGTTGAACGACCCTCCAAACTCCATCCGCACCAACGAAGCCGGCCATTTCGTGACCTTTCCGAGCGGCGAGTCGAACTTTTCCCCAAACACAAGATGCTGCAGAGAGGGCGGCCAAACCACGCCTTCTACGCTCTTGTCGAAGTGGCCGTCGAGGGCCAGTCGCAGAAGGCCAGTCGGCCAAGTAATGTCACGAACCGACTGGTTGAAGCAGTCCGTGAACAGCAGGTCTTCGATCGAGGGCGGCCAAGCCACATCCCAGGCCCTTGCGGTATCGGTCACTGAATTGACGACAAGCGCCTTCAATTTAGGCGGCCAAACCACGCTCGCGGCGCGAGGGTCATCAGTGTTGCTGATGAGGGAGTCTATGCACAGTGACTCTACCTCTTCCAGTTGCCCCATCGCGATGCTTTCCCACAGCCTCTCGGTCGGCAGCGTCCACTTGAAGATGTCCACCCGCACGCGCGGCACGCGAGGCAGCTTAGGCCATTCGACCGGCAGCGTGGGCCTGGCAGCAGCGAAGGACCAAAGGCTGCGTGGCGTGAGCTCGGTGACTGAGACCCTTACCGCGACGGAGCTTCGGCAGAGTCTGCAGACCGCCAAACACGTGACCTGCAGATCGCCCCTGCGTACGTACCAGTACCTCCGGTCGTTGCCGACGTTCCTTCGGTTTCCTTCCATCACGGGTTGGCTCAAGGCGACGGCCAAAGCATCGAGAAACAGCCTGTTAGGTCCTGATTGGCGGTGAGACCGAAGTGCAGGGTAGAAAGAGTGGGTCAGCGTGGAGTATATAGTAAATAGTAACACGCCATCAAGGAGGCCGAGCGATCGAGCGAAGATCCAGAAACGGTCGTGCCGGCGACGCCAGTGTTTTATCTGACCAAGGTTAACGAGGTAAGATGTCACGACAAGGAAATGGAACGGAACCCAACTGCTGCAGCTCAGGTTGGGGCTTGCTCTCGTTGCTCTTGATTCACTCTCAGGTGTTGGTGTTGTGCTACGAGGGACCATAGGAATCAGGACCCACCATTTAGACGAAAACCTCAATATTCCAGTTATTCTACTGGGCATATTTGGTCCTGATCGCTATGTCCCCCCGCAATAGTAGCTCTTGATGCCCCCTCCAGATTGCTTCTAGGTGGCACGGCAAGCAATTCCTCTTCCCAGAGGAATACAAGTGACGGATGTTTCTAGTTTTTATGTTCGTTCTTTTTTTTCATCCCATTTTGATGTCTTCGCCCTTCTTTCTCCTGTTCCATCCCTAGTCATGAAAACTCAGATCCGGGTTCACTAAAGCAGGATTCTCCAACCCCTTCCCCCCTTGGTGCAAGAAGCTGTGTCTGCCTGGTCGGTGAAAACCCGACGTGCTCTGTCCCGGCATTGTAGGGATGCGAGGGTCTATGACCATACCACTACGGCCGTGCATGATAGTGAGTAAGTACCCCCTCCCCTCCCCCCCCCCCCCCCTCCCTATATTATATCTAGTATATTTATAGGTTGGGTTGGCGTCGTTTGGCGACGACGCTTTACCAATCCGCCGGAGGATAAACAAAAAAATAAAAAATAAAAAATGTGAAACACGCCTCTCACTGCGTGAGCTAGACAGCCAGGGTTTTTGGGGGGGGGGCGGTGACCGCGACTGGCGTCAAGTTAGATCATTTTTGTGCGGGGAAAACCTTTACTCCGCACAAGGGGAATGATCGTATCACGTAGTGTGTACATGGTGAGGCACCTACGAGGCAGTGACATAGTAACCACATTGCTGTCTCTGGAAGTGGCCACACCAGAAATAAAATCAATGCATTGATGCTGTCATCCATATGAAAGAAAATCCGCCTCACAAGCGGTTCTTAGTAGGATGCAGCTCACCCTTCATGCGACTCGCCCAACACCTCACGACGCTTCGCGCTTGGTGCAAGCAATGTCTGCCTGGTCGGTGAAAACACGACGTGCTCCGTCCCGGCATTGTAGGGATGAGAGGGTTTATGGTCATAAGACTACTGTCATGCATGATAATGAGTACACCCCCCCCCCCCTCCTCTAAACATGGATGGGTTGGCGTCGAGTGGCGACGACGCTGTAAAAGAAGCCACCAGACACTAGACATGCAATGTACAGACTGCTCCTTCTGGCACAAAAGCCACATAGACCAGACCAGCCATAGACAATATGCAAACAACCGCTCAGAAACCAGACCCACCGGTAAAGTAAACACAACACAATTTACACGATTCACAGTTATTTTCCCATACAAAACACAAACCAGATTTAGACATGAAATTACTCAACTAACATTTTTTTTTCCCATACCGAAACGCAAAAAAACAGATTTAGACATGGAACATATTAAACTAACCAGTTTTTTTTCCCCTATATGTTACAAAAACCGGATTTAGGCATGAAATTACTTAACTAACTACTTTTTTTTCTCATACCAAGAACGAAAAAAACAGATTTAGACGTGAAACTATTGAACTAATTAGTTTTTTCCCCTCTTTACCATGACACAAACCGGATTTAGACGTGAAATTACTCAACTAACTATTTTTTTTTACCATACCAAAAACGCAAAAAACAGATTTAGACGTGAAACAATTGAACTAACCAGTCCTTTCCCCCATATCGTAAAACAAGCCGGATTCAGACATGAAATTACTAAACTACTCATTTTTTTTTTCCGATAACGAAACCCAATTCACAAATATGCATGAAATTACTCACGTAACAGTTTGATTTCTTCCCATACCAAAACACAAACCAAATCTAGAAATGAAACAACTGAACAAACCAGTTTTTTTCCCCATATCCGAACCCAAACCAGACAGACATGAAAAAGTATAATAGTTTCTCTCATACCATAATACTGGTAGTAATGGCATAAAAGATAGACTAAAAACCTAGCATGAAGGTGGACCGCCTCACATGCGCACACATAGATACAGCATGGTCACCCCAACATGATCAATTCATATGACGGTTGGGCCTTGTGGTAAGATACCCGTAAAACTATACCGATTTCCATTGGGCGGTGGAAATCTGGTCTGACTTTATTCCTAAAATCACCGACATTAGGTGCACATACCAAGCGCTGAATGAAGGGGAGGGGTGGATGATGCATGCCATTAAGTCAAGACCTATTATACTCATGAAACAAATACCTTGCATTTGATCGACCACATGACCTAAGAGAAGGAGCACCAAGCGGTACGTAGATATCTTGATATCTTGAACGATAGAAGCCGGTACAAAATGTGGGGGGATTGTTGGCAAAGCTTTCGGCAGTGAAGGTCTACTCGGGAGCATTAGTGGGGTAGTTACCCATGGTGAAACGTACATATGACGGAGAAAGCGACGTAAGGGGCATCCCGATGTGTGAGTAAGACTTTGTGTTATGCAAGCCGTCCTTGAACCTTGCACGGTAAAAATGATCTCCCTGGAGGAAAGTAACCAGTACAGCAGCGGGGCAAGAAGATAGAAGATACGATCGTGGGACGCCAGGATGGTTACCATGCAGATCGCCTGACACAAACGTGGGGTACTTGTGTTAAGGGTGTTAAACTTGGCTCCAGGCTACGAGCCCGTGTTGGAGACACTATTTCGTGTGGTGCGCCGGCAAAAGAACTGAAAGACACCAGACCCTCAACGAGTACTAGGATTGGGAAGTCCCAGTAACTTGAACACTTCCCACTACCACTATGAACACAAACAAGCTGGAGATATTCTCGGAAGAGATTAGGAGAAATACGGTGAGGAAGGGTGCGTGGAGAAAGAAAGATTGGCAGGGTAAAGTACTAGTAGTGCTGATATTTGGAGTTCCTAACGACATGACAAGGATTGAGTTCAAGAGGAAGTGCGACGAAGTAGGACTGTACTGCTTTGCAAAATAGGAAACGTAGAACGAGCGGGAGAACACTTTCGAGTCACTTTGAAGCCGAAAGCGAGCATGGAGTGGCAGAGGATAGAGACAGAAAAAGTGTCGGCATGGGTTAGCAGACTTCGATGGAGAGTATGTATAGCTAATGGAATAACGAAACTAAGACGTAGCCCTAGGGTGAACGAAGGTAGGGGGAGACAGCAGCAGGTGGCTCAAAGGGAATGGGGGAGAAACATAGGGGCGTAGAACAAGCAGACAAGAACATGAACGGAAACGGAAATAATGCTCAAAGAGATCACAGATATACTCGTAGCGAAGACGGAGAAAGAGCAGGTAAGACTAGAGTGGATAGTGAAACGAAAAGGAGGCTGAGAACAGGATCATGGAACGTATGAGGCTTCGCCGCGGAAGAGCGCAAAAGAACAGAAATTGCCGAACAAGTAAGTAAGCGCGACCTAGACATAGTGGGAATTCAAGAGTCGTGGGAGAAAGAAGGAGGCGAGATAGGATGCAAAGCTGGAGAGTACGCATGGATAGGGGAAAAGAGGAAGGGACAGAATAGCAAGAACAGGGGGGCGGGTCAAAGAATACCTGTGTGACAGAATAGAGGTGATCAAAGACACTAAATTCGACGAAAACATATGGATTAAGACACCAGGGGAGCGGGGAGCGAAATATTACTTCTTAGGAAACATATATATATGCCCCCAGAGTCGAAGAATACGATAAAAGATATACAGAGGAAGTTCGGAGAAGTAGTACTAGCGGGAGATTTTAACTCAAGACTTGGGAAGGCAGCCAAACTGAATAAGAACACTGGACAATATGGGGAAGCAACAAAGAATAATAATGGGGAAGAGATGTTGAGGTTCCTCCAGCACAACGAGATAAAAACGTTGAACGACAGAGTAAAAAAGGCAGAACCGGAAGGGACTAGACAGTGCATACAACAGGGAGAAAGCTCTATCCTTGACATTATAGTAGTAAAAAATGGAAGTGGTAAGGAAACGGAACTACATGTACGCGCAGCGGACATAGGAACTACGGATCACCGTCTAATATGGACAGACAGTCAACAAACGAGAGTTATCAAACATAGAAGAGGTAGGAAATTGCATCGATGGAGAATAGATAAACTAGAAGTGAAAGAGAAACAGGAAGAGTTCCAAGAAGAGATGGCCAAAAATGCAGAGAAATTTTCCAAGCTGTTGGAAAGAATAGGTACAACAAGGAACGATACAGGGAGGGATGATGCAGGAGCTAGGATAATAGAAGGATGGGAGCAGTTGGTCGAGACCACAGCAAGTAAAGTAATAGGGAAGAAGTTGATAGTATGCAACAGAGCAGTAAGATGGTGGGATGAAGAAAGAGGCTATAAGAGCAAGGAGAAAGGCACACGCAAGGTATACATCGAGTGAAACTTCGACAGGGTGGGACGAATGCATGCCATAGCTATTAATAGAAAGAAAGTAAAAGAGATGGCGGAGAAGAAGAAAGGGATATGGAAAGACGTAGTAAATAAAATGAATGAAGACTTTGAGGACCGGGTGAAGCAGATGTGGGTAGGGATAAAAGGGATACTTGGCAAGCAAGCAGGAGAAGCAGACACGGGAATACCTACTCTAAGACCACAGAACGGTAAAATGGTTAGTAGTTCGAAGGGGAAAAGGGAAGTACTAGTAGAGCATTACCGTAAGCTAGGAACACCCACAGCCAACGACACGTTCGACGCAGAACTCGAGAAGGAAATCAACGCTTGAGCAGAGGCGAACGTAGATACATCAGAAAGGGAAGACAGTGGTTCGGGAGGGCTACAGAGAGAGTTCACAAGGAAAGAAGTAAAGAAGTGTGTAGCTAAACTTAAGAATAGAAAGGCAGCAGGGGCAGACCAAATAGTGTATGAAGTACGGGGGAGAAGGAATGTTTACCATGATGGCTATGTTGTATAACTGGATAAGGAAAAACGAGTACGAACCTAGGAGGTGGAGAGAAGGAGTAGTAGTAAACTTATTCAAGAAAGGAGATAAGGCTGACCCGGGGAACTATAGAGGGATAACGCTACTAAGCACAGTAGGCAAAACATTTTGTAAGATTTTGAACGATAGAATGGGAACGATGATGGAGAAGGAAGACAAAATAAGCGGAGGGCCAGCAGGGTTTAGGCCAAACCGTAGCTGCGTAGACCACGTGTACACCTTAGGTAAGATTGTTTAAGGTAGGAAAAACGCGGGACTAACAACGTACTGTTTCTTTCTACATGTGCAGAAAGCCTACGACACAGTATGGAGAAAAGGATTGTGGAAAAAACTGTGGGAAATAGGAATCAGAGGAAAGATGTGGAGAATGGTGAAAAAGATGACGGAATGTGCGACAAGTTCTGTGATGCTGGACGGGGAAATATCAAAGTATGTTGATATTTTACAAGGAGTTGCACAGGGATGTACGTTGTCATCTAACTTGTTCAAGACATATATTAATGACCTGATAGTAGCAGTCGAGGCAGTAAGGCAGGGAGTCACGGTAGGGGAAGATACGGTGTCGGGATTGATGTTTCGCGGATGACTTCGTGGTGATATCAGAAACACCCAAAGGATTGCACAAACAAATAGAGAAGGCGCGAGAATACACCAGGAAATGGAGGGTGACGGCGAACGTCAAGAAACGCGTAGCAGTTGTTTGTAACGAAGATAAGGCAAACCCGGTAAATTTCAGTTGGAAGTGGGGAGAAGATGAATTGCCGATCGTAGACCAACCAGTACGCATACCTTGGCGTAGAGATGTAAAAAGGCTGCTCTTGGGATACACATATAGCAAAAGTAATAGGAAAGGGTAAGGCACAAGTAGGCAAGATGGATGCGATCCTAACAGACTCGCACCTTGACACTAGGATTAAGAGATGTATCCTGATCATGTGACAGTACCAAAGCTAGAATATGCAGGAGAAGTATAGGAAGGGAAAGCGAAACTCGTAAAACAGTTGGAAACAGCACAAATGACAGCAGCTAAAAAAGTCCTAAAGATGCTCAAGTACGACTAGTAATACAGAATTAAGAGCAGAACTGGGAATGCACCCACTCAAGACAAATAGAGACATGGGAAAGTTGAACTGGCAATATAAAGTAAGGAACATGCCAAAAAAGTGGTCGTCAGCCATAGTTGATAGAGCTGTATGGGAGAAAGTAACAAAAAGGCGAGCTGGAATAAGGTGGGATGGCGTGGTTGAGAAAGTATGGAAGGATACAGGGGGAAACCAAGAACAGGTGATGTGCGCCGGGAAGTTTGGGAGGTACAAGACAGACGTAGAAGAAAGGATAGAAAGAAGGGAAAGACTAGCGCTAAGAAACAAAGTGGAATCGGAAAAACACTCAGAGATATACGGGGGATTGAGGGAAGGAATAGGAATGAAAACGTATGGCATAGCCCAGTGGACTTCGCGAAAACGGTGAAACTGCGCTTTCGTGTAGGGGACCTGGACCTGCCAGAAAGAAGAAAGAGGTATACCAGTAGCCGGGAGGAGGAGGAAGTAGATGCACAGATGTGCCCGTGTGGCAAAGCAATAGAGAGTATAACTCACATAGTAGGAGAATGTGAAATATACAAGGAGGAACGGCATGTGTTAGAAGAGGAGATGAGGGAAATAGACGAATGTGACATGGAGGAATTTAATACAATGAATAGCAGCGAGAAAACGATCGCTCTCTTAAGAGATAGATGGTGGCCACAGGAGGCCAAACAGGAAGGGGATACGATTTAGAAAAAATTCTATGTAATATATGGAAACAACGTGATGAACGCCCAATTGTTGGAGGTGTCTCTATTAGGAGTAGGAACGGTGCTCCGTCTCGAAAGGGATGCGTGGTCAATGGTCACATGACTAAGGCAAGCAACAAATGAGTACCCCCCCCGTCCCCCCCCCTCCCGACTACGGTACTCGCCTTCACTTTTTTAATCGCGCGAAATGTTTGACCCTTTCTTCCCGTCGATTCGCGTCGGAATTGTGCTTGTTACCCACGCTACGTAGTTGGCGCCTTTCGAGAAATAAAATCCACATGGAAAAATCGAACCCTGTGACATCAGCGCTAAACAAGAGTGGTAGTCGAGGTTAACAACTACAGTATCGATAGGCCATCGGGGTGACCGGTTACTCTTGATCGCTCACCCGTGTGACAACGCACCAACTTGTGTCGCCTTCTCCAGGGGATTCTGAGAGACTCGGCAAATACCCCTTTTTTCGACAGGAATAACAGTAACGCCCCCACCCACAACAACAGAGGGAAACGGGGATATACCATGACAGTAGGCCGCCAGGCGGGGGGGAACAAACAAAACCTGCATGTTGCAACGCCGACCGTTAGAGACAAAGGCGTTTCTTGTCCGCCATTACCAACCTCCAAAAACAAGTGAAAAACTACGCGTACCTGTGCTGTTGTGCAGCAGCGTCCACAAAGAAAATTGCGGGCACGAACTGTCTTCTTCTACGCTGGAATGGCACACAACCGCCACATGAGAGACAAATTTCGGCGGGAAATTAAGGAATAGCGTCGTCCTTCGTGCTACCTAGTATTGGTACGTATGTAATTAGATCGCATACACACGGTCACCGGTTGGCCACGTCTAGACCTGCTGCCGCTGCTCTCTCGACGGCAGGGTTCGCCCTTCGTGGAAGAACGAACGCAGCAGGATCGGTGCTGACGATTACTACTGCTGTGATAGTCTACTAGTGATATAGTTCTACGCGTGGTCTGCTGATATTTGTTGCGGGGAATGCCTACCTGTACAGTAGTTCTGGAAAGATGCCGCATCATGACGATGGCTCTCCTGTCTAAAGCGTTGGGCTTGACGTGAATGCCGCGAAAACATATACGAGTACAAAAAAAATCGAAAATTAAGGGCTGTTGAAACACATTACGAGGTTTCCTGTATCCCCCCGCTCACAAGGTTCAAGTATTTTTTTTTCAACGAAAGGAAGAGGAAAGGGTGTACCGATGCTCGCACGAGTGGCTAGAACCGCAGTAAATAGGGCCAAATATTGATATTACGGGGGTCCATAGTTAATAGGACCTATGGTATACACAAAAACCTCTATATTTGCCTATTTTTACTAACAGTATTTGGTCCTGTTTACTATGGTCCCCCGGAATAGTAAAAATAGCGAAACGTATAGGTTTGTGTGTTCGGTAGGTCCTATTTACTAAGGCCCCCCGTAAATAGAGGAACAGGGCACCAGGCACTTGCTGACGCAACGCTGTCACACACTCCATTTGACGTACCACCCGACCGTCAAATACATACGAATCTGTACATTACAGGTATTGCCCTTTAAGCCCATGATAGTATACGCCGGATCTGTTAAGACGTTTTCGGCAGAATTAGCGCGACGATTTTTTTTTTTGTCATCGTTGCGCTCCACCACGTTTTACGACGACCATCAAATCACCAATGAAATCGCAAAGCCGCCCATTTCCCTCACTGAGGCAAGGGGCAGACTGGACATGTATTACCGGGGTCCATAGTTAATAGGACCTATGGTATACACGAAAAACTATATATTTTACCTATTTTTACTAACAATATTTGGTCCTATTTACTATGGTCCCCCGTAATAGCAAAAAAAGAAAACGTCCGTGGATCTCTAACCCTGCTCACACTGGCGCTGTTGTTGCCACACAGACCACCGGTGCTCTCAGTAGTGCGAGGGAAGCGAGTTGCGAACTAACTTACACGGCCGCTGAAATAAAATATACAAAGGGATTCGACGCGGGCGGACGAGGGAAGAAATTTCTGCAGTACTTTTCGCGACAAAAATGCAAGGGACGGACCGGACCGTAGAGGGCAGGGGGGAACAAGAACCTGTCCTAACGACAAAAAAAAAAAAAAAAAACGAAATCAACAAAACAGACATCCTCGCTTTTTTCGTAAAAAAAACAGCAGATTTAGTCCTGTAGAGAAGAAAAAAAAAGAGAAAATAAAAATAAAAATAAAAATAAACAAAAAGCCGAGTCGAATTGTTACGCGGTGCGATCTTTCAGAATGACTCAACCGCCACAGCACGTGATTCCCGGCGATAGCGCTTAACAACGATGGTGGGTAGACACAACTCGCACACGCGAGGCACCCTCCACAGCAGGCGGTTCTCGTGGTCCATCCAACCCGCTCCCTCCGGAGTACTCTAGAAGTCGTGTATCGGCCATCGCTGTTCGATGGCTAGACGTTTGAATGTTGGGGGGCACTCATGTCGAAAACATTACCGCCACAGCCACTTTCTGATCCTCCAGTTTCTTGCGAGGGCACCCCATCCATGGTGATTCCCTGCCCATATATGCTCGCGTCGTTAGCAGACAAGCCGCGAGGTAGCTACATGCACTACCTCGGATATCGTGCGCTTGCCAACCGGTCGTAGAAATTGTGTTGGATTTTCATCCCGGTTCGAGCTCCTCCTATGTTCCTCTTTGCCCCTGGACAACCCATATTTTGTTTATTCCACACCCATTTCGGACAATCAAGTGCCGCCTTGGGCATAAAAAAAAAAAAAAAAAAAACAATGTGAAAAAACGAAGGTATCGGGATCTCTAATTCTATTTTTTTTTTTAATTTGACCAACTAAATTCACGTGCTCTTTAGTTGTGCTCTTCGTTGTTGGTTTCCCCCTTGTTAGGACCCACCCTGAGAACCTAATTAATGACCTCGGGTATGAGCTACTATTAATACTAGCATGGAGAAAGAAAAGAAGGGCGGCGAAACAAAAAAATAAGAAAGAAAAAAAAAGAGGGGTCTTTTTTTAAGTAGGGCCAACTCTCTCGCCAGTGCAGCCGGTTCGGCCCGGCCCGGCTCGGCCCGGCCCAGCCCATCCTCAGAGGTACTAAAATCACAGGCCGAAGACTGGCCCGGCCCGTGAAATTCCAATCTCACAAACCGCCGGCCCGGCTCAGTCTGTGAGAATATCAGATCAGGCGCAGCCCGTTATATTTTCAGACCACGGGCCCCCAGCCCAGCCCGGCCCATCGGGTTCCGAGAAGCCCTTGAGATACCTGGTAGGTCTTTTTCATGGACCGGGTTTGCACGGCCCATGAGAATACCCGCGGGTCGACGGCGTGCACCCGACGGGTCAAGCCGTTCGAACGGTTGCGTCCGGGGTATTAATGTGTTCCAAGTTCAAATTTCAGGGGGAAGAAGGCCCGTTTCAACAGGCTAACCAAAAAATCCATTGCTAAGGCCATCCCCTCACGACCAACTGGTTGTAGTAATTCCATCTTATTTGCGAGATGCAGCCAACGCCGTTTGCCGTGTCTCCAGGACACCAGGTATGACGACGACTCTATTTGACCCGTGGTTTTTTCCAGGGCTTTTCGCGTTTCATGACCCGATCCGCGCGTCGGGGCACGGGGTGTTTAAAATGTCGCGGGTCGGGCTGGGTCGGGTGAGGAAGTGTTCAGAATCTCACGGGTCGGGTCGGGTCGGGTCGGGGGTCGGGTGGTTTTCAAATCTCGCGGGCCGGGTCAGGTCGGGTCAAGATTTTCTCTCGTACCAATACTCAAAGTAGTCCTTTCTCATCATATTCAAACATTATAGCACCGCCAAATCCATATACGCATATCCGCATCCATCCATACACACTACAGTCAGGCCACGTATCGCTGCGGGTCATGAAAACTAATGTTAAATTGCTTACCGGATCCGCGGGTCGAAGCCACGGTTCAAGAGAAATGGTCTCGCGGGTCAAGGTGACCCGACCCGATATGAAACCCGTGTCTCACGGGTCAATCGGAAGGTGCGGGTCGGGTCGGGTCGGGTCAGGAGATTTTCCAACTCTCGCGTCAACTTTTCTTTCTATCTCGCGGGTCGGGTCGGGTCGGGTCGGGTCGGGTCAAGAAGCTTTCAAAATCTCGCGGGTCGGGCCGGGTCAAGTCAATACACCTCACAATTGTCGCGGATCGGGTCGGGTCAACGACCCGAACGACCCGATCCGACCCATGAGGTTTGACCTGATCCGCGAAAAGCCCTGAATTTTTTCGAGTAGGTGCCCACCTACTTGGGGCGTCTTTTTTTTCTCGAGCAGTACCATGAAAAAATATCATCAGTTGAATTAAGGCCAGAAATGCTGTTTTTCCTATAGGAAAAAAATCGTGAAATTCCTATTGGAAAAATGGTCACATTCGAATTGTAGCATGGCACGTTTAATCCATCGACGGGGCGCTCTTGGCAACAACAATACAAACAAGATGTTCTTTCTATTTTTCGGAAATACTGAATATTGACGGAGTAGTTACGTTTTTGAAAAGTTCGGACAGTCCACACTAATGCCTAGTGATCAACCGAGATTATCCGACGTTTAGCAGTTACGTTTTGAAAAGTTCGGACAGTCCACACTAATACTAGTGATCAACCGAGATTTATCCGACATTTTCAAAACGTCACTACTCTGTTAATATTTCTTGTTTTCGAAAAAAAAAAAAAAATCTTGTGGTGCTATTGCCAAGAGCGCCCCGTCGGTGGATGAGGCGTGCTATGCTTCAACTCGAATTTGACCACTTTTCCTGTAGGAATTTCGCGATTTTTTATTCCTATACAGGAAGAACAGCTTTTCTCGCCTTAATTCAACAGATAATACATTTCAAATAATACTATTCAAGAAGAAAAGATGCTCCACGTAGTAGGTGGGCACCTAACCCAAAAAAACACGGGGTCGATTAGAGTTCTTGTCGTCCTTTAGAGTGTTTGCGTTTTATTTTTTACTTTTACTTCTCCAAATATTCTCCCGAAGTAAAAAAATTTGAGGAAATTAAAAAAAAAAAAAAAAAAACGGCAAAAAAGTACTTTTAGGGAAGGTAGGATTCGACCGAAAGTTGCCGTAATTTTCATCTCTCTGTGTCATTGGCCTACACGCACCGAGCATTATCCCGATGCAGAACCCTCAAGGAAGACAACACCGAGCATCTTCCATGCCTCCACGCACAATGCTGCTTGCTGTACACAACACGACAACCGCTGGGAGCACAGAGGCTCGAGAGGTGTAGCTGGACTATAATGCGGACGAGCGGCGTTGGATTGTGCCAGCGAGCCCCAGGCGGCCCGCTGCTACGGTACGCTTTCGCCCGCTTGGTGTCGTGGGGGATGAGCCGTCCCGAAAGGACTCGTGCTCGTACTCGGGCTCGTACCGCCTTGCTCGTAGAGCGCGGCAGCATGACAGCTCGTGTATCATTTCAATTCCACCGTACTGCGGTTGCAGCAGCAGCAGCAATCGAAAAATGAGAAACGAAAAAGCTGGTGCTGGTGCTGATGCCGTTTCTTTTTTTATGCTCAATCTGATGGTGACCTCTAGCTGTCGCTTTGCTGCTTGCGGTCGTGGGATGGCAGTGGCGGCACCGCGGTCAACCCCGCCACCGAAAACCCGACACCGTTGCTGGGCTGCCGTTGCTACTCGCTCGCTGTTTTTTTGTTTTTCGTCCATGTTTAGGTTCGCCGCGTTGCCGCACACCCACATCATCACTTCCCTCCTCGATTTCGAAGGTGTCGCCTGCGGGATTTGGTCTACCCCGTCCGCAAACACACCAAGATCATGGTGGGAAGGGAATTCACTGATTTGAGCGGAAGGAAGGTAAATTTCTGCAGATAGTTTTTCGCAAACACTCTGTTGAGATTTTTTTCCGCCCAAAACGAAAAAAATAAACGTCAGGTTCGCTGAGGGTGTGTCCAAACAGAAAAATGCAAATCGAATCGGCAATCGAAATGATAATAAACAAAAGGCGCTGATTGGTCCCTAGCCCAAACATGTTTGCCTTCGTTTATTAGGTTCCGAGAAAATGAACGATTTTCGACAAAGTTGAGTACCGACCGATCTGCCGATCGGTTGAACTCACAGCTGACGTGCTTTTTTAGTTTTTTTTTTAATTTTGAAATACGTCAGCTGTGATTTCGACTGATTAAATAGTTGATACTCAACTTTGCAAGCTGCGTAATACGCCTCGTCTATATTACATTTTTACCTAATTTTACAAGTATTGTGATAAACCGAGCGCGCGTATTCTATATGTGATTCCTTGTCAAAGATATAGGCCAGCGGCTCCCCTGGATGCTGCCCGGGTCAGGCCCATTGCCAAAATAAAAAAGTTGACCGGTGAAAATCGAAAAGCAAATCGAAAGCACGAACAGCTACAATTCAATGTGTCCTACTGGTCAGCGCAGCCACGTCAAAATATCACGCCAGGACCGCCGTACACAGCAACTCACCCACAGCTGGCACGGCAACACAGCCTCACAGACCCCCCGTAGACAGTCAGCAGGCGAACCGCAACACCAGCCCCGACCTTCTCGGGCCTTTGTTTCCCGGCGTTCGAGGCAAAGCGAACATGATTTGAGGAAAATTCAGGATGATGCCCTCGAGGACGAGGTCGGAAGTTCGTTCTCAGCATTGTCCAAAGTTTGACCCCGGGGCGTCAACGTTGGACGCGCCATCACCTCCTCCCGGGATAGAATTGTCGTCGCGTGTACCTGCTTCTGTGGTGGATCTGTGTCGCCGAGCGCTGGATTGTCGGCATGCGTGCGCAGTTATGAACGGCCCAAGTAGGCTGTGCTCTATGTTATTTTCCGCCTGGATTTCTGTTTTCACATTTCGATTCAGTTTGGACACTTCGTGAAAAATAATCTCGAAAACGAAAGCATTTCGATTTTCGAATCGGATTTTCGATTCTGTTTGAACACGCCCTGACATGAACTTTAGAGCACCAAGATCTATGACAAGGGGGAACGCCAAGCCAAAAAAGTTTTCTTTCAAAAGCATTGTTTTCAAAAAACAGCCGAAGATATCCCCGTGCTGCCGCTGTGAAAAAAAGGGGAAAAAAATGTTTCGAGTTTTTTTTGTTCTAACGGCTGCAGGCGGCGCACTTTGTTTTTTTTTTTTCGTTGCAAAATGTCACCACCCTGATAAAAATCAGCTCGTGCGACGATAGACGCTCGATCTCGACATGGACTCAGCCCACGACCAACCCGCTTGGTGTCGGGCAAGGCCAACGAGTATAGATAACGGCCTCGAAGCTATTAGGTGGATCCATGCTGGGGGGCGAGAGCTTGCCGGTGGCGTCCTACGGTATCGTCCTAAACCTGAAACAAAACTATTTTTCGCCATTCGAGAAGGATGGAGAATTTTTGTCATCTGTTTTGTGCACACGAGCAGGCCAATTGTTTATTTAGCATACGCCTGGCCAGCGGCCGCCACATGTCACCGGCCATTATGTGAACACGGTGACCCTAGGGTGGGTCGGAGCCCCTAATATGCGCACTCCGTTCAGAAGTCATGACGCAGTCCTTGGTTTCGGCGATCGATGTCTGTCGAGGACTCGACTCGAAATCTCGCCGCTTCGAACTAAACATCCACCTGAGTTTTTGTGAAGCCGATCTTGACCCAAAATCGGGCCGAGAATTGTTTTTTTCGGGGTTTTCCAAAAGTTTGGAACTTCTCATAGCGAAGTCTACCTGAAAATTTTTGACGGGTATCTTTGGAATTCGAACTTTTAAGGGAAACTTTGGGTCTCCAGTGACAGAGGTCCATGATTGAATATAGTTTTCTTCATGATTGATTGTAGTTGCAAACTGGCGACTTGATAATGCCAAGAGTCCCGCCGCCATGCTTCGGGAGAAAACAGCTAGGACGCCACATACGCTTCGCGTCGCGGGCGGTTTTCCGCTACGCTCGCTCACACGTCGTGCGTACGTACATATCCCAGGCAGGGTACCTATTTTCTTTTTTCGACATGCTCCATGTCTGTACTCGTATGTATGAAAGATAAAGCACAGCACGGCACAGCAGCACCGCGAAAACAATGGAAAAGAAACCGAAATTTCGGAAAGAAAAAAATCCCCGTCCCCTCTCGTGCAATGATTTTCTGCCTGATTGGAACACCTTACACCGGTCAAAAAGAAAGAAATAACGAAAAAAACAGCAGAGCTTCTCTCTCCGCCTCGTACGCCACCCGCCCCTCTCGCGGCCATCTCGCCACCTATTCGATCCCGGGTAAAAAAGCTTTCCTCCCTCTCTTCCGCAGAGAGCCCCGTCGCCCGCCTCGCGTGAAGTCCGGTGCTCACTGTGGACCTCGTTCGCCAGCTCGACAATGTGGGTGCTCAGACTGCGTACGTCTCTCTGTATAGTTCAGATTGGTCGCGAAAAATAAGCACAAATTGAGTTTATTTCGCTAATGAAAACGACCCTTACATACTCGTACATAGTACAGCCGGAACCACACCAGGAGCCCAGACAGAGCCCATTCATGCTCCCCTCGTGTCTCGAGGCACACGCGACGCTCAGTCACGAAAACGGCTACCGCGCTCCTTGCGACCCCCCCCCTCTACCCGCCAGCACCCGCTGACACCCGCGACGGTGCCGCGCTCGCCCGCGCAACCGTGCTCGGAATACACGCACGCACACGAAACGAAAGAAGAAAAAAGGAAAGAAGGACTGAAAGTGCGAAGAGAAATGGACCCCCTGGAAAGATCCGGCAAGTAATAAAAGGAGGCGATTTCCAAGTGGGAGCTCTGAGAGGTCAGGGATGTACCAACCGAGCACGTTCAGAGAGTGATATTTAAGCGCTTCGCTCCGCGCGCGGGCGGCCTACGCCGCCCGCTACGCTCGCTCAGGAAGGAAAAGTACATCAATTATGCGATGCGTACAGAGGTCCATGATTGAATATAGTGTGTTCATGAATGTAGTTGCAAACTGGCGACTTGATAATGCCAAGAGTCCCGCCGCCATGCTTCAGGAGAAAACAGCTCCGACGCCACACACGCTTCGCGTCGCGGGCGATTCGCTCACACGCCGTACGTACGTGCATACCCCAGGTACGTAGTACGTAGGGTACTTATTTTCTTGCTTTAAGTAACTGTGTGTGTATGTACGAAAGAGAAAGCACAGCACGGCACAACAGCAGCACCGCAAAAACAAAGCAATGCATGTATGAAAACGAAACCGAAATTCGGAAAGAAAAAAAAAAAAGGTCCCCTCTCATGTAATAATGTTCTGCCTGATTGGAACACCTGGCACCCGGTCAAAAAAGAAAAAAAAACTAACAGCAGAGCTTCTCTCTCAGCCTCGTACGCCGCCCCGCCCCTCTCGCGACTACCTCGCCACCGATTCGGTCCGGGCAAAGCTTTCCTCACTCTCTGCCACAGTGAGCACCGTCGCCCGCCTCGCGTGAAGCCCGGTGCTCACCGTGGCCGTCGTTCGTCAGCTCGACAATGTTGGTGCTCAGCCTGCGTACCTCTGAGCTTCAAGCTCGGTCGCAAAAATAAGCACCGCTTGAATGTTATATTGCAATCCCAAACGACTCTTATAAACTAGTACATAATCTATCAAAAACCACAAAGGGAGGCCAGACAGAGCCCAGTCATGCTTCCCTTGTGTCTCGAGGCACACGCAACGGCTAGCCACGAAAACGGCGATCGCGCTCCTTGCAACCCCCCCCTCTACTCGCCAGCACCCGCTGACACCCGCAACGGCGCCGGGCTCGCCCGTGGTGCCCTGCTCCGCACACGAAACGAAAGAAGAAAGAAAAAAGGACTGAAAGTACGAAGAGAAAAATGCAATGGAGAAAACAAAGAACCGCTGGAAAGGTCCGGTCAGTAATAAACGGAGGCGAGAAAAAAGCTCGGACGCCACATATGCTTAGCGTCGCGGGCGGTTCGCTCATACGCCGTACGTACGTACATACCCCAGATACGTAGTACGTAGGGTACTTGCTTTCTTGCTTTAAGTAACTGCTGTATGTACAAAAGAGAAAGCACAGCACAGCAGCAGCACCGCAAAAACAAAATAACGAAAAAAAATGAAACCGAAATTCGGAAAGAAAAAAAAAAAACGTCCTCTCTCACATGTAATACTGTTCTGCCTGATTGGAACACCTGGCACCGGTCAAAAAAGAAAAAAATCTAACAGCAGAGCTCTCTCAGCCTCGTCCGCCGCCCGCCCCTCTCGCGACTACCTCATCACCGATTCGGTCCGGGTAAAGCTTTCCTCACTCTCTGCCACAGCGAGCCCCGTCGCCCGCCTCGCGGGAAGCCCGGTGCTCACCGTGGCCGTCGTTAGCCGGCGCGACAATGTTGGTGCTCAGGCTGCGTACCTCTCTCTTTGAGCTTCAAGCCCGGTCGCAAAAATAAGCACCGCTTGAATGTTATATTGCAATCCTGAACGACCCCTATAAACTCGTAGATACTCTATCAGAAACCACAAATGAAGGCCAGACAGAGCCCATTCATGCTTCCCTCGTGTATCAAGGCACACGCGACGGCTAGCCACGAAACCGGCGACCGCGCTCTTTGCAATCCCCTCTCTAACGGCCACCATCCGCTGACACCCGCGACGGCACCGGGTTCGCCCGTGGTGCCGTGCTCCGAGTATAAGCACGCACACAAAACGAAAGAAGAAAAAAGGAAAAAAGGACTGAAAGTGCCTAGAGAAATGGAGAAACGAAGACCCGCTGGAAAGGTCCGGCAAGTAATAAAAGGAGGCGATTCTCCAAGTGGGAGCTCTGAGAGGCCAAGGATGTACCAACCGAGCACGCTCAGAGATCAAGATATCTACAAGTAGTTAGTTCTATATCTGGTATTGAATTAGCCGGAGACAGAAGACTAATGGTGTCGTTGTGTTGCTGTTGTGCTATGCTGTGTGCACGCACTGCTGCTGCTGCCGCTGTTGGTGTCTTGCTTGTCTTGGTGTCTTCATGACTTCACCTTACGTTTGGTCACGTACAAAATCCGAACTCGTACACAAGTATCGGTATATTATACCTGGTATCTGGTACCAGGTACGCAAACTTCAAAAACAGTATTTCAAAATTTATTAAAAAAAAAAAAAAAATACAGGGAAAACAAAAACACATGAAAAGCATGCACAACCGCGGTACCGTGGTAGCCGGCGGCCCCGGTAGCTTGGTAGGTGGTCCGCGAGCCTGTCAAGATCAATTTCGTGAGTTCGAGTCTCACCGAGTGCATGCTAATAGGGACTTTTTCTTGCATAAAAAATTGATAAGCGGAAAGCGCGAAAGCGTGAGTTGGCTACATTCGATGAAAATCGACGAGCAGTGGGAATGCTGAACCCTATGCGCGATAAAAACTACCGGCACGTACCTGGGGGGAGAAGGGACGACACCTGTGACCACGGCTTGTCCAGAAGATCGTCGAGGGTAAAACCTCGTACGAGTGGGCTGGAAAGGAAAAGTGATGATTAAAAAAAAAAAAAAAAAAAAAACACGTATACGTATCATTTCGACGACGCTCGAGAGGTTGTGAAACCTACACCCATCTTCTGAGAGGGAGACGCTAGCTCGTCGTGGGAAATATGGTTGCTACGCACTATATGCACCAGGTACAGCAACAGTAGTCGCGATGTCGTGCTGCTCTACTGCTCGTGCTCCCCGTTGTTCGGGTTGTGTAATTTGGCTCTAAAGGTCAAATATCGCGATATTCTCGGGTTTTATATGTGTCTATTCAGACATGATCTACAGGTGTGGCAATAAGGCGGGAAGAGATGCAGGTTCCGCAAGTGGTTGCATCCATCTGTCCTATGAAGGAACAAGATCCCCTTGCTGCGATGGGCTCCAGTAAACCTAGACGGCAGCATCAGCATCATCATACAACTCTCTCGCTCATCACCTTGGGTATCCATGTCAGGAAGTTCGAACGCAGTGCAAGATGAGGTCGGGTTGGACGAGGAAACTGTTTGTTGTGCGCCAAAAAGTGTACATCATATGGTGTGTCACTGGCAATGGGAATTCCCATTGGTCACTGGTGTCCGGAGATCAGATCAATGGGAATGACTAGGAGTTATATTTGTTGTAGAGGCGTTTTCCAAACGGCTGCCGGGATTCTCGAACCACACACATGTGGTACATGTGTGCCTCTTGTCCTGCCGGTGCTGTCAGCAGTGTGCAGTTTAGCCCAACAAACCAGCACTATGACGGTGTCCACTCGATCGGGCTGCCGCCCAGTGCGCCGCTCAGCCATGGCCACGGCATCAGGAATTGCGGTGGCTCTCTGCCTTGTAGCGGCAGCGGAATCTTTCATCGTCCCAGCACGTGCGACGCCGGTGGCACGCCGTCTCAAGACTAGCAGTCCCACGGGTAGCATTAGTGCCTCTATCGATCCCGCGGGATCTTGTCATAGCTTCAGTACCCGTGGTGGTGGCACACTGAAGCCTGGGAGTACTGGACGCAAGGCGTTGGATTGTATGGCGGCCGCGGTGGACAGGGCTGCATCGACTGTTGGTGATGTTGGTGTTCTCGGAGCTAACGAGGGTGTCCTGAGCGAGGAGCAAAAGAGGATGGCTTCGACACTGCTGGAGCTCGGACAGGTGTGGGGTGTGGGGCCCATAGGACTAGGGTTCGTTGCGGTTGGACAGCTGTTGGCCCGGTGCTGTGTGATAGCGTTAACGATGCTGGTGGCTCTCGTGTGTGGTACTCGGTCATGAGGGTGCAGCATGCAGCATGTCCTTCAATATTCAGGACCGCCCTTGTTCATACTACCTTTGCCGTATTGCTGTTATGAATAATACTACATTTACGTCACGATGATGCGAGTACAAGTAGACTCATGATTTCAGCTCCTCTCGTACCATACCAGTACCACCTGGTCTGATACGTGCCCGTGGGTATTCTTGCGTGTGGCTCCGTGTGGGCGGGCCTTGTACGTTTCTTTAGGGCGCGAGGGTTGTGTATACAGATGGTACCGCGGTACAGCAGTACAGCAGCAGCACCTGGAACATATGGTGACAAGCCCATCGAGCACTTCTCTGTAATCCCGCTTCGTATTTTTTTGTATTCACGAAAGTACGAGTAGCGGCACCTGTTTGTATGATGCGAACGCGCTGGCTCTCCTCTTTTCCGCTTCTCCGTTCTCGTCTGCCTGCTGCGTTTGCACCCAACACATTCAAAGCACACATGATATCATATCGTGCCGTATCATATTCGTGTAATATGTACGTTCCCCTTCGGGTTGTGGTTTGACTTGAAATTCCGGGGATGTCGCAAATTGAAAAGCGGGATCATCAAAATCAATTGACGTTATATGATCGATGATTACAGGTTCGACGATGTGTGGCAGATGGTTGATTTTAAAGTTGTGAAAATATGCTGTTTCATACCCACCAAGTGTGTAACATTAAGGCCACGCTGGCACCCAAGCGTCCCCTGGTCCCCGGGTTTCCGGTCACTCTGATATCTACGTGTTTTATCGGAACAGAGAAAACATCGCTATCTCAACACGCTGTCTTTAGAACTTCGGCTGGTTCGTGCTTACCGGAGAGCGACGGTGATTTGGAAGGGGTCCATCACAGCAGCTTGTGTTTTTCTCGAGATTGATCTCCCGCCGGTTCTCAACAGAGGCTCTATACCTCGACTAAGAGGTGCTCCAGAGGTCGAAATTGGTCGAATTTGGGGTGCACAAATTGAGACTAAAAACAACCCCCATCTGAACGTTATCACTTCACTTGCGGACCAGCCACAGCTCCTCGTAGGAAAAACTACAGCCCGCGACATTGAGGGATACTCATGATGGGGTCTGTGAGGGCGTCGGGTGCGCCAGACGGCAGTCGTAAGCAGCGAGAAATGACTCACGAGGTGTTTTCGTGTACTCGAAGTTGCGAGCGCGAGTAATACACAAAGCTCGCAAAAACGCTAAGATGTTTCGCTTCACGCGAGAGAACATAGCACGATGGCTACGTCACCGATGAAGAAATGGCCTTCACAAGAAGATTGCTGTTCTCCAGGCGGATGATATTTCTCTTGGGGTAGTCGTCGTCGAAGATGCTGGGCGAGGAAAAAACGTTCCGGTGGTGGTTATTAAGTTACTGGGCCACAAAAATTGCAAAACTGGGCTAAAAGCTCAGGATTCTTAAATATTTGCATCCACTACTCTACAACTACGAAACCAAGACCTTGATTGCAAATCCGTTACTCTAATTCCAAGTCGCATGTACAGTATCTCACGGGTCGGGTCGGGTCGGGCCGGACCGTCTTCAAAATCACACGCGTGGGGTTGGGGTCGGATTAGGTGACCCAAACCGACCCACAAGTTTTCGCCTGGCCCGTCCCGCCCCGTGAACACCCCTGGTATGTATATGATACCGAAACGCCTAACCGCGGGTACCTGACGACGCGTTCCGCAGGGTGCTGAAAACTGACGATGACAAGTGACGGTTGCAGCTACCATTGTGGCCACAGCGTGGTTGGGGGGTGATAGCACAATGGTTGACGGTCAAGTTTCCATGCAAGGAGGCGTGCGTGCGGCATGGGCGCAAGCGACGTTACCCTCTGCACGTACTGCTGGGCGCTGACGCTGCTCGCAAAACTGTTTTTGATAACGCCAATATTATCGTTGTTTTGGTCGCTCCATATGAAAACGGGTCCCCAGAGGATTAACAGAGAGCTCCACCACTATTTCAGAGGGATGGTGGAGCACGCGGATTTCAGAGCGAAAGTATATCCCGGTATTACCGCAACTTGGCCAAATGTGGAAACCGGTCGCTAGAACCGGAACCGCGAAAAACACCTATTGGTTACCAATGAATTCTAAAGTCCGAATACATCGGGGTTTCCAGCATATAGGCAGGCGTTTCTCACGAGAACCGGAACCGCGAAAAACACCTATTGGCTACCAATGAACTCTAAAGTCCGAATATCGGGGTTTCCGGCATATAGGCAAGCGTTTCTCACCATGGGTCAACAACAAAAATCTCGAACCCGCGATTTTTGTTTTGCAAACCACCTGTGATTGGAGAAACGATGAGAACCTGGTACCGGTACTGCACATCCCTGCTACTACATACCACTCTGGGCGAAAATATAAGGACCGCTTGCACATTAATATGAATACTAATTGGTCCTTATATTTACGCCCAGGTTGATGCTCGGTTTTGGACTATAGACGTGGACCGATCGTTGCCGCTGCTGTCTTGCGCTTCTCTCTGCTCTCGTTTATGTTTCGCCCGGTCTCAGGGCCACATCTTCGAAGGCTGGCCGGCGGCCGGTTCCAAAGACGACGACAAGAGGAAGATCATGGACCAGGCTATAGTCCTGGACTCCAAGTACCCCGGAGGACTTGCGGCTTACGTCGCAAAGGTTTGCAGCATCGGTGCATGGCGTTTTTTTTGCTCATGCGGGTTTTCTTTTCTCTTGACTAAAGCTGGTTGTTCTTCTCCTTAAGAGGAAGCTCATGGACCTCCTGGGTACCCGGAGGCCTCGCGGCATACGTCGCAAAAGTTTGCAGCCTCTGTATACGACGTTTTTCGTTGGGAGTGGGTTTGGTATTTTGTCTAAAGTTGGCGGTTCCTCTTCTCAAGAGGAAGCTGGTGGATCAGGCTGTAGTCCTTGAACTCCAAGTGCCACGGGGGCGGTGGGGCCTACGCCGCAAAGGTTTGCAGCCTCCGTGTATGGCGTTTTTGTCGGGGTTTTTTGTTTTGTTTTGTCAAGCGTTGCCGTAATCGTCTCTTGAGTTGTCGAGGGGCATAACAAGAGACAATAACTATGGGAACATATCCGTATTTTCTTTTCTTTTTTCTGTTGAAATGAATCTCGTTTGTTCTCTCGATACCAGCTGCTGTTTTTATTTAACCTCACTAGAATCTGGTGCGGATCGGCGTGTTGTTTTTCCTTCCTGGCTCTACTAGCAGGGAGGTAGGTCTCTACAAATTTCGGCATGTTCAATCCGGGTTTTGCTCGGGTTTTGTGCGAGTGCTGCGGGACCGGTAATGTAGCTCCCGTAGCTATAGAAGGTGCCGCGGCACGGTGGTAGGGGTTGCGTTTTTCAGCGCAAATATTTTTCACTGGCGGAGGTTTTCAACCCCAATATGCATCCTGTGTATTTGTTTCTTACATTATTGGTTAGATATCCAGCCAACGGGATGATTGCGTTTAGGGCTTAGCTCATATCGGTACTATTTACTACAGCAGTAGAAAGGCACTTGCGCCAAGGCGGCCTCGTATGCTTCCAGCAGGCTGTGTGCGTTCGAAAGCAACAAAAGCAAATGAAATCCCGCCGCACTCGAAACGCACCACCAGAGAACAACAGCAACTTCGCCACCGCGACGGCCTCGAAATGGCGTGCCCAGGTACAAGTCCCACGCGTTTGGCCCAAGCTCGCCCGCTTGTGTAGACACCGAGTTCGTGGATATCGGCCTCGTACAGCTCTCGCAATCAGAAATGCTAAATAAATAATATAAAAATGAGCAGGTTACAGACAGACAGACAGACAGACGACAGGCGAGCCTAATTACGTAGTGGAAAATAGGCGTTTTTTAGGGCACCCCGGTAGGGAAAGAGGCGTTTTTTCCTATAGGCAAAAACGGCTTCCTCCTAACTATCGGCTATCGAAGCTCGTAAAGTGAGGAGCCTCAGAAGATGTACCCGCCGTTGCGCTCGTTCGGACACTCGCGGCGAACAGCCTGACGGCCGGCGGGCGGGTGGGGCAGGAGGCGGTAGGCGAGGCATTTGGTTTCCATTTTTTTTTTTCAATCGCTTTTCTAACTACTGTATGCCATGCATCGCGCGCGCGCGTCTACGCGGGCCCCGCAGCTATTGAAGCCTGGGGGCGGCGTTCTAGAACCCTGTCCTACAACCCCTGTCGAAGGCTTCACGCCCATATTTTGCCCTGAATTATGAGATGGGAATGCAAATATATTGGGCCCTTTCTCGATTGAGGAAACCCCGTCGGTCAGAAAATAGTTGCCCCAAAAGTACCTTTTCTCTATCCGTTTTCCCTGGTGCTCTTTCTGCCTTTCTCCTCGCGTCGCACCATACTTTTCACACCTCAGACAGACACCTCATGATCTATCTATCTACAGATAGATCATCTAGTTCCTCACCTGCCGTTTGTGAGGGGTTGTGCAGGGTCTATCTGCGTGCAGATCCAACCCAAAAAACATGCGCGCTAGATCACGCAGATTTTGTACGGGTCCCACCCGGCGAAATGGGCTATATCGTATGTTATCAGTTTGTACAATATCTGGAATAGATGGATCTATCTGCCTTGAAAGGTCTAGATCATGAACTGTGGGAATAAATCATCTGCAGATGATCTGTCTGTCCGAAGTGTCGAGACGTGACAACCTCAACCGTTTCGTGGCGCTCTTTCGCCTTCTTTCCCTCGACTCGCACAATACCTGGTAGTTCGTTTACGCTCCCATGCATGCATCCATGCCTCATTGGAACTCCCTCCCGCACAGGCGCGGCAGCTGCTAAAGGAAGCCTCGGACGGCGTGAACCCGTTCGAGGGGTTCACGCCCAAGCTGGCGGACGGCGAAAGTCTGATCTTCGGCACCGAGGAGTTCGACATGATGGAGGCCGAAGGACTTAGGGCAGCCGCGAAGACGGGGTTTGTCCTGGTAAGGAAGAGTGGGTGATAAGGCGAGACAGGGAGGGAGGGAGGCGCGACCTGCGTATACCTCAAGAGGTTTACGGTTATGAAGCCCTTTAAACTGCGTTTATTCTTTCTTTTTTTTCAAATTTATCAAGTTTCCTTATCTCTAAATTTTATTTTACAATCAAATTATTACAAACGCGTCAGCTGTGAGGTGGACCGATTGAGTGGTTGGTGCTCAGCTTTCTGCGTGATACACACATCGAGCTCGCTTGCTCTAGTATAAGTTCTGTCAGTGTTTTGTTTTTTTACCAGCTGTCCGAGGCGGTAAATTTGTAATTTTGTAAATTTCGGGGGAGAAAAACAAATTAATAAATACTCGCGGCGTTTGGTGAACAGAATTTTGTGTAGGAGAGGGGCGGCCTGTGCTATGGGTGTGAAGGGGTTACCTGGTAACGGTGGGTGCCCTGGTAACGGTGCGTGTCCCTCCTGCGCGCGTTTCCGTCTGGCTCTGTTTTCCCCGAGACAATCGTACCTGAAGATAGAAGTGGGTTGGTGGTGCAATGGTCCACCTATGAGACAGATCACGATCTGCGGATCATCTAGATCGGATATATTTAGTGCACATGTTTGCCGTTCTGAGTAGTTGTGCGGGAGCTGCATCATACAGATCCCACCCGGACAACATGTGTGCTATAGTAATGACTACGATATAATGTGTCATGCAGGCACCACCCTTCAAGCGTGATGTAGATCGTGCAGGTCATGTGTGTGCCAGGGACCTATCTGCCCCCCGAGATACTTGTGTCATGAAATGGAGATCCGATCTGATCTGATCTGATCTGATGGTTGATCTTACCCGACGGCTGATCTGATAGCTGATCTGGTAGCTTATCTGATATGAACTGATGTTATCTTTTCTGATCTGATAGCTGATCTGGTATGATCTGATCTGACAGCTGATCTGATATGATAGCTGATCTCATAGCTGATACGATATGATATGATCTCATCGTGTCCAATGTGTGACTACTTCAGAGCAAACGTCACAAACTGCGAGAGGATCGTTTCATGTCTAGTTTGTTTGTTTTTTGGCAACGGCGTCAGAATTCCACACACTGAGGTTTCAGGCGTCTCTGTGTACGATGTTGGCTTGAGGAACTACCCTTGAAGGCTCGACGCTGTCTCCTGTTGTATATTATATAGTATTATTGTTGTTATTGTTGACACATGAACCCCTTTAGTAGTGCAGCCCTGTTTTGGGGGCACTTTTAACTTGGAGTTAGACTGAAACACTCGATTCTGCAAAGTGTAGTACCAAAAGGGTTTTCACTCATCGCCCTAAATCTTGTCCGGGGTCACAGGACAGGCATGCTCCAACATGCGTGTCGTATCGAAGATTTTCAGCACGCAGAGGCGGGGTCTATAGGGGGATAGAGCCAAGCTTGGCTGCTCGTAAATGACGTCCATGGTGAGGGCCGCATTGACCTTGGCCCAACTTCGTGGGGAAAAATGTTGAATACTGCTGTATACTTTCCTTCAAACTCTACCGCTCTGTCCTAAGACGTTGAAGGTAGTTTCGGCACGTCAACTATGAAGCGGCATGGCGCATGGTGTCCC
Organism: Macrocystis pyrifera; assembly: GCA_031763025.1. Taxonomy (NCBI): domain Eukaryota; class Phaeophyceae; order Laminariales; family Laminariaceae; genus Macrocystis; species Macrocystis pyrifera. The sequence goes on from JASSKH010000031.1 coordinate 3,810,527, forward strand.
AAATTGCTTTTTTATATTTTAATATTTATTTGGTGTAACCCTTACCCGAACCTGGCAACCCTGAGCCTAGCGCCGACCACCTGGGAAAAATGTCGCAATGAGAATGGAATGATGAGAAAAGGAGGCGATATTGTGGACGATCAACAAGTTTTTTCGAAGCCGCGGACCGAATCGTAAACACTGCTGCAGTAGTAATGCTCAGGGTCACCGGACCCTGTGCATCCCGCACAATGTGAATCGTTTATGCCCCTCGTCCTTCGTTTCTTTTCACAGGGCTGTTACGAGTCGGGGTAAACCTCGCGAGTCAGGTCGGGTTGGGCAGGGTCGGGTCGCGTGACAGTGGTCCGTGGTAATTTCATGAACCTCTTGACCCGACACGACCCAACCCAACCCAACCCAACCCGTGACGTTTGAAAACTTCCTGACCCGACCCGCGGGTTGGGGTCATGATCCGTAAAGAGCCCTGATATAGTGCTGTGCTTCGTTTTTGTTGTTGTCCTTTCTCGCCCAGGTTGCTGGCGGGCTCGGAGAACGTCTGGGCTACGACGGTATCAAGTTGGCGCTGCCGGTTGAGGTGAGATATTAATACCCGGTAGCGCTTATATATCTGCGCGTGGGTTGGTCAGCGGGGTAAACCTTGTATGTGTCTAGTTGGGTACGTACCCCCGGTTTAACCCCTTTTAGGACCGTTAGGACTGCGGTCCCGTTTTGGAGGCAAACCGCAAATTCTAAGTGGTTTTGTTTGGGAACAAACCACTCAAATTTCAAGTAGTTTTGTTTGGGGACAGACCGCTCAAATTCTAAGTGGTTTTGTTTGGGGACAAGCCACTCAAGTTTCAGTAGTTTTTTTTTGTTTGGGGACAAACCACTCAAATTCTAAGTGGTTTTGTTCGCGGACAAGCCGCTCAAATTCTAAGTAGTTTTGTTTGGGGACAAACCACTCAAATTCCAAGTAGTTTATCCCCCAGAACGGGACAGCAGTTTCGTCCTAAAAGCTTCAAATTAATTCACTTGGGAGTTCAAAGGGGGGGGGGAGGGAAGGGGAAGCTGACGATAGAGAAAGTGACTATGATTACAGCAACGGCCGCTGCGCGATCAGGGGGGATGTTGATAAAAAAATTAGTGTCCGGGTCGTACAGTGCAAGGGGTCGTACAGCACAGGTGCATCGCGATCTCACAAGTACGAATGGGCATGCACTCGCTCGTACCACTGTCCCTACATACAACGGCGGTTTGTACATTAATATTCAATCAAAAAGGTCCTTATATTTGGAGACAGAGTGGTAGACGGTGGTGGACACCCAAGGCTACCAAAAAAAAAAATCGTCTCTATGATATCCCCTCGAAAAGGGGTCCCACATGGGTTAAGAGAGAGGGCTCGCTAAGAGAAAAGCGTGGTTGAAGAGAGGCCAAAAGTCGACTGGACCTACTTACATGCACTACGGTTACAGCTGTTCATGCACACTGCTGTGCGTGCGCAAGGGAGGACTCTAGTCGGGGGAGGTGTTTACGGCCTGTTTTCGCACCTCTCTTAAAGCGGGGGACCCAACTGTACCTGGTATCCATTGTGTTGGTATAGCATCCAGCATGTATTTATTTATTTATTATTTCAGAGAGAGCGTAGAGTTACAGTAGTATTAATAGCATAAGTGGGCGTGCTTGGCCTTAAAAGTAGCATGATTGGACTTTTGTAGGAGCATATCAGGCATGGCGGAGCGATTTCTTAAGAAGCCGTAAGAGACAAATATGTACGTACGGTAGAAAAATTAATTATTTTTGAGAAAGTAATAGAGCCGAAGGGATAAAGTGTAAAAGCCCATATACCTGGTACCAGTTATGTTACAATTCGTACAGCGCATGAATATGATACTTACGTACGCTGATTCCGGTTGCGTGTATTGTCTGAGGTTTTTTTTTTTTTTTTCCTTGGCGAATGTTTCGGCGCCGCTGCGCCTCACAGGTGTCCACGAGGCAGCTGTACCTGGAGCTGTACTGCAAGCACATCCTGGCCCTGCAGGTACCGATCGATCGTGCTGTTGCAAGCAAACAAGCAAGAGTAGCTACGTATTGGTTATCTGGCAACAATTGGACTTAACCCACACCAATGTTGGAGTTTGGCCCTGTTTCAAGACCTCAGGCCTGCTGCTCTAGAGCTGCTGGTGTTGTTTGCTCGATTGCTTTAACGTGGGTCGAAGGTTCCTTATTTCGACAGTTCTTACCAGTCTGCTGATCCGCAACACACGACGTCTTTGTTTCTGTCAGGTAATGTGTGTGCGTCCGTGGGCTCTACGAAAATGTTCGTAATGATTCTTGCTCGCGTGAACGGGCATTGCCGCTGAATGGTGGCTGTTGCCGAGGTCCTGCAATAGCGTCTGTCATGTTCTGCTGCGGCGCCGTCGAGAGCTCACGTCGCGTTTTTCACCCTTTGGGAATTTCTTGGCGTGCCGTGCCCAACTGGTAAAATGTTGCCCAAACGACAAGAAATAATATAGAAACACGAAGGAAAACATCGGCAGCGCTAGTCGACGCCATTGTAGCCCAAGAATAAGTCGCTGTCCCGTGTTTGCCGCGTTAATCGTACCAGGCCGGTTTGGGTGCACCCCCGAGTATATAACTCAAATCCCCAATACGAAGTTATCTGGTACCAGGTATATATATATATATATATATATATATATTATACTACTATGATGATCCTCAGCCTGGTCCGATCCGTTTTTGGTTGGCGGATCTCTCCCGCCTCTGACCGTCTTTCCGCGCGGTTTCTTCGCCGGGGCGTTCCCCCTCGACGCCTGAACCGCCCGGCGTCGGAGGATATCGCCCGCTTAGCGCCGTGGCGCTCGCGCGAAGCCTTGACGTTGAGATCTACGAAGGAATCTCCGAAAAATCCCTGCCTTGTCAGTGTTTCGGGCCATGGTCTCTCGACAGAGTGTATGCATTCGCGTGGTTCTTTCCAGCACGTCCTCTCCGACCTCCGACCCATGGGGAGCGTCCGCTACCCGGCTGCCGTTTCCATTTTGGGGGCCTGCGCGGGGGGCTGTATCTGGGACATCGATGGAACGCCCCGGTGGCACATGCCACCCAGGCTTAGAGTTGAGAACTGCCAGCCATAAAAAGTTATGTCGGGATATATGAGAGAGAAATCGCATGTCACCTACAGCCAGCAGCACTTACGACTGCCAGCAGCACTTTTGGTGTGCACGCTATCATACAGCGGCAGCTGTACTGGAGCTGTATTATGTGGATGCGGAGATGTACAGCTGCAGCAGTACGGCCACAGCAGCTGCTGTGACGGCACCTTTCTGCGGAGCTGCGCCGTCGGTCATCACGTACTTCCTGATTTTAGAAGTTAGTTACACCGCCTTCTAGCATTCCGCCGCTTCTCGGTTAATCGGCAAGTAATCGTCAGCATTCTGCCACCTTTTTCAGCATTCATGGAGTGTGGAGCGCACGCTGTCATTCTCTCGGCATCGAGTCTCAGCCTCCTCCTCTACATTATTCGTCCATCACGCAAGTCTGCGACCGGCGGCCGTCCAGGCCGCCGGCGTAGCCCCTTGTATACTCCTATATATAATGGGTGCGCATGCGTGTGCACGCGCCCCCGGAAAAATTGCGTAGAATCACAATTGACGTGCACCTGTCTCAAGTACATGGTACGATGGAGGCTCAGGGAGAACGAAACCGCCTTGGCACTGCTACGTACCGAATTGCGTACCGTACGTACGTATCACACTATTAATAGGGTGATAGGGTAACACACCCCCTGGGACGAAATTTCGGAGCCGATTTTCGCCAAAACATGCCTTAAGGGGTGGCAGCACATAACGAAAATGATGGTTTTGGATATATATGTATATTATCGTTGAGATGCAGTAGCTCCATAGACGCGTCGCTGGCGTCGTTTACACTCGCCCCTCGGTCGAGATAAACCAGCTTTGAAAACCCTCCTAGGGGGTGTATTATCTGACCGATAATGTAGTCCCCGTCTGATAATAATGCCAGAGTCCGAACGGGCGTTATATTCACGGCCAGAGCGGTACCAGGTATACGGTAACGCCACCCGAACGACCGCCGTCGGGGACACACGGAGAGGACACGGGCACAGGTTTTCCTTCTTCGCCGCAATGACGTGGAAAATGAAAAACTGTTCGCAAGAAAGTAAAGGCGTCAGTCAGCAAATGTGGCCTTTCCTTTAGAGTCTGTTGGATGGGAATCCGTCCGTCACAGCGATATATATATATATATAGCCGGCGACCAAAAAGGCCACCTTATCCCCTGAAGAACTACGTACACCCAAGTTTCGGAGAAAAAATGGTTGGGGTTGGGTGTTGTTGGATTTCGCGTACTACGACGGTGGTAGTGTTTTTTTGGCCAAAAATATTTCTGATTGACGAGATTCTCAGACAGAGGAACTTCCCAATACCTCTGGAATACCTATTACTTGTGGCTTGTTGTCCCAATGCCGTGGAATTGTTCATCGGGTTGCAATTTTGTTTTCTCTCGAGATCAGGTTTTTGGGTGGGCTCAAGAGCTCCCTTAAGATGGGAGCCTGCGAAAAAAAATTGGTCCATCTCTATCGTAGCATGGATCGGGCAACGTTTGTGGCACAGCACGCTACAGCGCTTGAGAAACTGGCGGTTAAGAAACCCCCGCTCGGATTTTTGCACGAAACCGTGCTACGAACACGTAGCTGCATGCTTAAGTGGACGCGTGCTAAAAAGGCAGAGGTGCGTCGATTTTTTTTTGCTTTTCTGAGGTTCCTGACTTCAGGAGCTATATACCTCTCACCCAACGCTGGGTGAAATGGTTGATCTTGAAACAATTGACTATTGCAATGGTTGCTGAAAAATCCCATGTCCAAGGTGTTAAGACAGTTATGTCCCCCCCGTCCCGGCATCGTAGGGATGCGAGGGTCTATGCCCACACGAACACGGCCATGCATGAGATCGAGTACGTCCCTCGTATCCCTCCTATCGACCCCCCCCCCCCCCCCCCCCCCCCCCCCCCCCCCCCCCCCCCCCCCCCCCCCCCCCCCCCCCCCCCCCCCCCCCCCCCCCCCCCCCCCCCCACCCCCCCCCCCCCCCCCCCCCCCCCCCCCCCCCCCCCCCCCCCCCCCCCCCCCCCCCCCCCCCCCCCCCCCCCCCCCCCCCCCCCCCCCCCCCCCCCCCCCCCCCCCCCCCCCCCCCCCGAAAATAAAGAATGGCATTCTTCCGACGATTTTGGGTTTTAAGGAGCTCCCCGTTATTCAGGAAGTATTTTAGACAAGTGCTACCCGTATATGCGGTATCACGCGTCAGTAGTGTAGGACACGCCCTACATATCACGTACAAACCCTCTTGGTACGTTTTTTCAGCCTGGCCCGAAAATACGAGCCTTTTAGGAGACCGCAGCAATCCCGCGTCTGGGGACGAAACTTGTACAAGAACTTGAGTGTTTTTTTCCCAAAAACGAGACTGGACTGCGATCTTCGAAAAGGGTTGTAGCCCTTTTCCTGCTGCAAAATTTGTGGTACCCTAATTGCCAAGTGTTTTGCCCCCCGAGAAGGAGAGTGCAGCCGTAAGGTGTCGCACGTGTGCTCTCCTTCTATTTCATAGCCTTTCTGAGGCGTGCTGCGATATTTTAGGGGATCAGACCGAATAACGAAAAATCTCCCAAAACGTTGTTCCTTTGTTTGTTTGTTTGCTTGTTTTTAATATTTCGTGCAGAAATCCCAGCCCCTCTGGTTTGTTTTTTAGATCTGACCGTTTTAGAAGTGCGGTGTGGCTTTCTCTTTTGTGTTGCCTACCCTCGCTTTCTGTTTATGAAATTTGTTAAGAATTCGTACGGAAATTTCAACCACTCTGGATTGATTTTTTAATCTGACATTTTTAGACGTGTGGATAACTAAAAGCGATATCACATTTCTAAATGGGTCGGATGGAAAAACAAACCAGGGGGGGTGGGATTTCTGTGCGACTTATCAGCCTATCAGTAAGACAAAACGAAGTTGTTTCTCAAAAAAACGTTTGTACGTACTTCGGTTGAATTTTTTACGGCTCCCCCCCGACTTCGCCAAACGCTGAAACCGCGATTTCGTGTGGGGGACCTGGACCTGCCAAAAAGAAGGAGCTTAACTAGTAGCGGGGAGAAGGAGGAAGTAGATGCGCAGGTGTGCCCGTGTGGCAAAGCAACAGAGTAGAACTCACATAGTAAGAGAATGTGAAATGTACAGGGGAGAAAGGGGTGCGTTAAAAGAGGAGACAAGCCAAATAGACGAATGTGACATGGAGGAGTTTGATACACTAGATAGCAGCGAGAAAGCAGTTGCTATGCTAGGGGATAGATGGTGGCCACAGGCAACGAAACAGCAAGGGGATAAAATTAGCAAAACAAATCTATGTAATATATGGAAACGACGCAGTGAGCGCCCAAATGTTGGAGGTGTTTCTATTAGGAGTAGGGACGGCGCTCCGTCTCGAAAGAGATGCGTCATCAATGGTCAGATGACTATGGCAAGCAACAAAATGAGAACCCCACCCCCCCGCCCCCCGCGCCGCCTCTCCCGCCGTTTAAAGCGTGGTTTCGGATATTTATTTCACCGGATATAGTGCGTAACGGTCCCTCCACAGTGCATTGGTATGCGCCAGCCAACAATACCGGCACTATATAGCGGCAACCGGCACTACTGCTCCGCTCCCTCCCACACTGATTACAGTGATTCCATCTGTGCCAAGCGATTCAACAGGCACTGTGACTATAGCGGGCACCCGGCACTACTCAACCGACACTAAACGAGAGGGATCGCTGCTGCTGTATGATACGCCAGGCACACGTTGTTTGTGGACCTTCCTGTAGCACAGCCTCTCCGCAACCACTGTGGTTTCTGATAATATTACCACTTTTGTCCCGGAATATATCGACCGTTTGTACGCTGATAGTAAATCAAATCTGTCCTTTTTTTCGGGGACGGAGTTGTTCATTTCCTCGGATGTATTACCCCTGGCAAAAGGGTTCATCGAGCCTTCCTGCAAGCAACACCTCTCTCTCTCTCTCTCTGCAACCCCCCCGCCCGCTCCCCCCCCCCCTCCGCGATGCGTGTAGGCCAAGTGCCGGCGTCTGCCGGGGGTCTCGGCGGATCTCACCCTCCCCTTGGTGATCATGACGAGCGAAGACACGGACGCGAAGACGAGGGAGCTTGTGGAGAAAGAGGGGCGTTATGGCATGGAGGAAGGGCAGATCATCATCGTCATGCAAGACAAGGCAAGACACGAGACTCGCGGCAGGAAAAGCAAGTCGAACAGTTCCTCAAATTGCATTTGTATTGGTCTGTGCGCGTATTATGTATATTTTATCCCCGTATATGTTAGTTGCATCGGACGCATCATACCGCGGTGGGACCGGACCGCCTTCGTGTGTCGAAACCCCGTCCAGCATGATTTGGTGTCTTGTCTCCGTGACACTCGAGCAACAAGAGCATTTAAGTGGCCGCGCAAAAAAAAAAACCAACGCACTCCAAGTTTTAATGACGATAGGATGATATAAACAGACCAGCTACTGCCGAAGAAAAACACAAAATATCCGAAGGGGGTTCAGCCGCTTGTCCGCGGTGACAGCGACCAGGCATGCTTGGGGCACCATTGCAGGACACGCACGTTCCAGACATGTGCTTGGGCACACTAATATACGCGCATTTTAGCTTAGCCGTTTCCTTGAGAAATGCCAAGCGCCCAAAGAGTCGTCGTGCCAAACGTGTCCACCGTCGTTCCTGCTTGCTCCTCTTACCCACCCTTGCCGTCCGGTCCCCCGACGAAACACCCCTCATTATTTTTACGGCGGTCGGTGTGCGAAGGTGCCCGCTTTGGGCGACAGTTCGGCGAGCCTCGTCCTGTCCGAGAAAGACCCGTTCACGTTGGAGACCAAGCCTCACGGGCACGGCGACGTTCACCACCTTCTTTTGAGGGAGGGGGTGGCCGAAACGCTTAAGCGGAACGGCTTCGAGTGGCTGTTTTTCTTCCAAGACACGAACGCATTGGTGGGTCCTTCTTACTCCTTGCTCGTCGCTAGCGTCGCTGTGGTAGCCTCCCGCACTTTTTTGTAACCCCCCTGCGTTAGGTTCACGGTGTTTCCCGGGTGATTTTCCGTAGCTGCGCGGATTTCTATTGTCCCACGACAAGGAGAAGGAGCTCGTTTTCATCCTTCACTCTCCAGTCTTTGTTCAGCAGTAGAACGAGTGCCCCCCCCCCCTACAGTTCCTGTGCGTGTTGGACTGCGTGCCTTGAACAAGGACGATTTGACTCATGCTGGGAACGGATTTACACCCTTCTCTCACCTCGGAGAAAAGTATGTTTTATTTATTTTTGTATTTTTTCAAAGCTGGGAATGCTCCCACAGACACAGAGTCGTCGTGCTGCGCTCGCAGGTGTCGGTAGGTAACACTGCGTTCCCCGCCAGCAACCTATTTCCTCCTTGCGACGCCATTCTTGCTGGACGCGCTAGGGAAGCGCACGAACGCTGAACATGTTATGTAGAGACCCCTTCAGACACCCACCCACCCACCCACTATCTCACTCGCTCATTCACTCACACACACCCCCACACACCCACACCCACTCACCCATCGTACACTCACCTTGACACTGTGCTGTATCTGTCCAGGTGCTCAACTCCTTGCTGCCGGCGCTGGGCGTCAGCTCCAGCAAGGGCTACCACATGAACTCGATATGCGTGCCTCGGAAGGCGAAGGAGGCCGCAGGGGCGATCACGGCGCTAACGCGCGACGACGGGTGAGAGCTCCTCGGAGTCGATTGGTCGGGTGCAGGTTTGGGCTCGACGGTGGCCCCCTCCTGCTCCCTCCTTCCCTCCCTCCCGCCCAGAGACAAATATGTCGGTCGACAGCACTCTTGCCCCTTGACGGGAAGTCGTCAAGGGACCCCGTCAAGGACTCTCCGTACTAAAGGCATTGTATTGAGTCTCAAGACCGCCTTGGTTGATGACACTGTTGCCCCTTGACGGGCAGCCGTCAGGGAAGTCCCAACACTAAAAATAGCATATTAAGTTAGAAGAGGTCTCGATTGACGGCGCTCTCCCCACACTAAAAATATCATATAAGTCTACGGAGGCCTCGGTTGGCGGCACTATTGCCCCTCGACGGGCAGCCGCCAAGGGACTCCACACACTATAACAAGTGCGGTGAACCTGAAGAGGCCTTGACGGTCCGTACGGTAGATGTACCCAAAAGTTAACCTCTCGAAAACTGCACCCACATGTTTGGAGACTAATGTCACTTGAAGGAGTTTGTGTGGGATCCTTGTTGCATCGGTGGGGTGGTTAATACTCACTTTTTCACTGATTTTTCGCGTCCTCAATATATGATCACCAGCAATCAACCACCCTCGCGACAGCCATGAAAAGAAAAAGGGCCCACTCAGGAGAAACCGGGGCTGCTCGAGGGTCATGACCCGACCCGCGGGTCGGGTCCGGAGGTCTTCAACATGTCACGCGTCGGATCGGGGTCGGACTCGGCGACCCGACCCGACCCGACCCGACCCGCGAGTTTTGACCCTACCCGTGAACACCCCTGAGAAATATACCACTGCAGGCACGATGAATGATCACGGGTTGCAGTCATGAGCAGCCCACGACCGATATAAAGTCGATTGTTCTTCTTCCTGACGGGTCGTTTTTTTGTCGGCCTTTTAACCCCACCGCCCGCCCCTCCTGCCCACCTGCTTTTTTTGCCCGTTCTCCTCTCGTCAAGGAGTTCTCTGATTATCAACGTGGAATACAACCAGCTGGACCCCATCTTGCGCGCGACCGTATCGCCCGAGGGCGACGTGAATGACCCCGACACGGGCCTGTCGCCCTTCCCTGGAAACACAAACAACCTGGTCTTCATGCTCGACCCGTACCTTAAGGCAAGGACGACATAAATAAATTAGTGTCTCTCTTTCGGCAAGTTGATGAATCCACACTACAGCAGCTGAAGTAATTTGTTATTTGTTAATATTACGGAGGACCATAGTAAATGGGACCAAATTTTGTTGGTAAAAATAGGGAAATATATAGGTTTTTGTGTGCACCGCAGGTCCTATTTACTATGGCCCTCCGTAATAGTGCGACCCACACCTGTGAGGTAACAGATAGTAGGCATACAGATCCCTGCGTATTTCTATGCGATCAGTGCATGCCTGGTAACCTATGTACCGGATGGAGACTACTGGATTCACACCGACTCAAGCATTGAATTACTCAAACATCACTGCCCCCGAATTCCTTCGACTGTAATGCCTACTTGGTCGTCTCAAGATGGTCATTAACGCTGTTGGAAGTCGGGAGGGGGACGTGTGACTCAGGCAAACGAACGACGAACACAGCACCGGCCATGAGAAGCAGCACAGCGGCACGGGCTTTTTTTTTGTAGAAGTGTTATGCACCCGAGTTGCAGTGCAGTGCAAGGGGAGTTGCACGATAATTCGCACAGCGTAGTCCTACTCGTGCCCCCCCACGCTCTCACGCTTAACGACTGGAAACACCGCGCTACTCGTTTATCTGGTCGGTACCTAGACCCGGACTCTATCAGGGCTATATATAGCCCCTCTGGAACTATCAGACGTGAGAGGGGGAAAAAAAAAAAGGTGTCTAGGATGCATGACCATCACAGCATCGACCCCGCGAAGCAAGGCAGGCTGCTGTGGGTAGGGGGCGCCGGTAGTTTTCGATCCGAACGGCAACACTCGAAGGGGTGGAGTTGCACGACGCGCGCTCAACGTTGCCCTATCTATGCGCTGTTGCGCACTTGCGCCATTTCGGAGGGTCGCATTAACAGCGATTAGAACCCACAAAGGACCCGCAAACCGTGTATTTCCCTGCTATTACTACTCCGTATGTGGTTATGGTTATGATTACTGTACATCATTCCCCGTGGTCAACCGTTGATAAGGCATCATCGCCTCCTTCGTTCTGTTTCGTTCGCCGTTTTGCGTCCCAAAGGGCTATACGACCTTGAGCTGTAAGCGTCGCACGCATCCGACATACATCTATCGCCACCGATGCCCCGCTTCATAACCTAGATTAGTTCAGGGCGGGTGTGTGTTTCCTGACCCTGTGCATGTGATCGTGCCGGCTAAGGGAGGTACCCGTGCAATCTGCGTGATGTGTGGGAGGGTGCTTCCTGTGTTGGATCTGTACTAGACATGATCTTGCACGTACGAGTTTCATGGCGGACAAGGTAAGAGGATCGAGATTATGTAGATGATTCACATGGTGTTCTGTCCGATGTTTGTGACGTGCAGGTCCTTCAAGGGGAGGACGAAGGAGTGGTAGTGGAGTTCGTGAACCCCAAGTACAAGGCGGGGAGCCGGACGGACTTCAAGAAGCCGACCCGGCTGGAGTGCATGATGCAGGACTTTCCGAAGCTAATGTCGAAGGAACTGGGCAACTCTGCCAAGGTGTGGGCCCGGCCAGATGTTTTTTTTCCTGAGAGTGTATCTCATAGTTTCACCGTCCGCACTATACAGCTCAGACCACTATTATTAAAATAATTCGAACCTTTTTTTTTAAGCAAAATACTGAAGCAGAATTTTGAAGCAAATTATTGGACCCCTTTGATCAATCTACTACCGTATCAAGCGTGACTCTAAAAAATATGCGATCCTTTGTAGAAGTTATAGAAGTAACTATAACTCGTGTGGAGTGGACGCTCGCTATCTGAGCGCTACCTCTGTGCGGGCAGTTCGCTACAGAAGGAGCGGCTTTCGAAGCAATTCTTTTATGAACCAGGCTTCTTTCTGTGGCCTTCTTGCCTTTGCTTGCACTTTGTCACACACGGGAAAGCCCCGGCGATTGCATACAACCTTGCCTTCGTGTATTACGGGGGACCATAGTAAATAGGACCTAATATTGTAAGTAGAAATGGGTAAATATACGACGTATAGGTTTTCGTGTTTACCGTAGGTCCTGTTTACTGTGGTCCCCCGTAATAGTAGCTACCCACCCTGCTGTTGCTGGGGTCTGGCTGTCCGCAGCTGGAGGGTTGTGGTCGCCCGGTTCCAAGAAGGTTGAAGCGTAAACAACATCGGAGCTAGACCCTCCACCGCTGGTGTGTTGTGTTTATCGTTGCGGGTGGATTGATTTTGCTGACGTTTCGTTTCTGGTTTCATACAAATACTCGTCGATCGTATTATTGTTGTGTGATGCAAGTACTTTTGGCTCTAAAAAACAGCTATTACGGGAGACCATGGTAAATAATAGGGCCTACGGTACAGACAAAAACCTACATATTTCCCTATTTTTACGGGCAATGTTTGGTCCTACTTACTATGGTCCCCAGTAATAGGAATATGTCCTTATGCGCCCAAGGGTCGACCTGACCCGATAAAAGCATACACATCAGTTCGACACTACCCCAGGGCCCAACCAACTACAGCAGCAGCACTACGGCAATCTGCTCAGTGTGGCATGAACATACAGCAATAGCTACGCTACGAAAACAGCAACAGGGACGGCGATGGCCGATAACAAGCAACAAAAACAGCACCACCAGGAATCAAGAGCAGGCAGTATGATGAACAGCTGGTGGTTCTCTTTCGAAAAAGAAAAAAGAGAAAAAAAAAACGCTATCTTTCGTAAAAAATGAATCAACACTGACACGAGGTCTGCGCGACAAACCAGAAACCAGGTAAAATAGGCGAAACAGACAGAAGTACGCCACAAGGCAGCCGCAAGCACTACAGTAGCAGCAGCAGCAGTGGTATAGCGGCAAGCGGTATAGTACAGCGGTATTGAACGGCGTTGCGGTATCAATATAAAACGAAGCAGCCCTACATCTCCGTCCAGAGTGTCGACCCGGTGTTCAAATGTGGAAGCGTTATTTTTCACACTACAGCTGGCTGCATCTCGAAGAGGGCTCGAAATAAGACCTGGCCCATGCAAGCAGTGTGCAGCTTCAGCCGCGTCAACGCGTAGCGCTGCTGTTCAGTGGGGAAGCTCCGCACAATATCACCAAAGCGAACTGAGTAACCCACCGGAACAGCATGTTATTGTAGTGTTTTCCACTGAAATCAAGGGGCATTTCTGCTGTACCGCGTGAACAATGTCATGGTGCGTGGGATTTGGTATTGTGATTCTCGCGGGCGCAGTACGTGAATAACACAAAAAGACCCAAGATGGAGTGTGGCCGGGAGGTAATATGTAAGAAGCTATTACGGGGGTCCATAGTTAATAGGACCTATGGTATACATAAAACCTCTATATTTACCTATTTTTACTAACAATATTTGGTCCTATTTACCATGGTCCCCCGTAATACCAGGAACTGGTGGTGCCGGTGTGGTTTGAGACGTTTCTATAGCTGTTGAGGGCACACGTAATGATACTCTCAAGCCTGGACGACAAAGTGGACGTTTGATGTCAGCGCGCCCCCCCTGGGGTAAAAGAACTACTGCTGTAGTACGAACTCGTGTGGAGTTTACCTATCATGTACTCGCTGTGATTACTTCGTATACTATTTATACGTTATGTGTGAAACCGCTTCGGAACGCAAAGTATAGTACAGTCTCCTCGCCGCGTACAATGCACAGCTGGTACACACATACCCGGTGCTTCGAAGTAGCATGTAAATCTAGGTATTATTAATAGTGGCATGTTTATTGCGTCACCCACTGAGAACCTGAACCACTGAACGTAAGAACCGCCCCTTTCTTTGTGCGGCTGAGGTTTTGACTCTTTTCATACCTGCTGTGCTTCGAAGTAAAACACCTCATCACACCTTTTGTTGTCTTTTTTTTTTGTCTAATCGTTACCAGGTACGTACCACCCCGCGAAGTACCAGTAGATGATGACGGCGTCGGCCTATCTTATATTTGTTTTTTTTATTAACATGCCGTGGAGATAAGAACGCCAGCTGTGGGTTTGATTGTTTTTTGTGCTCGTAGTTTGCATGCTGCTTGTGATCTGGACCGTGTTCTCGACGATCTGCACGCTTCAGGTTTTTACACGCACGTCAGAAGCCGTCCATTCTCTCCCCCTTTGCACGCGTGATACTGCTGTAGAATGTGAGCACGAACCTCGAGTCGAAGGACATAAAGTTTCTCTTGGTTTTTTTATTTTTTTCACAACAACGTATACCATCCGAAGTTTCTCTTTCTTTTTTAATCAACAACCATGTACACATCGGACCGATCTTTCACAGATAATGATCCATAGACTTCAAGGCAGATATATCTGCTCCTGATCTTGGTACGATTTGTTGTAGTAGCTCACGTTTTGCCGGGTGGGACCCGTACCTTCCGCACTATCCAACGCATGTTTTTCCTGGACTGAATACCTGGTGTGCACTGCTGTGCACTATGCAGACCCTGCACAATCTCTGGCAACGGTAGGTGAGGAACTGCTAGATGGTCTATTAACAAATAGATAGATCATGATCTGTATGATCTGTAGATGATCTGACCGATGTGTGCGACAAGGAGAAATATGTTTCTCTGGTGGACCTGGGACGGTAGCGATCTCTCTAAAGGAACCAGCGCGTAAATATGATCACGGCAGGGGTGACAGGGATCTAGCCCGGAAAAGCACGTTCGCGCCGCAGTCCTGTTTTTCTGGAAGGCTGGACCGTTTTCATTTTTTTTTCTCCCCTTCTGCTCGAGTACCTACGGTAGCGGCAGCTGCACTACCTTTTTCGTAACCATTTTGGGACCCTCGTTTCTTGGGGGAAATTTGACCGCGAAAAGTGACGCTTACAGCGAAACGGCCACACACTGCGTGTGGTTTTTGGGACCCCCTTTTCTTGAGGGAAAGTTGACCGTGAAAAGTGACGAAGACGGCGAAACGGCCACACACCACATGCAATTTTCGGGACCCCCTTTCTCGAGGGAACCAGTTGACCGTGAAAAGTGACGATTACAGCGGAACGGCAACACTGCGTCGTGTTTGGGGGGGTCCTAAAAAAATCGGTTTCCCGGTTACGACGGGGACAGTCGCACGGCCCGGGCACATCATTATCTTACCCGTGCTGTGTATCAAACCAAAAATTGCCAATATTTTGGTCGGTATCTCTCGGGGGTTCTCCAAGGGGTGTATGTCGTGAAGACAAACATCACACTTATGCACGCACTCTTTTTTGCTCGGTGCTGTCAAACATCAGATTGGCTTCACGTCTTTCGACAAGTGGCTCACATTTTCACCGGCCAAGAACGACCTGGAATCGGCGGCGGCAGCGGCGGCGGAAGGCGTTCCGCCCGGGACGGCCTCCAGCGCGGAGTCGGAGTTCTACGCTCAAGCCGCCCGGCGGCTACAGATGGTCGGTGGACGGCACGAATCAACCCGCTACGTACTAATAGGGATTTTTTAATCAACCCGCTATTGATAATGGTTGAATCAAACCACCGAATCAACCCGCTACGTATTAATAGTTTTTTTTAAATCAACCCGCTACGATTCCAATCAACCCGCTGTTGATAGTGATTGAATCAAACCGAGTCAACCCGCTACGTATTATTACTACGGGGGTCCATAGTTAACGGGACCAAATTTTGTTAGTAAAAATAGGTAAATATATAGGTTTTTGTATACACCAAAGGTCCTATTAACTATGGACCCCCGTAATAGGGGTTTTGAATCAACCCGCTACGATTCCAATCAACCCGCTATTGATCGTGGTTGAATCAAACCGAATCAACCCGCTACGTAGTAATAGGGGTTTTGAATCAACCCGCTACGATTCCAATCAACGCGCTATTGATATGCGGTTGAATCAAGTCGAATCTACCCGCTACGTAGGTTTTTTTTTAATCAACCCGCCACGATTTCGATCATCATGCGAGTGGTTGAATCAGACTCGCTTCGTAAGGGTGTGAGCTCAAACCCGCCACGAGGTGTTTTTATCAGACCCGCTAGGCTAGTTGAATCAACCCGCTAGATTTTTTCAATCATCCCGCTATTAGTATTAATAGCGTGTTTGAACCAACCCTACTGCAGTTAGGGCGACCAGTATTCTAAGGGTGTGGCCAGTAGGGTATATTTTCTTTTGTATACTGGGGGAAACCCGGGTACCAAAATCCGGTTATTTTCATCGTACCCGGGTGGCACGCCCTACTACAGCACGTAGTAAAAACCAGCGCTGTTCACGGGCCGGGACATAGCTCGCGGGTCAGGCCGGGTCGGGTCGGGTATGGGTGACCCGACCCGACCTGTGAGAGATTGAAAACCTCCTGACCCGACCTGACCCGACCCGTGATATTTTTAAGAATTCCTGACCCAACCCGCGGGCTGGATCATGGCTCGTGAGAAGCCCTGGTATGAATAAACTTGCACTATTCTTATTTTCGGTTCGTCACGGTTTGTTTTTTTTTTCGTCGTTCGTTACCGGTGAAAGGGTCATTCGCAATTAAGGTCGAGGCAGATGTCGATTTTCCTATGTTTCTGTTAAAACACTTGTCACCACTGTATAGTTTTATCATTGTTTTTGTTTATTTGGGTAAAGTAAGGTCAGGGCAACCCGCTATATGTATTATTAATACTAAGGTTGGCATGCGTATGATAGCATTCCTTCGTTTCCGATTGAAAATACCACCTTTATTGTTTTGTTTCGTGGTTCGCCTACTCCTTGACCTCGCTCCTTTGTTGTACGTACCCTTACCCCCCCCCCCCCCGCACCCCGTTGGTTGGTTTGCAGGCGGCAGGCTGCGAGTTAGGCGAGCCTGAGTTGGTAGAGTTTGCGGGGGTTCCTCTGTCCATGGGGCCGCGGGTGGTGATGCACCCTTCCTTCGCGACAAGCACGGAAGACCTCCGCAATAAGGCGGGGCCCGGGGTTAAGGTCTCCTCCAGAAGGCGAGTGCCCTGGAGGCGGTGTTGGAGTTGGGTCTCTCTCCAAGAACACGCAGGTTACGGTTGGCCCTGCGCCTGAGGTGCTTGTCGACCACTCAAAAAAAAAGTGGCATGATACAAATCGAAGGAGTATTGACGAAAAGTTGTCAAACCATGACATAAATCCCTGTCAGAGACAGCGACAAACCCAATACAACTTAAATTTTAACCATATTGTCAGATCTCCAGTTGCGTCACGAATTGGGTCTTGATACTCAGCAAAAATGTGGTAAACGGTAAGTTTTATTAGTGGTGTACGAAGTACTGGTAGTATGGTTTGTTCACCCGCTTCCTGGTGACCTCGGAAATACCTGCAAACGTGTGCTTTCGCCTTTTTTGTTATTTTACACACCTGATACGTGTTGTTTCACAATGCGTATAGAAAAAATACACGCTTGACATATTAGGCTTGGATTGTGCGCACCCATTATTAATATTACGGGGTGGCATAGTAAATAGGACAAAATATTGTTAGTAAAAATAGGGAAATATATAGGATTTTGTATTCACCGTAGGTCCTAGTTACTATGGCCCCCCGTAATAAAAGAAACCGCGCACCATTTCGTGCTCGTGCACTCAAACGCCAGCGATTCCAGTGTTGGCTATTTGGTACGGGTGGTACCTGATGGCAAACTCTCAGCGAAAAAACTATTATAAATCTAAAAAAAAATGTCGAGCGGCACAAAAACAAAATCGACTTTGTTAATATGACTTCGTCGCTCTCACACGGGAATTACGCTAAACGCTTCGTTGGTAAGTTTATGGAAATTTGGCAAGCTTTTATTACGGGGGACCATAGTAAATATGACCAAATATTGTTAGTACAAAAAGTTGAATATATAGGTTTTTATGAATACCATCGGTCCTATGAACTATGGACCCCCGTAATAGGAAGGCCTGAAAGTCCGAATTTCCCAAAACGTTACCAATTTGGCAAATTTTCACCGCAGTGTCGTTAAGAACGGCCCTAAGCGAATTGGCGACGATCAGGCGTGCAGAGAAAGCTGCAGAGCGCGGTAAATAAATACCGAGCTTTGGAGCGGGTCCGACTAAACGCAACTCGGGCCATGGCTCGACGTGATGAGGAGGTCGAAGGTCGTCGAGTCAGCGGAAAACAACGCCGAGGAACAAAAGCTCTCAAAGGAGAACAAGGGGCTGTTGAGACGCGAAGCTACAGCAGAGTTGGCGCGTGTGCAAAGAGCGCAGGGCTCACGCGGGAGCGATAACGCGTGCAGCCCAAGCGGCGCTGGATGTCGAGGCGGAGTAGAGGCGAGCGTAGGAGGCACGAGTGGTGGCAAGCCAGGAGGAGGAGGAGATTGCTCGCTTGTCGTTGGTCAGGATAAGGTCGAGAAGGAAAGGGACAACCTCACTTCGGTCATATTTGAGGGTGACAGCAAAAGGGACTATTGTTGGCAAAGCAGGCACAGCAGCCCGGCACGCTTCTCCAACAACGGCTTGGCTTGCAGAAGATGCTGTATGGGCGTGTATGACGCCACCCGGAGGGGGAGGTACCATCGGGACAGCGCCCCACCCATCTCGTGCTTCTGCTGCTGCTGCTGCTGCTTCTGTGCCATGTCTCTTGGATCAGCTGCCTACATGCCTGGTATATAATATACCTGGTATATATATGTACTCGTCTTGTATTCTGTATACATCATAATGTTATTAAAATAGTACTCGTACTCTATACACTACATAGCAGTGTGTATTCGCTTTTTGCGAATTCCTGGCCGCTTGCTGCAGGCAGGTCTGATTTTTTTCGTTTTTGGTTCTTGAAACGATGAAAGTTTTTGGACCTCTGCTGTATTTCAGCTTTGATTGCGATTGGATAAAAATGTGAAATTCCGTTTGTACTCACAACGGCCAGTGACACGAAAGTAGCCCAAAAATGGACCTCAGGCGCAACCTTAACTGTGCCTGGTAAATCTTTGTTGGTTGAGACCTGCTACCGGTAGGTTATTTCCTCCGAATCGACAGCATTGCAAGCGAATGCGAGTTGCGAATTTACTTGGCGCCCAAACAAATAAAAAGAGATGCGTACCAGGTACCTCTTTTGAAATGGCTGAAGCGACCGACCGACCGACCAACCGACGGACGGACCGATCGGGGTCCAACCCAACCTAAGTTGATGACAGTTCCAACTATCCTTGCTGACAATTACAACTATCCTTGCTTCGCGAGTTCCTTGCGACGGCTATTTTTTACCATGGTACCCAAGAGTATTTTCATCCTCCGGCGAACGGGTGAAAATAAAGCTGAGGCTCTCACCCTATTCCCACAGCTGTGCCTTGCGTCAAAAGCGAAAACTCGTTGTAGGACACAACGATCGATGCTGCCGTGCATACGGCAGCGTGGGTGCCGGTACTTCATCCCCCCCTGGTCCTCCCGCTGTGGATCAGGGGCAATGAAGATAACAGGAGGGCGGAGGCCGTTCGAACGTACTTCTTGCGACCTACTGAAAAAAATGTGTCGCACACTGATTCCAAAACGTGTCCCACACTGATTCCAAGGGGTACGTACGCGTCTCAAAAAAAAAAAAACGGTTGCCCGGTATTTTGGTCACTGATGTGCACTAAGTAATGTCATCTCGCCTAAAAAAATGTGTGTGCCGAGGCCGTTCGGTTCGACGGTGCTTTGCGGTGCCCGGTCGCCATTTCGGGGAGTGTTTTCGGCTTGTTCACGTGGGAGGGAGTATGTACGCGCCGCGCCCGGCAAAGTCTGGGTGAAAAATAACCCATGGCCTTCGAACTCGAGGCAGGCGTACACGATTGCACCACGCCGCTTCTCCTCGCCGCCGCTCCTCGCTGCCATTCCTCAGCATATGCGTGCCACGTGCTAGGCTAGACTAGACTAGACTATTGGTGGACTACCTGTAGACTAGACCACGTACCAGGGGAGCTTTTTTTTGGGGGGGGGGCACTCGTCTGACGTGCTGTCTCGATTTTGCACTCCTGTTTGACGTTTCGTTTGCATGCGTGCCGCGTACTGGACTACGCTGGACTGCGCGGAGGTCGCAGTTTTTTTCAGCACTAACTCTTATGACGTTGTCTTGGTTTGTGCCCTCGTTCGCGCTCGTTAGCACGCTGGTGCTCGAAGGGGAAGGGTTGGTTTTGGAAGTCCTGGATCTAGATGGGGCTCTCGTGATCAAGGCGGTGGCGGGGGCAAGAGTGTCCGTGCGAGGGCTTAAGCTGTCGAACGATGGCTGGGTAATGGTCCCCCTTCCTGAAGACGCCTCTCACGTCATGGAGGAGGATAGGTAAGAGAAGATTCAAAGAAACGCGCACCTCCTGATGGACCACGTGAGAGTTGGCGTGCGGGTAGAGGTATTCCATGGTAAAAAAAGGCACCGATTTTCTCTCGGGTTCTCACACGCCACGAGGAGCTCTTATGCCTCACCCCGAAAATCGGCTTTCTTTGAGAAAAAAAAACGTCCGACGCACTCCTTAAAAACAACGAATGCATTTTATACATTTTTTTTCAAATCCGTCAGCTGTGAGTTCGATTTGAATGAATGGTTGGTACTCAATTTTGCAAGCTAAGTCATACAAGGTGTTCCATTCTAAGTAGAACGGTATTTGTGATCTCGATCTACG
Source organism: Macrocystis pyrifera (assembly GCA_031763025.1). NCBI lineage: Eukaryota > Phaeophyceae > Laminariales > Laminariaceae > Macrocystis > Macrocystis pyrifera. Next base: position 3,830,962 of record JASSKH010000031.1, read on the forward strand.
ACGTACAGTAGTAGCAGTTGATACGCCGTTTTTTGTGAAGCCGTACAGATAGGCCGTTCGTGCGTGTTCTACATTGAGTCCTTGAGGAGGGTGTTTATTTGTAAAACACGGATGGGGTTGCAAAGTAGTAGGCGTGCGTGTTCTGCATTCATTCCTCGTGGAGGTGTTTTTTTTTTTTTTGTAGAGCACGGATGGGATTGCAAAGCAGTAGGCGCGCGTGTTTTGCGTTCATTCCTGGTGGAGGTTAGTTATTTGTAAGAACACGGATGGGGTTGCAAAGCACCAGGCACTGTTGCTCCTATCTCAGTTGGGGAGGTACCTTGAGAGCGTCGAGGGTACGCAATGGTTGCGATCGTTTTTTTTCGTCGCTCGTTTTCTCTCCTCAACGACGGCAAGAAGGGTGCTGTTGATAACTGTCAATCATTCTATTCTCGAAAGGCTCTCGACCAGTTCTTATTTCTGAAAAAAAAAACACGTGTTCTTCGGTGTTGGCAGAGCCTTCCCTTCCCGTTCTAGCAAAAATTAAGCGCTGAGAAAAACGATTTCACCTCTCTGCGAAGTCAACGCTTCTTTCAGTAACCTCTCCAGCCAGTTTTTTTTATTACGTTTTTATTTTTATCCTCCGGCGGATTGGTAAAAATAAAGGTTAGGCTCACCTGAGAAGAAAAATAGGGCCCATAAGTACCTCCTTCACCATAGTATCGCTTTGTACTGTCCCGTCGGCCCACCCCCCTCCCTGCGTGAGGACGGGGGCTGTCTGGGAAGTCGCCGGCCTGGCTCGCCCGGCAGCACATATTTGCTTGGTAATGGCTTCTGTGCAGGAGGGCTGGGTATTTCTGTCTTGGTTTTGTGTGGTTGTTGTTATTGTTGGGGGGGATTTGTCTCTGTTTTTTGTTGTTGTCTGCCTGTTTTTTGTTTTTTATTTCTCCGGTGGTGTTCTCTGTTTCGTTTCACCTATGCTTGTTTCTTTTTTGTTGTTTTTTAAAAGGGGTCACCCCTCGTCACACTTCCGCACCCAGCTGTGTCGTGTTGGTCGATTTCTCTCGGGTGTGGAACACAAAGAGCATTGCCGCGGCGTTGTAGCGGCTTTTGAGGTACGATACGTACGTCGACCCGCTTTTTTGCTATATTTTCCTGTTTCAAGCACGATTACTGTGCCCCTCACCCCCTTCACCCCCCCCGCGCCCGCGACAGGGTTCGAGGCTACTTGTTGGAGAAGAGAGCGACGAAGGTTATCGAGGTGACCGAGCCTGGGGACTGGATCGTCGGCGTGGATGGGGACGTCACGCAGGTACGAAAACAAGAGCTTCTTGTGTTGACGCTGCTCTAGTGTTGGATGTCGAAGGAGTCGAGCTCGACACGATACTGACAAGCAACAAAAAACACGAGTAATAATCGATGCGATTTCGATATTTGATACCGTATCACACTGGGTGATAAGATAACACACCCCCTCGGACGATAATCAAAGCTGGGTTTCTGGACAGCGGGGAGGGCGTACTGAGTGCGCCGAGCGATGCGTCTAAAGATGCAACCTTCTCGACGAAATATTTCCAAAGCCACCTTTTTCGTTATGTGTGCCCCCGATGTTTTGGAGGAAACCGGGTCTGAATTTCGTCCCAGGGGGTGTGTTGTCTTATCACCCTAGTGTGATATACGGTACATACAAGCAATCGTTCGGTTACAGCATGCGGCACAAAATACGGGCATGGCAGGGGATGGAGGCAAGGCACGTTCTATACGATTTATCGGAGGTTCGATTTTTCGATTTATCGAAACTTCGATAATCTCGATATCTCGAAATTTCACGAAACGATATCCAACAATAACAATTGACCCCCCCCCCCTCCCCCCGTGGGACCCCAGATGCAGCGACGGTGTAACGAGAAGGTGTGGAATTATTCTCAACCCGTCCTGTATTGTGTGGGTGCGCCGTGCGAGTAGTATCACGCAGCGCTCGTGTCGTGCAACTCCTTGCAAAGAAGCTCGAGTACTCCCTCCGTGACTCCCTCCTCAGCGACCCGAGTTGTTTCGCACGGGCCGACGCCGTACCGTTTAGAACATGGTACAAGTAGGGCTTCGCTGCAAACAGGGCTGTGAATAGGGCATCCCTTGTCTGAAATTGACGGCTACTTGTTACTGCAGCTGGATGGCGAAGCAAGCCAACGAACCGACGTACTGTAGTTGTATCAATGAGAACTCACACGTCGAGCAGCCGTAAGACCGCGCCAAGTCAAACGACAAAGAACGCTTTACTCCGCAAAAAAAGCAAGCGGGACTACTGCACAGTAACTGTGATGCCTACCGTAGCCAATGTACGAACTGGTCGGTGACTCGTACGGTAGCCATCCGACTCACGGCTCACAACCTTGAATGTTGCGTTTGACAGTCGCGATTTTGACCCCTCGTATGACGGCCGTTTCGTGTTACCTGTGGTCGCCCCCGGTAGCCCCCTCGCTTCGTCTCGAAAGGGATGCGCGGTCAATGACCAAATTCCTAAGGCAAGCAACAAATGAGTACCGCCCACCCCCTCCCCGCCTGCAAGCGATGTCTGTCTGGGCGCTGGGCGGTGAAAACCCCGTCCCGGCATGGTAGGTATGCGAGGGTCTATGGTCATACGACTGCGGCCATGCAGGATATCGAGTACACCCCACCCCTTCTGCCGTACTAGTCAGCAGATGAGAGGTATCAAAACTTGACGCGGTAGGAAATTGTACAGACGGAAGCACAGATAAACTAGAAGTATAAGAAACACAAAAAGAATTTCAAGAAGAGATGCCCAAGGATGCGCGATAATGAATACAGCCCCCTCCCCCTCCCCCCCGGCTGCCTCTTTGTCCTGTTGTGACCCTGCCAGGTGCACTTCGATGTAACAGCACGGAGCGACGGTGCGTGAGAGTTGTCCGGTTGTTTTACACAGACATGTAGGCAGGCGTTTGTTAGACATGGTCTTTGTTACAGATAGGCAGGCGTTTCGACACAGTCATCGTTTTTTACAAGGTGCTTCTGTGGGGTCGATTTCGCCCCCGGGAGGAGCCTCGCGGAAAGAGCAATCGCTTGGAAGCAAACCTTTGATGGGCTGATTACGGCAAATTAGGGTGCGCTCCGTCTTCCGTGTTTTTTTTTTCTTTTTTTGGTTCAACCAATGGTGTAGACTCAAGCCTTACTTTGTGCGTGCTTGGGGGTCGTTTCGGTCTGCGGTTTGGGAAGTGCCTAGCCTTGGCTGCACGTAAGTGCATCGGGGGGGAATTGGACGCTGTGTTGCAAGTGCGGTGCAGCGACTGGCGGGGGGTGAAGTCGGTGGTAGCTGTTTCTGATATAGGCAGGAGGAGTCGCTGACCCCGAGGAATTCAGCGTAGAAAGGCAGAACTCTTGATGTTTACCTCAGCCCTTCCCCTTTAAAATTGCGCCCACGAAAAGCTACCTGAAAGTAGTGCGGGTTATTTTCTGCGGGGTGTTGAAAGGTTTGAGTGCACCAGCGTGGTGCTTTGTTTCGTGAAGTGGTGAGTAGTGGAAAGGAAGAGCTCTCGATCTTTTTGTGGCCGTGATTGTACCAGCATGGCGCGTTGGTTTAGCCTGTTGTTTCCGAGGTCGAAAAGGCAACTCCCGCCTCCCTAAACGCGGAGGACCCAGACCCGTTGTATAGAAACGCTATTTGTGCACGTACCTGTATGGACCACTTTCGTTAAGCAAATACATGCTCGGGTGATTTCTCTGGGGGCGATTTTGATTACTTTCTTGTTTCCTTCGGCGATTGACGCTGAGCGGTCTATTGTTCTCGTCGTGTCCATTGATGAGCACGTTTCTTGGTTGGTAACTTTTCGCTGGATCTTGCGATCGTACGAGAACGGGGCGTATCCATTTGTTGCTTGCGTTAGTCATTTGATCATTGACCACGCATCCCTTTGGAGACGGGGCGTACGAGGGCGGGGGGGGGGGGTGTAAAAAGTACGAATCGTGTTCGAAGCTAAATTGGGTAGAGGGCGTGTTATAGCGCACCACTGCTCTGTGGCAGCTGTGGCAGCGCGGCGATTTGTACGGTATTTCGTGCGGAAGCGGGGAAGGGAGGGCATGAGAGCTCTAATGGTGGTACGGTAGTGGTCCCTCTATAGTGCCGGGTGCCCGCTATAGCGCCTGTGAAATTGTTTGGCGCGGATGGGATTAAGCAGTGTGGCAAGTGTGCACATGGGTAGTGCCCGTGGCCGATAGTGACGGTATCGTTGGCTGGCGCACACCGGCGCACTATGGAGGGACAATTACTGCTGTGTTGCTGTATGAGGATTCGTAGATTCCGACCCCCCAATACCGTAGGGCGGCTTTTGTTCCCCGAAAAGGGATAGAGCGTCAGAATTTGCGAGCGAATTGCGCGGATGCCACACCCCTCTTTGCGGCATTGTCTTCCTAGTGGGTGACGACGAGTTTAGCGCTTGCTCGTACAGCTTGTTGCAAGCAACTGGAGCCTGAAAGTGGCGGGGATTGTAGCACAAGACGCCCCCTGGGTGTGTGGATTTCGGTTTCGGGGTGATTTTGTCAGCAAGTTGGTCTACAGTAGCCCTACCTTGGGATGTGCTTTATCAGGCTGGTCGTACGTAAACGGTTTCGGTATGTCTCGAAATTGTATTATTTTGCAGCGGAAGCAAAGAAGGTAGACCATTTCTTAGCAAAGATGAACCATTTTTTTTCTGTTAGTGGAATCATATCGCCTTCTTCAATCGTGAGCGACTAGCGCTAGACCCCGAGGCTCGTAGCTTGCCTTCGCACCAGAACGACTGAGAAGAAGAAGAAAATGCACCAGTTTGCGAGTAAAATGTCATCTTTGGGATGTCAGCGGGCAAAAAAGTCCGAAAGCAATGACTCGATTGTGGTAAACCATCGGACACACGGACACACGTGTCGTACGATGGCCCGGGCTGCCGGGGTAGGGGATGGCGGATGTGCCCGAATTGCAACGTAAGCAGCTGTACGAGCTGTACGACACGCGCACACCGATGCTGATACTTTGTATACTATCTGTCGCGTATACCTGGTATGCAGGAATAGCGAGAGGCGCGTCTTAACGCAGCCTTTAACAAGTTTTCCTTGCTGCTCGTACCTGGTAATAAGCGATTTTTTTTCGCGCCTGTCGTATCCAGTATGATACGGTATAATTATTGCGTTGTCCACTCTGCTTACTGCATAACAATTTAGTATATCTGTGGCGTCGTTTTGTGACCACAGAACTTGTGTCTCTAGGATTGGAGAATCGGCACGGACACTGGTTGCGCTGGATATCGACGGTAGAAAGACGGTTTAAAGTGAAGAAGAACACACACACCCACGCAAAAGCGATAATTGCGGAGTATGTTTATGTTCAAATAACCTTACCTTCCACGCCTCAAGACAGGTCATCAGATAGATCATCTAGATCCTTACCTGCGTCACCAGATGTTTTTGCAGGATCTGTACATAGTAATAGTAGTATTACGGGGGCCCATAGTTAATAGGACCTATGGTATACATGAGAACCTATTTGACTATTTTTACTAATCATATTTGGTCCTATTTACTATGGTCCCCCGTAATATTAATAGTAGAAATATCCAACCCACAACATCATGTCCTACAGCAGTATGGTATTAAAATACAGTAGATCATGCAGGTTTTATATCGTACGGCTCCCACCCAACAACATGAGATAAATCATACCTGGTACCAGCTACAGATTAGGAATTCCACCGGCATCTGCCCTGAAATATGTGCTACGGGGGACCATATTAAACAGGACCTACGATGAAAACAAAAACCTAAATATTTCGCTATATTCACTACAATATTTGGTCCTGTTTACTATAGTCCCCCGTATTAGCATCACTACTATTAATACTAGGTGGGGATCGATGATCTGTCGGTCCGACGTCGAAAAAAATCCTGCATCTTTGGAGCCAGCCCATTGGCCGAATAGTCCCGTTGTGCCGCCAGATCTCCGGTGTTGGTGCAATGTGCTCTCGCTGCTCGTTTGCTCACACTGCTGCTGTGGTAGAGGATGATCAGATAGATTCCTGGAAGTAGTCTGGCTGGCGGGGTGAGCGTGAGACCGGCAACCTGTCACGAGATACTACCAGCATTGCTGATGTGCACGCTCTGTGTATAGCAGGGCGCGTGAGCTTGTTGTACACGATCTGCAGTGCGCTTTCGGGGAGGAGCAGCTGCTGTGGCATTCAAAATTTGTTGTCACAGCTCTGTGAGTCCAACCAATTGAGTGATTCATAGTCTTATTGTTCACCTAAAACTGGACTCGACGAACGAACGAACGCGGCGTTACGATGCAAACAGGGTTTCCTGTGCCCGGTATCCGTTTGTATCACCGTCGCGACGTCATTGCCGTGTGAATCTGGTGAGCCACACCCATACCCTGCGACAAGACCGACACACCCGGGCGGCCCTGCCCTAGATGGACACGATGGCGGGCTCCCAAACAACGCTCGTCGGCAGCAGCCCCCTTTCACGGCAGCTGCAAGCCATATCCGCGGAGGGTGGGCAAATATTCAGACTCCAGTGCGAGAGGGCTTTGAGGCTGCGGAGATAACTACCAACGGGCTCGCCGAGCAGCTTTCAGCCTCGAGAGAGGACGTGCGACGGCTGGAGGCGCGCCTGGTGGGCATGGAAGAGATGGTACGTTTTATGCTAATAGATAGTGGGGACTGACGGCGGGTCTGGTGTGAGTTGCCTTGAGGTTACTCCCATGGACCCGAACAGCCAGAATACTATTAATAGCAGCCGCGTTGACGACACGATCTACCGTATACCAGGTGTCCGTAAATGTAAAGATCTTCTGAATACCAACATCAGTAATAAAATTATCCTTACATTTCCGGACATGGTGGTGCTGCTTCAAGGTGGCTGAGAAAGATATCACAGCAGATACTGCTGTAGATGTTCCCAGCATACTTCAAACCTGTGGTACAACAGTATCCGATACTCCGTATACTCTTGGACCATCTACGGTCTCAGATTGTGCCATTCACCAACCAACAACAGCGATGTCAATGACACAACGATGCGATGGTGATACATAACTGCTGTTGTTGCACCTGTGCATTGCTGCCACTTGCAGTACATCATCGATTCCCAGTTCATGATCTAACCACTTTGTTCCGATATATAAGGAATGTTTGTACATCAATATACAATAAAAATATCATTATATTTCGGAACAGAGTTGTATTGCTGTAGGCCTTTGAGGGCAGATAGATATATCGATTCCTGATCTGTATGTTTGGGAACAGAGCGGCATTGCCGTAGACCTTTGAGGGCAGATAGATAGATCGATTCCTGATCTGTATGATCATGTATGATCTAGCTCATGTTGTCGGATGGGAGCCGTATAACCTGCATGATCTACTGCTGTAGCACATGATTCATGTGCCGGATCTATATCTGTGATGTACAGATCCTGCACAACCGCTCACCGCGGCAGGTTTAGGATCTACTTACCGTATGCAGATGATCTTGTCTAAACTGCTGGAATGTTGGGGGCTCTATAACAATGGACGAACTGGTGTCCGGAACCCTTTGGTACAGGTACAACAGTAGTAGATCGTGCTTGTCCGACGTGTGCAATGGTTGAACCGCTGTTGTTGTTGACTTCAACCCTTTTAGGGGTGCCGTCCCGTTTTGGGGGGGGAAGGACAAATCACTCAAATCATTAACCCTAAGTTACAGAACTGTAACATGCAATCCCGTTTTGGGGACAAACTACGTAGAATTAGACCGGTTTGTCCCCACACTGGGACTGCAGTACTAAAAGTGTTGAACAGTCTGTCCCACAACACGGGACTGCACCTCTGAAAGGGTTAGTAACCCGGAGCCTTACATACCCCCCGACCGTTTGGGAAAGCTCTCGGGTGGAAATGAAATTAAGAGTTACTTGTAGTACAGCAGTACTACTACTTGCTGTACGTAACACCACTCTGGATTGTTTGTGGACTATCGATCGTTCTTCAGCGGGAGGTGCGTCAAGTCGCAAAACACTGCTGATGCGTGGACACTACTGCTGATGTGTAGTGCCCAGCGACCCCCCCCCCCCCCCCCCCCCCCCCCCCCCCCCCCCCCCCCTACTCTATGATGTTCACCGCCTGCCGCGAAGCTTTCTCGTCGTGTGGACAGCAATGCTCGGAGCGCCAAGGAGGAGGTCGACGCCTTGCAGACGGCGTTCGACTGCGTGCCCAGACACGCAGACGTACAGGTGGGCACCGTACCGCAGTGCGAGGCTGTGGAGCTTATACCGGTTATTCGGCGCTATGGTTGATTCACACGGTGTACGAGACGAAGGGGATAAACGTTAACCAATGGTTGATTGAGTCTGATTGGCTCAGGGGTGGGTAGGGTTAGGGTTAGATGGTAGGGACCCCTCTGTAATAATGCCGGTTTGATAGTGCCGGTACCCGATATAGTGCCGATGGAATCGCTTGGCACAGATGGGATTAGCCAGTGTGGCAAAGTGTGTGGAATAATGCCGGTGCCCGCTATCACGCCGGTGTATTGACTTGGCACATGCTGGCATTGTGGAGGGACCACTACACTATATTGCGGTGTATCGGCTTGGGACCACATAGCGGCGTTCTAGAGGGGCCACTACTTACTGCTGTAGTTCTATTCGTCTTGCACATAGTGACCCTCAACCTTTTTTCTCGAATACCGGTGAGTGCTGAGCTACCCTCCCACACCGCCTCATTACATTACCCCACCGCAGACATCACCACTAGCCGCCAACATCGTAGAAGACATCGTGAGCAACCCCCACCGTCCCAACCATACCGACAACAAACATTGGCGATAACAGCAGTACTGGTACATGATTTCGTTTCACTCTGGAACTTTTGAAGCCTGCCTCGTGACCACGACTTGAGTTTATGCGATGAGTGAATGTGGGAGCAGCAACAGCAGTGATGTTCCTCGTTGTGATTGGTTGACAAGTGCGCTATCCCGCCGTTCAGGACGACTCGTTTGTAGTCATCGCCAATATCCAAAGATAGCTAACTCCCCCCTTTCCCCGTTTCGAAATGGATTCGTGGTCCATGCTCAAATGACAAAGACAAGCAACAAATGAGCATGCCTCCGCCCCCCTAACCCACCGGCGGGACGCTCAAGGCTTACCGTGTTTGCCACCCCCGCCCACCCCCGCCCTTTGCATGGTGCGGAAGAGTGGAGAGGGGTATGTCTGGGTCCAATGTGTATGTGACTGAGGAGCTACGCTATAAATATATGACACCCTGCACAACAGGCAATGGCCACCGCAATAGCAGTAGAACATGGCGCTATGGACGTGTCTATTGCCGTCGGTAGTGTATATCGATCTATTACTTCCCCAGTCTATCTCGCCGTAGTGGCTATCAATTGGCATGGTAGTAGCTATCGATCGATTATATCCCCAGTCTATCGTCACCGGTTGTGGCTATCGACTGGGTATTCCACAATCTGTTGTGGCAGGTGGTGTCTATCGACGGATCACATCCCCAATCTACTACCACCGACAATGGCCATCGATGGATACTCCCCACAATCTGTGTGTGGCAGCGATATCTACCGATGGATCACATCCCCAATCCAGTGTCACCGACATAATGGTCATCGATGGATACTCCCCCCAAATCTATTGTGGCAGGCAATGTCTATCGATTGTTACCGTCCTCAAATCTATTGTCACCGATAGAACGGTCATCGATGGGCACTCCCCACAATCTGTAGTGGCAGGCAGTGTCTGTCGATTGTTACCGTCCTTAAATATATTGCCCCCGACAATATCCATCGGTGGGCACGGCTCAACACCTACTGTGGTCGCTAATGCATATCGATCGACACACGTACAACGTACTCTGCTGAGCACAGCGAGGCATCTATTGTGCGACAACAGTGATATAATAAAAATGCGACGACGGCAGTAAAATAATGAGTGCAAGGTTTATCTTGACACCACTTGACACACGACAATGGGTGTATGGCACCGGCATATCGTGACCACGTGTTCTCAGCTAGGCCAACCAACGAAACAGGAAGCATGGGCGTTCGTTTCGATAAAAATTTCCAAATGATTTCAAGCGTTTATATGTACTACGTGGTTGTCGGTCCTGGACAACGACAACGGTCGCTGCAGAAATAGTAGGCATAGAATGTGGTCCAATGGACGCGTATACTGCTGTCGGCAAACTCTCTGTTGATGGGGACCGTCCCCAATCTGTTGTGATTGACTATGGCCATCGATGGACAGACTTCTCAATCCATTGCGGATGGCAATGGTCAGCGATGGACACGCTGCACAACCTGTTGTCGTTGGCAGTATCTATCGATAGATTTCGCCCCCCCCGTATGTTGTCACTGCCAACATATATCGATAGTTTTCCCCCTCGTCTATTGTCGCTGGCTCAATCTATCGAATTATTTTCCCCTAGTCGATTGTCCCTGGCAATGCATTTCGATAGATCTTCCTCTTGTCTATTGTCGCTGGTAATATCTATCGGTGTATTTGCCCCTCGTCTATTGCCATTGGCAATACATATATATATATATATATCGATAGGTTTTCCCCTCGTCCATTGCCGCTGGCCATATATATCGATAGACTTCACCCTCGCGTATTGCCGCTGATAATATCTATCTATCGATTTTCCTCTTGTTGTCTGTTGCTGCTGGCAATATCTATCGATAGATTTTTCTCTCGTCTATTGTCGCTGGCAATAGACCGTAGTGTGTCTATTGTCCAGGGTGTGGTCATACAATATTCCTCTTTTGTTTCTTACTACTGTGATTAGACCGCAATCTACGACAAAATCCGAGCTTTCAAGATATTTTCGAACAATACGTAGCACTTTTAATCAGATGAGAGTAGTGCCGAGCCATCTCCCGAGGATCCACCTTAGAGAGCGAAATTCGACGCGGCCGCGCTCGGTAGTCTGAGGACCGCCTTCGGCCGCGCGCGGCCGAGAAAGCGAGGGCTAGCCGCCGAGCCGAACATATTTGTGCCACCGAATTGTTACGATGTACTCGGTATTACTGTACTGTCATCAGATCGCAATCTACAACAAAGCAGAGCTTTCAAGATGTTTTCGCCGAGTCGGACTGCTGTCAATCTCCAGCAGCAGCTGAGAGTAGTAGTACCGAGCTTTCTCCCCAGGATCTACCACAGAGAGCGAGGTTTGACGCGGCTGCGCTCGGCGGTCTCGGGGCGCCCCCGACCGCGCGCGGTGGAGAAGGCGCGGCGGAGGCCGGGGAGCGCGACCCGCCAGGAGAGCGGCCGAGAAAGCGAGGGCGAGCCTCCGAGCCGAACGGATTTTGTGTCCGGGGGCCTAAACTCCAGTGCAAAGCTGGAGAATTCCACTGAGCGCTAAATCTTCCTCTAGAAGGGCTGAGGTTTCTCGTGATCGATCATATATGTACATGTACATCAATGGTGGCGTTTTTTTTTCGTATTGTATTCGGTCAGCTTCTGCTTTGTATGAACAGAACCCATCCTCTCTCACTTGGAGATCCCGTCACACACCCCTCTCGAGCCTCACGGAGACAAAACAACAATAATTTTTGTGTTCCCAAGAACGAGCAATGCCCCCTTTTCCACCGAGCGCCGACATCCCTTGTACCCCTCATACCGGGTTTATCGCAGTACGGAGGCATGATCCGGTGGGGAATAGGGGTGCTACCTGCAAGTTTTTTCAGGCTGCTCGCTTGAGGAGATCTCAGTCTCTCTCCATCTCGCACCCGAAACTGACGAAGCATAAAATCAAGATTCAACGAACCCCATGGCGCATAGTTAGCACCTGGTATACATGAATAAAGCGAAAACTACTATTGGTGTCTACCACTCTGGCCGGAAACGTAAGGAGCGTTCAGACATTGATATCAAGACCAAGATGTCCTTATATTTCCGACCAGAGCGGATATACAACACGAATGGGGTTTCCACAAATTTGGCTAGTTTCTCAGTGCCCTTAAGGAGCCTCGTATGTCAGAATTTTTTTGACCGAAGAAAGGTACAGTACCTCAATATATCGTAGCACGCGCCGTACCCCCCCGACTGGTGATGATGAGAACTCGGGCTGCAATCGCTGTGAACGTATCGGGCTCTTCTTTTTTCTGGGCGCGCAGACCATCGCGAGCGAAACCTGCAGGGATCTGGAGCTCGCGGTGACGGAAAAGACATTGGCACTAGGAAGCGCGCTAGCGGAGGTGCACGAGGAGAGCAGGAAGGCAGCGGAGGCGATGCGACAGGCGGTCGCGGGAAAGGCGGGGCTCTCAGACCTTGAGGTATATATTATTAAAATGCCTCCGAATGGTCTCCGTTTTCGCTCGGGAAGGAGGGGTGGGCGGGCTGAACTCATGTCACGCATAGCCGCAGTCGTGCCTCGCATCCCTACAATGCAGGGGTGATGGTGGTGGTTGGGTAGCTGGGTGAGTGGGCGGGTTAAACTCATGCCATGCACAGTCGTAGTCGTGTGACTGCAAACCCTCGCATCCCTACAATCCGTGGGGGGGGGGGGGGGGGGGGGGGGGGGGGGGGGGGGGGGGGTTGGTCAGCTGGGTTCGGCACCTCTATTAAACAACTGGTGAAAAAGAAGGCAACGATCTCAGACTTAAACCTAAAAAACGCCTCCAAACGGGGCTTGGTTTATTCGGGGAGGGGGGGGGGGGGGTTAGTTGGCTTGCTTTCACCTCTGCTTGCTTCTGCTGTAATTTATCCGTCGGTATATAGGGCAACGACTCTGTTGACTGTTGATGCGACTGCTTATCATCGATCCGCTGGCTGGTGGGCTGTTCAAAAAGTGTTTTATGTTTTTCTGGGAAACTTCTCGAAACCCAGGAAATGAGACTTGCTGCCTGTGGCTCGATCTGGTTCGGTACGGTAAGCTTGCAAATCAGGTAGTCGGCTCGTTGTCTGTCACTTAAATACCGCCCCCGTTTAAGCACCTCGTGCGATGTGCCCCGGTTGTTCGGTACGGTATGCTTCAACTTAAAAGCAGTCGACTTATTGGCTGTCACTTAACTCCGCTCCTACACAAGGCCACACAGCCGATGTTGGTTTGTCACTTAACCCCGCCCCCACATAAGCCGCACGTCCGAAGGTGCCGCGGTTGCTCTTGGTGCATACAACGTGGCCAGCCGACCGTTGAAACTCAACGGACAGCAAGCAGTTACAGCAGTGGATGGTTCGGCTTGCTTTTCGCTCAGCGTTTCTGAGTCTCCTCACTCAAGGATCCCCGACAACCGATTCCGATAAAATCCAGCTGAACCTGATGCCCGAGCCCATGAAATAGGTACTCCGCACAGAGCGTAGGTACTCCGTACAGAGCGGCGGATTCGCGCCGGGGGTGCGACCGTTTTTCAGCGCCCGTTTTCCTCGACAGCGGTAATATCAACATACTATGGGGGACCATAGTAAATAGGACCAAATATTGTTTGTATAAATAGGTAAATATATAGGTTTTTAATTATACCATAGGTCCTATTAACTATGGACCCCGTAATAGAACAACTGTGTTTTTTTTTTCGGAAATAAGATCTGGTCGAGAAAGAACCTTCTTCCGAAAAAATAGGGTGTCTCGACTATTGTTTGCTGTAGCGCCCTTGCTTACGGTTGTTGAAAGAGAAAAGGAGCGCTGAAAAAATAGAATCGCACCCCTTGCGCGAAACTTAACCGCTTCATACGGTAACTAACGAATAAAATTGAGTATGTCTTCGAAAAAGATCCAAGGATATTGGGTAGTTTGAGAGGTGAGGACTTCCGTGGTCAATGGGATGCTTCACTGCTCGGACAGATCACCTACAGACCATCTACAGATCATCAATTCCCACAGATCATGATCTAGACCTGTCAAGGAAGAATCGGCACGGACACTGGTTGTGCTGGATGTCGACGGGTAGAAATAACGGTTTAATGTGAAGAAAACAACAACAACAACAACAACAACGCTCCGGGCTGCCGTGCTGTAGGTATATTAGAGGTGCACTCAAACTTTGTTTATGCTCTCTCCCGCTTTATACGCTCTCTTATTTCTCTCTCTCTCTCTCTCTCTCTCTCTCTCTCTCTCTCTCTCTCTCTCTCTCTCTCTCTCTCTCTCCCGCCATTTCGGCTTGCCTTACGTGGAAGGGGTTCTGCCCACGGGGAGAGGCCGCCACGCGCGCGGATCTCCTGGACTTGGAAGGCAGGGTCGGCAGGAAGGCAGATAAGGACGCTATGGCAGCCAGTCTGTCCGCCAAGGTATGTCATGCTTTGTATGTCATTTTTTTCCCCATTTTGCAGAAAGCGCGAGAGCCTGAGTCAGCAAAAAAAAATTGATGAAAATCGACGAGCAGTGGGGATGCCTCGCGTCTTCTCGTCTCCAGCCCCCCGGTGGTGCTTGCCTTCGTTTTTGTCGCACGGAAGGATGGGGCTAATTGCCACTGCTCGTCGATTATTATTGAAATGCTTTTGCTAAATTAAGCTCTCGCGCTCTCCCACGAGGAAAGAAAAAATCACACGAAGTGCGTATTTGGTACATGTAGGCGGTTGGTTGGATCAGACCTATCCCTAAATTTCCCAAAAGGGTTCCAAAAGGGTTCACACTCTGGAAGATCACCGATTCCCTTGTTCATGGTCTATTGATCTTTCAAGGAGGGTAGCAGGTCTGTTCTCGGCCTTGTGCCGTCTAGCTTCACGATGCCGGGTGGCTCCCATGTAATCGGCACGATAGCTTCATGTTGCTGGGTGGCTCCCGTGAAATCAGCGTGATCTACCGCACGTAGCACATGTTTCCTGGGTTGATGGATCTGTTGTACTATGACAATCCTGCACAGCACTTGACAATGGCAGGTGGGGGCTACTGTAGATGATCTAGATGTTGATCTATTTGTAGATGATCTATCTGAACTTGATCTGTCTGAGCTGTGAGAGAGTTGGAACCCATTCACTACCTTAAAAATCAGGCACGTCAACTATGAGTATTAATAGTTTCTTCGACCAAGAAACATGAGCGTAGCAGTTTTACAACAGGCTCAAGGAGGCTTTTTTTTTGCGTATGGCGCGGAATGATGCGGCCGAATAATAAAGCCGCTGGTCGATGCCGGGCATACCAAGTAAGTCCGTTGGTCGATCACGGCACACCAAATAAGCCCGTTGAGGGATCTCGGCATGGTATATATGATGTACCGGGGTGGAACGGCTGCGAAACAGCAGGGCGGTCGAATAAGTTTGGCGAGATAGTTCGTGCTGTTCTGTGGACCCTCGTTCCTCGAGTACCTCAACTGTTAAGCGAACGCCCCACTTCCCCCCCCCCCCCCCTTGTCCCTATGGTCATACGACTACGGCCATGCATGAGATCGAGTACATCTTGCCTCTGGAGTACGTCCCTCCTACAAATCAGTGCATTCGAAGCTGTCATTCATACGCAAGAAAATCCGCCTCACGAGCAGTTCTTAGTGGGATGCAGCTCGCCCGCCGTTCATGCGACTCGGCTATCGCTTCGTGCCGTCTGGTACAGTAAGCAATATCTGTCTGGTCGGTGAAAAAGCCAGCGTGCTTCATTCCCAGCATCGTAGGGATGCGAGGGTCTATTGGCAAACGTCTGTGGCCATGCATGATGTGAGTATACCCTCCCCCCTCTCCCTTCTCCTCCCTACACGCGTGGTGCGTCAACAGGTGTCCTGGCCGGACTTGGAGCGACTTTTGCGCGAGAAAGCGGACGCTTCCATGCTCACCGAGCTGAACGCGACGTGCGCCACCGCGGCGGCTCTGGAGCGAGTCGAGATGGGCCTGGCAAGAACCGTGGGGATGGAAGAGGTACTACTACTGTGTTGTTTCGTGCTTGGAGAACTATTATCGGTGTTGAGTTTCAGATTTGTGGTCTGTGACGTTTTTTTCGCCCATTTTTGGTCTGTGGCTCGTGTTATGTTATTTGTTTTCAAGTTGTTTGTTTGCTGTCAGGAGAACACGTACAGCAGCAGACCCAGACAGTGAAGGAGAGAGGCACGCGGTATACGCCTGAGCAAAAAAGACAACAAACTGTGGGCATGTTGCAGAGCTGGATAATACGGTGCAGACATTGCTTACAAGCCGGCGTGATGCCCCATACACCGCGTAAATTACATCCTCATTGCTCGTGCAACGCTCCTGTGTGCGTGAGGCCAGGTCCGGGCCTTCGTGGAGTCGCAGACAGGGGAAATCCAAGCCATGTCCCCTGCTTTGTCCCGCCTGCTTGCCGCGCGAGCAAAGGAAGACAGAGAGGCAGCTGAGAGGGGTCCCGGTGAGACGGGAGGCACCCACCCCCCATATCTTAGCCGCGCTTGCGGGTAGAGGAATCATATTTTAAACCCAAAATATTTCTCGTTGACTAAAGCTCATTGACCATTGCAAATGAGGGGCTAAATATGTACCGTATTATCTTCGGATCCGATGTTGGTATTTGACAGTCTTTTCCCATACACGAAAACCAAAAAACCAAAAACTGTCGGCTGTGAGATCTATCCGAGAGAGTTCATCGGAACTCGCCCTTCCGAGCTGTGTGCTTGATACTCCGACCGCGCGTTTTGTTAAAGCTATACTTCGAAGTATATATATATATACATCCGCCGTGAGTAGATTCCCACAAAACCGCGTGGGATTGTGCATCGAACTCAAATTAACATTTTTTTCTTGAAAAGTCGATTTGCTGGTTGTAAAAAAAAAAATTTCCGAAATCGACAATAATTTTCCCATCGCGTAGCATAGACCTTATTCAATGAGAAACAGTACGGCTTGCGGGTGCAGGCAGCCGATTGGCCTACAGGAAAGAGCGGTGCCTTTTGGTCTACCAGCGCTAGGGGGGCTTGGCCTTAGGCCTCTCTTGGGCGCTCCTCGCTTGGCGACTTAGCGTGGCGGAACAGGGATTGACTTGGGTGACGGCTTCGTCCCGATCAAGGCATCGGTTGAAATTGAAACCGTCACAGCCCTCCGAGTAGCTATTTGTTTTTGAAAACAATCCCGCAGATGGGTAAAAATATAGCAGGTAGCTGCCATATCTATTTCATACCATTTTCAAGTAGTTGTGCAGTTCTGCAGGGCTTAAGCTCACCACTCTTCCACGTTGAAGTGTGTCTGTCGTGTCAGTTCAACTCTGCTGCCATGGCTTAACGGCAGCTCAAGCCAGCCGCCGCGACCTCGGACACGTCGGTATGTCGACCCGACCTTCTGATCCTGATGGGATCGGGTGCGATGGAGATAAGTAGCCACCCTGGGATGGCATCTGTCCGGCCAGTGTGTGAATTGCGCAACTTCACCCGCTGAAAACAAAAAAAAAAAAACGGGCTATGCCGCCCGGCCGACGGACTCGGTGCAGCTCCGGTCCACCCAAGATACCCGTCGTGGCTTCTCCCATGAGAGTTTAGCTAACAGATTCATCGTCATTGTTCCATCCGTTTTGTAGTCAGCATACGGCCGGACGAGTAACCATCCTGGTGCCCCCGCCTGCCGCCCCCCCCCCACCTATAAGCCTCCTCAGTGACACGAGCAGAGATTCCGGGCCTTGTCCAGAGCATCCTCCGTGAGCTCAGAGACGGGGATGACGACGGCGTTTCCCCGCGTGTGCACGCCGCGCAGGTCCAGGCGGCCATTTCAGCGGGTCGAGAGGTACTACAACATCGGCGATTCTTTAAACGAAACTATTTGTTTTCGTTGGTTTTGAGTCTATAGTATCAATCAATACTAGCGGCGCATGTCTTGGCGTGATAGAAAGCTTCCGGTGCTCCCCCCCCCCCCCCCCCCCCCCCCCCCCCCCCCCCCCCCCCATTAACCGTTCTGGGCTCTAGCTTAACTGTTCTGGAGTTTCATGCCTTAAAGGGGAAAAGTAACGTCGAAACAAAAATGAGAAACCTCTTTGGGTTGGCTCCGAGGCATGCCTCAAGGGGGAAACATAAAAAATACGTCGAAGACCAAATGACGATTACATCATCGGCCGCACGAAGCTGGGGCAGAAGGCATCATGCACGACGGCATGTGCGCGCAGGAAGCAAGCATGCTGATGATACTTGTACCGCTGTACACTCTTCTTCGATGGTTGGTATTACCGTGGGAACATACGGCAGCAGTAGTAACTCCCATAAAACTCACGGTGATAATATACTCGCGCCGTTGCATACTCTTCTTAGATGGTTGATGCTGCGGAGGAACATTTCTACAGTATCAGAACCAAACATGGTTGTATTGATACTGACTACTATGTACTACTATGTATTACTAAGTATTAGTATGCCCCCCCCCGACCGCAATAGTACTGTAACTTGTTGCTTTTTGGGTCGCTATCTCGGAAGATGATTTTCTTCACGTTTTTTTGTTTACGTGCTAACTCTGTTGTCGTTTCATTTATTTGTTTTCCAATCGCCTTGAACTTTCGTTGAAGACTTTGAAAACTGCCGTCTGTACATTCGTCGTCTTTTTCTCTGTAAGACGAAGCGCGCTGGTTCAAAATACGGAATAGTCACGTACCATTGATGAAGGAAGATGTCCGTTGATTACGTAGGAGACGTCTGTTGAAAAGGAGATGTCCGTTGAGTTGGGGATATCCGTTGGATCATAGGTAATAATAGGTATCCGTTCAGTATGGGAGGGTCCAAACGAGTCGATCGCCGAGCTCATCTCGCAATCGACAAAGCCCACAAGAATGTACACGAAACCGTGAAACAAAAAGTTGTGCGGCGCTGCCTTGCTGTCGCCTTTATCCAGTTGCTGGGCAAATCTAGCCGGGAGATCAGCCAAAAGCGTTGTTCGTTCTGGCAACACATGGATGTCGTGTTTTTTTCCGGGAGAATTTGGATACACAGGCACATCGAACTACTGTACCCTGAATATACCTACCTGGTGTCATCTGTTCAACTTCGCTATTGCCTTGATGTGTATCGGTTTGCTCGTTTTTCGCTTGGTCTTCGTGTTTTTCACTTCCCCAGAGCACCCTTCGAACGGTAGGTTCGCAGCTGGCGCATGCTCGAGGGGCCCAGCAAGAGGAGCTGCTAGCCCAGGTGCGGCCCCACGTCAGCACCGCGATTAGCCCTGTGAAGAGCTCGCTTCTCGAGGGAACATTTATGCACAACTCGATGAAAAATCAATTTCACGGGCTAGAAACAAATGAACATAAAACGACTTGGGACTATACAATACGACACGGGTATGTAATTGCTCAGTTGAGGAGCCCCGTCTCAGTCATGAACGATTGGACCCAGAAGACTGGTCCGCACCGGAAAATAAATTTCCTCACTGAAGCTGTCATCCACATGCTAGCCGGCCTCACGAGTGGTGCAGAGTAGGATGCAGCTCACCCTTCATGCGACTCGCCGAATACCTCACGGCGCTTGGCGCTTGGTGCATGAAGCAATGTGCGCCTGGTCGGTGAAAACCCGACGTGCTCCGTCTCGGCATTGTAGGGATGCGAGAGGCTATTATCAAACGACTGCGGCCATGCATGATATCGAGTACACCCTCCCCTTCTGTCGTACTAGTCAGCAGACGAGAATGATCAGACCTTCACGGGATAGGAAATGGTACAGACGGAAGAACAGGTAAACTAGAAGTAAAAGAAACACAAGAATAGTTCCAAGAAGAGATGGCCGAAAATATAAGAGCAATTTTCCGAGCTGCTGGGAAGCATTAGGTACAACAAAGAACGATGTAGAGAGGGATAGCGCAGGAGCGAGGACAGTAGAAGGATGGGACCAACTGCTCAAGAACACAGCAAGTAAGGTAGTACGGGAGAAGTTGATAGTATGTAACAGAGTAGTAAAATGGTGGGATTTGGAAGTCAAAGAGGCTGTAAGGGTAAGGAGAAAAGTACACGCAAGATACACCTCGAGTAAAACTTCGATAGGATGGGAGGAGTGTGCTATAGCTAGAAAGAACGTAAAAGGGATGTACATAATAAAAATAAAGGAATATGGAAAGACGTAGTAAAAACGAGCGAAGGCTTCGATGGCGGGGTGAAGCAGGTGTGAGCAGGGATAAAATTGATACTGGGCAAACAAGCAGGAGAGGCAGACACGGGAATGGCTGCATTAAGATTGGTTCGTAGTACGAAGGGGATGATAGAAGCACTAGTAGAGCACTACCGCAAACCAGGAACGCCGACAGCCAACGAAACGTTCCACGCAGAATTCGAGATGGAAAGCAACGCGTGGGCACGGGCGAACGTATATACGTCAGAAAGGGAAGATAGTGGTTTGAATGTGTTACATGGAGATTTCACAAGGGAAGAAGTAATGAAGTGTGTTGCCGAACTTACAAATAGAAGACAGCAGACCTAATTGGGAATGAGTTTATGAAGTACGGGGGAGAAGGGATGTTTTCCATTATGGTTAAGTTGTGTAACTGGATATGGAAAAACGAGTACGTACCTAAGAGGTGGAGAGAAGGAGTAGTGGCAAACGTAAACTTGTCTAAGAAAGGAGACAAGGCTGACCCCGGCAACTATAGAGGGATGACGCTACTAAGCACCGTACATAGGCTAAACTTTCTGCGAGATATTGAACGATAGAAGGGGAACAATGATGGAGAAGGAAGAAATAATAAGCGAAAGGCAAGCAGAGGTTAGGCCAAACCGTAGCTGCGTAGACTATGTGTACACATTGGGTAAGATGATCCAAGGTAGGAAAGACGCGGGGCTAACAACGTACTGTTTATAAATCGAAACGTACAGAAGACCCACGACACAGTGTGGAGAAATGCATTGTGGAAAACAAATGTAGGAATATCTGAGAAAAGATGTGGAGAATGATGAAAAATATGACGGAGTGTGCGAGAAGTGTTGTGATGCTGGACAAGGACATATCGCAGTATGTTGGTATAGTTCAAGGAGTTTCACAGGGGTGTAAATTGTCACCTAACCTATTCAAGGTATTAACGAAGGATATGATAGTAGCAGTTCAAGGTACAAAGAAGGGACTCACTGTGGGGTAAGATACGGTGTTGGGAATGAAGTTTGCGGATGATTTTGTGGGGATATCAGAGACACCCGAAGGATGGCAGAAACGAATAGAGAAGACACTAGAGTACACTAAGTAATGGAGAATGACGGCGAACGTCAAGAAGTGCGCACTAGTTGCCTGTAACGAAGATAAGGGGAGCCCGGTAACTTCCAAGTGGAAGCGGGGAGAAGTTGAATTGCCGATCGTAGACCAGTACACGTAGGTTGGTGTAGAGCTTTCAAAGGACTGCGCTTGGGATGCACACATGCCAAAGGTTGCTGGCAAGGTTAGAGCACACGTATGGAAGATGGGAGCGGTCTTAACAGACGCCCACCTTGACACTACACTAGGATTAACATGTGTATTCTGATGAGTGTGATCGTACCAAAGCTACACTAAGCAGGAGAAGTGTGGGAAGGGAACGCGAAGTTCGCCAAACAGCTGAAAACAGGACAGATGACAGCAGCTGAAGATACTAGGATGCTGAAGTACGACGAGCAATACAGTATCAAAAGAGAAGAAATGGGACTGTACCCGCTCAAGGCCAATAGAGACGTGACAAAGGTGAAATGGTATTATAAAGTGGAGAGTATGCCGATGAAGAGGCTACCAGCTATAGCTGATAAAACTGTGGGAGAAAGTAACTACCTGTAAAAGAGCGAGCTGAAATATGGTGGGATAGCTTAATCGAGAAAGTATGGAAGGATATAGGAGGAAACCAAGAAGAGACGCTGCCGAAAGAGAGGTACAGGGGGTACGAGACAGAAGTAAAGGAACGGATAGAAAGAAGGGAAAGGCTAGCGCTAAGAAACAAGGTGAAAGGGGAGAAACACTTGGAGATATATGGGAGATTAGGAGAAGGCATAGGAATGAAAAGGTATCTGCACGGGCGAGTGGACTTCGCGAAAACGCTACAGCAGCGATTTCGTGTAGGGGACCTGGACCTGGCAGATTGGAGAAAGAAGTATACCAGTAGCCGAAAGGAAGACGACGTAGATGTACAGATGTGCCCGTGTGGCAAAGCGATAGAGAGTATAGCCCGCATAGGGGGAGAATGTGAAGTGTACAAGGAGGAACGGGATATGTTAGAAGAGGAGATGTGGAAAAGAGACGAATGTGACATGAAGGAGTTTGGTGCACTAGATCGTAGCGAGGAAACGATCGCTATCCTATATAGGAGATAGATGGTGGGCACAGGCGGCGAAACCGGAAGATGATAAGATTAGCAAAACGTTTCTACGAACTATATGGAAATTACGTAATGAGCGCCCCAACTCTTGGAGGTGTCTTTAATGGCGGTAGGAACGGCGCCCCGTCTCGAAAGAGATGCCTAGTCAATGGCCAAATGCCTAAGGCAACCAACAAAATGAGTACCCCCTCTACGCCAATGAAGATATATACGGCAATGCACAAGCATGATTCTGTACAGAAATATTTGATCCAAACGTATCCCCCATACCGCACCGTGGTGGCATACTCCCCTGCCGCACTATAGGGCATGCCCCCACCTACTTCACGGTAGAAGCATGACTCTACACAAAAACACTTAGACCCAAAAATAATCATAAGGCATTCGACGCTGCCATCCACGTGCAAGAAAGCACGCAAAAAGGTGCCAGACTCCACCTGACACGCGATTCTTAGTTGGGAAGCATGCGTCTCACCCTTCATGCGATTCGCCGAACAACTCACGGCGCTTCGCGCTTGGTGCAAGCAATGAATGTCTGCCTGGTCGGTGAATGCCGGATGTGCTCCGTACCTACCGGCTGTGTTGGGACTCGAGGGTCTATGGTTCTAGAACTACGGTTATGCATGACAATCCGTACACTCGCGCTTGGTGCAAGCAATTAATGCCTGCCTGGTCGGTGAATGCCGGATGTGCTCCGTACCTACCGGCTGTGTAGGGACTGGAGGGTCTGTGGTTCTAGAACCATGGTTATGCATGACAATCCGTACACTCCCCGCCTGTGCGAAAGGTTGAGCAGCCGTCCCAGCGGCTAGTCGAGCCGAGTCTCACACAACCAAGTGCAGGTGCAGTTCTGCCTGTGGTCGTCAGGGGACGTCCTGGGTGCATCCTCAGGTTTACATGTGGATATGGACGTTGGGGTAAAACGGATGTTGGCGTTTGTTGCTGTGTAATTGCACACGGCGGTCACCCTCTCTTGTCATTGGGTATCGTCTCCAAAAAACAAAACAATGAAGTAACTCAGTATACACTAGCTCAAGTCATCAATTCGTTCGTTCCACCTACCCCCACTCTATATTAGATACTAGGGACAGCCCTCCCACTCAATAGCATGCTGCAGGCCGAAGGACTCTATTTCACTCTACAGCACAGCGATGATACCATACTGATAGATTTTATGTCTCCCTGTCGATAAAGACTCCGAAGGTCACCTACAGAAGTATAAGGTTTTCTTCCCGCGTTTGTTTCTGGTCGCGCATATATCTAGGAAAAGCGGTTTCGCCTGGACCTGGAGGAAAGCGTCGGACGTGTACGCGGCAGAGTGGACGGGCTGGGCAAAGGGCTGGAGAAGACGAAAGGAGAACTCCTCTCCTTGCTCAATTCCAAGGTCGAGATCATCAGCGTGATTCATCCCGTATGTAGCAGGCGGTTAATTTATCATTTGTGGTTTGTGTGTTGTGTGCTTGGTGCCGTGGTACCGTGTAGCAGGCTTTGCTGCCCTTCGTTTTTCTTCGTAGAGCGTTGCGCTACGTACAGCACCGTGTGATGAAGGAACGGAGGCAAGGGGTCGAGTATGGGGGAGGGGGGGGGGGGGGGTGTACTACAGTAGTTTGTTGTTTGTTTCTTGCCTTAGTCAATTGAACATTGGCCACGAATCCGCCTCGAGACGGAGCACCGTTCCCACTCCTATTGGATACATCTCCAACGTTTGGACGCTCAATACGTGTTATTAGGGAGAGGAGCTAACTGGGAGACCCCTCCTGTTCTGCAGCCTGTCCTCGTGAGCACTGATTTCGGTCTTGGGTCAGTCGCCGGCTTGCCCGTTCGTGCTTCCTTCGTTTTTTTCAAGTTGTGACTTTTCTCTCCGCAGAACATGAAGGCTGGTTGGTGACTAGCGTGATTCGCGGAGATGAGCGAGACATTTGTTCGGTCGGTGCACTCAAAGTGTTTATACTGCAGTTGAGCGCCCTCGTCGTTTGCTGGGAAACTCCGAGAAGATTGCTCATTACCCGGCTTTAAAATATCCGAGCTTGTTGCTTTAACGCCTAAGTTCCATATTATCGATATGGCAATCTGGAGACGATTCTTTGTGTGTTGATTTACATCGTTTCTGGCTATTATAGAATATCCGAGATGTAGCACCTACATTTCGTATTTTTGCAGACATTCTAGAGGTGAAGTAGTGTGTTGTGTGTTGCAAACTTTCAACCTTTGATAGCAAGTCCGAGCTTTTTCTCGTGTAACAATTGTATTTCGCATTTCGACAACGTACTTTCTGAAGGTCCTTCTTCGTGTGTTTGTATGTACGTACGTGTCATCATCCGGCCTTCTGCCTCTATAACCCGTTTGCTGCTGCACTGTTCAGAAACAAACAACTGCCTACTGTGGACCTATTTTCGGGGCGATACTAAAACAACTATCCCATGACAATCCTCATCGCGAAAAAACACACCTCGTGCGGCTGGCTCTCCGTGCCCGTGCAGGCGTACAAGGCGGACGTCTCCCTGGCACTTCAGGGGAAAGCTGACAGCAAGGGCCTGGAAACCGTTACGGAGCTCGTGCGATCAAAGGTGAAGTTCTGTCTGCTGCTTTTATTTCGTGCCCGTCCGTTCCCCGTTCTGTCGCTCGGACTTTCGGTGGCTCCTGTAGATCAGCATGTGCGGAAGGAGAGTTCGAGCAATGTTAGGAAAACAGATGTTAGAGAGAGAGAGAGAGAGAGAGAGAGAGAGAGAGAGAGAGAGAGAGAGAGAGAGAGAGAGAGAGAGAGAGAGAGAGAGAGAGAGAGAGAGAGAGAGAGAGAGAGAGAGAGAGAGAGAGAGAGAGAGAGAGAGAGAGAGAGAGACAGAGAGAGACGGAGAGACAGATACCGTGTATCACGCAAGATAGATAGCGTAATCCCCGAGTACTACTGAGACTATAGCTGATTTTCTCGGCAATGGGGTGGGTGCAAACGCCGAGTGGTGTGTCTATGGAAATATCTCGACGAGGTTTTGCCAAAACGCGACCATTTTCGTTGTGTGTGTGCCCCCCCCCCCCCCCCATAGTTTTGGAGACACTCGATTCAGAAGTTCATCCCAGGGTGTGTGATATCTTATCGCTCGTGTGATACGGTATGCTTTGTTGTGTCACCCGTGTGATACGGTGTGTTATTTCATCACCCATGAGATATGGGTGTACTGTTCTATCACCCAGTGTGATACGGTGTATCATTGATGGCTATGGACACCGTCGACTGTGCAGAACCGACCGGTCCTGTCGTTGTAACGGTGGCGCTGTCGCCTCGGGGTCCTGCAGCCCGACGAGGATGCGAGATATCTCGAGCGGCGCTATACAGGGATGCGGAGCGAGCGAGATAAACTGTTTTTGACGCTTGCGGATACCGTTGAGTAGTCACCGAGCCGGCCGCTCTGAGGGCAGGAAATAGGAGTGAGCGAGCGAGAGAGTTTTGTCTTGCCTTTCTATCGCCACGGAGCTCCCTCCGAAACCTACTCACTGCGGTCGAAACCCCGCGCACTCCGCTGCGCATGCCGACGTGTCGTTAAGTTCGCCCAAAAATCGGCTGCTCCTACCGCCGCAATGGCTCGCACGGTGCACGGTCGTATTGCTGTGCTCGATCGATCGCCACAGATCTTCCCTCCGCTCCATACCCACTAATCACTGCTGCCGAAACTCCCGTTCCTCCGTTGCGCACGTCGACCCCCCCGGGGGCAGGCGAACGAGTCGGACCACAGGGAGGTCTCGTCCAGGACGCTCCATACGATTGCGGCGCTCTCTGCCGAGATCGCGGGGCTCAGAACCGAGATGAGAGCGGGCGTGGAAAGGCTGTCCGGCCGTCTTCTGACCAAGGCGAGGATTGACCAGAAAAAAAAACGCATTCTTGATATATGATAAGTAGTGGCAGTAACTTCTGGCAGTAACTACGATATCTCCGGTCAGATAATCCGTTTAGATATCCGAACCCCCTGCTTTTTCAACTCCGTTTTGAGGTCCGATAACTCCTCTTTTTTCTTGAGCAATCCCCCACCGGCCTTAGGTCAAGTTGATACGACAGTTGGCCGTGTACTTAGCTCTATCAAGCGTTTACTCTCCATTCTCATCTGCCTGACGGGTGAACAACAAAATCCGGCTCTGCAAGCTCCCTGTCGTCAATGGCTCATCAATTCGATACTGTATCTGGCTTACCAAACTCAGCTCTGGGTTTCGTCGATTACTGGGGTTTTTTCGCGAGCGGGGCAGTGCAAGTATAGCCCCGCCGGTCCGGAGTCAGCCGGGCCTCTATCAGAACCAGAGCACCTCATACCTCGAGCAGAGATCACCGATTTCCACTCTTTTTTATGGTCTACAGTAGTTCTTTCAAGGCAGACATGATTCCTGATTTTATAGAATCTATAGCTATTACGGAGGATCATACCATTAAAAAACGGTGATCAGGACCCATCATACACACGAAAACCTACAGCTCTGTGTCTTAGTATCAGAATCTGTTGATTGTACTCAGAAACTCGACATATAAGATCCATGGTAGATTGGGGAGTTCCATGCTGGAAAGGGATTCTGGCAGTAGGGTATTGGGATATCGGGGTAATGTGTGCCCACCAATGCCACTCGTCAGGCGTACCTCTATACTGCATATGAGGCGAGTCAACTCTACAGCGAGGATGGAATATAAGAGGAGTTCCGTTTCATGTCTGGAGTCAGCCACGCGTTTCCGTGCCAGCTGCGCCTATACCTTTAGAGATCAATCAACAGAATCATTTTGTTTTAATATCACTAAACAAACGTTCTTTATAATCAAGGACAGAATGGCATATATTATTACGGGGGGGGCATAGTAAACAGGACCAAATATTGTAATTAAAAATAGGTAAATATATAGGTTTTTATGTATACCGTAGGTCCTATTGACTATGGACCCCCCGTAATAAGTATTTTTGTTGGGCATATTTGGTCCTGATTGCCGTGTCCTCCCGCAATGAGTTACATACCCTATCACGGGGGACCATAGGAAATAGGACCAAATGTTGTTATTACGGGGGTCCGTAGTTAACGGGACCAAATTTTGTTATAAATAGTAAAAAAAAGTTAAATATATAGGCTTTATGTATACCGTAGGTCCTGCTAGCTATGGACCCCCGTAATAGTAAAAATAGGGAAACATATAGGGTTTTTTGTGCGTACCGCAGGTCCTATTCACTGTGGTCCCCCGTAATAGTAGGGTATTACGGGAGCCGTGTACCTAAGCTGACCACATGACGACGCCAAGTGTGATGTGGGAGAGCGGTAAGGGTTCCGAGGGAAGATGATCCACAGAAGAGGTGTGACACAGGTGTCTGTGATTGGTCAAACTCAGACCTAGTTCTTGTTGGAGTTCTCTTATTTTATTGGTGCGAAGCTTGCTCAAAAGGGGCAAGTGAGAAGAGTGAGAAGAGAGGGGGGGGGGAAGCAGATGCTTTTTTGAAGCCAGAAGTATCATCTGGCTTCAACCGGCTATAATCTACTGGCAAGGGTGTATGCTATATCCTCAACTTCAGTAGTGCAACACCCCGTAAGGGTGCGCATGCGTTACCCTCGACTTCAACAGTACAGCACCTCGTAGAACCTGACGTACGAACATACCACGTGCGTACATCTCTGTCTCATCGGCTACTCAGATGCTAGTCTGCGTATCATGTCCGCGAATACAAATATCTTAATCCAAACGGGATACGAACGTGTACGAGGAATACTAGCCTGCGTGCCGGAAACTACAACTGCGAAGTATCCTATACCAGACGGTAGAAGGGATACGTGTACGGAAGAATACTAACCTGCGCACCGGTATTACAAATACAAGACATCTTATTCCAGACGGTAAAAGGAATAGGATCCAATTACTAGAATAATATCTAACGGTCCCTACTGATGGTTGGTCTGTATATTATAAACCAGGGTACTCTATCACATCTACAGGAGGACATGGTTTCGTCGGAGGGGGGACGCGAGCCACGATAGAGGTTACGTAGCACTTCTTGACCGAACGGTCTTTTTTCTGGCTGATGGGGCTTCTCCTCAACTTACCCTCAAGGGAGGACATTTTGTAACCCAAAAGTGGGTCGATTTGTTTCCGATCGTTTTTTTTTTTTTTTTTTTTTTCGTAACAGACCTGGGCCATGGGGTTTGCTCTTCGGGTCGAGCGTTCACTTGGTGTCAAAGCCAACTTTCGGGCTGCTCTTATTAGTAGTAGTATTAATAGTTAGTGGAGGAGTGGTAGTAGCAGCAGCAGCAGGAAAAGTAGCATTCAGAGTAGTGTATAGTAGTGGTAACAGTACTGTGCTGGTAGTATTGATGGCGGCATTACAGTAGTATTATTAGTATAACTAAGAATTTTAGCTAGAGCTCCTGAGTTGAAGAGCCTCAGAAAATTGCAGATGCGCCCCGACCATGGCATGCCTCCTCAAGGGCAGCTTGATGATATGTACCGTACAGATAGATCCTGCACAATATATCATGTTGGCTTGTTTGGATGTACACAGCTTATCCAGACCTCGATCTGCCCCCGGTTTGTTTGAAAGACTTGACACAAACTTTGGATTGGAGGCCAGATCGGTCCAACCCCGAAGAGAGTATAATTTCTCGGTCGAGCCGGATCTTCGTGTGGCGGACGATGAGCAGATTGTGTATCTGGGGCGGTCGATCCGCTTATGTCCGCCATACGAAACTCCGGTTCGACCAAGAGGCTATACCGGTCTGCCGTCAATTTAAAGTTGTGTCAAATATTTTGATCTGGTAGAGGCTCAACGATCTCCAGCGAGGCTATGCGTCCAGAATAATACTACACTAGATTAGTGGGGTGAGGCACATATATATATGTAGGTATTTTTTTTTTTCATCACTTTTACTTTCCAGCCCACTCGTAGGAGGTTTTACCCTCGACGATCTTCTGGACAAGCCGTGGTCACAGGTGTCGTCCCTCCCCCCCCCCCCCCCGGTACGTGCCTTTAGTTTTTATCGCGCATAGGGTTCAGCATTACCACTGCTCGTCGACTTTCATCGAATGTACAGCTAACTCACGCTCTCGCGCTTTCCGCTAATCAATTTTATGCAAGAAAAAGTCCCTATGAGCATGCACTCGGTGAGACTCGAACTCACGAAACTGATCTTGATAGGCTCGCGGACCACCTACCAAACCACCGGGGACTATACGTATCATATCATGCATGCTCTACAGATCACCAGGTGGAAACGTATACAGATCACGCAGATCGTACCAGATCAGAGTACAACGTGCTTACAAAGTCCCAGGCACACGCATGACAAAATTGCCCTGCACGTCACTACTACGGAGGAAGCATGTGCAGATCAGCCAGATCCCGTAGATCAGCCCCGTAGCAAGTATTGCACTACTACATGTGATACAGATCCCGTGGAAAACGATACTGTATGATCTGTACAATGCTCTGATCCTGTCCGGTACATGTGCAACTATCACTCTTAACAGGCCGATTCGGACGACCTGCTGGCGTTAAAGAGCTCGTGTAACGCGGTTCCACCACCACCACCGCCACCACCACCCACCACCACCACCACCACAAGCATCGACATCGGGGAGCGCGACGCACCCCGATCCCGGGGGTATAGCGTGCCGACCTCACAACGGAGGTGGTGATCCATGCATCGCCAACCCTGGACGGGCTCAAGCGCGCACTGGTATCGAGGAAGCGACCCTAGCGCAGCAGCCGCTTTTGAGTCTGGCGGTAACTCAGAGCGGGAACAACGGGTCTTCGCGTCCGGTGCGTGAGCACTCGCATGGTAGGGATGCACTATAGATAAACTCTAACCACGGATCTCACAGCCAGCGCTGACTGTCAGCTCAGTGGCTAGGGTGTATATCTAGGTCGGGTGGCTTACTATTTTCTGAGCTCCTCACGTGAGAAGGTCGATATCTCTCCCGAAACGCGATTTCGAAGAAGTTTGTACGCGGAACCCGACCAAGCAATTCCTATGCGCTATCAATAGTCCTGAAACTAATGTGCTACCGGTGAAAGCATCATACCTACTGTGATCGCTAGTTGCTCACTTTCAGGAGCTCAACCGGTCAGAAAAATGTTGCCTTAGGAGGCTAACGTGGTACCCGTACCGTGGGATTGCTCGCGTGGGGTGTTGTTGTTACATTTCGTACTCGGCGGGTCTCCTCAGGCAGAGGCGTGTTTTCCTTGAGGAAAATAAATGCGCCACCCTCCTACCTCGACCTCTCGCAGCCGCACGGAGGTTCCACGGCTTCCCCCCCCCCTTCCCAGGCTCTAAAAGAGGCAGTTAAATAGGACTCCCATTGCTGTCTCTGGAAGTAGCTACACAGGAAATTAAATTAACCCATTGAAGTTGTCATCCATATTCAAGTCCGCCTCACAAGCGGTTCTTAGTAGAATGCAACTTATCCTTCATGCGACTCACCGGACACCTCACGGCGCTTCGCACTTGGCGCAAGCAATGTCTGCCTGGTCGGTGAAAACCCGACATGCTCCGTCCCGGCATTGTAGGGATGCGAGGGTCTATGGTCCTACGACTACGGCCATGCATGAGATCGAGTGCATCTCTCCTATCGAGTACACCCCCCTCCCACTCAGTACCCCTCACTCACATTCATGGTGGGCGCGTCCATCGCGTTCGCGTTTTGTTTTGCTGGTTGCTGGACTAGTGATACGCGCGAGGAAGGAATTCGACCTGAGCTTTATTGGATTTCGGGAGCCCTGAATGTTGAAATCACAACTTCGGACACATAGATGACGATCTATCTACAGATCATCTAGACCCTAACCTCTGCCATTGTGGTATTACCTGCAGGGTCAGCATGGCACAGATCCAACTCAAGGAACATGTGCTACATGGTACAGATTTTGCGACTCCCACGCGGCAAAATGAGCTACCAGGTGGATCATACAGATGGTCAGGATTACATCTTCCTTGGCAGATCTATTAACATATCGTTTTTTTGGGGGGGGGGTGAATATCGATCATCTGTCTGAGGTGTGCAGGATCACAATGCTCGGTGTTCAGTAGATGTCTAGACTACCCCCTGCATGCTCACGTGGCTTACAATATTTCTCAATCTCGTTTTGTTGGGTGGCGTAATTCGATGCGAGTCGACGAGCGAAGTCTTCTCGTGATAAAAAAGTGCAAGGCACGAACCGTGGTAGGGAGGAGGAGGAGGAGGAAGAAGAGCCTACTTTACTTTGCGAGCCCGGATCCAACTCACGACTAGCAGAAGGGGAAAGAAAAAGAGGGCGAAGAAAATACCTGGTAGCTGGGATGGGAACAAACAAACAAAAAGTATCGGGCCCCTGAATCAAGAAACCCAGGAAAATTGAGGTGCCTAGCCCTCCGGTAATACGCGTCCGCCCGCCGTGCACTGCTCGTTCGCGGTTCGAATCGGGGCCTCATTTCTTTTCGATATTATTGGTGAGGGAGCGTTTGATGTCTGCTCTGAATAGCGCCTGCCATCAAGGAACCCGAGCTACGGCAAGAGCTAGGGTATGGGAGGGGGGGGGGGTGTACTCGATAGGGAGAGATGTACTCGATCTCATGCATGGCCGTAGTCGTGTGACCATAGACCCTCGCATCCCTACAATGCCGGGACGGAGCATGTCGGGTTTTCACCGACCAGGCAGACATTGCTTGCACCAAGCGCGAAGCGCCGTGAGATGTCCGGCGAGTCGCATGAAGGGTGAGCTGCATCCTACTAAGAACCGCTTGTGAGGCGGACTTGCATATGGATGACAGCTTCAATGAGTTAGTTTAATTTCCGGTGTGGCCACTTCCAGAGACAGCAATGGGAGTACTATGTAACTGCCTCGTGGGTGCCTTACCTTGAACACTACGTGATACGATCAATTCCCTTGTGCAGAGTAAAGGTTATTTACTGTGCACAAATGATCTCACTCGACAACCAGCTGTGGGCGCCCGCCAAAACAAAAAAACAAAAAACAACGGTACCCTGGATGTCTAGCTCACGTAGTGAGCGGCATGTTTTACAGCGTCGTTGCCAACCGACGCCAACCCAACCCATTTATAATATATATAATGGGGGGGGGGGTAAGGCATGCCTTATTTCCTACGGCTGTGAGTATGGCTTGCACTGGCAGGATTTGACGGCTTCTTATTATTGCAGTTGGGTGGCGAAGTAAGCCAACTAACCGACTTACTGTAGTGGTATCAATAGGAATCACGCGCCGACTCCCAACAACCGCCCAAAGCAGACGCAAAGAATGCAGTATTCCGCGAAACAGCCGCACGGAAGTAGCTCTAGTGCCTACAGCTGTAGCCAATATATGAAACTAGTCGGTGACACATATTAGTAGTCGGCTGACCCACGGCCCTCATTACTGCGCTTGACAGACGTGATTTGACGTACTAAATGACGGTCGTTTCGTATTGGTGGCGAAGTAGCAAGCCAAGCGACCAACCGACCCACTGGTACGGATTTTTATCGGATAAAAAAAACTCGCCGAGGCACGAACTATTTCGGAGAACCATAGTAAATAGGGCCTACGGTACACGCAAGAACCTATATATTTCCCTATTTTTCCTAGCAATATTTGGTCCTATTTACTACGGTCCCCCGTAATAGTGCGCCAGACAGACGCAAAACCCGCGAATCACCCCGGCACAACTACAGTAACTGCAGTACATACCAGGTATATACGTAGCCAACTAGGTACCTAGCCGGCGACCTACAGTCAGCCAACTCGCAACCCTAGCCTAGGCAACAACTACTCTGGACAAAAATGTAAGCACCGTTTAGTATTCATGATAATGTCTAAACGATCCTTATAATTCTGACCACAGGTAGTATCTAGCCGGCGACTTACTGTCGGCCAACTCACAGCTCCACCGAATTTGTTTCGTGATTTTCGTGCTCCACCGTTGTGTCAGGGAATTCGAAAAAACGCCAGCGACGGTGGCACCGCCGACCGAGGACGCCTGACGAGAGAGGAGGCGAGGTTGCTCATCAGGGCGGAGCTGAAGAGGGTGGGGATTTCGGACAAGATCACGCGGTGAGCGTGGCAGTCAGCAGTCCGCCTGCATGTATCCGCTTGCTTAGTCTGTGCTGTCTGTGCCACGCGCGCGTTTTTCATACGAAAAACACAAGAAAAGTAAACGTCGCGACAATCGTGATGAAGAAACGTGTTTTTATTTTTTGAAAGCGTGACATAACGCCAGTTTACGAATGCCACGGATCGTGTATTTTTTTTTTCGTGAAGGCGTTTTTTTGTATCATGAATGATCACGAATGATCACGAATGATGCTTTTTTTAGCCGCGAACGGTAGTTTTTTTGTCACTAATCGTAATTACTTTGCGCTATATTTGGGAAGGACACTAACGCCCTTCCCCTATTACATAATATAGAGAGGAGGCTTCGGCGCAAGCGGAGGCGTGCGCATCGAGAGCGCTGTCGATCACGTCCAATGCCCTCGGAGCCATGAACCTGCGTCTTCGCTCCATCAGCGAGCGGATGGAGAAATCAGCGGTGAGCGGGCTACATAAACTACGCACGTGCGTCTTGTTGGTGTGGCTGTGGAATTATCGACCGTCTTGAAAAAGAAAGACCACGCTGGGCGGAAATGTGAGGATCGTTTGGTATTCGTTGTCCATGCTCCAAAGTTCCTTATATTTACATCCAGAGCGGCAATAAACTGTGTTTGTTCGCTCCTGTCTCCGTGTTTTGTCCGACACGTGTCTTAAGTTCTTCTGTTGACGTAATGATGATGGTGATGGCGATGATGATGATGATGATGATGATGATGACGACGATGGTGATGATGATGATGATGATGATGATGACGATGGTGATGATGATGATGATGATGATGATGATGATGATGATGATGATGATGATGATGATGATGATGATGATGATGATGATGATGATGATGATGATGATGATGATGATGATGATGATGATGATGATGATGATGATGATGATGATGATGATGATGATGATGATGATGATGATGATAAGGATGATGAGAACACGATCTTGATGAGGAGAATATAATGGCGATAACGAAGATGCTGCTGCTGCTGATGATGATGGTGACGAGGATGACCATGATAATGATAACGAAGTTGCTGCTGCTGATAATGATGATGCTGATGATGATGTCCTCCCACTAGTATAGCTCATTTCCCTGAAATCTAGCCCGTGGTCACAAAACCGTCCGAAGAAAAACTACCGACGTGTATGGTTATACGTGAAAACTATGTAGCGCACCCCTCACGCACGCACCCGCAGCCGACCTCGCAGAGGTCGGTATTCTGTAATGCCCCCCACATCCCCCCTCCCCCATCGCCACGGATCCTTCAAGACGGTGGTAGGTGAGACGGACGCGCGACGGCTGTTTGACGCCCAATCATGCCTCGAGCTCAGACTTGCCCGGTTCCTCAGCCTGGGGAGATGGCTCTGGCGCGGCAAAGAGCCCAGCTTAGGAAGGTTCCCAGAAAATTCTGGCTCGGTGGCAGCAGCGGCCGAGGCAGCGTCGATGGGTCAAACGGAGACGGGTGTGAGAGGCTACGACGGATCGGCTCGAGCTGGTCGTCCAGGCGGCCCGAAGGGTGGCAGCAGCGGCGGGATCTGGGTGCCGTGGGAAACGGAGGTTGCTAACGCCTCGCCTGGGTTTCTCAAGGTTAAGAGACTTAGCATGAAGGAGGCGTGCGTACCGTGGTAGAGGTAACACCTACCTGGTATGTTTTACGAGGCTCGGCTAACTATCACCCCAAAACAAACCCATTTTGATATACGTGAAACGTAAGCTAAGAAAAATAGCCCCGACACGTACGTCCGCAATTCCAAGGGTTGTGTGTTACTTACATATGCCTAAACCTCCCATGATGAACCGACAGATCACTCCTCCCCTCCGCCGCCCCACATTCACCGTGCCTGCCACCACAGTGGAAATCCGGGGGTACAGGCGTGACCGCCGTGGCGCCCGGCCTGTACGTGGTGTCCTGTGGATTCTTCTGCCATCTCCCCTTCGTCGCCACGGTGAAAAGCGAAAAACACGTGTTATTGTTGCCTCGCTTTGTTGCGCAAAAGTTGGCACGGTGTCGTGTGGGCTTGGGGAGAGTGAACGCAGCGTGAAGGCGGCGAAGCACCTCCGCATGTATATGTTTCTACTTCTCGCACTGAGGCCCCGAGGGTGCTCGTTGCTGGAAGTGATTACGGCTATGAACAGGCGGCCGCGTTGCTCCTACTATATATCGGTTCCAGACTTTGGTTTATAGCTCTCGCCGTTTGCATTCATTTGGGTAAACCCTGGTAAACCCCAAAGATAAATGCGCAGGTAACGGGCCGAGCCGTTGCCCTCTGCACACCGCAGGAGAAACGGCGGGGATACCGAAAGTCTCACATCATCCCAAGGGGTATACAGCTAGCTGTCTACCAGCCACTGCTTATTCCTAAGAGTTTATCGCTTAGGTTTTCCGACTGCACTACATCTCGAACCACTAAAGAATATGGACCCATTTTTTTCAAGCGAATTGTTCAAGGTTTTTTTTCTAGCCCCTTTTTCCAAGCAAATTCTTGCTTCCTTTTCTCTATCCACAACAAGTATCCACCAGGCGTAACTTTCGAATAAATGTTCAAGAACCGGCGGGACTACGATATACTCTGCCCCCCCCCCCTCCGCCACCACAGATGCCTATTTTTTCAACAACTTTCCTATATTTCAGCACTCTCGCCCTTCTCCTGCCTCGTGTATGCCGGGAGCAGGTGTACCTAAACGGATATCCTGTGTACGCATTTTCCTCCAAGCAACCACCGGCCGAAAATGATGATACTGGCGCAACGCTTGTAGCCCCAAGGGATGCGGGTTCCTTAATATCCTCGGGATATGAACCACCAAGTCAAAATTGCGCTGGGGCGCATCTTCCACCACCACTGCAGCAGCAGCAACAGCAGCCGCCGCCGCCGCCCCCTTCCCGCGACGATCGGCAACAGTAGTAGTAGTCGGCGATAACAGCAACATCGAGAAGACTGCCGGCAGCATAAACGCCTACGGTGAAGGAGTTCCTGGTGACGCGGGCGTGTCCCCGAAGGGGCCAACAAGCGCAGCATCGACAACAACAACAGCAAAAGAAGAAGCTGGGCCGAGAGCAGCGGCGGGGGTAACCGAAAGCGCGCCACGACATAATATCACAACGAGCCCGTCAGAGCAAAATAAGTCGTCACCCTCTACGGAAACGCCGAGAAAACGCTACAAACACCCGGCCGGGGAAGTGCTGGCGAGTTCTGTCAGAGAGTATCTGGCGTGTCCCGCAGGGGGAGAATTCAGCGTCGAGTTCCGGATACTGGCGGACAGCAGTAGTAGTAGCAGGCCGGCGGGTCGGGGGGCGGAAGAGGGAGAGGGGAGGGCTTTGGGAGCGGAAGCATGGGATGCCCGAGTTGGTGAACATCTATCCCGTTTCGGAGGTGCAGAAGGGGAGGAGGGTGGAAGGAATCGGGCCTTTCCCCACTCCCAGGGCTTTTTGGAGATCCACAAGCTGTGAAACGTTGTATGAACAGTTTAAACGATAGTACCTAGCTGTTAGACGTTGAGTGAAAAATTGAGCGATAAAACCTACCAGGGATGGTGGTCATCCACCGTGCATTCCATTTATGAATGGGGCTCTCTGTTCCTGTATAAAAAAAAGCAGGGCTGTTCATGGGTCGGGTCAATACTCGCGGGTCGGGTCGGATGTGGTCGCCTGACCCGACTCGACCCAACTCGCCCAGACCCGTGATGTTTAGAATACCTCTTAGCCCGACCCCGTGAACAGCCCTGCCTAATAGTAAATCCATGGGCGGACGGGTGATAACGCAGGAATGCACATGGGCTTCAGGTTTATTGACCGCTCCTGCTGCTATTCACCCAGCTTGCCCTACGTTGAGATGGGCCATCATGGTGCCAGAATCTACCCCTTCTCATTTTCCTACGGGTATATTACCGGTGCGTATTACTGCGGTACTAGACGATTACCGGCGTACACCTCATGTTTCGCGGTCTGTATCAAATATCAAAATAAGTGCCACATTTCCCCCCCCCCCCCGAAGCAGAGTTACCACAAACACACGTCTTATCGGGACGGGCTGGGTTGACCCAACCCAAGTCAGGGCCAGCATCGCTGAAGCACCCGAGTGAGATGATCACCCTCGTCGACACGAGTGACGTCCCCTAACGATCACGCTTCCCTTCTATGAAGTGCAGTCCTGTGCATTCTCACCGTATATCACATTCGAATAAGCTCGACAGCCTCCATGAACGGTACTGACTGGCTCTATGTAGACTTCTACTACTTCTTCTCCCTCGCCCAATCGAAGAGGATTGCGCAGATATTGCATACACAAGCCCAACGCTCAAAGACCCGCCAATGTAGGGTACGAAACGGTACGTACCGCCGAAGACATACATGGTATCGGTCCTGCATTCAGCAGGCGAGGTATTTCGGCAAAAGCCCAAACATGCAGTAGGTAAAAACTGGACCACAAAGAATTAGCTACGGCCACAAAAGACTGGTTACGTATTTACGTACTGCCACAATGTCCTGGCTGCTGCCACAAAGGACTGGCTACTGCCGCAAACGACTGGCCGCTGCCACATAGCATTGGCTACTGGTTCCCCTCATCACCGCGACAAGACCTGGAAACAGAACTTGATATTTCGCCTGTTCTTAGATACGTATGAAACAAATGCAGTATTCTGGTGGACATTCTTAACGACGACATCAACAAAAATATGGAATGGATCTTTGTCGGGGCAAGCAATGACACATCTATAACATACCCAACGATACGCCAGCCACACTAGAGGGTATAGTCTCAAGCTGGCGCAGCACTAGACCGGGAGGGGGAAAACGCCACCGAGCGAGAGGGCTAGACCACGAAGTGAGTGCTCTCCCTGATCATGACAAGCAAACACCCTCTCAGTGCGTGCGCTCTCCCGTCTCGAATACGGCTCAACGTCGAGCTATATAGCACAATACTCAGAGCCGTCTAGACCATGGCTCACGCCGAGTTTTCCCAGTATACAAGACACGAACTTTTGCTTGGGAAAACTAAAACACACGCGCTGGCGGGTGGCCGGGGAGTGAGACTCTCCCACTTCGGCAACTGCAACGGCGGGGTGGCATTCGACACAACAATAACGCGTACGCTGGGAATGTCACAGCATCGACACACCTCGACCACCCTTCCGAGTACAACGTGTCCATGTTTCAAGCAGAAAAAACAAACGCGCCTTGCAACAAACGCACAGCGCCAGGGAAGCGATGCGAAGGGTATATAGCCGCGAGGTCAAAAGCCTGAGGAAACGAAACAAGGGCGGGCAGGTGGCCGGGTAGTAGACATCTCCCACTTCGGCAAAAAACAATCTCCCCTACGCAGAGAACATCACACATTTTTTCACGCCATACATCAAACTTCCAGCCACCACACAACGCGGCCACGAGGTTACCACCCTTCAAATGGACAAAAAGCGCTTCAAATGACAAGCAAAGGCGCCGTACAGAGAACGCTAGCAACATCAGGGAAACGATACGAAAGGTTGCCGTACGCTCAATGGTTTCCAGCTGGGCAGACAAGAAGCCGCAAGGACCGCCAACGTCATCAACCCCGCTTACAGAGCCGCGACTTTGTACGCTAGAGGGTAGTTGCTACGAAACCAACCCAACCCGAGAACGCACCGCCCGTCGAAACCTCTACTAATAGAACGCTTACAATCTGGGAGGGCCTAGAGCTAACAAAAACGCAGGATACGGCTTCAAGTAACACGCTCGAACCGCCCTGCCACCCCACCGACATAACAGCCAAGTCAGACCACCGAGATAGTCGCCAAGGTCGGTCCACCGGCATACTAGCCAAACGGGGAAGAAAGCCGTAGCACAGCGCCACCCATGGCGATAAAAGAATGCCTCGAACCTGTACCCTATCGCCGGCCCATTATTAACCTGGAAACGCCCCCCCCCCCCCCCCCCCCCCCCCCCCCCCGCCCCGCCCCGCCATCCGGCCTTGTCGACCAAATCCGCGTATTGGCAAACACGACTTTTTTTTAACAAGAAACTATTTTTCAGGGTTCTGGAACGGTTTGCTCCTGGCAGGGAAACCTTTGACAACAACAAAAAACACCAAAAAACAAGGAGACAAAAATGCGGGCCGTCTCTTGCAAACGACAACTGATGGTGGCCGACGAAACCCTATGAAACAGAATAAAAGTAAAAAGAGCGCTCGCGAAGATCACTGGGTAAACTCCGAAAAATAGTTACTACGATGGGACGTCTGCTGCGCATGCATGCTGGAGGGAGAGAACGAGCAGACTCCACAAGCTCGCCCCCATATCTCGAGGAAACCAAAATCAGGACAACACCACACTGTTTGAAGGTGTAACTTTGTCTGGATTCGGATCTTCAGGCACAGCAACAAATAGAACGACCCCTTCGTTTTTCACGCCAGAAACAAAACCCAAAACCACCACAAAAAAAAAAAAACACACTGATCGATTGAAGGCGTACTTTTTTTTAGCTGGATTGGGATACTTTTTCAGGCATAGCAACAAAACGCTCCGTTCGGTTTCTCCGCCTCCTCCGCCTTTTCGTTGGCCAAGCCTACCGCCTTTACGAGATCGCTCCAGTACGACGGTAGTGCATCCCACGGGTTGTGGAGGGCCGTATTCGTCGAGGCAGGGTCGAAAAACTTGTCCGTCATGTAGACGTAGGTCCAGCCCCCGTCTTGCAGCTGGTTTACCCAATGGCAAATCTCCTGAGGGAGGAGGCGGGTGAGGACGAGGGGTGGGGGGGGGGGGGGGGGGGGGGGGGGGGGGGGGGGGGGGGGGTGGCTGCACGCAAAACAAAGCTGGCACACGGGTAGGAGGATACGAGCTCTGTGAGAGGAGCCAAGCTAGCGATAGTTGCACATTAAAAAAAAAAAAGCTAGAGAGCGGTAGGAACTCCCATTTATGTATGCTCGGCGGTACATCACAACCTACAGTCGAGGTCACGCCTATTCCAGGTACGAGTGTAATATGCGCCATCAGGTATCTCAGCTACCCCACGAGCTTGCGTCGGGTTTGAGCAGAAGGGGAGCAGTTGCGTATGTCCGCGCTGGATTTTGCTGATGCCAGGGGAGTCAACGGTGCGGCGGCAGCGGTCTTCTAGTGGTACGCTCCTCCCAGACACACAAATGCGACATGAGATATACTGCATACCCCTCTCGGTTTCTCTCTGCTGCAGATCGTAAAGTCGGACTATTGGCGTCCACTTCAAAAATGAACAATTAAAAGACACGAGAAAACCGTATAGCACTCTGGCCGGAAAAATAACGATCGTTTAGACACAAATATGAATACCGAGCGGTCCTCATGATTCCGAACTAGAATGGTACTGTTCTGAGCCGGGCGCACTATAGTCACGTTTACTGCCATGTGTGGTCGCTGCTTTGGAACGTCGAGACATGCACCAGTAGCAGCTTTATCGCTACCAGAGACCGCACTTGAAAAAAAAAAACTCTTGTCGTCTGGGCCATGGGGTGAACCACAATTGATGGCACACGCAGCCCAAATCAACCTTCCCCCCTCCCCTCCCCTCCCCTTCCCGTGCCCGCATTACATTTGCCTGGTACGAGGGATGCCACTCACAAGAAAGCCCGGATGATGAAAAAAAAAACACTGGCGGCGGAATTTCGTGTTGCGCCAAATGAGACAAAATGAGAAACAAGTTGAACAGGTTTCCGCAAATAGTACGTAACGAGACCGCAGTAGCGTTTCGTGCGATTTCCTACAGCGGCGCACGCCTCATCATTGAACTGAAACCTCATGTTTTTTTGTTTTTGTGTTTTTATCACGATTTTGCATGCATATCACATCCTCCGTTGCACGCCCCAGCATTGAACGGAATTCCCATTTACTACGCGGGAACATAGCGAAAAGAATCAATTCTGGCGTGTAAACACAGGCGAATACATTGTTTTTGGGTCCATCGTGGGTTCTGATTATAACATTAGCCCACCCGTGAAAGCGCTTCTTCGCGCTTGGTGCAAGCGACGCCTGCCGGGTCGGTGAAAACCCGATGTGCTCCGCCCCGGCATTGCAGGGATGCGAGGGTCTATTGACATGCGACTACGACCATGGATGACATGAGTTACACCCCCGACCCGTTCGTAAAACACTCGTAGAGGGCGTTGAGTTCGCTGCAGGGGGCGCGATCGTTTGTCGGCAGTCGATTTGTCCAGAACGGGAAAGGTTGCCAATACTAGCGAACAAAGGAGGCGTTTTTCGGAAATATCGGATCGAGAGAGAGAGAGAGAACCTTCCGGAAACAGTAGCTGTTCGACTCTACCATAGCACCCTAATTCGTTGTTGTCGAGAAAAGGAGCGATTACAAAATAAAAAAAACGCAGCGCAGCCCTGTGCAAAGCTCAACTCAGCTCTCTTTACGGTAGAGTAGTATCAGTTCACGCTTGTTTTCTCACATCGTCCGTCAATCGTGCCGCCCCGTGAACCATGAACGCCGCCCTCTCCTTCACATGTTCGGGAGCAGCCGGGGGCGTCCCGACCACGGTCCCCGCCGCGTTCTTCCCTCCGGTACCGCCGCCGCCGAAACCAAGGAAACCCCGTTTCTTCTTCCTCTCGTCGGCAGACAGCCACGTCACCTTGCCGAACTTCTTCTCCATATACTCGCGATTGTTCTCCAGAACGTTCCAGACGACGTCGCTGCCCACCGCGTTGGTGAGAGTCGCCTCCGTGACTATCGTACCGTGTTCATCACGACCTGGTTGTTTCGTTTGTTTGTTTGTTTGTTTGTATGTTTTCGCGATGGATGAGGACCATAGGTGGAGTCCGTAGGCACAATAATAGGGGAAGGACGGAGGGAGGAATGATATGTACGCGCGTGCGTATTCATGGCGCGGTTGCTTGCTTGCTCGAATGGTGGGTTGGCCGGCCCACCGACGGACGGATTGACGCAACCAAAAATCACTGGCGGCATGCCACTGAACAACCGATGGGTGGAAAGGTGCACATGGGTCCCGTCGAGTGACCCGCTTCGAGCCAGAGACGTGGAACTCGTCGAGCATTTGGGCTGCTTTATTCCTAAAAACACACCCTG
Source organism: Macrocystis pyrifera (assembly GCA_031763025.1). Taxonomy (NCBI): domain Eukaryota; class Phaeophyceae; order Laminariales; family Laminariaceae; genus Macrocystis; species Macrocystis pyrifera. The sequence goes on from JASSKH010000031.1 coordinate 3,873,184, forward strand.
GCCGAATTCTCCAACACATCGGACAGATCATCTACAGATAGATCATCTACATATAGATCATCTGCAGATAGATCATCTACACATAGTTCATCTACAGATAGATCATCTACAGACAGATCATCTACAGGTCATCTAGATTCTAACTTGCCTTTACGATACGTTGTATAGGATCTCGTGTACTATGGATCCACTCCAGGAAACACGTGCTACAACTGCTGTAGGTGATACGGATGACAAACCGGCAAGATGAGCTACTGTAGATCGGTACAGGTCACAAATCTATCTACCGTGAAACGTCTAGGTCATGCAGTGGGGATCTGATCTATCTGATCCATCTGATCTATCTGATATTTTAGATATGTCTGATCCACGTGATATATCTGATATTTCTATTCTATACGTATGATGTATCTGATATATCTGATGATCTATATGATATATCTGATCTATCTGATAATCTATCTGATATATCTGATCTACCTGATAATCTATCTGATATATCTGATCTGGTCTGGAATCCTTGCACTGCGAGTCCGGCGAGGCGATTGTTGCCATTGCTCCCACTATATACAGCAGCAGCGACAAAAACAAAACCGTCTAACACTCTACCGCGTGGTCTCACCAAGGCCGAATCTCCAAAGCAAACATTCATGTGGAAGCGATAGCCCCGGTACCTCGCGCACATCGCCTTGTCTCCGTCGTTCAGGTCGTCTGCTACGTGGGCCGTCTCGTCGAGGAAAACGCCAGTCACCCATTGCCCGTACCATTCCTGCCAGGGGCCGGAACAAAAAACAAACGCATTTAAGCGCAAGGAGTCGGTCGGTCGGGCGGGCGGGCAGGCAGCGACAGTGTCTTCGATGCGCCTCCACGATGCCTTGTGCACGTTTGGGCTCAGGTCAACCCGAAGCGGTCGGCAATGCGGTGTGTGACCACTTAAAATTGAGAGTCGCCGCATATAGGGTATACCAGGTAGCACGCAAGATAACACAGACCCCCCTCGTGGGACAAACGCTGGTGTCGATTTTCTCCAAACCACGGGTGGAGGGGGAGGTCGCACACAACAAAGCGAAAATTGTGGCTTTGGAAAGGATATCGTCGACATATTTCCATACATGCGTCACTTGGTGTATACACTCTCCCCGTTGTCGAAAAAAACAAAACAAAAAAAAATCGTCTTCGAAATCCGTCTGAGGGTGTTTGTTATCTTGCCTGCTGTACTGTACATATGAGGAGTACTTATGCGCTGTGTGCATCCCATTGCCATCGTTTCGGTCGCTGTGTACTGGGTCGACAGTCGGCCCGCACGGCCCGCACGGCACGCACGGCACGCACCCGGCCGGCCGGAACGTGTCATGACGTGGCACGAGCGTAGCCTACAGCAGTACGCCTTGGGCTTCTCGAGTCGCGTCACCCTCGCGTCGAGTGCTCGCGGTCCTCAGAGTTGTCCGTTCACGCGGAGGGAGGTAAAAACGAAAACCCCAAATATCTGCGGGCAGTCTGTGGCGATCGCCAGCGCCTCTCCCATGCAGCGCCTCTCTTGAAAAAAACTCGTGTTCCGATGATTAGACGGGCGACCGCTTTCCCCTCTCTCCCTCTTTGCCAACTGGAGAACGCCTATGTACCTCTTTTCTGGCCGGCCTCTTTTTACCTCTTTTTCGGGGGGCAGACCGATCTGGTCCCTCGATGACCCTATCCATCGCGCCTGTGATCGGACTGATTCGACTAGACCCCCTCAACCAGTAACGGTGGGACCTTGACCCTACTGACTCGGCGACGCGGACCCTCACCTTGTAACGGTCGATGTGCCCTTTCACCTCCTTCTCGTCCGTCTTCCCGTACCCGCTCGCCACGTAGCCGATCACCTTTTTTTCCACCGGGCGCGACATAATACCGGGAAGAAAACAAAAGGAGGCGTGTGCGTGAACAAAACGGCCGCCATTCCAACAGGCGGAGGGCGCGCTACGCACGGGGGCAACGACCAGATCACAGTCAGCGGGTACCGTATCACACGGGTGATAAGAAACACACACACACCCTGGGGCGAAATTCAGAAACAATTTTCTCTAAAACATGCCTCAAGGGTGAAAAAACAACGAAAATGGCGGCGTTGGGAAGACCTTGACGGGATATTTCCGAAGACACATCGCTCGGTGTTGGCACCGTCTCCATTGTCGAAAGATCGGTTCATAAATTTTACCCCAGGGGGCGGGTGTCTTATCTTGCGGGTTACGTGCCTGGTCTCGCCTGGTGAGAGCGCTGTTCTCGCGGCAAAGGCACTGATAGCGAGAAGTATTGCCAGCTATAAGAGCGGCGATGGTAAAATATTCGGGTTGGCAGGAAAACGGGGAGAGCCGCCAACTTGCAGGCGAACCCGTAAGTAAGTAGCGCGAGACCGAACGAAACGCAGGGCCCCGATCCTTCGCCCGGTCGGCGTGTCTGTGTGTGAGTGTCTGCCTGTGCACGACTGTCCGTCCGTCTTGTATCTGTCTTCTATCTGTCTATCTGCTTGTCTGTCTGCCCATTTGTTGGTCTGTCTGTCTATATGTCTGTCCGTCTGTCTTCTCTCTCTCCACAAAAAAGTTTCCGCGACTAAACGTGGCTTCAAGCAGCAGAGCCGGCACCACGAAGCCTTCGCCACCCTCTTCCAACCCGCGCTTACGAAGTGCGCCTCGCTCGAGCACCGACGGACTAACGGGTATATTGAGTGAAAAGCTGCGCAATATATGGATGCCACGGAATGCAATGAGTGGGGACGAACAAGACCCGTTCAGCGCGTTGAGGGGACACAAGAACCCCCGCCCACATTCCCCGGCGCAACAAAATTCATGCGCACGGGTCAAGGTGAACCTCATTCCAGACCCAAGAAAACCGAAACATATGCTACCACGCCCCGCGCCCCCCGCCCCCAGCTAAAACTGTGCCAGGTATTCGTTATCTCTAGCTGCAGTAAATTGTGAGCGCGACACAGCGCGAGCACGAATACGAGCACAGCACAGCACGATACAGCACAGCAACGCAAAGCAACGCACACCGCAGCACAGCACGAGCACAGCACAGCATGAGCACGGCACGAGCACAGCACAGCATGATCACAGAACACCACGAGCACACCACACCACACCACACCACAGCAACGCACGGAACACACAACATCATACCTCTACCCCGCAATCTCGGAGAGCTTTCATCCCCCTCTCGTACGACGGTCGGTCACCCTCCGTGCCCGGCCCGCTTCCCGGGTTGACCACAGCCACCACCGGTACCCCCCACTTGCTGCGCGTCTATCACCATCTGCCACTCCGGCGCTGCGGGACCAGCGGTAATACAATTCGGCGGGTATTTAGCCCGTTTAAGACTGCATTCTCGTTATAGGGACAAAGCACTTGAAATTAAAGTCAAATCGAGGATTCTGCGCAGTGCACTACTAATAGAGTTGAGGGCATTAGATGCGCAGTCGGTGAATACGAGTATGCAAACAATAATCGGCACAGAAACGAACTCGATTGGGGTGATCAGGTCAGAAGCGCAAAGTGTTTGACGTACTCAGCGCGCTTTGTTCGATATACCCAGCGCGCCCTTTCACTGCGAACGGCCATTCGTTGGACTGGCCGAACCGTGCGGAGTCAGCAGAGAGACGACGACAACTGAAGATGGCGGGCATCACAGCGAGTGCACCAACATAGAGCCCTGCGAGTGCATCAACCCCTCGATAGCACTGCTTGCTGCTGCCGAATCAATCCCTCGGGGACTGAACCCACCTCTCGGGGACCCGGGGGGAAGGGGGTGGGATAGCCCCCCCTAAGTTCAACCCTGGTACCGCCACAAAAAACGCCATATCTCGATTCCGAGTAGTTTGTCGGAGAAAGCGTAGGTACATTTCTACAGGGATAGTATCGTTGATTGGAACGCCAGGAAGGGGCATGAGGTGGAACATTGCTACTACTCTATCCCGTTTTATATGTACCGGTTTTACACTAATTGTCAAATTAAACGGTGCATATATTTCGGGACAGAGGGGTATACCGTAAGGAGGCGTTGAGGTCGCACAGGGGGTGCGATCGTTTCTCGGCGCCCGTTTTCTCTTCACAAAGGTAAGGGTGCTTAAAAGTCGAGCATTCTATTTTCGGAAGGCTATCTCTCTCTTCCTCTCTCTCTCTCTAGACCAGATCTTATTTCCGAAAACATCTCAAGATTGCTCGGTATTTTTTGGCAACCTTCCTGTTTTAGGAAAAATTGAGCGCGAAAAAAAACGATCGCAGCCTTGTGCAAACCCAGCGCTCTTTAAGGCACTGCTGTACACGGGTCAAAGACGGGTAAATAAACTCCTAGTCCCGACCAGGCTCATACTATCACTTGGTATGTAGGGTACCATACGAGACATGTGATAAGAAACAGGAAAGCTGGATCAGGCTGGAATTTTTATTTTTATCCGAGAACGCGTGCGTTTCCTATACACTAACTGCAACTATAACGCCTCCAGAATTTTTCCTATCTGTTGACTAGGTACACACCTTGGGCATATTGCCATCTTCTACGCACGCTAATTTCAGATTTTTTCTAAAAATTGAAAAACGCGGCACTTTTTTTTTAAACGTATTATACGTTTGGTGTACAAGCCGAGTATTGATTATTTATATTAAATTCCCAGTTTCTCAAACTTTCAATTTTTTTAAGGCTGCGGGTCGGACGTTCTCATCCCCATCCCCTGCTGTTTGCATCATTAATAGGGCTTATACAGTACATAATGTAGGCCGAAATCGCCCTGATCCTAGAGTTTTTTTTTGTCCTGGATATATATATATATATTAATCATCACTTTTACTTTCCAGCCTAACTCGTAGGAGGAGGTTTTACCCTATGGAGTGGATTTTTCTTGATAGGCTTGAATAAAGAGGCTTCGTTTCTCCTGACACAAACAACCTGCAACGTCAGGGGACCACCAGGATCGTGATGGAATTTGCCCTCCATGCGACATACAGCAGCGCTTCCAGCTGTCGAATACGAAGTGAATTGGAGTTCCGCGGTGTTAAGGTCTTAATTAGACCTATGCCAATGGGAAAGCGAAGTATCAATGAAAAGTTTGAACTTCAAAGATACCCGCCAAAAAAAAATAGAACACGCTTCCTATGGGCACGTTTAGAAAAAAAAAAGTTCCAAACTTTTGGAAAAGCCCGGCAAAAGCATATCTGGGGCATATGTTGGGCCAACATCGGCTTGAGAAAAACTCAGGCCGATGTTTGGTTCGAAGCGGCGAGATTCCGAGCCCTCGACAGACACCGATCGACAAAACCAACGACTCCGTCATGAATTCTGAACGGAGTGCGCTCGTTAGGGGCTCCGACCCACCCTAGGGCCACCGTGTTCACACAATGGCCAGTGACGTGTGGCGGGCGCTGGCCAGGCGTACGATAAGAAAACAATTAGCCGCTGGTGTGCACAAAAACAGAATACAAAATTTCTCGATCCGTCTCGAATGGCAAAAAACAGGCTTTTTTTTCAGGTTTAGGAGGATATCGTAGGACGCCGCCGGCAGGTTCTCCCTCCCTAGAGCATGGATCCACCTTCTATCTTCGAGGCCGTCATCTATACTCGTTGGTCTTGCCTGGCACCAAGCGGGTTGGCCGTGGGCTGAGTCTATATCGAGATCGAGCGTCTATCGTCGCATGATCTGATTTTTATCAGCGTGATGACAATTTGCAGCGAGAAAAAATAATTTGCGCCGCCTGCAGACGTTAGAAAAAAAAAAAAAAAAAAAAAGCATTTTTTTCCTTATTTTCCCACAGCGGCGGTACGAGGATATTTTCGTGGAAGATTGAACGGAGGAAATCTGGGGTTTGTGGAGAGGTATTGAATCGTTGGCATGCTTGAACAGTGGGGATGGGCAAGAGGTTCATAGAGTTGATGACGGGTGCAGTTGATTGAACTAGGAAGACAGAGGCTGGGAGGTTGACACAGTGAGGAAGAAGACGATCTACCGAACGTAGTACTCTACTCGTGGGGGTGTACGAGCAGGGGTTTGATATCCTTTGGGAGGTCGGCGAGTTGAAAGAAGAAGATTTAAAAGCAACATTTTTCAAAGAAAATTTTTGGATTTCGCGTTTCCATTGGCATAGGTCTTAGTCCGATAGTTTTTTCTTCTTGTTTTCTTGGAATTTGGGGGGTGGTTTTGCTGCTTCTTGACGTTTCCGAGTTTTCGGGTCGGGGGGTTTTTCTGCTCGGTGTGTTTCTGGTTTGTTCTTCCTTGAGATGGGTTGGGGATGGTTTTTGCGTATTTTGTCCTGCCGACGACTCCATTTGTTAGGGTCTTCCGTTGGGCTACTGGTAAAAATTTACCCGATCGTCCACCCAATCTAAGCCTTACAACAGCGGCTCGAGGTGTTTTGCATGGGCAACACGGAAAAATAGAAAAAAGAAAAAAAGAAAAAAAAAAAGCCGCGGCAAAACGTCCTGCGGCCACGAACGTCTTGCCCACAAGACAGCCACAACATCGATCATACAGCCGCGAAATCGAACACACCGGTCTCTCACGTTGGTCTTGTGAGAGGAATACTGCTGTGACGCGTTCTACGATAAAGGTATTACGGGGGTCCATAGTTAATAGGACCTATGGTATACATAAAAAACTAAATATTTACCTATTGTTACTAACAATATTTGGTCCTATTAACTATGGACCCCCGTAATACCACATTTCCGGTTAAAATCTTTCTGAATGACGGGGTTCATTAACCCAAAATTGTCGGAATATCAATCTTGTTTCGAAAAATGTAAGTTTTTCCATCCTTGGGCCATGGGATTATTCATAGGGATGCTGTTGACTTTTGCTGAAGTCAGTTTTCGTGCGAGGTGTGGAGCTCCTTAAGGTGAGGAGCCTCAGAAAAATTAGGGGGAACCTCTATATATCGTAGAACGCTTCCTGTCGTACGCTCAAAACGTCCGTCGTATGGCATGCAAACATGGTATTACGGGGGTCCATAGTTAATAGGACCTACGGTACACATAAAAACCTATATATATTTACCTATTTTTACTAACAATGCTTGGTCCTATTTCCTATGGTCCCCCGTAAATAGAACCGCTAGTGGCTTGGTGATGGTTGCGGCGTGAGTCTATGAAGGAACAGCAGTGCCGTTCACAGCACAGCCATCTCGTTGTCTGCGACAGGACGACAGTAGTTCGAGGGGACCTGCTGCACGCATAGTGGCTCCTGCAGACAAGCGGTACGTAAGGGTGTGCGATCGGCTGTCGTCGTCGTCATGACCCAACATATACTCATGTGTCACAGCAGTATCGGGATCACACCTGGAACATACAGCTACGTGTCGTTTGAATCGAATGCAGCGTGAGCTCGCTCCTGGCATCGCCCGAAAGTATATTTTGTTACCCCGCCGGGTGTACCTTCGAGTGTGAAAAAAGGCCTCTTCTTTTCGAAACCCGTGTCTCGGTTATCGGCATGAATTTGGCGAAACTTTCCGAAAAATGAAAAACACGCCTCGGTACTGCAAAATTTGAATGCTTGCCCGCTGCGACCCGCGGCCTTACTTGGCGCTTTTTGGACCGCATCACTGCTGTACAGAAACACATTTTTCTTTAATTCCAACCATTACGGGGGCTATTACGGGGGTCCATAGTTAATAGGACGTATGGTGAGCATAAAAACCTGTATATTTACCTATTTTCACCAACAATATTTGGTCCTATTTACTATGGTCCCCCTTAATACGCATCATTCCTATTACGGGAGTCTTCAGGGGTTTGAACCCGTTTGGTACTGGAGTCGGGTTTTGATAACAACCTGCTTAGAATTTGACTACTTTTTGTATGTGTAGACAGTATCAGGTAGGCGCAACACTTGTACACTGAATGTACCGGTATACGAGGCACACGTTAGAAGTACTCGTAGGTACTGCTGTACCACCAGCAGTGCACACCCTGAATATTCTTACCACTACCTGGTAAAATTATGATGCCTGCTGTGGCGAGTTTCATACCTGGTATTGAATGTATGGAAAACAGAAGGCAAACAGCCGCTTGCACGTAGGTTGGATTACTATTAATAACTGCCTGTACTGCTGTACTTTCGACTTTCGAGTACACAACCAAAGCCTGCTGCGCATTGGGGCCAATGGCGAACAACAGAAAGTCGGCAGCTTAGCTGCCACGCTTATACCTGGTACCAGGTAAAGCGAGTAGGTGCTGCCGCGCGCAGAAAAAAAGCTATTATTCCTTGTTGCATACCAGTACGTATGATAAAAGCCGCGCATATTTACCTACGCGACCCAGAGGCTGTTCCGGTTAACCACACCAGCACTCGACATAAAGCGTCCTCGTCCTCGGCCACGGCGGCGGCGGCGCGGCGGCGGCACGGGAGGGGGGGGCGGCGAAACCGTTGCTTGCTGACTACTGCTTGCCTGCGTACCGTCGGCCTTTCGATTTCTCTTCCTACATACACAGTCGAATGCCGGCGACCGGCGATCCTCAATCAGAGAAGACGACATGACGGACATCATGTGGCGGCCGGCTCCATCCCACACACTGCTCGACGTGGACGCCTCGAACTGAAGTCTAGAGCAGCACAAGGGCACTGTTCATGACACTGCTGCTTTGTGCTACTGTCAATCGTCAAAATGGCCACTATAATAATGCAGTACATAACGTTTTCTATTAATATTAATACCTGGTACAACGTACGAGTACTCGTGCCTGTATACTGCGCAAGTTGTAGTGTATTATCGTGCAATTCCGAGGTTCCGAAAAAAAAAAGTGCCATCGTAGAAGTGAAAGCTGAACATTTTGATTAAAGTATCGGAAAGGGCGGCAAAACTTCCCTCACCCAAATCTCCGAAGAAAAAATCCGGGTCAAAACGTCAAAAAAACGTTCCACCTACGTAAGGTATGTACTTGCTGTTCGATGGTCTTGGATTGGGCGCGGGGGGGGGGGAAGGCAAGGGAGGGGGGGGCAGGGGGAAGTGCAGCAGGTATTTGCTCGAGATACATGGGGCTTCGCAAGCGGCTGTGTCGTAAGGCAGCAGCAGTGGAGGTTCTAAACGGCAAATAGTACTGCTGCTGCTGCTGCTGCTGTGTAGTGCCGTTTTACTCATCAGAAAAAATAACTGAAAAATAATGAGGGTCGAGATAGTCGAGAGAAAGTACAAAACGTACAACAGCACTGCTGTAGTGCATCATGTACTGCTGTAGCATCAACCTGCACCACAACACATCTATCTCACGAGAAGCAACACACAAGCTATGCACGCACGCAAGCAGGCATGCCGCGCCCCACGAAACAGAGTGAGCACGCACGGAGAGCTGGCTCCGCGAGCGCTCGCGTACAGCTCGCTCTTTTCGCGGCCTGAACTCTGAACTTCTACACCAGGTGCATATCTCGTACTTGTACACTGGTGCTGTCTGCTGATGTATCCACGAAGAAAATTTCCGGATGTCGATGATGAATCACCAAATCTGAAAGGGAGACGGAGCGCGTACAGGGCATTGGATGCCTACGGGCATGCATCAGACCTTCTTCTGAGGGGTAAATACATCACTCTTCTGACGTTCCGGTGAAAGGCCAGGGAGCAGGGGTGGGAGCAGGAGAAACCCACCTCTCTCTACGCTAGCGGTCAGCGTGTCCTGAGCAATTCGTAGAAGCAGGATACACACACGAGTCCAAATTCGGGCTATCTTTCGTGCTGGCTGCCCGATCATCATCTGATCTCTCACTCACCAAGTTCTCCATCTCGAATCGGATAGATGTAGAGCGGCACCAGGATCTTCATCGCTCCTTGGTCTCGACAGAAACTTTCTCCTGCTGCCACTTTCCCTACTACTGCCGCTGCTTCTGGTGCTGCTGCTTGCGCGGGCTCTGAGCTGAAAGACCACACGCGGGACCGTCTATCTATCTATCTGCTATGTTTGTTTGCTGTTGTTTTTCAGTTTGGTTCGGCTGGTTCGGATTCTCTTGGCGAAAAAAAAGTTGTTCGGACGTGGTGGGGTTGGATGTTGGATTTTGAGGATTACGATTACACCGCCTATTTTTTTCGAAGCGATTTGATTGGTCAGTTCAAGTTGACATAGTTTTGTGACGTGACATTAACTAGAGACCGCGGCTTGAGACTCCTTGACCATGTTGACTGACCTATTTTATAAATTTTGAAATACGTCAGCTGTGAGTTCGACTGATTAAATAGTTGATACTCAACTTTGCAAGCTGCGTAATACGTTTAATGACCTATTTAAAATATTCATTAAATAAAGTGTAATAAAGTGTAATAAAGACACTTTAGATCTTGACGCGTCAACCCCAATCGGTCTCCTAGCGTATTTGACAGCAGCACGGCGTCGATGTATGTTTCGTTGATATTGCAATATTGCATTACGAGCTCTTCCGAGCCCCGATTCACCGCCGCCCGCCAACGCGTCGACCACGTCTTACTGTTGCCTCAAGGCTACTTGTTGTCTGTCCTGAGGCCGTGGTTGTTTGGTCGAGGCTTCGTATCGTTGTTGTTGTGTGGGTAAGTCATTGCAGGCAACGCTTTATTTGTTGTTTTGTGTGTTTTGCTGTCTCTTGGATTGAGAGACAGCAGTCGCTCGTGCGCGCGACACTCTCTGGCGTGTTGGCGGTGCTCTTCCCAAGGCTTGAGCTTTGGCCAAGACATGCCGGCTATCCCTCGGTTCAAGGTGTCCCAGACGGACGATGCCGTGATTGTGAGCATCAAGGTGCCGCACGTACGCGTGGGCAGCGCTGAGACCCACGTCGACGGCCGAGAGTTCTCCTTCTACTGCAAGCCATATCTCCTCAGGTATGTTGAGTGGAGGTCAATCGTTGCTGGTGTGTTGTACGAATGCTGGTGTGCTGGTGTGTGGTTTGATATTGGTGTAGACTGCTGTACCAAGCAGACAGAGAGGCAAGTAGCACACAGCTGCCGATCAGCCGTGCTGCTGCTGTGCTGCTGCTGTGTGTGCAAGACTGCCAATTACTGCTGTAGACAGTAGAGGCACTTAGCACTGAGCACACAGCTGCAGACGTATAACTGTGATGTACTGCAATGTGTGGCCTTGATATTGTACATGTAGATGCAGCGCAGAGCACGCCATACAGCAATGCAGTACCAGGCGTCCCCAGGCCGCAGGGTCGTTCCTACAAGGCCCGTGTGTTTCCTATTGACTTCCACACAGGTGAAGGTAAACAAAGCAGCACCCCAAGCTCCTACCTTGCGAAGGTTTCGTATACATATGATTGGCGTTTCGTGCAAGTCCTAGAGGCGGTCCCAAAGCCATGCACAGAGACAGCAGTAGTACAGCAAGCACTGCTTGCTGTACAGGCAATAGTCTCGAGCAGAGTTTCCAGAAGAGGGCCAAGGTGCAAGCGTGCCTGTCGGGGGAGCGTTTCCCCTTTTCTAACCCTAAGTTTATGATAAGTACTCCTATACATTAGGTACATTTATTTTAGGGCTTTTCGCGGGTCAGGTCAAATCTCACGGGTCGGCTCGGCTCGGCTCGGGTCAGCTGACCCGACCCGACCCGCGAGATTTTGAAAGCCTCTTGACCCGACCCGACCCGACCCGCGAGATTTAAAAAGTTGTTGACCCGACCCGACCCGACCCGTGAGATTTGAAAATATCCTGACCCGACCCGACCCGACCCGACCCGCCACCTTCGGATTGACCCGTGAGACACGGGTTTCATGCGGGTCGGGTCACCTTGACCCGCGAGACTATTCATCTTGACCCGCAGGTCCGACCTGCGGATCCGGCCCATGGGTCGATACTTCAAAAACAATTTAATACTCATTGTTGTGCCCACAAGCGATATGTGGCCTGGCTGTAGTGGGTATATATGGATGCGGGCATGCGTATATGGATTTGGCAGTGTTTTAATGTTTGAATAAGATACCAAAGGAGTATTATTGAGTATTTGTACGAGAAAAGCCTTTGGGTAAGAGAGTGGGAAGTGTTTGGAGTGTCGGATCCGCGGGCCGGATGCGCGGGTCCGACCCGCGGGTCAGCAGAAAACAACTCGCGGGTCACGCTGGCCCGACCCGCGAGTGACCCGTTTCCCGCGGGTCATGACCTGACCCGACCCGTGAGATTTTCATCACGTCTTGACCCGACCCGACCCGACCCGTGAGATTTGAAAACCTCTTGACCCGACCCGACCCGACCCGACCCGTGAGATTTTGAACACTTTCTGACCCGACCCGACCCTTGACATTTTGAACACCCCGTGACCCGACCCGCGGGTCGGGTCATGACCCGCGAAAAGCCCTGATTAATTTGGAGAGTGCGGAGACGGAAGACCTGTTGGTGGGTTTTGGCGTTTTGGGAGGGGTTCGGGGGGTTTCGCGTCTTTTGCCGCACCTCGGACCTGCAGCGCTGGCTCTGTCCCGCTGCGTGCTACGCTATTATACCCTCACAGCCCAGCCACTACAAAGTACGAACTGACCCAAGGTGCTCCAGCCGATACCGGTACAAATGTAGCCTGCGTTGATCTTGAGTGGCCTACTTCCGTAAGTACAAAACCCTATTTTGCTCGTACCGTATGTACCTCTCGATAATATTCCGCATTTCTTTCCAACATGAATACGATACGTACCTCGTATGATATGAAGACCGAACGGTCTTTTACAGTACATGATAACACCCGTGTAGAATGTGTGATGTTTTTTTTCGGTTTGCATGCTATTCCATGCGTCAAACCCGTCACATCAGTAGTATGCCTTTACGTTGCCAGGTTATGCGTTGTAGTTTTTTTGCGTCAGCTGTAGAAGGATTGATCACCCGTCGAAAACGAAGCAGGAGCAGTTGAAGTTGTTTCGACGTTGCAAAGGAGTAATGAAACTTTGTTGCGACATAGCAATGGATTCCACTTCGTTAATTTGCAGACAAGTAGTTCAGACAAACACTCTGACCAAGTAACCAGAGTCAGATAGTTTTGGGGAGATACATTGGAAGGTTAATTTATTCTTGATCGATTACATGATCGGGATATAGTTGACGTCTGATGATTCTAGTATAGTATACTGGTAAACTCGCATTTAACATGCAAGAGCACGTATTTATAGGTACAATACGTATAGTAAAGCAGCAGAATATGTTTTGTTTTGTTTGCTTGGATTCATGTCTTTCCTTTAGACACATATCATATTATATTACTAGTAGATACCGAATTGGTTCCTGCCAGCAGCATTTCCCCCGCAACAATTAAATTTATTGTTGTGTGCATTTTGGAATTATGGCATGTAACGCAGAGAAGTAACATAATTGGACGATTCGAGTTGATAGTTGAACAGGTTGATAGTTGAACAGCAACTTGGCTTTATGTCCCATCCATCGAGAGGTCGTATTAAGGATAGCTACGTTGTTACGCAACAGCAGCGTTGGCAGTAGTCAGTTGCTACACAACAACAATAACAGTAGTCAGTAGCCTATCGGTTCGCTGTCGGGACATAGCTAGTCATCTGTTGATATAGTTCGTAGAGTACAACAGTACACTGAGCTGTCATACGAGTAGCAGTTTGTTCAGAATGCGGGATTACTTGTTACGGTTCAGTACGCGGTGGAACTGTAGAACCCCGAAAAACAGGCTGAGTTCTCCCGAGTTTTGCTTGTTTTAGTTTTGAGGTTACACTGCATTTCGAGGGTCCGGGGTCCCTCTGCAGTATTTTTGTTTTGAGTTCTAGATCGAGATGCGACACACGTGCACAACGCACACTCGCCCACTCTCCTTCTCTCCCCACCTGTCTCCTCTGCGAGACCGCAATAATCAACGACAAGGCCTTGGAGTGCCATCTCTTTCATCATCAGCTCTTTCGAGCTCGAAGCTCATGCTTTACCAGTCGGTTAACATCGATTGAAGTGCTTGCCTCTGCCACATGCAAGAATAATTATCAATATGGTGCAGCTGACGAAAGTCGAACTCTGCTGTCGGGCAATCGAGCTTGATTGTTCTGCTCCTTGTACCAGCCTGTCCCTTTGGATAAGGACACTTTTGCATATTAAAATTAAAATACGAACGACACCTGCATCCCGGGACAGAGTGGTGCCTCGTAACTCCGTATATAAACAACAACGGCAGCTGTGACAAGTATTATTAATAATGTTAATAGCATCCACACGCCGGCGTCCCCGGTGGCTTGGTATGGTAGGTGGTCCGCGAGCCTGTCAAGATCAATTTCGTGAGTTCGAGTCTCACCGAGTGCACGCTCATAGGGACTTTTTCTTGCATAAAAAATTGATAAGCGGAAAGCGCGAAAGCGTGAGTTGGCTACATTCGATGAAAATCGACGAGCAGTGGGAATGCTGAACCCTACGCGCGATAAAAACTAAAGGCACGTACCGGGGGGGAGAAGGGACGACACCTGTGACCACGGCTTGTCCAGAAGATCGTCGAGGGTAAAACCTCCTACGAGTGGGCTGGAAAGTAAAAGTGATGATTAAAAAAAAAAAAAAAAAAAAAAAAAAAAACGAGAACCAATACCTGGCAGCTTGGAGAGCAAAATTGACTACGTATAACGGGGGGCCATAGTAAATAGGACCAAATATTGATAGCAAAAATAGGTAAATATATAGATTTTTGTGTGTACCGTAGGTCCTATTTACTATAAACCCCCGTGATATCTGTGGTCGGCAGCCGGCAGTCGGGTCTGGGGACCGCAGGTACCACGGAGTAAGATTTTTCGGCTCTAGGATTCGCACGAAACCCTTGAGTGAAAAAGCTTCAACTCTAAAGCCTCCACACCTGGGTCAGACCATCGACTCTCGCTTCAGTATCTACAGCAGTAGTAGTACATGCTTCAAAAGGCAGATCTATTCCCCCGATGTACCAGGTATGGGTTGAGTTCTCATGTTGCCAGGTGGGAGGTTGGGAGCGCTGCATGTTCTAGCACACGCTTCCTGGGCTGGAACTGTACTAAATACATACACAGATCCTCACGCCCTCTCACACGGGCAGGCGAGGAACTAGATGATCTCCAGCTGCACATACATAGATATACGTACGTGCGCGTACGTGCGCGGACCTCACTTTTTATTTTTGCCTGGGGTGTACATGTGCTATTAATAGGGTTATGATGTGTATTATTCTTTGCTTGATTTTTATTTCTACCGACGTATTCTTCCAGTCCACTCCAGAGTTATTGGAGCCTGTCCTGCGACCACAGAATGTATTGTATTGTGGCGATGAGTTAATGTGAGAACAACAACAACAACAAGATTATGCTCTGCCCGAGGTGTTGAAAGCTTCCGTCCGAAATGACCGGCTGTTCTTCCGGGCTGGCCCCTCGTGCCCACGCGACTGCTATGCCCCAACCTTCCACACACCCGTACCAGTACAGATGACAAGATCATCTGTTAACCGCCGCTGGGATCGCGAGAAAAAGAGACAAGAAAAAAAAAAGTTGGTAGCAATCGTGTCACACGTGCAGCGGGAGCGCGCCCAGAAGCACGGGTTTACACGATCATGTTGCCCCCCGTTCCGCTAGAAGTCCTTGCGTTGTAGCTCGGAGACAATCACGCCGCTGTTGCCGTCGCCGTAATCGCCACTTTTGATTGATTCGGTTTAGGCACCAGCAGGGTTTTACGTAGTCGATCATTATCTGTCCTTGTAGAATGTTGTGCAGAACGAGTGTAGCACGGATCCAACCCAGGAAACATGTGGTACGATAGCGTGCGTAGATCGTGTGTGGTACGATAGCATACGTAGATCGTACGGATCTTGCGGCACAGGACACCTACAGTAAACAAGAAAACGGGCGTTAAGAAAGGCAGCCTGGGATTTTACCGGAAAATAACAAAACAAAACAAAAAATCCGGCGGTCGTTATATACTAGATTTAGCATGGAACGCACCCATTCTCGAAAAAAAAAAGTACTAACGAAACGAAAAAAAAATCCGGCAGTCGTTATACTGGAGTTAGTATAGAACGCACCCATTCTCGAAAAAAAAACAAGACAGGCCGAACCAGCTCTCCTGTTTCTGGTCTTGAAGATGTCGTGAACTACTGTATCGTAAGGTTCTCTTGCCTTCGTCACCCGTATATTCTTTTTTTTTTCGAGGATAACTTGAACAAATTAGCCCTTGCGGCGTCGCAAACAGCGGCGTGCGGGTCCGAAGTGAATTGGTTCCCGCCTTTGGGACGCCGTCTTCAAGGCGGGCGGAGTCATCCACAGCAGCAGGAGGAAGAGCAGTAGTTTTAGACGTAACGGCGTCGGCGCCAATGATATCCCCTACCCCCCCCCCCCCCGCCTTAACCTACCTCTATCCCCCCGGGCACGCCCCGCCTACCCCTACGGCCACATCAGAAAAAAAAAAAGTCAGTGCATTCGACGGTCTCACCCATATGCAAGAGAGATAGCCTCACGAGCGGTTCTTAGAAGGATGCAGCTCACTCCCCATGCGACTCGCCCATCACCTCACGGCGATTCGCGCTTGGTGTAGGTAATGCCTGCCTGGTAGGTGAAAACCCACGCGCTCCGCCACGGCATCGTAGGGGTGCGAGGGTCTATGGTCATACGCCATACGACTACGGCCATGCATGACATGAGTACACCCCCCCCCCCCCCTCCCTACTCCGTCTCGAAACGGATGCGTGGTCAATGGTCAATATCTAAGGCAAGCAACAATGAGTACGCCCCCCCCCCCCCCCCCCCCCCCCGATAGAAAGAAGGGAAAGGCTATCGCTAAGAAACAAGGTGTAGTCGGAAAAACACTTGGAGATATACGGAGGATTGAGGGATGGAATAGGGATGAAAACGTATTTGCACGGCCCAATGGACTTCGCGAAAACGCTGAAACTGCGCTTTCGTGCAGGTGACCTGGACCTGCCAGAAAGAAAGACGTATACCAGAAGCCGGGAGGAGGAGGAAGCAGATGCACAGATGTGCCCGTGTGGCAAAGCATTAGAGAGTAGAACTCACATAGTAGGAGAATGTGAAATATACAAGGAGGAATGGGATATGTTAGAAGAGGAGATGAAAGAAATTGACGAACGTGACATGGAGGAGTTTGATGCACTGAATAGCAGGGAGAAAATGATCGCTATCCTAGGAAATAGATGGTGGCTACAGGCGGCCAGACAGGAAGGGGATAAGATTATCGAAATATTTCTATGTAATACATGGAAACAACGTAATGAGCGCCCAAGTGTTGGAGGTGTCTCTGTCAGGAGTAGGAACGGTGCTCCGTCTCGAAAGGGATGCGTGGTCAATGGTCAAATGACTAAGGCAAGCAACAAATGAGTACGCCCCCCCCCCCCCCCCCCCCCCCCCCCCCCCCCCCCCCAGCCCTACCCCCCCCCGTCCCCGCCTTTGTAGGGATGCGAGGGTCCATGGTCATACGACTACCGCCATGCACGACATGAGTACACCCCCCCCTACCCCCCCTCGACCCGGCCGCGATGGGGGTTTCCTTAACTCAAACTATAAGTAATTTGTCCCCAAACCGGGATTAGGGTCCTGAAAAGATTGGCCGTGGGGTCTCGCCGCGATAAAATTCGCCAAATACTCGAAAACTAACCTAGCGCACCTCTGCACCCCCCCCCCCCCGCGACTGCGGAAGGACATCTACATCTCGCCTCTGTTGGAGCGCATTGATTGGTCGATGTGTTCCTCTCTGGCAAGAGGGCGATGACCGCCAAGGGAGAACGGCCGCCGATGTTGAACCGCGGCGTGGATAGGCGGACCGATGGAAGAATATTTTGAGCTGACTTTTGCGCCGTTTCGTTGCCTTGGGCATATGGCGGGCGGGTGGGCGGGTGGGAGCGCGCTCGCGCCCTCTGATTGTCTTGAGAACGGCAGTACGCCAGTATGCTTTCGTCTGCCGCGTGCTCCTGTTTGCTTTTTGGTTTCCTGCGGACTTTCTCTCGCGAATGTCATATTTCTTGACAACTCGGGTGGTCTGTATTTTTTTTCGCAACACTCGCCCACACTTCGTAGCTCCGTTTTCGTTTGCATGTACGTACGTGCGTATGCTGTGCACATTTGTTTACTTTTGCGGCCGTTTGGGCTCTCGCGCAGGCTGACGCTGCCCCTCGAGATCGGAGGGGAAGAGGACGGGAGCTGCAAGGCCGTTTATGACCCGACGGACGACAATGGGACCATCACGGCCACCCTAACCAAGGCACGGTTCAACCCTATTTGAAGACTGGCACTCCCGTGCTGGGGGACAAATTACTTCAAATTAGAGTTAGATACTTGTTTCTGTGCGTAAAAGTGCGGTTGGCAAAGGGTTAAAACGAATTGTCGCTGTCGTGAAGCAGATGCAGTTGAAACCGCCTGTCGTTGCTGCTGCTGCTGCTGCTGCTGCTGCTGCTGCTGCTGCTGCTAGGAAGTCCAAAACAGGCGAAGGATTTGTGTAAGCTGCTGTCCCTAGGAACTCGCGCAGCATGATGTTTAAACCTGTCGTCAACTCTGCGTGCGTTAGTGGAAGGTTGTCGACGGTCGCAACATCCCTTTGTAGTCGAGGAAATTATGGCTCCAGCGAGCTCGAACGGAGTCCCTATTTCTTGGCGCCGTTCAAATCGGAAACTCATAGTCGCTTGTACCTCGGACGCGTACGTGTTGGTGCTCCGTACGAGCTACACCTGACAAGAGACAGAGAGGCGAATCAGGGGGGGGGGGGGGGGGGGGGGGGGGGGGGGGGGGGGGGGGCGGCAGGGGGGGGGGGGGGGCAACCACAGCGGTATCGCAGCGGCGTGAATGCCTGCTGTTGTTGTTGTAGTTGTTACTACTGTTGATGTTGCCGCTGCTGGTGGTGGTGATGTTCATGTTGCTTTTGTTGTTGCCCAGGTGCCTTTGCTGTTGCTCGGCTCTGCTCTGCTCTGCTCTTCTCTTCTTGCCACCTGCCGCGAGGCAAGCATTAGTGGCGCCACACCAGCTGCTCGGCCCTTGCGAACGTTTTTGATGACACCCATCTGCGTCTACCCTGCTGCTTCGCTGCTGCTGTCCGTTGCCGCGCGGTACTGACGTAACCGCTTCCAGGCGACGCCGGGGGTGCACTTTCCAGACCTCGACCTGACGACCACTCTCTTGCAGCCCCGGTGGACACCCGCCGACCTCGTGAGGTGAGCCGTGTTCTCCTTTTCTGCGTTCCCCACTTCGTCGTCTCCGTCCCAAATCTCCCTACTTCTTCGGAAGCTAAAGTATCCACCTTTTCGTCTGAAGCAAATTGGTGACCACACTAGAGACAGAGCTTATTATCTCTCTTAAAACGAAGAATCAGCAGGTATAGCGGGCGTGTCATGTAGTATAGATGTCGACGTGTTTACACACGTTGGGACGTAACTGTTTTAGACACCGCGACGAAAACAAGGGCACGTGTGGTGTCTCGCCAACCTATGTATCGTGTTGACGTTTTTTTGTGTCGGTCTCTCCCCCCCCCCCCCCCCCCCCCCCCCCCCCCCCCCCCCCCCCCCCCCCCCCCCCCCCCCCCCCCCCCCCCAAACCCGACGTGCTCCGTCCCGGCATTGTAGGGACGCGAGGGTCTATGGTCATACGACTACGGCCATGCATGAGATCGAGTGCATCTCTCCTATCGAGCCCCCCCCCCCCCCCCCCCCCCCCCCCCCACCCACTCATCTTGGCTGACTCTGTTGATTTTCGTGTTTCTTTCACGCCAGGTTTGTCCCCGTGGAATATGACACATATTACGGGGGGCCATAGTAAATAGGACCAAATATTGTTAGTAAAAATAGGGAACTATATAGGTTGGTGTGCATACCGCGGGTCCTATTTACTATGGTCCCCCGTAATAGTTTGTTGTCATTTTCGCTTTCGTTGTCATTATGGGTGCGCTGTCACAGCAGCTTTGTTGGCTGCTTTGTTTTACTGTTTTTTTTTTCTTTGATCTGAATGAACTACGGCAGTAGTGGTCCCTATGTACTGCCGGCAAGCGCCAGCCAACAACACCGACCGGCACTATTATAGCGTCAACCGGCACTAACTACTCCGCACACTGGCCACACCGGTGAATCCCATACATATATGCCAAGCGATTTCACCGGCACTAAAGCGGGCAGGCGGCACTACTCACTCAATCGGCACTACAATAGAGGGACCACTACGTGCTATTTTTTTTTTTTTTTTTTTTTTTTGCTTGCCCCCCCAAAATCCCCTCGCGAAGCGGGAGGGGCCTTTTTGCGGCAAACAATTGGTCGCGAAGAAGAAAAAGGCAAAACGAAGGAGCGAACGATACAGCAACACAGCTCAGCTACGAAAATGTATTGTGGCGCTTGCGTGGCTCACTCACACGGCACTTCCCCACGGCAAGTCATAGAACAAGTTCCTTCAGCCGTCCGCACAAATCGACGACGTCTGCTTTTTGTCGAGGGGTCGTTGTTTCGACGACGAAGAACAGGGGCTGCGCTGCGTCGCTGCTGCGTGCGCCATTGGGGACTTTTCAAACCGTTTTTGGCGAGATAGTCGGTCCAACCGCGCCTGTTAGACTATGCTGCAGCCGTTGCTGTGTGGTTGTTGGTGCTGTTGTTGGTCTCACATTTGCTCCTTCCCATAATGTAGCCTGTCGTCAGGAGAAGGCAGACTGAGTGCGTCCACAGGTGGGCTCTGAGTAGCCGTAAGGAAAGCGGGCCGAAGTGCTTGCAGAGAGAGAGGTCTACTGTAATGCGTTGGTTGCCGGTCCGAAGACGCGGCATCCGTGTGTGTGTTTTATGTGTTTTATAGGTGCGGTGTTTCCGACCGACCCGCTTCACTTTTTTGAGGCGTCGCCACCTTTGTCGTTGTTGGCGATCGGGAAAGAGGGGGGAGGGAAGGGTGCACTCATGTCATGCATGGCTGTAGTCGTATGACCATAGACCCTCGCATCCCTGTATACATTGCCGGGACGGAGCACGTCGGGTTTTCGCCGACCAGGCATACATTGCTTGCACCGAGCGCGAAGCAGACGTTTTTGACGGCGAGTCACGTGAAGGGTGACTCGCGTCCTTCTGAGAACCGCTTGTGAGGCGGACGTTTGTTACATATGGATGACAGGTATAAAGAGGGGCTACATCTCCACCTTTTTTTTCTTGTTTTTGTTGATCCTCACCCGCAAGGGTCAAAATCAAGCAGTATAGGCTCACCGTGGTCTCATCGCCAGGACCAAGCCGAGCGGTGAACTGTCAGTGTAATGTTTCCCCCTCAAAGCAGGAGAGGCCGACCCACCCCCCCCCCCCCCCTCCCCGCAGTGAATCAATCCGTCGTTAAACCGAAAACGCCTCCACGTTTCCTTTCCCGTCTCCTTCCACGCACGCCTTTGCAGGGAGGAGCGACCAGACGGCGACAAGGATGGCGCGCCTGCCTCCTCCGGCGTGGAAGTGATATCGTCCGAGCACTACGGTGTCCCTGACAGTGGCGTCGACGGGAGCGTAACGACAGGAAAAAAATGCGGCGAAACAGGTGCCGATTCGACACCAACAGCTCCGGGCGGTGAGGGGGGCGCTGCGGACAGAGGGGGAGGAGGAGGTGACGTGGAAGGGAAGGGGCCGCGGGATGCCGCGGGAAGTGGGGGGGGCGATGAAGGGCGAGGAGCCGGCTCGGTGCTGGGAGTGGAGGGGCCTGAGATCATGATTCGCCCGCCTACCTACGGCTTCAATGACAAGGTTTTGTTTCGTTTGCTGCCTTCTTTTTTGCCTTCGCGGGGCTGTGGGTTGGCTGGAACGCACCGATACCAACATGTGCCCTAGTAGAAGGATCGTTTAGATTCAATATTAATACACAACTGGTCCTGTCATTTAGGGACGTATTGGTGGTTGTTATTCTAATTCACACGTCGGACAGAACATGATCTATGATCTACTACTGTACAGATCATCTACAGCAGTAGATCCTCAACCTACCGTTGTGAGATGTGCTTGTGCAGGATCTATTGTACAGATCCAACCAAGATAACCTGTCCTATGTTAGATCATGCGGGTTGAACGGTGTTTGCGCATGCCCCGCGTACATAGTGCGGATCCAACCCAGAAAACGTGTCCTTTGTAGATCATGCAGGTTGAACGGCTTCCGCTCGGCAATATGAGCTGTTGATGGCACAGATCAAGAGTCTATCTTCGCTGACACCTACTTTAGATCATGAAGTGTGGGAATCGATGATCGACCCAAGGTGTGAAAAAAAACAAAGTAGGATGGTGAGGCAAGCCAACTAAGCCGACTTCTTTCAGGCTCGCATCAAGAAACCGCACAATTAATTCGAGCCGCAATCTAGCCAGCCAGAATACAAACGCAGCAGAGTTCCGCGAGTTGCTTACCGCACGCAAGCCACGAACTGCTGTGATACCTAGCCAACTTTTAATTGTCACGGGGGAACCAAGTATGGGTGTGTAAATATACAGGGTATACATGGTCTTTGGGTGTATCGTGAGCTCTGATCGCTATGGCCCCTCGGATTGGTTGGCGATTTTCCGTCTGCCAAGTCACAGCCCTGATGACACAAGTGTGGCTATTACGGGGGGCCATAGTAAATAGGACCCAATATTGTGAGTAAAAATAGGGAAATATATAGGTTTTTGTGTGCACCGTAGGTCCTATTTACTATGGTCCCCCGCAATAGTGGGAGAGGCCAGTGCGCTGCGAGGCCGGAAGTCGGAAAGACACCGAGATATCGGGGTACTGTACGCAGCACAACGTGACGCCCCCAGCACCTGTCGAACGGGACGATAGCTGGGGTCGTTGAACGTGCCGTGGTTAAAGGTACAGTAGTGGTTGGTCCCCTCCATAGTGCTGGTTGAGTAGTGCGGGCAGCCCGCTCTAGTGCCTGTGAAATCGCTCGGTATAGATGAGACTCACCGCGGTGTTGGCAGTGTGCCGCAGTAGTAGTGCCGGTTGCTGCCGCTATATAGTGCCGGTGTTGTTGGCTGGCGCATACCATGCCGGCACTATAGCAGCAAGCGGCACTATAGCAGCAAGCGGCACTACTAGTGCAGCACAACTTGCATGTCCCAGAGCACCTGTCGAACGGGATGATAGCTGGGGTGGTTGGACGCGCCGCGGTTAGAGGTACCTATGTAGGAGCAGAGCTGTTGTGTTGTTTGCGTTTTTCTTGCTCCGCTTCGTGGTTCGATGGCTTTATGGGATGCTCTGGGGGCGTTCTGCCGTGGTATTGGGACATAAGACAGTGTTTGGTCCTGGACTGCGGTAAGGAATTTTCTCATGGGTATTTTTGGGTGAAAAAAAAATGCTTCTTGTACGCTTTTGTACGCCCAAAGCTTCGTAAAAACCGGAGCGATGTTCGTACTACCTGGTAAATGGTAAGCCTAAACGATTTAGTCGCTACGGGGCTCCTTATTAATAGTGATCGGATCCCACGATGAACCCCCGAACCAGGTACCAGCATACCCTTATCTTTGCACGCCATGTTTGGTTATGATTACCAGGGCACCTCACGGGTCAACCCGCCGGTTGGGTCAAAGGCAGTTGTCGAAATCTCACGGGTCGGGTCGGGTCGGGTGTGTCGGGTCGGTTCGGGAGGCTTGAAAACTCTCACGGATCGGGCCGGGCCACCTTTACTCGAGAATTTTTACCCGACCCGTGAACAACCCTGCTGATAACTGAGTTCCCCCGTAATACGTAGTAGATGCCGGGAATGGAAAACTGCCGTAGAGAGGGAAGAAATTTTGATTGCTGTGTGCGACGATCGCAGCGCAAGCAGCAGCATCCTGTGTAGCTACCCACCGCAAGATCCGTACATATCCAGCGGATAAACCCGGGGATGCGACCCGGGTGTCCCCTGTCGACCACAGCGGTACGTACGCCGTACGCCGATGAAACAGGAGCACAGATGTGAACTTCCTGACTACTTCCCTCCTCTCTTTTCTTGATTGGTGGAACATATCGCGTGGATGCATGCCACGGTGGGCTGAGCTCGCGCACGGGTGTCGTGCTCCGTTCCGCTGTGATTGAGAGTGCGGTACGGTGTATTGTACGTGTTGTGGGATATCGAATGATACTCGAAGCCGACACGGTACCGATGAACAGAATCTGACCTATGTCGTACGATTTCGAGATTCGATACCTAACGAAGCTTTCGTTCGATATCTGCGAAGAAAGACGCGGGAAATTTTCGTTCAAGGTCTGCATGAAACGACACGGGAGATGCCAGGGGGTGGAGGACCAAACACGTTCGATAGTACAATACGATGCAAAGTTCGATACCCACCCACTGCTAGCGATTGTACGCAAGAAGCGCAACGACGGCTGAGGATGGACGCGAATAGTTTTCGGCAGCCCGCTTTACAACTGCTGAGCAGCAGGAGCAACAGCTTGTGCGGCATGCAGCCCGCTCTGCCAGTGCTGAGACGTGCAGAGCGTACGCCCTTGAGGTTCATTCAAGCCTACCAGGTATATATTTATATCGCGGGAGAAAACACCAAAGGGCACGATGACGAGGGATGAGGCGCCTTGGCAAGTGCCCGGGTAGGTTGGTACTTTCCTCGCGCACCCCCCTTCCACCAAATGCTCTGTCTGGAAAAGGATGCGTGATCAATGGTCAAATGAATTACGGCAAGCATCAAATGAGTACGCCCCCCCCCCCCCCCCTTCGTCTCGAAAGGGATGCGTGGTCAATGGTCAAATGACTAAGGCAAGCAACGAATGAGTACGCACCCCCCCCCCTCCCACCTCACGCCGTCCTGTCCCCCTTCCAACCGGTTCCTTGGCCTGCGCTGGATGTCGCCA
Organism: Macrocystis pyrifera; assembly: GCA_031763025.1. Lineage (NCBI taxonomy): Eukaryota > Phaeophyceae > Laminariales > Laminariaceae > Macrocystis > Macrocystis pyrifera. The sequence continues at coordinate 3,897,845 of JASSKH010000031.1, forward strand.
CCGCCACGGTTTCCCTTGATGTTTTTCCTTCGCTTCCCACCGGAACAGTTTAGCGGCTTTTTCACCTCTTTGAGAGACGAGCTCAGGGAAATGATTCACCTAGCGGACCCGGACAACACTCCAAGGTCCAAGAGGAGAGGTGGGGCGCGCTGACATAGTTTTTACAAAACGTGAAAAGGAACCCTTGCCGCTGTTTTTTGTTTTTGCTCATCGTCTATGTAGCGTGCTATCCGCGGAGCTCAGCTTTGTGATGCATCTTTTACCGTGCTCTTCACGGAACTCAGCTTTGTGGTGCATCGTTTAGCGTTGCTATCCGTGGAGCTCAGCTTTGTGATTCATCTTTTAGCGTTGCTATCCGCGGGACTCAGTTTGTGATGCATCGTTCAGCGTGTTGTCCGCGGAGCTCAGCTTTTGATGCTCAGATAGTCTAGGTGGTGTACCTTACAACGTCGCGTTTCCTCAGTTGTGCGGACTTGGTGCAGCGCAGGGTGCGATGGTGTAGTAGCATTTGGCCGTCTTGTGAGGCTGCTGTACAGTTCACGGTGCAGCCTCTTTTGAAAGCGCACGGCCGGAGAAGGGGGGGAAGGGAACGGGGGGGGGGGGGGGGGTACTCGATATCATGCATGGGGGGGACCCGCTCTAAGCCAATCAAATCAACATTGATTTTTTTGTGGTCGTGTGCCCACCGCCGCCAATAGGAGCTTACCACATAGAGGAGAGCATGGTTGGTGCACACTAACTGTGTGTACGAGAAAAAAAATATCGGCGCTGACTGAGGTGGGGTAGTAGGCTATCCATTCTTCACAAAGGGGCTAGTGCTAAACAATGGTTGATTGGGTCTGTTTGGATTGGGGTCGGGACTAGGGTTTGTTTATTTTCGCCCAGAACACAGCAGTGACCCTCGACAATCTTCTCGAACAAACTGGTAAGCTACCCTTTCACCGCTGCACACTTGTGCGTATGGCACCTGCAAGAGTGCCTGTTTGACGCCTCTGATGTCCACTCATCAGTGTAAAAGCATAGTTACCCCTGGAGTTGTGTTACAAGAGAAATGCGCATGGCAGAGTTAGAACCTATTGAGGTCCGGCCTCGAGGCAATGCGTTAAGAGCGAAAACGTCGGGCTTCGCGTTGATCACTCCGATCCGAGGGCAAACCACCTCGCATACCCCGAGCGAGAGCGCTCTCTATCTGCCCCTCGGCTTACACCCCTCCAGTCTTCCTCAAACGAGCGCGCTCGGCGGGCTAAAGTTGTCAGAAATCATGCTCCACTGCCGACGTTTCCTAGCGATACGCCATCGTTCTGTATCCAACTAACTTTTCCTGGTAGTTCATTGTTGAGTGAATGAGGTGTAATGATATGGTAAAAATATTGCATGGTCTAAGATACGTAGACACAACAGGCATGTTTCTCCTGGGAACATATCAGATGTTCCCCGGAGGTGCCCGGTGGTGACATGTTAAGTTCCTTTTATGCTCCTTGCCTCTACGTGTACCAATCCTGTTCCGGCACTGTGAATGCCCCCACCCATGAATGAAGCCATCCCTGCCCTTCCCAACATTTTTTGCGAGCTTTGTTCGCGTTTGGCGCGGCCCGGCGCTCGTGGCATTGCCGCCTACATCGCGGTAGGGGCCCGTCTGAACTCTGCGGTTGGCGCAAAGGGCTCGTGGGCGCTCAAATTGAGTCTTCGTACGAAGTGCATTCCGATTTTCTGGCGGCGCTACGCCGAGTTTACGCTTCTGCGTGATCATTATATCGCTTACGCCCATTGCGTGACCCAATCGTTGATCTGCGTTACGAAAAGTGAGGCAGCTGGAGGAGTAGGACACATGTTGTACGAGCTAGTTCCAAGAAAACACGTAAAATTCCGCCTTCGGCGGGCAATAATAAGCGGAATACGTTAATTCGTTCAAAAGTAAAATTATCCTTACGGGCCGCATGGACCACTGCGGGGGATCATAGCAAATAGGACCTACGGTACACACAAAAACCTATATATTTCGCTAAATTTACCTGCAATTTTTGGTCCTGTTCACTATGGTCCCCCGTAATATGGGAACATATCGGTGAATTGAGAGTTTTTTAGCGGGCGAGTTGTAGTTCGCGAGGTATGTTAGTTATTCGTAGTTGCTTGGGAAGGCGTTATTTCGTAGGGGTTTTAGATTCCTATAGTAAAATCGTGACCCAATCCAAGGAACCGATCTTTGGTACAACGATATGAATCCAGCATTTGTTGGATTTACTCAGAGTTAGAACGCACGAAGCGATCAGTCTGCCTCATCCAATCCAATACTTACATTGAATGATCGTTGGCAGCGTGAAAGAATACTGCAGTACAATCTCTATAATTTGTTTTGAGGCTATACATCAGTCCATATCACGAATACTTCGACGTTAGACGTGCAGAAATAATCCCATCAGAAAGGAAAATAGCCCCATTTAATTTATTTTGCTCTGCGAGCCGTACAAGGCTATATATAGTAAGAAACGCCAGCCCCAAGTACTGGAACAATGTATTGAGCTCTTTAGAAACCCTAGGGAATGCTTTCTCTCTACGGGAGTCGTCTGCACTCGCTTTGGTTTTTCGAGAGTTGGGAACGAAATTTGGCATGGTTGTGCGTCATGACAAAACGAACAAACTCAAGGCGGAGTTTTTTTTGTATTGTTTTTTTTTCGTGAATCAGGGAGAGTCAAAGTTGCCGGAAAATTCAGAAGTATGAACGGAAGAATGTATCTCAAGAGCCAACAAAACTAAATCTCAAAAGTGTCCACTTTTTAGTTTGTTCGTCTTGTCATGACGCACATCCATGCCTAATTTCGTTTTCCAACTCTCGAAAACCAAAGCGCGAAATTTCGACAGAGTTAAGTCTCGGTTGTTACTGGAACCAGCTCGTGTTCATATAATAATAAATGGGATGTGAAAAATTTGTGTGTTTCCTATTTATATATTCCCTTCCCATTTATGACCCTAACCTCCTTCCATTTATTTTTACACCTCTCATTTAGTTGTGCCCCTCTCCCGCCCCTAACTCCTGATGCAAAACTCCCGGTAGACACCTTGCACCCCCCCCCTTCGTACTAGCAATGCCTGCCTGGTCAGCGAAAACCCGAAGTGCTCCGTCCCGGCATTGTAGGGATGCGAGGGTCTATGGTCACACGACTACGACCATGCATGATAATGAGTACCCCCCCGCCCCCCCCCCCCCCCCCCCCTCCCAACAGAGCTCCGATTGGAGCACGAGGATGCCACCTTCAACGCCGACCGATACCTAGGTGACCTTTTCACCGAGGAAGAAGACCCCTTGCTGACGGAGGCCCTAGCCTTTGAGCCGCACTGGAAGAGTTGCCGCCGGCCGGTACCCAGCGGTGTTTCAGGCAGCCCTCCTGTAGACGGCGGTCGTTCAGACAGCCTCCCTGCAAGCTGTGGCGCCGTCTCGAGCGAAAGAAGAGAAAGCGAGATCGACGACGGCAGCGGAGCACCTACTGCGGGGTGTCGGGACGAAAGCGAAACCGAGACGGGCGGCAGAAGCAGAAACGATACCGACGGGGTGTCAAGACGAGAGCAAATGCGATACGGTCGGCGGCAGCAGTGGAATATTACCCACGGCGTGTCAAGACGGCCACCGCCTCCGCGAGGAGGAGGAGGAAGAGGAGGAGGAGGTGGAGGAGGGGGTTTTTCCGCCTTGTTGCGCCCCTGCCCCTGTTTGTGAAAGGCCTACCCGGACGTCACCGCCGCTGCCGCCGCCGGGAACAAACGAAACTGCAGCCATGCCCGCCTCTCAGCCCGCTGTTTCTTCAGCCTCCGCAGAGGAAGGTCCACCGCCCAAGGACGTTCTTGCCGGTGCTGATGGAGGCGATTCTGACGCGGTGGAATCGGCGACGGTTTCGGCGGAAGGCGATGGTGGGCGGACGGATACGGGGGCGGCTGCATCAGCCGGGACAGGGACGGATATACCAGCCGGCACTGGGGCGGCTACAGCAGCCAGCAAGAATAGCAAAGAGAGTCTTTCTGCGGCGGTTGGGGGGAAGGGGGGCCAGCAGGGGCGTGCAGAGGGCGAAGGGGAGTGCGACGAAGATGGTGTGTTCGAGGGGTTCACGGAGGTGGAGGAGGAGCAGATGCGGTGAGGACTTTTGCTTGCTTCCGCTGGGTGACCGCGTGTGCCTTGGTGAATTTTCCCGCGTGTGCCTTGGTGAATTTTCAACTTTGTGACCATCACTACGGTGCCGCCGTCGACATCAGCATCGTCACTATCGTCCACACCGCCAGTTTTGTTGCGATAGCCGAATCAACAAAGGGGGGTGTACGGCGGTATCGATATCAACAATATGTAAGAGAGACGACCCAGAAGCGTACCTACTTTCTGCTCGCTTGTTTGCTTGCGCTGCTACAGTAGTTTCGAGACGGGTGGTGATGGACGCCCCATGATACATAGCGCACTGCTTTGCCGCGCGTGTCCCGCCCCCTGCGTAACTTCGTGTCCAACCATCCTCTTTTTTTCTGCTTGCCATCCGGCCTTCAAATAGGCGCCTCCCCAACCGCGAGTACCTCATTCCCCCTGGAGGGGCCGAGGAACAGCGGGCGCTGCTCGGCCTCGCGGACATCCTGTTCGCCTACGCGTACGACCACAGAACCACCGGGGGCGACCCTACCGTGGAGAGCGCGTGGACGGTCGCCGTGCTGAGTCCCCTCCTGACCTGGTTGGAGGTGAGGTTATGTTTTGGGTAGCCTCCGGGTGACCGCGCGCGCGCGTGCTTGCGTGCGACTGTGACTGTCTTGGGACGGTGCCTTGACACATCTGAGGGGGAAAGGCGGCGAAGAGTTTGGCGTGGTCGAGTTTTTCTTTTCTCCCCCTAAGCCCGTTTATAGCTGCACCTGCGCTTTTTCGGTAGAGTAGTCGTCCCTCTGTAGTGCCGGTTGCCCGCTGCAGTGCATGTGAGACCGGTTAGGGCACAGATGGGATTAGCCAGTGTGGCAGGGCGTAGTGCCGTTTGCCGCTATAGTGCCGCTTTTTTGTTCGCTGGCGCATACCATACCGGCACTACTGGCACTGCTGCAGTGTAGGGTTAAAGGTCGAACGGTTTGTTGCTCTAATTACATACCTCACGCCTCGGACAGCGTGTGGTAACTTTGTCGTTCCGTCCGCAAGCGTGCTGTTGCCAAGCACACCTTCATGCCAGGTATATATATACGAACGAAGTATATATTTTTTTACAGGTGAAAGAGACATACATACGTATCGAATGTGAGATCGAAAAAAAAAAAAAAAGTCGAAAGGCGTCATCCTTTGCGAGCTGCGCGTGGTAGGTACTGTCGATCGCACGTGCCACGCGATAGGTGTGTGTGTGTGTGAACCGATAGGTGTTGCAGCTGGTCCACAAAATCTGACAGTTTTTGTACGCAATAAACTCGCCACCTACAGCAGTACCAGGTACCAGGTATGTCTCAATACACGCCTCCATAAGTGTTCATGTCGCTTGTGCGTTTCTTGGCTTTCGGCCGGCAGACACCCGAGGGCGATGTCGACGAGACCTGTGTGGCATTGGCCGGCTTACGACGCAGTTTGATATTCCCGTATCTGAGGGTGTGGGACCTGGGAGCGTTAGTGGTGAAGGACGTCCGGGACATCTTGAGGGCCGGCAAGCGTTGCACCCTGCGATGCCTACTGCAGGTGTGTTATGACCTTGATTTTCCTAGAGTGGTATGTCGTGGGGGCGCGTTGCTCGTCTAATCGCCCCCCCCCCCCCCCCCCCCCCCCGCCCCAATGTCTGCCTGGTCGGTGAAAACCCGACATGCTCCGTCCCGGCATTCTAGGGATGCGAGGGTCTATGGTCATACGACTACGGCCATGCATGAGATCGAGTACATATCTCCTATCGAGTACACCCCCCCCCCCCCCCCCCCCCCGCCCCAGCAAGGGGCTACACTAGAAAACAACTCAATTCATTCGATGTTGTCATCCATATGCAGGAGAGTCCGCCGCATAAGCGGTCCTTTGCTGGATGCAGCTCACCCCTCGTGCCACTCGCCGAACAACCTCACGGCGCTTCCCGCTTGGTGCAAGCAATGTCTGCCTGGTCGGTGAAAACCCGACGTGCTCCGTCTCGGCATTGTCGGCACGCGAGGGTCTTTGGTCATACGACTGAGACCATACATGACAGGAGTACACCCCCCCCCCCCCCGCCCCACCGCGTCCAAGCGCGCGTGAGCACATGTAAGGCTTGGCGACATCGTCATCCCGGGGGGGTGCGTGCATGTCGTATCTATGATACGGCGCACCATATCTCTTCAACAATCTCTTGAGCAGGCCTAATGGCTGATCTTATCGTACTCAGTACGAAGTATCTCTTTAACCCGTTCAGGACCGCACTCCCGTTTTGAGGACAAGTTGCTTGGAGATAGAGTCATGATATATGTTTTGAGGGACAGTGCAGTACTAAAAGAGTTAACATGCCCTATGGCTGATCCATCTGTCCTTTTTTCGTTATTTTAGTTTTTATGATTTTGACACTCAAGCTTCATTCTCACACTATCGGTATTTTTTCTTGCGCTTTCCTGCGGCCACGAAAGCAGACGTACGCCATCCTGGAGAGGGGAGAAGTGCACTACCTTCTCAATAAGCTGTTCATCGAAGACTACTGCGTGTGGATCCAGAAGGTGGGCTTCGGCCGGCCCCCTTGGGCTTTAGATGGGGCCGGCAGAGGATACATTGTTACGATGTCGTCGCCCTAAACGATGTCGCAGGTTGCTGTTAACTGTGCTCACGCCCGCCTACGCGAGGCAGCCATAATCTGCTCAGGACTGTACCTACAGTCTGGGCACAATGTACTTATTTTTTGTTTTGAATAGGATGAGGTTGATGCTAGAGTAGTATCACGTTCAAGCATGTGGTACGGTGGCCTAGATTGTTAGCAGAAGCTAACCGAATAAGCGGACGGATGAAGTCGCTCGAGCATTGTTTTTTAGAATCGTTCGGAGCATCCCTGAAGGGTGATGATGCCATGACCACGCCCGGTGACGACCCGGACCCTTGGCACATCTATACCCCCACTAAGCTTCGCTATTTATCCATCCCTTCGTCTTGTCACGCGCTTGTTTTTTAGTTCATGCCTATTGATGTGATGCGCAAAGCGAACATGATTGTAAGTTTGTAGAATGTCGAAACTTACGGGTCAAGACAAATAACATATCTTGGGTTTTTTGTCCCGCTTGCTAAAAGGAAAACGCGCACCATGAGAGATCCATTCCCTATCAAACGCTCCCGCCCCTCGACCAATCCACACTGTTCTGCTGCGTTTAGCTCATTTTTTCGCTGCCTCGTATATGCTCGCCACAAATATGCACGGGTTTCAGGCTTCGGAGGCGTCTCTCGCTGCCTTCGCAGAACGCTACGCGATTGCTGCCGCTTCCGTGACCAAAAGCGGCGCCCGCCTGGACCTGGCAAGGATTGAGGCCGAGGCTGCTGGAGTGACCGCACCGGCGTCGGCGCCTGCACGCGAAGCGGAAGAATGCAGACACTCTCAGAAGGGGGGTAAAAACAGCTCTGAAGAAAGTTCCGAAGAAAGGTCGGAGGAAAGTTCGGAGGACGGATCGGAAGAGAGTAGTTCCGAGTACGACAGCAGTAGCTCTGGGGAAGAAGAGAGCAGCTCGGAAGAGGAAGAAGAAGAGGCCAAAGAAAAGGGAGAGGTGCACGAGAGCAACAGACCAGAGGAAGCCGAAGAGAACTCGACGTCGGCGAAACAAACGAAGGGAGAAGTCGACGGCGGCAAAGGTTTAACTACCGACGAACTGGCGGTTCCGACGGAAGACGTGCCCAGATCGGCGGTGGGGGCGCATAGTCAAGACAGGGTTGAGGAGATCCCAGGGAGCGGTAGCAGCACCAGCACCAGCTGCGGCGCTAGGACCGGTTCCCGTGTAGAGAGAAGTTCAGACCTGCTTCACTTGGAATCGCGGGTAGATGACCGCGCGGGGAGAGCGGCGTCGGCTATTGCTGGCAGGTTGTCGTCGCTGAGCCTAGAGAAACAGCCACGGGGACCTCTAGATGGGGCTGCCGGTACCATAGGGGAGAAGAAGGCGGATGCAAGCAGCCCAAGTGAAGGAAGTGGCGTAGGTGTAGGAGCAGGAGATGGTCGACGGAAAAACTTGATCCAGGAGTTGTAGCACCCCAAAAGGTGCTGAACATTATTTACTTGAGTTCCCCCCCCCCCTCCCACTTCAGTGCTTCGTCTCGAAAGGGATGCGTGAGAAATGGTCAAATGACTGGTAAGGCAAGCAAGAAATGAGCACGCCACCCCCCCCTGCCATATATTATTTTTCTATCCCCCCCCCTCTGTTTTTGCTCGCTCCCTCCAAAATGTTTGGAGTCTGTCTTGTAACCACGGCCTAGATTTTGGCGATGGGTTGATGTGATAATGTGGCATCCAGCAACAGTGTGCTTGAGACAGTATAGCGATGCAGGTGGGAGCTCGCGCCGCAAATTGTTGACGCTGCTCGATTTACATATGTGTATATACGTATGTTTTGTGTTCGCCTCGTGTCGGGGCGTGGTGACTTTGGCTAATTGAGGCACCTCGCATCGCGTCGCTTGTTTCGGTTTGTCACGGGACCCATTGTATGGTAACAGGTATTGGCACCTGGCAAGGGAATATTCCCGGATCGCCCTCGAAAAAGGCGCCACCAGATAATTCTTGAAGTACTCGTAGCAGGCTACAGTAAGCACGGCACAAGTCGTGCAACAAGCGTGGTGCATTTTATAAGCGCACGTCGGACGAAGCTCCCGCCGTCCCTGACGCCGAATATACAAGCACCAGTAAGTGGGATGACAACTACAGTATTTCGCACACACATCGAGCAGATGACGATCTATCTATCTACAGATAGATCATCTAGACCCTAACCTGCCGTCATGAGATGCTGTGCAGGATCCGTACAATGTACGTGGTATTAGCACAAGATCCAACCCGGGAAAACATGTTGTTGGATGATGCAGATTGTTTGGCTCCCAGCCGGCAAAGTTGACCTACTGCTGTTTGTTGTAGATCGTGTACGTGAGGGACCCATTTTGCCCCGAAAGACCCAGACGATCGAGAGGGGGATCGATCATGTGCCCAAGGTGTGAAAAAATTTAGCCCTTCTACAGTAGTACCGCGGGCCCTACTCCCCAAATATCACGGTGCTTCTTGTTTTAGCCCCACAAGCCCAATATCGCCACTTTCCGTATATTTCAGTCTCACCACCCCAACATCTCCATTTTCGCTATTTCAGCCCCGCTACTCCAGGATCGCCATGTTTCTTGACTCAGCCCCACTACCTCAATATGTCAATTTCCCATGTTCCAGCTCCACCATCCCAATATCGTCATTTCACGTTTTTCAACCCTACATACCACCCCAACATCGTCTTTGTCCTTGTTTCGGCCCCACCGCCCCAATATCACCATTTTCCTTTGAGCTCCACTCCCCCCAATATCGCCGCTGTCCTTATTTGAGCCCAACCACCCCGAAGATCGATGTTTCCCATATTTCAGCCACACCACCCTAATATCGGCACTTCTGGCTGGCAACTACCGCACGTGCACGTGTCATGTATACTCTGCTGCGGCCCCATGGAGTGTGTCGTCGCGAGAAAACGCAGCCGGCTATTGAGGAACCACCCACGCGGCGTACGACACCCCGCTGCGTCCGTCTAACCGTTCTTACCCACCACAGAGTGGCTGTGCTTCTTCGTCGCCGTGTTGAACCGGGCGCTGGTTGAGCCTTGTGCAGCAGCTCCGCATACTGATCCGTCCGGAGGGGTGATGAGGACAAAGAAAACACCCGATTGGCCAAGAGGAAACCTTGATATAATGCTATGTTACCATTTTGGCGTTTGTTTGCCATCGGACTACTACGACGACGCCATATGTGAAGGTACGTGGGCTTCCTTAGGCCCACGATGTCAGCATAAGAGTTTAGGCGGTATGGGGCAAGCCCGACTACTGGTGATCAGGTTTGCTTTGGCTGCTCTTTGATCGCTCACATGAGTTGGATTCAAATTGTAAGCGGTCCCTTTTTTTCTACTCCGGAGCATCTGAGCAGGAAGGACGGCAAAAATCCTCCTCTGAGGAAATATAAAGTAGGGACGCCTCCTTAACAATAGGGGGGCAACGGGGGGATACCATGGTAGTACGTAGAACCTACATTTTTCGGGGATCATTACTTGATTATAGTACAGGCGCTATAAACCTTACCCAAAAACTGAATTTTGATAAACGTTAATAGTGCGACCCAACCAATTGCATGTGTATGCGGGTGACAATCAGAAACCCACAAGCCTCCGATGCTTTATTTTATTTTACAGTAGTATCCTCCGGCGGATTGGTTAGGTTGAAATAAGACTCGTGGCGTGTGTCAGTTGAATCCGTCGCTCCAGTCGCAATAACAGCACCGGACCGGTTGCTGATTCATTTTACCTGGTATATATACCACGGGCGCGTCAGCTGCGGCCAACCACGAGGCGTTCGAGAATTCTCAGTGAGGAAGCACGCTGTGAAGACGCTGCTGAGATATAAGGTGGTAAGAGACACAGGGATGCCGATGCTGGATAGGACACGCTGCTTGTAGTTCACGATCTTCTTCTTATTGCTCCTCAAGTGAGTTGAGAGAGAGACAGAGAGAGAGCTTGAGTGAGCGAGGTGGGCTTCATCGGGAACACAACTCAGCCCAGACGTCAACCGAAACTAACCTGGCATGCAGGTACGAGTATTCGCGTAAAGAAGATTCCCAAAGCGTCACGTACGTACGTGCAGCCATATGAGATTCGCATACGGGTATATTCCCCAAACGCTACGTGTAGCCGTATAAGATTCGCGAACGAGTATGTACGTTCCTATACGGAGGATGTGCTACGCCATCACAACGAGTTAACTACAGGTTATTTCCCGTGTGGCACACCAAGATCAACGGGGGTCCGCTCCCCTGACTTCGTTGGTTGTTGTATGACGTTTCGAAAACATGAGGAGACATCACATGGAATGACGGACTCAGACACAATGAAACCCCACTTCACTTGACTTCGAATGGCTTGAGATGACAACAACTCAAATAAGAATCACTCTGGGTGCCCCGAAAATAGGGGGGCATGCATCCGTTCGGGTCGTTCCACATCTCGGACAGATAGATCAGATAGATCAGATAGATCAGATAGATCAGATAGATCAGATAGATCAGATAGATAAGATAGATAAGATAGATACGATATAAAAGATCACGTAGATCACGTGCATCAGATAGATAAGATAGATCAGACAAATCAGATAGAGCAGATGTACATCGGACATATCAGATCAGATAGATCAGATAGATCAGATAGATCGGATATTGATCAGACATTTGATTAGGTATTGATCAGATATGTCGGATCAGATAAATCATATATATAGATCCAAGGGTAAGTGAAAAAAATGCTGGACCCACACTCCCCCCTCCCCCTCGTCCGGCCCATTTTTTTTTTCTCGAACAACGTATGTATTTCGAAGCCTTGTTGACGCCAGTTGGTCAGCAAGACGTTTTTGAAACGCTTTATCTAAGCCGTACGTGCGTTGTTGTTAAGATCTTGTTCATGTATGTCTTGCTATGTGTGTAGTTGGGTTGTTCTTGTTTGTTGTTAAAGTTAACTTACGTTTTTATCTTGGTTTAATCACTGTTGTTTGGGGTTTCTGCAACACCACTTGGCTGGTCAAGGCTGGCACAAAAACAAACCGATTTTTTCGTCCCAACTTCATCCAACTTGAACAAACCAGCGCCGCCAAGATGAGGTCGAAAAAAAAACGCGAAAAGGACTTGCTTGCTGATAAAAGAACGACGCCCCGTCGCTTCTGGGTAGACGAGTTACTTGGAACCGTCCACCACACTGACTGGTCTACAGCAACCCAACCAAACGCTACTTGAATCAATGGCGCCCACAAGGCAGACGACCAACACTTATAAAAAAAAAGGAGTAACTTGGAGCAGCCCACTCAGATTCCCTCTGACCACTCCCCCCCCCCCTCTTAGGCAAGTCGTAGGCGAAGCTTCGGTCGTTCCATTTATCGCTGCAGTCAGAGGCGGAACGTGTTTAGGCGTTTCGTCGCGAGCCAACTATCCTCTCCTCCCCCGCCCCCCCGAGCACCTCCTTCCCTACTCATCATAGGATCCTTCCCTCCACTTCCTCCCCGGTAGCATTCTCCGGCCAGACCTACTTATATACAGAGCTTTGTCGGGCGTGCCATATAGTCGCTGCCCTCCCCGCCAGCCCCCGCCCCTTCCCCGCCGGCTTCTTCTTCACATAATACTAAAACCTACCAAGTACATCAGTGGCTTTCAAAGCAGAGCCTCGTGGTGTACAAGTACTGAGCTCGAGTCACCTGTCTGATCTACGTTGCGTAGGCTGCTAGATTTTAGGATCAGGCTGCACGAGGCAATGGATCAGGCGGTGTTTGTTCGCCGATATACACAGTAGTCCACAGCGGAGCGCTGTTTCTTTCATCTCTGAACTCTGAATGCTCTGATCAATGATGAAGCAGTGGCTTGATAGTACCCAGCTCAAGTACTTCCGTCCCTAGCAACCCCCAGTTGAAGGCCAAGTGACCCGTTGTGCAGATGCATTAGTGTTGAATCGTTGTGTGTGTAGGATGTACACACTTTGATAAATAACCCCTCACGTAGTGTGAATTTGGTAAGGCACCCACGAGGCAGTTACATGGTAAACCCATTGCTGTCTCTGGAAGTGGCCACACCAGAAGTTAAATCAAGCCATTGACGCTGTCATCCATATGCAAGAAAATCTGCCTCAAAAGCGTTTCTTAGTATAATAGGATGCAGCTCGCCCTTCATTCGACTCGCCCAACACCTCACAGCGCTTCGCACTTGGTGCAAGCAATGTCTGCCTGGTCGGTGCAAACCCGACGCGCTCCGTCCCGGCATTGCAGGGATGCGAGGGTCTATGGTCATACGCCTACGGCCATGCATGATAATGAGTACACCCCCCCCCCCCCCCTCGACCGGCTAAGAAACAAGGTGGAATCGGAAAAACACTTAGAGATATACGGGGGATTGAGGGAAGGAATAGGAATGAAAACGTATTTGCATGGCCCAATGGACTTCGCGAAAACGCTGAAACTGCGCTTTCGTGTAGGGGACCTGGACCTGCCAGAAAGAAGAAAGAGGTACACCAGTAGCCGGGAGGAGGAGGAAGTAGACGCACAGATGTGCCCGTGTGGCAAAGCAATAGAGAGCAGAACTCACATAGTAGGAGAATGTGAAATATACAAGGAGAAACGGGATGTGTTAGAAGAGGAGATGAGGAAAATAGACGAATGTGACATGGAGGAGTTTGATACAATGAATATCAGCGAGAAAACGATCGCTATCCTAGGAGATAGATGGTGGCCACAGGAGGCTAAACAGGAAGGGGATAAGATTAGCAAAAAGTTTCTACCGGTATGTAATTTATGGAAACAACGTAATGAGCGCCCAATTGTTGGAGGTGTCTCTATTAGGAGTAGGAACGGTGCTCCGTCTCGAAAGGGATGCGTGGTCAATGGTCAAATGACTAAGGCAAGCAACAAATGAGTACCCCCCCCCCCCCCCCCCCCCCCCCCCCCCCCCCGACCGGACCAAATGAATTAAGTGGAGTGTGGGCCCAGGAAGGTTTTTTTTCACTTATCCTTGATAGATCAGATATAGATCAGACACATCAGACAGATCAACTAGATCAGCTTGATCAGGTAGGTCAGATAGGTCAGATAGATCATTACTGCCGTTATGAGGTTTTGTGCAGGATCTGTACATAATGCTGATATCCGACCCACATGGATCATGTCCTACAGTAATAGATCATGCAGGTTTTGTATGGCTCCCACAGGGCAACATGAGATAAATCATACTTGTGCCAGGTACAGACCAGGAATCTGCCGGTATCCACCCTGAAATATCTACTAGATCACTACTACTAGGTGGGGATCTATCGGTGCTCGGAACTGGTAGGCCTTCGGCGGCCGCTAGCAGAGAGCTAATTCCATTTCTGCACCTTGTGGATGGGAGCAGGGTACCAAATGGGAAGATATCCGGGTGGGATCAGAGTGCGGCTGGGACCAGGATGGAAAAAGGCCCGAAGTTTGTTGTATATCTCTCCGAATTGTCATGTTATTATTATTCTCTGCGACGTCGGGGGGGGATCCACTGGCGTGGTACGAGAGCCGCGACACCGGCCGCTGACTCTCGTTGCCTATCGTACTGCCAGTACCCGGGAGTTCCCCCCCCCCAGCCGACTGGCCGGGGCTCTAACAAACGCAGTCTCGGACGACCGAGACCCCCAATGGTAGTAAACCATTGACATACCCCAATATCGAGGTCGCGTCGATACTACGGTGCTAGGCCCCAAACAGTGCCCTGGCCTGGCTGCCTCTGCCCTATCTTCCCGTCTCTGCTAGTTTACGAGATACAATACCCGCGTCCTCTAGGTTATTGCGAATGTACGTCTAGGACACTTTGAAGACTTCCATCTACCTTCTCTCAGATCGCCCTCTACGTCACTTCCCCGTGGCCGCCAGCGTATAGGTTGCGCAATACGCAATGAGTGGAGACCGACTTCACAGGCATCGTCTCCTGCTTCCGCTACCACTACGCGAAGTGCCCCGAGGGCCTGCGTGTACCTCCCAACTTTGACCTCTGTACCGTACCGATACGACGACAGGGGGGCGCTTTCTGGCAGCGTCGGATATCCCGACAACAACTCCACCATGAGAGCGACGGCACCGCCGCCTGCTCCTACCCCGGAACGCGCCCCGAAGGCGTCGTCGCGTGTGCGCACGATACCCGACCTTTGCTGAGCCTGGACCCTTTATGGCCCCGAAACAGGACCCTGATGCTGGTGGCCTGATGCCACTGCAACGAGGTCAACCGCCGCTCCCCCGCGAATAACGCTACGTCACCCCTCGTCAAGCAATGCACTGGGTGTACAGCTCCGGTCGAATAAGCGAATATTTCGTCAGACTTCGCCATGAAAAAGATAAATAAATAGCCCAATGCCAACGACAGTCAAAGAACTCGATCACCCGGGCCCCACGACACGGACCGGCCCTGTCCTCCCAATAACGTGTCCCACGAAATAGGGCGACGGATTCTTTGTATGAGGTACCGGCGGCAATGTGCGACCGTGCCCCCCTTGCAATGCACGTTTAACAAGCGGCGACGACATGGGAAACTCCACTTGCACGTTTACTCGGAGAAACACGGCTGGTAGTTTCCTGGCAACAGTACCGGCTAGGTTGCCCTCCAACGCACACCATGCTACGAACTCAAGCAACGCCTGAATCTTATCCGTAGTGGAGGCTGGCGTGTCGACATACGCAGCCACCCCTATTAACCCCCGAAAAATAATATACCATTCGAGACCGGAAACCTGACGTGTAAGCTCGGTGAGATGACGGTGCAACCGACTGGCGGATGAGCTGGCTACCAGCGCTACTGAGCATAGCGCGACACCCGCTGGCCCCAAGACCTGGACTCCCAGCGGACGTCGACCCCGGACGACGTACAAGCTGTGCAACTCGCGCTGCTGTTTCCATGCGCCCTACGATCGACCTCGCCCCCACTGAGGGGCGAGGCCCGTCCCCCTATTCGTCAGCCTTGGCAGTCGCCGACCGAGTGAAGCCCCCCCCCACTCGACGCCCCGCAACCGCTGCCACTGCCGCTGCCACTGCCGCCGCTGCTGCTCCCGTTACTTGCACCGCCACCCCCAGCCCCCGCCTTCCCTTGCCCTTGGCCCTCTTGGCCAGGGTTCCCCGGATAGCACCGCTGGCTGCGACGCCGCTATCAGCCGACCCCCCCGCCGGTAGCCGCCTTGCGCTTATTGCCGCTGCTCGTCTTGCGAGTGGGACCGACGTGGAAGAACACTCAGGTGTCACCGAAGCGGCACCTGCCGGTCTTCCCCCCCTGCCGGCATTCACCACCACCGGCCCCGGCCGCCGGGGTGGAGAAAAGGCGAGGTTGCTGGACTTCGGCGATGACAAGCCGCCAAGGGCGACGCAGCCGGAAAGGCGGGGCCAGTGCGGCCCCGGAATGGCAAGAAAGGGACTCCGCCGGCGGGGGATAGGCCCAAGCGTGGCCGCAGCAGTCGGGGACACCGCGCAGGTCGAGCGTGAAGGTCGCCAGATCTTTGGTGGTCAGAGCCGCCAGCCTGGCCTAATTTGCCGGGCGATCGGCGACCACAGAGTGCTTCATAACGTGGTCGTTGAGGATCGTATCCCCCGCGCTGAAGGCTCGTCCGAGCGCCTCCAAGCGAGCGAGCGCCACATAGAGGTCCGCGCCATTTTTGTGGGAGCCCGCGGGACGCGATCGCAACCATCGCGTACCCCAAACTGCTCAGGTGTCGTGCCATTGGACGGTTGATACCTGCCACCCGCGCAGTGTGAAGGCCAGAAAATCTAGGTCGTCCAAAGCTCCAACATGCCATGGACGCCGGCCGAAATGTTGACCGTGGTTCCCATTTACCTCTGCACGGCCGCCCTCTGCATTGACGCCAGGCGGCCATCGCAGATGATTTGCCATAGCCGAGTCGTGGGGCTGGCCCACGATGCCATTGCGCGGGTGGTCATAATCTGGTTGACCTGTCGGCCCAAGGTGCAAGCGGGTTGCTGGCGCTGCCGTCCCCGTAAAACGTCCGAGCCGACCTCAAGCCCACCCGGCCCGTCGCGGGCCGTGTGGTCGAGTGCAATCGATGGCGCGCTGTTGGCTCCTGCCCCGCCCGGCACGTAGCCGAGCCGGCGGCGTGCCCGCCCGCCTGTCCGGAGAAGCCGCCGGCACCACCAGCGCCGCCCACATAGCTCCCGTAGCCGAGCCCCCCCCCCCCTGACCCACTGCGAGCCCGCCCGCCTGGCCGAGTTGGGCGCGGGCGGTTTCAGTACCGGCCAAAGCGCCACTGTAGCCGACTCCTTCCGCTGGGCCCACGGTGGCCCCGGTACCGCCCCAAAAACACTACCGTAGCCCGCCCTCCCGGGACCAAGGCGAGTGGATCTGCCTGTCCGAGAGGGGCGCCACCCGGAGTACCGCCGTGGCAGAACGCCCGCCCCGGACCTTGAAACCACAACAGTAGGCCTAGCCTCTAGGCCTATCAATCGGCAGCGAGCAGTGCCGTGCTCTACTCGTGCACCTATCACGAAAAGCTAGGAGGGGGCACGGGGCGAGTGTGATTGTTCTTCTCGTCTCTCTGCCTCTGAACAAACTAAGCCATTTAGTTTCCGTCGGTAGAGCCCATGACTATAAATAATTATTTCCGTCGGTTGTGAACAAAACACGTATCTCACGTGAACTTAGAGATACTACGCGTTCGTACCACCTATAGAAAATTTCTCGAATTTTCTCCGCTAAATTTGGCTCATAATACTTACTGGATCGGTGAAACTGGAGAGACTCCAAACCGGCCATCACCTGACCTGAACTGAGCTTGCTCCATCACAGGCAAACGCACGAACAAGAGAGAGATAAAAAAGAAAAAGAAACAGCCGTATATAACCACCTGATATGATTGCCAGGTACCTGTTAGGATATATTTCGGGCAAGAAAAAGAAGTACGCTCTGCGAAGATTCGAAAAGTGCGACCTCAGCATTTGTTTTTATCATGCTCCGCGCCAAAAGGGTTGAATTTGAATTGCCCATATATTCATAGGGGATCAAGTCCATAAAAGCGCAGCCGAGACTCTCCCGCCCCACCTGTCGCTTGCAGGCCTAGAGCTCCAGCCTCAGACCCGGCGCGGTTTCTTCGACCCGGGACATCCGTGAAATTGCCGCAACCTCTCAGCATGCATCGACTCGCTGCCCAAGCACCCACGCATATGTGCAGGTTTGGGGTCACTGCTATGCAGACTCTCTGCGGGAGCAAGCTATACTGTCGGGGTGGGGCGCACCTGAACTTTTCGAACGCTCGCCACTTTTGTTTCTGTTTCTTCGTTTCAATTTACGAATTACCGTACTTTCGCCCTTCTTTCTCCCCCCTCCCTATTCTACTCGTAGTCGTACCTCAGACATAGCAAAGAAAAACTGCAAGGCACATCGCAAAACGACTAGTAGTCTCTTTGTGTCTCTCTTGGTTCTCGATGTTACGGCGCA
Organism: Macrocystis pyrifera; assembly: GCA_031763025.1. Classification (NCBI taxonomy): domain Eukaryota; class Phaeophyceae; order Laminariales; family Laminariaceae; genus Macrocystis; species Macrocystis pyrifera. The sequence goes on from JASSKH010000031.1 coordinate 3,915,967, forward strand.
TATAGCTGAGAGAATAGGGAGACGAGCGCGAGAGATATATACCCGGCAGAGAGACATCCCATCAGCTGTGCATCCACGTGCGAAACGAGTAGCATATCCCAAGCGCGTATCATACAACACTAACAGAACAGCATGCAGTAGTAGTGTGTATACTGCTCTACTCGTACTCATAGCTCGATACGATAACCTACTACTGCGGTGAGACCTACCAACGGCATGCCGCGTGGTTGGTGCCGCCGCCGTGACCCCCTTGCGCACGTCTTCGCGACAAGGTCGTCGGCTGTCCTGCGCTTTGTTTGTTTTGAGTTTTGCGTTCGTTAGGAATGACCCTAGAAGCACCTACAGCAGTATGTATACCAGGTAATCTTCAACGGCCGGTGGCAGCTTGCCGTAAATTTTGCTGTGATGCAGTCTCATAAAAAAGCAGCAGACTCGTGGCGCAGTCTTATCGAGTATGTGATGGCGTGATTGCAGATTGCATATATTGACCAAGGCCACAACGAACGCTGGTGCTTTTTCTTGCTACGTCTTGCTCGCCTCGCTGGCGCTTGACGGTTGTTTGCTCGCTGACGGTCGATTGTCAGTTACACATCATCTATGTTATGCGATGCACAAAAGATGCCCGCTGGTTGCTGTAGATCTTACAGCAGTAGTGTGGTAAATTAAGTAGAACTCTCGGGCTAGAGCTATCTCTGTATTTTAGAAGCTCTGAGGTTCCCAGCCTGCATTTATAGCGTCGGGTCTATAGACTCTACCTTGTGGTCGTACACGTGGGCGTGTGAATCGCCACTGCATGGCGGATCCTTTGCGAACTTGAACCATGTTTTTGTCCCGCTGAATCACCGCCTCCGCATTGTTTATGAAACCCTTTGTGTGTAAAGACAGGAACGAGAGCCTTCGTTTGGGTAGGTAGCAGAAGCGAGGAATATCGCCCGACAAAGGTGCCGCAGCCGTCTCCCGAGGAACAGATAGTCGCTTCGGCGATTCCATTGGTACGATGCTGCAGCAGGCACGCAGCGCGGTTGGAGCGGCAGCACGGACGCTGGGCCGAAGCTTGGACGGAATCGGAGTTGCGCTAGAGACGCACCCGTACCACGAGCAACGTAAGAGCAACCAACCACCTTGTGATACTTGGTAGAGTAGCCCCCCGCCTGTTCTGTTTAGGCCGTCCTTGCTGCATTGCATGCCTGGCACGAGGCCGTCTGTTTCGCACGTGTACAGTGCTTTGTGCGCTTAGTGTTTCGAGGTTGATCCAGGCGAAATGCTGGCATCCGTCTGAGGGGGTTCGTGTTTGGTTTCGCTTTCCGGTTCCAGAATCACAGGCCCGCCGGCAGCTGCTGCTGCTCTGTTTGCAACGTGGGGAGCTATGATATGTTCGCTATGATGCTGATGTGTCATTATGTGATGAGCAGCAGTAGTTGACCCTGAACGCCTTACAGCTGTCACAGCCTACATGGTGGTTCTGCAACGTGCTTGCCGTTTCTTTCCAGGTGCTGTTTTGTACAGCGATAAGACCAGGGTACCAGACACCAGTTGGTCCATTGTTACAGAGCCCAATATTCCAGCAGTTTAGACACGGTACTCTCTGTAGGTAGGCTACCGCTACAAAGGAAGTTACCTTTTCGGAACTTGTGCTTGTAAAGCTTGACCAACTGGTGTCGTAGACTATCAAATGAATACCTAAAGCAGTACGATGCTAACGTACACAGACACCAGATACCCTCTTGAGAAAGACGTGCCTGCGGGATGTTGTACACATGAAGTTTTCATTGCTCCAGAGCCTACGTCGTTCGAAGTACAACAGCAGTACCGGTATTGCTTGATACAGCAGCGCCTCGAGAATACACCAATTCCATATGGAGTACCAGGTACGTAAGTGCATCTCAGCACGTGTCTCCAGTCTGCAGTCCACAAGCAGTACGAGTAGTCTACGTGTTTGCTCGCCTGTGCGCTCTTTCAATCGCCAATCTCAGCGTCAAGCCTTTATGCTGAACTCTTGTGTATGTACACAGCAGTAGCAGCAGAGCAGCACGACGAGCTCACTCGGCCCTCATCACATTTCGAGACATCACCATGCATCTACTCTCAAAAGGCTCCCACTGTTTTTCGTCAGTTTTCCATTTCAAATGCAACGCATAGAACCACTTACTTACATCTCCCTCTCTGAGCGTGCTCGGTTGGTACATCCCTGGCCTCTGAGAGCTCCCACTTGAGAATCGCCTCCTTTTATTTCTTGCCAGACCTTTCCATTTTTCTTGGCACTTTCGGTTCTTTTTTCCTTTTTCTTCTTTCGCTTCGTGTGCGTGCGTGTACTCGGAGCACTGCACCGCGGGCGAGCCCGGCGCCGTCGCGGATGTCAGCAGGTGCTGGCGGGTAGGGGGGGGGTTGAAAGGAGCGGTGTCGCCGTTTTCGTGCCTAGGCGTCGCGTGTGCCTTGAGACACGAGGGAAGCATGAATGGGCTCTGTCTGGCCTCCGTTTGTGGTTTTTGATATATTATACGAGATTATAAGGGTCGTTCGGGACTTCAAGATAAAATTCAAGCGGTGCTTATTTTTGCGACCGGTCTTGAAGCTCAAAGAGAGAGGTACGCAATGTGAGCACCAACATTTATCGAGCTGGCGAACGACGGCCACGGTGAGCACCGGGCTTCACGCGAGGCGGGCGACGGGGCTCACTGTGACAGAGAGTGAGGAAGGCTTTACCGGGACCGAATCGGTGGCGAGGTAGTCACGAGAGGGGCGGGCTGCGTACGAGGCTGAGAGAGAAGCTCTGCTGTTGGATCTTTTTCTTTTTTGACCAGTTCAAGGTGTTCCAATCAGGCAGAAAATTATTACATGAATTGGAGACGGGGATTTTTTTTTCTTTCCGCAATTTCGGTTTCATTTTTGTTGTTTTTTGCGGTGCTGCCGTTGGTTGGGCCGTGCTGTGCTTTCTCTTTCGTACATATACAGCAGTTAACTGCTCCTCACAATAAGAAAAAAGTACCCTTCGTATACCTGGGGTATGTACGTACGTACGGCATGTGAGCGAACCGCCCGCGATGCGAAGCGTATGTGCCTTCCGACCTTTTTTCTCCTGAAGCATGGCGGCGGGACTCTTGGCGTTATCAAGTCGGCAGTTTGCAACTCTGTATAATCATTAAAAAAACTACTGATATAATCACAATTATGGACCTCTGTCCGCTTCGCATAATTTGGTACCAGGTATACTTTTCCTTCGTGAGCGAGCGTAGCGGGCGGCGTAGGCCGCCCGCGGAGCGAATGCCTTGTACTTGCTTACCTACGAAGGCAATGCTTTGCCTTCATGATCACGACCACATCAGCCTCCTGTTTTGTACTGCACCCAAGTTTGTCGGAACAAAACTGCCTGGAACCGAGTTTGGTATTCGTTGCTGTACGTACTAGCACACAGCACTCCAGCAGTATTGTCATCCACAACAATGTCGTCTTATACTCTACATGTGCAGAAACCGTACGTTGTATCATACCAGGCACATACCGTATAACACTTGCACCTATTAGACCCGCAGTCCCGTTTCGGGGACGAGCCTCTCAAATCCTAAGTAGTTTGTCCTCAAAACGGGACTGCTGTACTAAAAAAAAAAGGTTTAATGTAACACATCCCCTGGGATGAATTTCGGAGCCAATTTTCTCCAAAAGCATGCCTTAAGGGGGGGCGCATGCAACGAGAATAGCGGCTGAAATATCTCGTCGAGATCTTTCCCTAAGACCCATCGTTGGGTGTTTGCGCTCTCCCCCCTGTTGTCGATAAATTCAGCTTGAAAAATCGTTTGAGCGGGTGCGTTATCTTATCACCCGGGTGATACGTACCCCTCTGGACGGAAATGTAACGAGCGTTTCGTCTTCATATGAAGTTCTATACGATCTTATATTTCCGTCCATAGTGGTATACGGTACCTGGCGTATATACGTACAGCAACCGTTATATTCCCGTTTCCCTCGAGGAGCAAGTTGTTTTTCCTGTGCTTTCGATTGCTCGCTTGTTTTTCTTGTGGGAGTTGCGCTCCGTATCGTGGCTGCTGTTGATGCCGCGTACGCCCAGCCTGCCTTCCTGCTTGTGTGTCCTCTTCCTCGCGCGCCTCATTGCATTGTGATATCGACACATACGGACGGTATCAAGACATAGCTCTACCGTCCAAGAGCGGAATACAATTTATTATTCATAGTAGTTTAGTACTACAGTTGGGGGTAAAATGGATTCGTTTTGTTAATAGCCTGTAAAAAAAAAAAAAAAAGTATCGCATGGTCGAGAGATATCTGGGGGAAAAAAACTTTAGGAAATTAACCAATCCGTGATTGGGAAAAAAAAAAACTCCGCCACCAAAAAATTCGTTCGATGATGCTGCCTCTCAAAAATAAAATAAAAGCAGTGCCGGCATCGACGTTGCTGCGTTGAGCTATATACGAGCTGAAAAAAAGTCAGCCTTGCTTTTTGCACGAAACGTGCTGCAGGACACCGCACAACCAAGCCCAGAGCGTAGAGCAGACAGCGTAGACACGGACGCGCGAGCGTGAACGAATCGCACGTTCCTGGTGACCCCTTGAGACTGGCGGCCGGCAGCACGAGAATGCTGCCCCCCCTGTGAAACGCATCTTGTACAGAGCAAGTCGCAGTATGTGGTCCTGGTTTACTGCTGTTGGGCACGTGTAAACAACGAGAAGAACACACCCACACACAGCATCGACAATCAATCGTCTGCGTGTTTCTATAGTGCACTTCGCGAAGAGACCGGGACTTCGACGGCGGTGCCTGCATCTCCGTGGAAGCGCGCCCCACCTCTAGCTCACGAGCGTGTTGTTGCTGTGCGTGCAGCTAGGCTTGAGCCTTGCAGCCAAGGCTGCATTTACCACGCGCCAAAGTGCTGCATGGTGCTGCTGTATGTACTCTTACTCGTACCTATTACTTCCACTCTGTCCGGAAATGTGAGGAACCGTTTATGTTCATATCTATGCTCAAACCATTCCTATAGTTCCGGACAGAGTGGTACGGCGGTAGAGTATTTTTTTTGTCGATCGTTTTCTCACGTGAGACAACAGTGGTGTGGTGCGTTCGCATCTAAACGCTGGGGGTGACTCGCTTCCCGCTGCATCGAGGCCCGATCACAGATGGTCTTCGCTGCGGCGATGGCACCGGGTGTGATGGCAATCGCTCGGCGTGCGGCCGCGTTCATGTCTAGCAAGCACCGCTTGCCCGATTCAATGAAGACTGGACGTCCTTTTTTTATCTCGGGATATTTTTTGTCGAATTTCCCATCAACAGTTGATTCATGTAAAGAGGGTCAACTCCTGGAGCATGTTTCTTGTCGGCTACTTGGTCGGACTGAATCGCGGGTTGCATTGCTGTGTGCGCAAAGTCCTGACGGAGGCGCTGACTCGTATAGATGTTTCATTACTACTGCTGTCAAATAGTTCTTCTCTAGACAGAAAGATACGAATACATCCTGAAAAATCGGGTTTTCCCCCTTATTTCCACCGAAATAGACGGGAAAAAAATCTGCAGATCAAAACACAACCAATCACCGGCTCATTCTCCTTTGATGAGATGTGTCTGTCGAACGCTATCATCCAATTCGTTTCTTGTGTGGAGAAATCAGGTATTCGGTGCTACGCGTGAATGCATTCTAAAACCAAGTAAAAAGGTTGGTGGCGGACTATGTTCGAAAATTGTGCTTTCGATTTTTTTTTTTTAACGGATTCTCGAATAGACTGGACATTTTTTTACGTCGGAAAATAATCCTTTCCCATGCCCAACAGTGCACAGGTACCTAAATTTGACTCCAAATACTGTCCTCACAACGGGAGTGCAGTCCTAGGTTAATCATTTGGCTGCATGGCAACATATTTTTCTGCTCTAATTCTAAGCAGTTCCCCCCAAAAGACTGAGGTGCGGTCCTGAAAGAGATAACGTACACGATACGTAAAAAACATCGGCTGTCGTAGCGAGTTCTCAAACCTATTCCGCCACGTCCTCTGCCGCCTTGTTTTCGTTGGCGGTATTTTCATGCCGATTTTTTTTTATGTTTTTTGTCGTTTTTTTTTCGCGATTTTGTTTTCGGCCGACGCAGTGTTGCCGTCTACCCGGAGCGTCGCCCACAAGGGGAAGGTACCGTCGACAGCGTCGGCCTCCTTCGTGGCCCCTAACGCTACCGTCATCGGCGACGTCAAGGTGAGCTTGCGCGCCAACACGAGGAGGCGTTTGGGCTGTATCATGTTGACGCCTGCTGTGTACATTCAGTACGGTGGAGGGGTACAGTACGAGTAACAAGCACAGCTAGTGCAGTACCACGTACCAGGTATCAGGTATCTTTTTTTTGTGCCCCGGCAGGCGGTTTTTTTCCTCACCCAAGCAACCGACTTTTGCGAATTGTTTTATGTGAGGATATATGTACGTACATATGAACCCAATACTCCGATCGATCCCATAGGCTCGCTAGTTGTTGCGGGGGACCATAGTAAATAGGACCAACGGTGCACACGAAAACCTGTACATTTCCCTATTTTTACTACCAGGTATAAATATTTGTTCCTATCTACTACGGTCCCGCGTAATAGTCAGCTATTCAATATGAACGTCGAATTCGACGATATCGGTACAGCAGTAGCGGTCCCTCTATAGTGCCGGTCACCCGCTATATATGGTGATGGTTAAATCGCTTGGACACGGACGGGATTCACCGGTGTCGGTATTACGGGGGACCTGTAGTAAATAGGACCCAATATTGTTAATAGTAAAAATAGCGAAATATATAGGTTTTTGTGCGTACCGCAGGTCCTATTTAATAGGGTCCCCCGTAATAGCGTGCGGAGTAGTTAGTGCCGGTTGCCGCTATAATAGTGCCGGTATTGTTGACTGGCGCATATCTACCCTATTAGAGGGACCGGCACTACTGCACCGGCACTGTTAACCCCCCCCCCCCTGGTCAGTAAGAAATAGGTGGGCTCCAAGATAGTGCACCCCTCTCCCGTAAAACACCTCTATGGTGCCGGTAGGTAGGTGCCTCTGGTTTGGAAATACCGTACGCCTCTTAGCCCTTCCACACGTCGGATAGATCATGATCTGCGTAGATCACAGACAGATCACGATCCACGTAGGTCGCGGACAGATCATGATCTACGTAGATCGTCTGCTGCAGATCCTATCCTGCCGTTGTGATATGCTGTGCATGATCCTTGAGAAGTACATATCCAACGCAGGGAACAGGCCAAGATGAGCTACAGATCATACAGGTCATAAAGATCATGCAGATCATACAGATCAGTAATATATCTGCTCTGAAAGATTTATTACGGGGGGCCACAGTAAATAGGACTAAATATTGTTAGTAAAAATGGGTAAGTATATAGGTTTTTATGTATCCCAGGGGTCCATTTAACTACGGACCCCCGTAATAGATCATCGAGTGATCTGTAGATGATCTGTCCGAGATGTGAACCCTTTTACTATATTTATACTGCTACAAAATATTTTGCTGCTGTAGGTACGCTTGATTCCAATTATTAGTTTGTTCCCCCGAAACAAGTGAGCGGAGTTCAAACCAAAAGGGTACTGCCTGGAGCCTAGTCCTGAGGAACTTGGCGTCGAATCATAGGTGTGGTTCTGAACTGCGTTTCCTTTGCACTTTGGTGTTATTGGTGGCGTGGTTTCACGTGTGTAGTTGTTGTGGAGGTGGTGCGCATGTCGTGGTATTTCGGTTGTTGGTGGTGAGGCGTTCTACGATAGAGGTTCACCCTAATTTTGCTGAGGCTCCTCACTTGACCCTAAGGAGCTCCATACCTCACCCGAAAACTGACTTCAGCAAAAATCAATTTGCATCCCGATTAATAATCTCATGGCCCCAAGTACACAAAAAAAAAAATTTTTTCGAAACGAGATTGGCATTCCGACAATTTTGGGTTATAACCCCTTTAGTACTGCAGTCCCGATCTGGGGACAAACCTGTCTAATTCCAAGTGATCTTTCCCCAAAACGGGACTGCGGCACTATAAGGGTTAACAAACCTCGTCATCCAGAAAACGTTTGAGCGGAAATGTGCTACCTCTATAGTAGAACAACAAGGCGGTGCGAGGTTGTAGTGACTGCAGTAGCGGCATCAGTAGTAGTAGCAGTAGCAACAGCGGCAAGGGTAGCGGCGGGGGTGACGGAAGCGGTAGCAGTGGGAGTAGTGGTGAGCTCCATGGACAGCGGCAAATACGCATGTTCGATCGGCCGCGTGTATTCATACAGTGTTTCTATTGCAAGGCAAAGATTAAGATTTGCGTCGTTTGCAGGCGGCATGTGCGCATGTGCGATCAGCCGCGTGCGTTGTGTATACAATGTTTAATCTACAAGATAAATAGTAATGTGTAATGTTTACTGTGTCTGCATGTATGATATGGGTGGGACCACGGTCCCGAGCAAGAGGCCTCATCCAATCCGACACCTTACATCAATGCTCCACGGTAAGGAGAAGTAATACAACAACAAGATGGCTATGCCGTCGAAGGGTTCAGCCGTCCAAGCACCAACAACGGAACAACGGTTTAGATTAGAATGCCCCAGGAATTTATACATTCGCTCTAGCTTTATCGCGTTGCTGTCCCGAACGCCCCCGGCGCCGGCGCCGCTTGCCGCTGCCGCTGCCGCTGCCACTGCCCTCACTGCCGACGCCCTTGCTGCGCTTTACCTTTTCTTGCCTATTTCCCCCGGCCCGCATAGGTTGGCAGCGGCGCGTCTCTGTGGTACGGGTCGGTGGTCCGCGGCGACGTGAACCATGTCGCCATCGGGCCCGGGAGCTCGGTGGGAGACTCTGCGGTTCTCCATGTGGCCGGTCTTGCCGGGAACAAGCCCACCATCGTCGGCAGCAATGTGGTTATCGGTGCGTGCGTGTTGTGTGCCGGGTGGGGCACGATGTGCGCTACGGTAAGGGTTCGGATAAGACTGACTCGACAAAGTTCCTCGACTGAAGAAGGAACCATGTACTCAATATCGTTGATACAACACCTTTTTTGTTTCGATCAAACCGAATTATTCAAACAATGCCCATGATACGAAGTAGGCCGAGCTTATTTGTGCTTTGTGCCTCCTCTACTTTTTTATGGCAGTAGAGATAGTTTTTTGTTTTTTTTTTTGGGGGGGGGGGATATACTATTGTAGATCTCCTTAAGGTCAAGTGTAGAGCCTCGGATACTACCTCTGACTCATCCCACGGTAGGGAGTTCCACTTCTTTCGTCAATAGTTTTCCGGCGGGCCTGTTGAGCTCCTCGCGTCAGCAAACTACCGGTCAGTGTGATACCAATACATGACTACTGTACTCGTACGTATTACGGGTGACCACAGTAAATTGGACCAAATATTATTAGTAAAAATAGGTAACTATTTAGGTTCACATCCGGCGTCCCCGGTGGCTTGGTAGGTGGTCCGCGTGCCTGTCAAGATCAATTTCGTGGGTTCAAGTCTCACCGAGTGCATGATCATAGGGACTTTTTCTTGCATAAAAAATTGATAAGCGGAAAGCGCGAAAGCGTGAGTCGGCTGCATTCGATGAAAATCGACGAGCAGTGGGAATGCTGAACCCTGTGCGCGACAAAAAATAAAGGCACGTACCGGGGGGGAGAAGGGACGACACCTGTGACCACGGCTTGTCCAGAAGATCGTCGAGGGTAAAACCTCCTACGAGTGGGCTGGGAAGTAAAAGTGTGTGTACCGTAGGTCCTATTTTACTATGATCCCCCGAAATAGTATCTTGTTTCCGGGCTGCGAGTGTAGCGCATACCAGGTATAATTGCTGGTCGGGCTTCGCGCGAACAAACTTATGCTTGTAACCTCCTGCTTCCGGTGAGATTTTCAGCTCTATCTCGGCACGTGAGAGAGAGAGAGGGCTCAGAAAATAATAAGGCACTCCCCCTACAAGGGTGTTTGCTCCGTGCTGTAATCAGGCAGCATCCACTGCTGTAGTGCCGTAAATAATCCCAATCCCCCTTTCGTTTAAACTGGGGGCCCACAGACAGCTGTGGACCAGGTGCCAAACCATACGTAGCCTTTTTCTTTCTTACCATTTATTATTTTCAAGCCCCCACCTGTTTTGGCACCTGGTAAACTTGTAGGCGCACGATTTAGAACACCGATTATGTATTGTATACCAGGTAGTATGGATTTACTGTTAGAGGGGACCATCGTAAATAGGATCTACGGTACACACAAAAACCTATATATTTACCTATTTTTCCTAACAATATTTGGTCCTATTTACTATGGTCCCCCGTAGTACAGTACCCGGTACCCTTTACGAGGTTTATTCAGGTACTTTCTTTTTTTTTTTGACGATTTTTTCGTGGTGTTCAACAGCCAAAATCCGCCGGCACTTCGCAGGTACTACTTTTTAACGTTTTTTTTTTTTGCGTGTTTAGTCAAAAAGCTGAAATCACCAGTAAAACAAACAAATACAGGTGGTAAAAGTTATAGGTCTACCTGGTGCAGTGGGGGTGTGCCCACTTCAAGGCCACCCCCGTGATCACGCCTTCCACGTTTTTCTCCACTCAAGGTCTCATCGTTTACTGCCGAAAACATTATCCCACATTTATTCCAAGTGGGTGGTTTTTCGTGACAAGCCTATTTCCCTGGTCTTGATCACCAGAACAAGTCTTGAGCCGGATGGTCTTGAAAATTGGTACCCCCATCACGGGGTGGTCTTGAAGTGGAAACCCCTCTGTGTGTATATACCAACAGGGCACTTGCGATGGCTTTGGTTGGGTTGGGTTCCTTGTAGCCCGTTGCCTGCGTGATAGCCATCCCAACCCACCAAAAATCAATTGCTGTGGGAAAAAGTGGCCAGATGACGGGGGGGGGGTTTATACAGTAAGTACTCTTGGGTTGGGTAACTCGGTGAGTTAGTTTGCAAACGGAGCAACTTCTGATTGGTGAGCACGTTCGGATTCACCTGTTTAACCAATCAGCTCCTCATGCTTGTCGGTTTCATTTTTTATTTTTTTTTTTCACCCAACCGAATTGGATTATCGCAGAACTCCCTTATCGTGCAATGCCGTAAACCCTGCAGGTCCCAGAGCGACCATCCACGCTTGCACGCTAGAGGACGAGTGCATGATTGGGGCGGGCGCTACGGTGATGGACGGGGCGAAGGTCTCCAGTGGGGCCATGGTAGCACCCGGCGCGACCGTAACACCGAATGCTACCGTGCCGACGGGGCAGGTGCGAGATTAGCAAAAATAATCAGGGGGGGGGGGGGTATACTCATTATCATGCATGGCCGTAGTCGTACGACGGTAGACCCTCGCACCCCTACAATGCCGGGACGGAGCACGTCGGATTTTCACCGACCAGGCAGACATTGATTGCACCAAGCGCGAAGCGAAACGTGAGGTATTGGGCAGGGGGGGGTACTCATTTGTTGCTTGCCTTAAGTTATTTGACCGTCGACCGCGCACGCCGTTCGAGACGGAGCAGGAGGGAGGGCGGGGGGGGGGAGCGGTCACCCGTATCATCGCTGCCAAAACGCCTCGACTCTATTTCCCAGTAGTGTGTCCCAGAAACGCGGGTGTAGGTTTCGAGACGGAGTAAGGGGGGGGAGTGTGCCCATGTCATGCATGGCCGTAGGTGTATGACCATAGATCCTCCTCGCATCCCTGCAATGCGATGACGCAGCACGTTGGGTTTTCACCAAGCAGGAAGGCATTGGTTGCACCAAGCACGAAGCCCCGGGGGGGGGCGTGGGGGGGGCCTTAACCGTATCACCGCTGCAAACATAGTTCGACTCTATTTTCCAAGTAGTGTGTGAACAAAACGCTAGTGTACGTAGGTTTTGGATGGGAGGGAGGGGGGGGTCTTTCAGCCGTCTCCACTCATTCTGTTGTCGTTTCTTCCCGACCTGTGGTCTCCAGCCGCAACGTTTCGAAGCCCAAATTTCGGTAACCATTTGCGGTGCGGGCCGCCGTCACCCTCGGCCATCGACCTCTTACAGGCGGGGCGGGTGGTTCAGCCCGTCTCATATACCAGATATATAACTGCACCTACATGTCGGAGCCAAGCTACAAAAATAGACGTGCAAATGTTTCAATAGGTACTCGTGGTTTGAAATCAGGTCTAGTCGCGAAATTATCTCGGGGCCACAATGGTAACCCTCCTTGCCTCTCTCCGCCCCCACCCCTACATCCAGCTCTGGGCTGGAACTCCGGCGGCGTATGTTCGGGACATGTCTGTGAACGAGTCCGCTTCGATAGTCGCCATGGCATCCGAGAATCAGGTACCGCCCGCTTGCATCACGAGTGTCACTGGGGGTGGTGGTGGTGGTGCTGCTGCTGCTCCTGCCGCCGCGTGTTGTGTCGTTGCTGCTTGTTTGTTTTTGATGATTAGACTGAAGTTGCCTCGGATGCCAGTCGGTTGATTTTTGCTTTTCTGCTTGTTTTGTTGCCGGCTGTTGTTGCTGATTTTGCGTCTTGCTGTTGTTTATTTTTGCCGATGCTGTTGTGTTGCTGCTGCTGTTGGTGCTGTTGCTGCCACTGTTGCTATTGCTGCTGCCGTTACTGCTACTGTTGGTTTTGTTGCTGTTTCTGCTGGGAACCGTCCACACTACGACCGTAATCGTGCAAAACATGATAAGAGGTCGCGGGAGGCATTTTGGTATTCCTGCCGCAAATCATGATGATGTAACAAGTAATCGTGGACAGCGTGATACGGAGGTCTATACTTGTCGTATCGCGCAAATTATGTTATGATGAGGATTGTGAAAAGCGCTGGAGATGGGTCCAAGCGCGCTGGAACGATGATTGCGAAGAATGACAACGCTGGAGTAAAAAGCGTTAAATGGATAAAGCGCTATAAGCAGCGACCATCGAAAGGCAGACGAAAAACTGAGGTCGGTACCCATCCAAGACCTCTGTATGTACTCGTACACAAATAGGATGGATATTTTCACAAATGCGGTGCAACCTAAGCCAATGAACTTGTCAGCTCAATGACGTGTGCTGTGGTAGGGGGTACATAGCTCCTAGCTCTTCTGAGGTTCCGCAATATGAGGAGTCCTCTGCTTGACCCAAAACCCGCCGAAAAATAATATCGCGATGAACAACCCCCATGCATGGCCTAGGTATACGAACATGTAAGCATATATTACGGGGGACCATAGTAAATAGGACCAAATATTGATGATAAAATAGGGAAATGTACATGTTTTCGTGTGCACCGTAGGTCCTATTTACTATGGTCCACCGTAACAGTACAAACATTGATTAAATATTCCAACAACTTTGGGTAGTTACTCCCTCTCAAGGAGCCCCGTCTTTCGGAAAGAACGAAATGGCCGATACGTGCGATGTACCTCTACGCGCGACGATGGAAATGTTCCGTTGCAAAAAATAGCGTGATGTCTGAACCACCCGAGCCTCTGGCGGAGTCCCTCGCATCCTCGCGCACCGTTATGCCGCCTCGGTACCGTACCAGTACGTAGCTTGAAAAGCCCGTGGTAACGCATTGTCCTCCCGAAGCGTGGTGCTCTGTGCCGGGTTTTCCAGCTGGAGGCGGGACGGGGCGGGAATGAAGGACACCCCCGATAATAATTGACGTTTGTTGTCGTCGCTCGGTGTCTTTGGGTTGATTTCCCAAAACCGGCCGTTTCATCGCCCCACTTTTCTATTTGCTGGCCAGCGCTGCTCCTCTCCCTACCCGCCCACCCTCTCACTCACCCTACCCACCCACCATCCCACCTGCGCCATTGTTCACTCGGTGTTTATCTACACTAACCTCACGTATGACCGCTCGAAACTGTCCGTTAGGGGTTCACGGGCCATGTTGTAGTAACTCCCTCCCCCCCCCCCCCCCCCCCCCCCCCCCCCCCCCCCTATATTATATACCTGTTATATATAGGTTGGGTTGGCATCGGTTGGCGACGATGCTGTAAAACACGCCTCTCACTGCGTGAGCTAGATAGCCAGGGTACCGTTTTTTTTTTTTTTTGGCGGGTTACCACGGCTGGCGGTCAAGTTCGATATTTTTTTGCGCGGGGAGAACCTATACTCCGCCCAAGGGGGATGATCGTATCACGTACCTGGTAGTGTGGATATGGTGAGGCACCCACGAGGCAGTTACATGGTAAACCCATTGCTGTCTCTGGAAGTGGCCACACCAGAAATTAAACCAATCCATTGATGCTGTCATCTATGCGCAAGAAAATCCGCCTCCAAAGCGATTCTTAGAGGGATGCAGCTCACCCTTCATGCGACTCGCCCAACACCTCACGGCGCTTCCCGCTTGGTGCAAACAATGTTTTCCTGGTCGGTGAAAACGCGACGTGCTCCGTCCCTGCACTGTAGGGATGCGAGGGTCTATGGTCATATGACTACGGCCATGCATGATGGTGAGTACACCCCCCCCCTCCCCCCCGTTTTTCTGCGCACACGCTGGTTCTCACTGAGTGGCCTGCCCCCGCGCCCCGTCAGCTTGGGCTTTTACATTCGTTTATCCGATGGTTCCGCGCACGATTCCTCAGTTGCACCCCCGCCGCTGCTGCTGATGCTTCCTCTGCGCTGGATGCATCAGATAGCTATTCTATCTGCTCAATTCTGCTGCTGCTGCCTCTGCGTTGGATCCGTCAGATAGCTATTCTAGCTGCTCGCTCTGCTGCTGCCTCTGCGTTGGATGCATCAGATAGCTAGTATAGCTGCTCAATGCTGCTGCCGCCTTTGGGTGAATTGATGTTAGCTTTTCAATGCCTCTGCTGCTGCTGCTGCTGCTGCTGCTGCTTTCTTTCGGGTGCACCAACAGCTAGCTTCTTGGTTCCACTTCTACCTGCCGCTCCTCCCGCTGCTGCTGCTGTTGCTGCGTTTGGATTCATGAACAGCTACGTTGGTGCTCAATTTCACGTTAACCTGCTTCTGCTCTGTTTTTCTTCTGCTGCTGCTGGTGCTTCCGCTTCTGCTTCTGTTGCTTCTACCACCACTGCGGCTGCTGTACCTGTCAGGCGCTTTCCCTGGCTCACGCCTCGGAGTGCTTGAAGGGCCCCCTCGAGATAGAGCTTGATGCACGGAAGTGGGACGAGAAGGCCAGCCGCGACCCAACGTGAGTTTTTTTGGTTGTCGCGGTGGTGTTGGTGGGTGGGTGTGTCGGCTCCGAGTTGCATCGCATTGCATCGCATGGCATCGAATCGAATTTAATCGAAGTGAATCGGATCGAATTGTATCGCAACTCATCGAATCGCACAGCAGCATAGCACCTCACTGTGTACGACTGTGTTATCGCTGTCGCCTGTCGCATGGCATCGGTATTGCATCGCCGTCACAAACATAGCACCACACCGCATCGTACGCTCGTAGCTTCTCATCTTGATTTCAAGCGTAGCAGCGCATCGCTCTCGCAATCATAGCAGCGCATCGTATTCCATGGTTACCGATATCACGTTCGCATCGCACGCGTCGCATCGATATCGCAGCGCATCACATCGCATCGCATATAATCGCGTGGCAAACGTTTGTGAAGGCTCAAGCCCACCGCCAACCCCCCCCCGCCCCCTCCTCCGTGCCAATGAAATCCTCCGCACCCCCCCTCCCCCCCCTCACCCCACGCGCCATTCCTCAACCCCCTCTCTCTCTCCCCCCCCCGCCAATCAAACCCTCCACACATCCTCCCCTCCCCCCCCCGCTGTGACCCAATCGTCCGCACACTCGCTCCCATTCCCATGGCCGTTCTGATTCCGACTCCGATTCCAAGTCCGATTCCGGTCTTAACTCCGAATCTGGTTCCGGTTCCGACCTCGATTCCTGTTGCGATTTTAGTTTTGATTCCGGTCCCGGTTCCGATTCCTGTGCCAACCATGAATCCAACTTCAATTACGGTCTCGATTTCAATTCCGATTTTTGTTGCTGTTCCGACTATGATACCTGTTCCGATTCCGATTCCATTTCCGATTCCGGTCCCACAGTTACGTTTTCCAGGTGCCGGCCGACGGAGATGACAACCTTGCTTACAACGACGTCGAGGGACGGGGAGTGCCGGGAAGGGTGTTCAACACCAACTTGCGTGAGCCCGACGTGGAGCCTTGCGTGCCCGAGTACGTTGGGGACATCACCACCGATGTGGGAGTGGGAAGCGACGAGAAGGCGACGCCCGAGGCCACCGAAGCTAAAGCTTGAGAGACGTTAGCGGGTAGAGGGGCGGGGGGGGGGAGGGCGACGCCCGAGGCTGCAGGAACTAAAGCTTGAGAAACGTTGGGGGGGGGGGGGTGGGGGGAGCCGACGCCCGAAGTTGTCCGGGAAAAAAATGTTGAGAAACGCTAGGGGGTGGGGGAGGGATTTGACAGCCGACACTGCGAGGAAAAACTATCGGGTAGGGAGGGTGGGGGGGGGGGGGGGGGGGGGGGGGGGGGGGGGGGGGGGGGGGGGGGGGGGGGGGGGGGGGGGGGGGGGGGGGGGGGGGGGGTATAGGCTGTGAGATCAAATTTTACTACTGCTGGCATGATTCGACTCGTATTTCGAGTGGCTATCTTCCCCCCGGGAGACGTGTGTGCATTTGTGGCAATCCTCCTTTTTGGAGGGCTGGCACAGACCAAAACGTGGTTGAGAAACTCGGATTTCGCCAACCATCTATTAATAGCTACTGAAGTATGAATTGCCTATTAATAGCCTACTGAGGTATCATTAGCCTATCAATATATAGGGTGAGACCAGCAGCGGAAACTAACGCACATCATCGGCTCTCCTCTACTGCAGTAGTCTATAAAGAACCTATGGATAGGTTGAGCGATCTGCAGCGCAGCTCTGTGTCGTCAGGCTGCGCGCGTGTCGTGCATCTCGCTACGTTGGGTTCACTTTCAGCACATGTCCCAAACCGAGGTGAAGGGCCTTAAAGACAGATTCGGTGGCGGGGAGGGGGTGTCGGGGCGTGGAATGGCGAAGCGGGAGATGGGGGGGGGCAGGGGGGGGATTTGACGCTGTCGCGGTAGCTAGCTATCTGCAGAGACTGCATCGTAGGAAGGAACACAGGGGTTTTAGAGGTTGGCGTTGTGGCTGGTGGTGGTGGGTCTGATGCGGGGCAATTTTATCCTGCATTCGGCGTCGGTGTACAGGGTGTCAACTGTGCGGATTAAATAAAAACGTCCTCGCGTCGACATGTGCGAGGGTTAGGTTGCTGCTGATTTTTGTGTCGAGATCCTCGTCCTGCCGTACAACCTCTTGAGAAACAAAAAACAGTACGCTGCGTGGAACAGCGCGCGAATACCGTTAAGTGGCACTTCCACAGCGCGTCGATAACGTTAAGTGGCAAGGCAACAGCGCCGATACCGTTAATTGGCAATGAAACAGCGCGGTGATACCGTTATTTGGCAATGCAACAACAGGGCGTCAATATGTGCAAGGAGGTGCTGTGATGTGATGGGGAGGGTGAAAAGGGCGGCAAGTACATTATGCTTTCTTTGTTGTTGGGGTTGGTGTGCTTTGGCCGCTGGCAGGTGAAACTTAAACTGTTCACGCTGATCGGCTCGCTCAGCGATAGGCTCGTTTGGAAGACCGCTCGGACAGAGCAAGGCCGGTGTGATACGTATACCAACCGCGAATTGAACCCGTATGGAGTACTTGTGTGTTGTAGTTTTGGAGCGTTGGACTACAGTAGCCTTGGCAGCTACATCTACTTTCCTCATGCACTCTCTGCCCTTTCCAAAAGAACAAGCGATCATTTTTTGTTCACAGGCCAAATGTTGATGCCAGCCAGGTGTATACATACGTCCAATTTTTTTTCCAAGACCTGAAGAAGCCCAGCACCAACTACAAGAAGTAACACTCAGTAACCAAGAGCCAGGAGTCCCCACGGCGTTTACGATGCACGACACAGGCAGACATGGAAGTGTGGCAAGCTTTGTTTTTCAATTGTCCGCCGGAGGATACAAAACAGGAGTTGTCCTCCTGTACTGTAGTATGCTACGTACTGGTATCGTGACCTTCGTACGAAAGCTGCTGCACGATCACTTTACTGTCGGGCACGTTAAATAAGGGAGACCCGAACCAATCCATTTCGATGGGGTCTGCGTGACAAAGTATCCCGTTCGGGCAACGTCCCTTCCGCACTTCTTCGCTGGTTTCTGTGGCGAGGGGTGACATATCTTGGCCACCGTTACACCATAATAGAATGCCGGGCACGACTACTCGTAAGTCTACGGGTCGCATACTGTCGTTTCCCCACCCAAAAAAGAGGCCATGCTACACCTCAAGATCGTAGGTGTCATAATACCTGGTGTAATCCAAAATCACGGTAGTGTTCTTGGCGTTAGGTGGGCGTGGCGCGCTGTGATTGATGCAGTGCAATCAGCTACATGGAAGAGGCCTCCAGCAAAGTATGCACGGTCGTGCCAAGCGCGCTGCTACGTTGCCTTGCTTTCTGAATACTGTACAACCATCTATACTTCGTGCACGATCTTGCAGCCATCCAGGCATGTTATACGTACGAACGGGCTATTTCAACTTTTTTGTCGTGGATCATCACACGAATCTCCTCCGGTTGGAGAAACGGGCCGCGAAGACGCAGCAATTAGATAGAGCCATGCATAAAGGGAAGGGCATTTCATACTATTGAATACCGTACGCACTTCGCGCTGTTGGCAAGGAAATGGGGCGGTGGGGGCTTCCGACAACCCCCCAATCCCAAAGCCGTTTTACCCTTGGGACACATCACACTCGTATCCATCTATCTGAAGACATGGAAGTGGGACGGTACACCCTACAAGGCTGCTCTGACCTGCTTACAGCACATGCCAGGTACCTGGTACATGGGATAGACCGAATACGGGAGTTCTCGATCTCAACCGAAGTCGAACATACCCATCCGCTCCTTGCAACTCCCCGTCTACCCGCCAGCAGCCCCCTGAAACCCGCACCCGCTGAAACCGCGACGGTGCCGCGCTCGCCCGCGGAACCGTGCTCCGAGTACACGCACGCACACGAAACGAAAGAAGAAAAAAAAGGAAAGAAAGACTAATTAGGACTGAACGACTGAACGTGCCAAGAGAAATGGAGAAAACAAAGACCCGCTGGAAAGGTCCGGCAAGTAATAAAAGGTGGCGATTTCCAAGTGGGGGCCCTGAGAGGCCAGGGATGTACCAACCAAGCACGCTCAGAGATCGAGATATCTATAAGTAGTTCTATATTTCTGCCTCACGTGCTTGAAGTCCCTGTTGTCCCAAAGTCTTACCAGGTATCTTATACTAGTAGTGTCTGGTACTCCGTACGTATCCGCACCAGATGCTGCTGTATACTCGTACCTGGTATCTTTGAAAAAAGACACCTGTCAGATACGAATATCTTTCGAGGGTTTTTTTTTTTTTTTTTTAGGCGAGAAGCCGTTTCTTGAAGGCACCTTTCGCCGTTTCAGATGTTTATATAGCGTAAACCGTGCGGCTGCACAAGCTGCCGGTATCGCTCGTTGGCATGCGTGGTGCAGGCGTCGGGATTTTGTTCTACTTTTCGCAAGAAACCACGTGTGGGGATGTGAGGCCTTCTGTCGTTCTACACCTCACCGCCACCGGATCTCCTCGTGGGAAACCCCCGCTCCCCGTTTGAAACCGAACCGCCAACCATGCGATTGGAACTCCTAAGCTAAGACTCGAACGTGAGAGGCGTGTGAGACAGAGACAGCTGTATCATAGTGCAGAGCAGCTCACATAAATATGCTGGCTGAGACCCAGGGAGTTGGGGATGGAGGAGGAAGACGGCGTTCTAGAGAGGGAGAAGAGGCAGAAAAACGTGATGGCGGTGGTGTAAACAAGAAGAGCAGCAGTGGCAAGGCTTCGTCGAAGTCAGGCAAGAAATCCCAGTGCAAGAAGTGCCCCAGGCTGATTGCTCTGATGCACGAGCTCAAGAACCATCTCCAGATCCTCAAGCCCAAGGCCGACCAGAAAGACGAGTATCACGTGAGTCACGGCGAGGCAGCTCAATGCAAACTTCGTCATTCCGCTGCGTGGTGGCTGCTAGGAGCTGACGAATACACCGCAACGTGTAAACAGTATTAGGCGCTGGCCTTCCATTTTCTCCATCAACACAATTTCAAATCGACGTTTCAAATATCGCCCTCTGTAACCTCGTCCTGTTGGCTCTCTAGCCTGCAGAGGGAGGAGAGGGGAGCCACCCACCTGCTGTTTTGTAGACCCTTGACGCTGCAGGGGGAACGTAGAATACGCGTTTGCCGTGTGCTTACCAACACGGGGGTACAGTAGTTGCAGTAGTATGATGAGTACAGCAGCAGCATTACTCGTGCTCGTGGCGCCGGTCATTGTGTCGCCGAGATGAAGCCGCTTGGTGGATGTTCTGTACTGCTTGAAGCAGGCAACATGATCCCCGATGATCACCTGACTCGCACGTACCGGTACATACTGCTGTTGTGATCTACTGCTGCTGTACAAGTAGTGCTTACAGCTTCTCGCACATTTTTGCAGGCAAACAGCTAACCGAGTACTGGTATACCTGGCAGGAAGGAGCTGGTGCGGAGCTAAAACCGGTCTGCCCTCGCCCCCTTGCCCTGTTCGCTCGCCTCCTCTGCGTCTTCCTGCAATCAACTCCTTACTCACCCATACACGGCGGAAACCATCACAACAACCACAATGACGTTAAACCAACCAAATCGAATACAACACAGCAACGGCTCACGGCTTCCCAACAGCAGCTCGAAAATGTTCTCGAGGAGAACCGAAAACTTCGGCACCAGCTCCAGCTCCGCGCACCTCCAGCGACACTACCGACGACACCACCACCACCACCACCACCACCGACAGCATCACCGACAGCACTCGGGGGCACATCCAAGCCCACGGCGCCGTCCCGTAAGCCGGTCGCACCGCACCCCTCCCGCCTCCCCGCGGCGGCAGCAGCGGTGCCGAGAAAGAATACGGGTGCGTCGGTCAAGAAGCCTTCTGCCGCGGTCATCAACTTTTGCGCCCTCCGCGGCAGCGGAGGCCGTGGTGGTGGTGGTGGTGGTGGTGGCGACGGCGGCACGGGAGCTCGAAGTAGGGGAGGCGTTGGTGGTGTTGGTGTTGGTGAAGGTGGCGGTGGTGGTGGCGGTGGCAGTGATGGCGGTGGCGGTAACAGCGGCGGGGGTAGAACCAACGGAATTGTGGCGCCAGGGAGCGGGCGGTGGCGGTGGCGGCGGAGACAAAGGCGGCGCGTACGGGCCCGGCGGGAGAAGAGCGGGACGCGGCGGTTGTCCGGCGAAAGCGCGCCGCTGTCGGCGCGAGCGAGGAGCCGCGTGGCGGTGGGGATGAGCCCGTGCACCAGCGCGAGGGAGCGGGGGGGGGGGGCAAGGCGACGAGGGGGGGGGGGCGGGGAGGGGAAGAGGAAAGGCAGCAAGACACGGGAGCATGGAGGAGCGGAGGGGGAGGTGGAGGAGGCTGGGATGTTCGCCGCGTCGGCTTTCAGCTTCTTGGAGGATGGAAAGGAAGAGGAGGAAGATGGGGAAGAGCGGGGCGAGGATTGGGGGGAGGAGGACGACGAGGAGGGCTATGACAAGGTGCAGTGGCCGTCTTGCGTTGAAGCTCCCGTTGTTGCGTGCTTCGGGCGGTGGAAGCTCGTTGCTTGTCTGCCATCCGCGGCCGTAGTGCGGTAGTTGTTTCGAGGTGATGTAACAATTGTCCACGGCTGATCGGTGGGCGATGTTCGGCGGACCGAGCTGAGCTGAAAACTCGCCGCCACGTGGTCACATTCTCTTGACGAGAACTTTATTCGTTATTGTTGCTTTGCTTTCCTCCTCCTCTGTCGAATTCGTTTTGTGTTCTATCTATGTATGGCAAACCTCCTTCTCTCTTTTTTTACCCACATGGCCAACCTACCTTTCTCCCTGATTTATCTTACACTAATTAGTAACTTGATATTACGGGGGTTCATAGTAAATAGGACCAAATATTGTTGGTAAAAACAGGGAAATATTTTTGGCGCGTTTCATCAGAAACACGCCTCCTCGACAATATGTGGGAAACGGAGATACCATGAATACCATTGCACGTGTTCACCTTGAAGGGCTGCATGTACAGATAGATGCATGTAGTCAAGAGGGTGCAAAATCTGTCAAGAAAATTAGGAGAAAATGGATCGATGACACGGCGCTTCACAACCCATTACATTCCCTCACCTCTATAACTCACAAGGCGAAATCGTTGGAAGCCGGTCAAACCTATAAAAAAAAAATCTGCATCCTATAGAAAGCAGGTTTGTCCCGAAAGGGACTCGGGTAATCGAAAGATACGCGGCATGCAGCATGGCAAGAAAAAGGTCGCCGAAGAAAAAAAAACCGTGAAAACAGAATGGCACGAATTAGAGTAACGTCACGAATGCTAGCACGTATGAACTCCGACCTACCATACGTAGATGGAGAGAAAAAAAATGAAATAAAAACCGATATGATATGCGCATGCCGGATGCCGCAAGGGGAACAGAGCCAAAACAGAAGAAGGGGCACGGTAGCCCATACCCCAAGGATGATACGCAACGGGTGATCTTAAAACGGTGATCTGTCGGGACGAGTGCTAAGCGGTGGAGAACAAAACACATTTGGCGGCGGGAAAGTACGGCCCAGGTTGGGACCCTCACATCACAGCGCAGCTAGGAGACACCCTCACCGAGTTCGAACATGTCTTTTCCACTTCATCTACCTACTTCGGCTCGTGCTCCCCCCTGCCGTTCGAGATTCCGGCCCCGCCTGGCAACCCACCGGTGACCTCTCGCCCCTACCGCGCGGATCCTGTCGTGGCCAAACAAGTGGACGCTATTTTGCCCCGAGTAGCTTGCGGCTGGTCTCATACAGCAGCACTCCAACTCGCCATACGCGAGCCCCTGGGGTCATACCCATACCCAAGAAAATCTGGCGGGATTCGTCTCGCCATCAACTACAAGAAGTTGGATAACATCGGCATCCTCCTCGGACAGCCCCTCATACCGCGGGTCGATGAAGTCCTGGATAAGCTCGGCGGTGGCCGTATTTTTTCCGTCTTTGACTTGGTCTATTCGCTCCATCGAATTACTATACGCAAAGACACGATCCCCCTCACGGCATTCTGCACGCCCACAAGCCTCTTCGAGCGGCTTGCCATGCCACAAGAGAGCAGCGCAGCACCTGGATGATTCTTCGCCCGAGGCTTATCAACGAGGTCATCAAAGGCCTAGCCAATGTGGCGACCTACCTCGATGACGTCATCGTTTTCTGACCCGGATCCGGCCGCTCACGTCCTCAACATCGAGGAGCTTTTCGAGCAGCTGAGAACACACAGCCTGAAGCTCTCGCCGTCGGGGGCGGCGAAGATCGGTGACCCTGCCAGCCCGGATCGTCTGCCTACCAGGCACACACACCCCACCCTGCTCGGACAGCAGAACCACACCCACGTACGCTCCTTGCTAGTGCAACAGCACCGACCGCACGTACCTCTTTTGGTCGTACAGCAGTACCTCTCCCCTTTCTAATCGCGACCCTTCGAGCACTCGTGAGGCAGACGAAAACTCCCTCCCCGCCCACCCATTTGTTGAGGTCTTAAGTCCGTTGGGCTGCTGGTAAAAACGTTGACCGATGGCCTACCCAATCTAAGCCTCGTAACACTCTCTCCCCCCTTCGGAGCAGCGGGGTCCTTGGTCTTCGTGTGGGGCCGTACGTGCATACAGTAGTCCTGTGTTCTCTACAATCTCTGGGAACCCAGGAAAAGTTTATAGTGTCAGATTCTCGACGTGAGGAAATTCACTTTTCTTTAAAAAGCGATTTCATGGTGGACGTGAGATTCGAACTCACGACCAACGACCCACGTCCTGCCGACGACGCCATGTTTGACTGTGCCTGGGTACGGGCTGGCTACCTGATAGCAAAGGGGCAGTATGGGCCTGGCCCGACCACTCCTGTAATGCAGGTCGAGCTAGACGCGTACAAATTACTCACAGAGTTTGATATCTTACATTGATGATTCCCACGTTCCAGGCTCTCAGAGGGTTCTGAGAGCAGGGGGGTTGTATAAATTATTTGCATGGCGCAATTAATGAGAAACACGCCTCCCTCGACAATAGAGGGAAAACGGGGATACCATGAGTACCGTGTCAGTAACCAACAAAATTGTCTATAATGAATCTGCAGTGCCTCTCGTTAATTATTTCACCACCCGCCCCTGCTGCCCCCGTGTGTTCAACCCGCGTAGCAGCACGCTTAAATGAAGTAATACCACGGAGTTCCGTAGTAAAACAGCCAAAAATAACCCGTAAGCACCCATTTTGGTGCGTTCATCTCAAGAACTACTGCGTGAGTCGAAAATGTCGTCTGTGCCAAACACGCGGTTGATATTAGGCTTTCCATCGATGCTACATTTGTATTCTTCAGAACTGCTCTGGGAGGCCTCTCCGCCCGTTTTTGGGCCCATGCTCTACTGTAGGGGCCACCGTGGTAGTGGTATATCCTCTTCCCCGGCCGTCCACAAATCGCGCTCTCCGTCCTCGCATCTTACCGCCGATAAACCTTTATTACCGTTGGTACACCTTTCCTACCGTTGACACGTATTTTATTTTCGTTATCGTTGAAAAACATTTCTTGCCTTTGAGGAAACCTTCCTACCGTCGAAAAGCCTTCGTTGCCTTTGAGAAAACCTTCCTTACCTGTGAGAAAACCTTCCTCCCTTTGAGTGAGAAACTGTTATTACCGTTGAGACATACGTAATACCGTTGAGAAACCTTCCTGCCCTGTTCAGAAACCTTTCTTGACTTTGAGAAGACCTTATTACCGCTGAGAAACCTTCCTCACCTTTTGATAAACCTTTAATGCCTTTATCCCTTTTAGTACCGCAGTCCCGATTTGGGGATACACCACTCTTTTTCCAAGTGCTTTGTCCCCGAAACGGGACTGCAGTATTAAAAAGGTTAATAGACCTTTTCTTACCGCTCTGAAGCCTTTTTTGCTGTTGAGATACCTGTCGTTCGCTGTTTTTAATCCTTCGTTATCCCTGAGAAACCTTTCTTGACCGCTTGACGAGTCTTTCTTTCCGTTGTGAACTCAACCCTTGCGTTGTTTCCCTGCTTTTGTTTCCCTACGAAAAAATCGCGGGTCCGCTCGGAAACGAACGACCCTACCAATTGTTTTCGTTCCGAAAAAGCGACGTTCCGAAAGGAAACGACACGGCAATGGTCGAGGCAGCGGCATCTCCCGCCGCGGCAGCAGCTCGCGCAGCGGCGACAATGGTCCGAAAACGCGCAAGCGGGCACGCACTTTCGGGAGTTCTCCTAGCGGAACAGGCGGTGTCGGAAGTGGGGCCGTTGGCGGCGGGAGCGGCAGATATAGCGCCAACGGTAGGACCCTCCCGCGAACCGGAAGCATGCTGGCAAGGGGTTTCCAAGACGAAGCGTGGGGTGGGGGCGGGGAAGCAGGGGGTGGTGGGGGAGGGGAACAGAGATGGGAAGAAGGCGGCGGCGAGGGCGACGTGGAGTGGTACGAGGACGACGCTCGGGAGATGGAAGGGTTCGGGTGGAACCATGTTTGGAGGAGGGGCGAGAGGGGTGACCTCGAGGCTGTCGGTGGGGGCGATGGGTTGGACGAGGGATTGCGCACGCTGGCGCGCAAGGTGGGTGGATGGGTGGGTGGGTGGGTGGGCGGGTGATATGAGCAGGATGGGTGCTGCGACGGCGTGAGGCAATGTTTATGATGAGACTCTCCTCAAGAGCGCCGAGGAACTAGCCTATAAGGCGTACTTTTTAGTAGTAGTAGTAGTAGTAGTAGCAGCAGCAGCAGTAGTAGTAGTAGCAGCAGTAGTAGTAGTAGTAGTAGTAGTAAAATTAGTAGTAGCAGTAACAGCAGTGGTAGTAGGAATCGCGAACCACCAAACTAAAGAATGGCACGAAAAGCAACGTATGTACGAAGACACGTTGTACTCCGTAGTCCGACTTCAAACAGGAAATCGGAAATCGTAGAAACGAATGAGAACGGACGAAACAACCGCTGGGTTTCACATGCCCCAATGTGCAACCAATGGTGTAGGCGCTCCACGACCCTTTTTGGCATATCTCAAGCCTCCCGGATGAGGTATTTGTCTTCGTTTCACATACCCTCTCACGTCCGATACCTTCCTGTACGCTTTTCGTGTGTTGCCTCCACAACCATGTCGTCTGCGTTTCACATGGTCTATCTCGCCTCCAAGATTTTGGTCGTGCATCGTGTGTTGGCTTGACTCTCAACGTCGATGCCACGATCTGATCACGTGTTTATGTTTCGCCCCCCCCCTGCTTTTCTTCGTGTTGCGTCAACTTTCCAACGGTGTGCGTGCCTACGTTTCACGCTCTTAGTGACGTACTGAAGCACCTCCAATGCGCTTCTTCATTCATTTGTTGCTTCCCCCAATAATGTCGAGTACCCGCCCCCGCCCCGCCCATATGGTCATACGACTACGGCCATGCGTGGTATCGAGCACACCCTCCCCCCCCCCCCCCCCCCCCCCCCCCCCCCCCCCCCCCCCCCCCCCCCCCCCCCCCCCCCCATGAAATTTGCCTGCGTTTCTCGTTGCTGTCTGCGCCTCCTCTACTTTCTTCGTTTAGCGCACGTTGCCTCCCCAATCATGGCCACTTTTCATATGCTGCCTGGCCTCTAATACTTTCACACGTCGAACGGTTGGATAGCCTACAGATGGATCATGCTGGTCATCTAGATCTTAACCTGCCGTTATGTAATCGGTTGTGTAGGATCTATCTGTACGGTACAGATACCGCCCAGGGAACATTTCCCGGATCGTGCAGAGGTTTTACGGCTCCCACCCGACAGCATCATCAGCCAGGTCTTGCAGAACAAGGGGAATCTACATGCATGCCCCGAATATTCTACAGCCGAGGCGTTCTACGATTTTATAGAACTACTACGGGGGGACCATAGTAGTCAAGACCCAATACTGTTAGTAAAAATAGCGAAATATATGGGCTTTTATGTATACCGTAGGTCCTGTTTAATATGGTCCCCCGTAATATCGCATTTGGGGGGAAAAACGTTTCTGAGCCACCACGGCGTCCTTACCGGGGGGCAGTCAGTTGAAGGAAGGATGAGCACTGTTGTAACTTGTGCTCTACATTGGTAGGAACAATGCGTACGTACGCGTACGTACAAGATGCGTGTAGCATCACATCGGTCGTATTCATTACGTTTTGTCTCCGTTGAATTCCGCAGTATGCCTTGGGGGGGGGGGGGAAATACTGTAAGAGCCCCAGAAAATTTAAGAGCGAACCCCGATCGTGGAACGCCTCCGTATGTTTAGCGCGTGGACATCCAGTGAGCTGTCCGAGATGCGCGTTTGCTCGCTCCGTTTTTTTTAGTTTATCGTGTGTTGCCTCCCCGAGTCGACGCCTCCTTCGCTTGACGCGTCTCGTGTCTCTCCTATGCTTCCTCCTTTCCCAATACATTTCTTCCTCTCCGGCCGTCGCAGTGCTGTGACATGGTCGTCGTCGCCGATGACGACACGCGAAAGGTCTCCCCTCTGGGACGTCGAGAGCTGAGCTCTTTGCTTCGGCTGGAGCTGGCGGGAACGGTAAGATTAGCAAAACGTGTCGACGTCATACATGGAAACAACATAATGAGCGCCCAATTGTTGGAGGTGTCTCCTATTAGGAGTAAGAGCGGTGCTCCGTCTCGAAAGGGATGCGTGGTTAATGATCAAATGACTACTACGGAGGACCATAGTAAACGGGACCAAACTTTGTTGGTAAGAATAGGGAAATATATAGGTTTTTGTGTGTACCGTAGGTCCTGTTTACTACGGTCCCCCGTAATAAGGCAAGCGACAACTAAGTATGCCCCCCCTCCCCCCCCAAGGCTTGCGTGGTCGGTGAAAACCCGACGTGCGCACTTGTCCCGGCACTGCAGGGAGGGGTGCGAGGGTCTAAGGCCATATACGACCACGACCATACATGGCATGAGTACCCCCCCCCCCCCCCCCCCCCCCCCCCGCGCCACTCCTGCGATAAGCACACTCTCATGACGTGCTCGCGCATCGTTCCGGGTCCCGGTATGTGCCCGCGTATGCCGCGTGTATGTGCTTGTTTGCGCGAGGAATTGCTCGTGGGCACATGTATGGGCTTGCCTGCGCGCGTTTATGTGCGTATGCGCGCGTATGGTTGAGGCGTGTATATGCGTGTATGCGCGTGCATGTGCACAGTGTATGCGCGTGCATGCGCATGTTTGCGCGTTTCTGTCCTGTGTGTGCATGCATTCACGCGTGTGTGCGCGCTTGTATGCGCGTGCGGACAAACGCTTGTCGTGCGTCTGAGTGTTTGTTCCCCGCCGATTGTTTTGCACCGAACACGCCAGAATCGTGCTCGCGTTTGTGAGTGCTTACGCGCGTGTGTGAGGGTGCACGCGAGCGCATGAGCGTGTGCCAAAACGCGAGTCGTCCGTCCGTCCGACTCCGTCCCCCCTCTGATCTCTTTCACCTCCTCCTCCTCCTCCTCCTCTCCTCCTCCTCCTCCTCCTCCTCGTTTCCCTTCTCGTTTCCATTTCCCCCTCCCCCCCCCCCCCCCCCCCCACCTCCTCCTCTTCCCCGAACCCCCCCCCTGTCATCTCCCCCCCATCCCGCCCCCCCCCCCCCCCCCCCCCCCCCCCCCCCCCCCCCCCCCCCCCCCCCCCGTCTCCCGCTCTTATCCCCCCCCCCGCGAGATTCTATGGTCATACGACTACGGCCATGCATGACATGAGTACCCTAACCATCTCTCGTTCTCTCAATGAATTTCTAACCCTGTTCGTTAAAAGGTCACCATGGAAGGCGTGGTCGGGGCGGTGCTCTCGGGGAGATCATTGAGGCGAGACGGGGGGTTCCTAGGCCGCCTGGCGCTGGATGTTTTGAGGGGGGTCGACGCCGCGCATGCCTCGCCGCCATCGGACTCGGAGGTGCTGTCTCTCGTCGTGGAAGAGCTCGAGGTAAGCTAGTTTGTTTGTAATTCTGTGGGATGTGTTGTGTGCTTGGTGTTGTTTTGTTTTGTTTGTGTGATACCTGATACCAGGTATTTTTTACGTATGTATTATTTTGAGTTGTGGATAATATTTTCGTTGTGTTCGTTTTGCGAGTGTTTGCGTTTTGGTGTGTTTGACTGGTACGTTGCTTGGTGTGTGGCATTACGTGTTTTTTGTTGTTGTTGTTTTTTGTCGTTTTTGCGTCAGCGTTTGTGTTTGATTTTTTATGGGTTTTTTTTTAATCTGGTTGGTTGGTGTTGTGATGCGATACGCGTTTCGGTAGCTAGAAGAAGGCGCTGTATTTTTCCGCGTGCCTGCTCCCTGCCTTCCTTCCTTCCTTCCTTCCTTTCGCTCCTATTACTCCTCTCCTTGCGCTTGCTTGCTTGCTCGCTTGCGCGATGGGTTGGCGGGTCGATTTCTTCCTTTGTTGGCATGCCGGCTTGAGTTTCTTGCCCACTCCCCTGCGGGCTTCCTTTCTTCCGTTTTCATGTCTCCGCAGGGTCTTGCAGAGGTTCTTGCGGCGCCTTCGGCACCCGAGATGAGGGGCACCGGCTGGGGCGGAGAGACACGCCTCGCGTTGGGCCTCTTGTCGAAAACCCTCCTGGACTGGATGGACGGGGAGAAGCGGCGTTCGGCTGCCGGAGTCGGGGATGCTGACGGCGAGGTCTCCGGGGGGTTCTCCTCAATAAGTGAGCTCGCTTGCCTCGCCTTGCTTTGCCGCGCTTTGTCGAGCCTTGCCCTGGCTTTGCTTTGCATGGCCTTGCCTTGCCTTGCCTTGTTTTGTCTTGCCTTGCCTTGCCTTGCCTTGCCTTGCCTTGCCTTGCCTTGCCTTGCCTTGCCTTGCCCTGCCTTTGCCCTGCCTTGCCCTGCCTTGCCCTGCCTTGCCCTGCCTTGCCTTGCCGAGCTTTGTCAAGCGCTGTGTTGCCTTACCCTGCTTTTGTCGAGCATTATGTCCACCCACACGCACCCATCCACCTACCCGCAACCCAACAACCTACCACTCCACCCACCCACCCACCCAGGCTTCGGGAAGAGCAAGAAAAAAAAAGTCCAAGGCTAAGGTTAAGAACACGGAATCGAAGAATCCTTCTGGTCCAGGGGGCGGTCCATCCGGGGGAGGGCAAGAAGGGGGAAGAGGCGGGGGCGGGGAGAAAGAAGGGTTGACGTGGACGGCGGAGGTGGAGGCTCCGCTTCTGTGGTGGTGGGAAACGGACGAGGGCGCTAGGTTGCCCTGGTGCGTCGCCAGGCTTCTCGGCCTGCTACTCAGGTAGGGTATGTAGGCGTTATGTTTTCGTTTGCGGCTGCTACGACGGAGTGGGGGGGGGGGGCAGGAAGGAGGGGGAGGGAGGGAGGGGGGGGAGGAGAGGGGGGGGGGGGGGGGGGGGGGGGGGGGGGGGGGGGGGGGGGGGGGGGGGCATTTGTTGCTTCCCTTAGTCCCTTGACCTTTCACCACGCATCCCTTTCGAGACGGAGCCTTTGGGGGGGATGCGGGAGGGGGGGTGTACTCGATATCATGCATGGCCGTATGTAGTCGTGTGAAAATAGACGGAGGGCGGGGAGGGGGGTACTCATTTGTCGCTTGCTTTAATCATTTGACCATTGACCACGCATCCCTTTCGAGACGGACGGAGGGGCTGGAGGGGGGGGGGACGGGAGATGGATAGTGTGGGAGGATGCCATAGTTAGACGAATGTTTTTTTATAGAGAGAGGAGTTCGCAGAAGTTTTCGGGCATTTCCGGCTGCTCAGGTGAAACGTTTTTGCGGTGAACGGGGAAGGGGGGAGGGGGTGCCGTGGCTGAACCGTTCCGAGGAAAGTTGCTCAGTTTTTGACCCCTTTTCGGGGGGGGGGGGGGGGGGGTATGACATGACCGTAGGCACCTTTTTGGCCTCGCGGGACGGTTCCATAGCTTTCGTAGTCATTCCTTCGGTTTGTCCTTCTTTTTGTTTTGTTCGTCCTTTCCTTTTTTTCCCCCTTTTTTTTCGCCTTTTTTCTTCTCCTTCTTCCTTCTTCTCCCCATCCAGGCATCTGCGGCAGCCCGAGCGAGCCCGTGCCCTCCTCCACTCCATCCTCCTCCGCGCCCTGGCCGGCCCGAGCCGCCTCCTGCGCTTCCCGCTAGCCTTCCTCGAGGCCTTTCCCGGTTTCCTTTCGCAGCCCCCCCCTGCCCCGTATCCCCCCCTCCTCTCCACCTCCTCCTCGTCCTCTTCGTCCTCTTTCCTTAGAGACAGAGGTGGCGGTAGTGGTGGTGAAAGCAAGGCGTTGGCTGGGTCAGAGGCTGCGCCTTTGCTGGCCCCCGGCTTGTGGCGGCGCGCTGTGGTGCTGGCGCTTTTTCCGGCGGGGGTGGGGGTCGGGGTCGGGGCGGCGATGGGGGGTAATGTTTCGGAGGGCGGGGGTAGGGGGAGGGGAGGAGGTACCTCCGCTGTTGCTGCTAGACTTCGTCAGGTGTGTTTCGTCGACGGTGGCGGTGGTGGTGGTGATGGTGGGGACCGGTCTCGGGACCGTTCCGCCGGTATTTCCAAAGGTGGCGGTGGGTATGGGGCGGGGCGGCAGGGGGCGGACGGCGAGGCTTCTGGGCTGGCCGAGGAAATTCTCGAGGCGATAAGTGCTCTTCACTTAAATCAAAATCAGGGTTTCGGAGTGGGAGGAGGGCGGGAAGGGGACGGGGGATGTCCCCTGTGCGCTGGACACGACGCAGACGGCGGCTTGTGCGGGAAAGATGATGCTTTGGCCATGTCTACAGGGGGCTGGTTGGCAGGGGAGGGGGGACGAAATGATTTTTCAGACGGTGGTGAGTGGAGAAGGCGTTTTCACATGTGAGGGGGACGGGGGGGGGGGGGGGGGGGGGGGGGGGGGGGGGGGGATGGGATGTACTCATTATCATGCATGGCCGTAGTCGTATGACCATGTGAGCGGGGGGGGGGGGGGGGGGGGGGGGGGGGGGGGGGGGGGGGGGGGGGGGGGGGGGGGGGGGGTGGGGGGGGGGGGGGGGGGGGGGGCAGTGGTGGAGCGGCTTAGGGGTGGGGCAGGGGGGGGGGGGGCGTCAGACTACATTTGTTGCTTGCCTTAGTCATTTGACCATTGACCACGCATCCCTTTCGAGACGGAGCAAGGGGGGGAGGGGGGTACTCATTATCATGCATGGCCGTAGTCGTATGGGCGGGGGGGGGGTTTCGATATCGTGCATGGCCGTAGTCGTATGACCATAGACCCTCGCATCCCTACAAAGGCCGGGACGAATTGCGTCCGGCTTTCGCCGACCAGGCAGACATCGCTTATTGCACCAAGCGCGAAGCGCCGTGAGGTGTTGGGCGGGTCGCATGGAGGGTAAACTTTGTCCATCCTACTACTGTAGGAACCGCTTGTAAGGGTGGTGGAGCTGCATATGGAGGACAGCTTCGAATGTGTCCATTTTTTCTGGTGTCACCACTTCCAGAGACAGCAATTGGTATGTTGCGGAGGACCATAGTAAATAGGACCTACGGTATACACAAAAACCTATATATTTATTTATTTTTACTAACAATATTTGGTCCTGTTTACTATGGTCCCCCTTAATAGTATGTTTGTAACTGCCTCGCGGGCGCCTGACCATACACGCACTACGTGGTGCGATCGTTCGCTTTGTGCGGAGTTAAGTTCTGCGCTCCGCATAAATTATTTAACTCGACCACCAGCCGCGGTGGTGACCGCCTAAAAAAATAAAAAAACGTAAACGTTACCCTGGTTTTCTACTTGACACAGCAGGGAGAGGCGTGTTTGACAGCGTCGCCGTCACCCGACGCCAACCCAACCCTACTAAATTCCCGGTGTATAGAACTACCTAAGACCTCGTCTGGGCCGGTCGGTGTCACTTTCTTGGTTTACTTGCCCGGTGGCTACGTTTTCTTTCCAGCCTTCTTTTTTTTTTTTTTCGTTTTGCTCGTTCTCGCCTGGTGACTAGCGCACAGGGTGTACAGCTGGTGTGCGAGAAACGAACGAACGAACGAACGAACGAACGAACGCCTGCAGCCGTGTTTTTCCCTTTTTCAGCTTGCGGCGCCCCACCGCGATTCCAAGTCAAATCACAATCACCCCGAAGGGAGAAGGGAGGGAGCCTCGTATATAGTTTACATACGGGCGTGGGGGAGGTGCAACTAGAAGCACATCCACGACGCATGCCACGGTAAGGTAATCCCCCCCAATTTTTTTAGAGGCTCCTCCTTTACCCGACAAAAAATAACAAAACGAGAGGAGAACAATCAAGAGAGAGGCGTTTTTCTACGATAGGGGCACGTCGCACTTTTTTTTTTTTTTGGCCGAAACGTTTCTGACTGACTGTTTACTGGGCTCCTTGGCCCTCGTGGGGAGTCCAGTGGGGAAGAAATTGACGATTTTTTTTTTTGACGGTTTCAGCCAACGTCCCCCGCGAATTTGGGGGGGGGACACAAGATTCGGTGCCCCTCGAGTTACAGTGGTTGAATGCAAGGAGGCGTACGGCACGGACACCAACACGAGCCTGACCCCCCGTACTTCTGGACGCTCACGTCGCTCGCAGATGGTTGATAGATAGCATCAAAATTTACCAACCATTGCTTCGGTTACGACCCGATATGGTTGGAATACCGTGTCCTAAATTGAAGTACTATTTACGGGGGTCTATAGTTAACAGGACCTATGGCATACATAAGAAACCTATATATTTAGGTATTTTTACTAACAATATTTGGTCCTGTTAACTATGGACCCCCGTAATAGTCGTGTTTTTTGCATTGTTCTTCGTGATGGTAGCGCCTATCAAAGGCTCCCGTTATGCGCAGGAGCGGCCTTGCATAAAGCTGCTTTGTGCAGGACTTGTGTGGTCAATTTCAACCTTGCACGTGGACCGAGACCGACCCGACCCCAGGCCTCACCCCAACCTAACCCTATAAACCGAACCTCAATCCTTTTGGGGGGGCTTGAGGTCGGCAGGGGCAGTCACGCGGCGACTCCGCCGCGCGTTTTGGCGGCGCTTTTCCCTAAAAACGCCGGGCGGCCGAAAGACCCGCCTTGACCAACTAAACCCGCACCCTGCACAAAGCTTTTTTTGCAGGTCGCTCGTGCACATATAGGTCGAGTCCACCATTTACAGGCTTTCGGATTTGGTCCTCGGGCTCCGCACTTTTTTTTTGGCTTTTTTTTTCTTCCGCCTTCAGAATCAGTTTTTTTTGGGTGAGGTTTAGATCTCCTCCAGTGAATTTGCCTCAGAGGGTAAAAGTCCCGTGTGCCGTAGTAGCTTTTGCGTCTAAGATAAGCCCAAGAGGAGAACAATCCCCATGGCCTGGGGCACGTGAACATCACAACAACAACTACTGTGAAAAAAAACATGGATTGGCATTCCCAGTGACATTGGGTACTGGGTACACCGGTTGTTCCTCCGTTAGAAAGCGACCCTTCGAGGACTGCGTTCCCGTTTTCGAGGAACGCCGTACTTGGGTGGTGAGTGGTGTCAAATTTATTTTGGTGCTGCTGCTGTGCATTGCTGTGCTAAGAAAGGGGGCTGAGGGAGCCCTCCCTCCCATTATTTGTCAGATTATTGTTTTCGCTAAAAATAGTTCGCTGCTACTCTGTCGTGAGCGCGGGTCTCCAGTCAAGGCATGTCTTGTTATTCGCAACTACCGCACACTCACAAACAACCGCCGTATAGTGTTCCGGTCATGGTTGTGGGACATGCCCGTACCACCCCCCCCCCCTCCTCCCCCCCCCCCCAACTCCCCACCCCCCCCCCCTCCACCGGGGTGGCTCGCCGAATGTCTCACGGTGCTTCGCGCTCGGTGCTAGCGGTGCCTGCCTGGTCGGTGTATACGCGACGTGCTCCGTCCCGGCATTTTAGGGATGCGAGGGTCTATGTTCATATGACTACGGCCATGCATAATAATGAATGCATCCCCCCCCCCCCCCCCCCCCCCCCCCGGGGTCAAATGTGCACGGGAAACCCCACATTTACGAAGCCCATGGCGGACAAGTACCTGACTGATCTGGACTCCCCAGTGAGGCTCATGTCGGCGAAATACATCGCTGTTGACATCTGGAGCGCAGACCCCGACCCCCACCCCCGCCTCCTTTCCCACACGCCTGATTATTTCTCCGTCTCGGCTGTGGCGCAGACCTTGCCGTCCCCAGGTGCCGGGGGGAGTTGATAGCTGTGGAGGCGATTCGGGCGCTGGATGTGCTGTCCGTTGGGCTGGAGGAGCCGTGGAAAATTACGAGTGGCGGCGGCGGCGGCGGCGGTGGTGGTGGCGTCGGGTTTGCTATCGAGTAAGCTATCCATGGAGGCTTTTTTTTTTTTTTTCGTTTGGGGGTGGGGGTCAGGGGGGCAGGCAGCCTGTGGGCTTGGTTTCTTTCTTGTCGTTGTTGTTCTCTTTTTTTTCTCTCTTTTTTTTCAATTTTTCGTTGCTTTGTTTCGGTAATGTTATTTTAATTCCTCCTCCAAATCGAACCGTCCCCTTTCTCCTCCTCCTCCTCCTCCTCCTCCCTCTCCCCCCCTCCTTCCTCCCCCGTTCCCCGCCCCAACTGCCACCCTTATACTTCGGTCGCTGCAGGAGACAGCTAGAGGCCGTCCTCGCCCGGACAGGCGCCTGCGAGCGCGCCGCGGCTTTGGCTTGCCACGTCCTGGCAAAGTGTGCTGGGGCGGGGGTTGGGGCGGGGGCGGGGGGGGGGGGGGGATCAAGCGTCGTCCCCGCGGAGGCGTGGACGCGAGGGTTTCCAGGAGGTTGAAGGAGGCAATGGAGTCGGACCCGGGGAAGTGGGAGGTTGGACAGGTGATAAGTGTTTGGTTGGGGGGGGGGGGTGGGTGGGTGGGGGGTGTTGAGTTGGGTGCGAAACTGCCTCCTCCCTCCTTCGTGATTGGCTGGCTGAGTGGTCGGTCGGTCGGTCTGCTGGTCTGTCTATTGGTTGGTTTGTAGGTTTTGTGGGTTGGTTGGGTGTTCGATTTTGTCGATTGCGTTTGTTTTTTTCTTGATTTTTTGTGTGTGTGTACCGGGTACGTATTTGTCTGCTTGCTTGCTATAGACTCCGCTCGCCGTTTATTTCAGGCCGTCAATCGGACCTTCAACGTGACGCTCTCGAAGGAGCCTGTGTCTGGTTTGTTGGTCTGTTTTGGGTTGAGTTGGGCCAAGTCGGCTCGGCTCGGCTCGGCTCGGCTCGGCTCGGCTCGGCTCGGCTCGGGCCGGGTTGGGTTGGGTTGGGTTGGGTCGGGTCGCGTATTGGGTTGGGTGGGGCGGGATGAATTGGGTTGGGTCGGGTTGGGTTGGGTAGGGTTCGTTTGTTGATTTGAATGCCTTGGTGTGGTGATGGTTTCTTCGAGAGTCGTTGACTACAGACCGGTTGAAGCATGCCGCCCTAAATACCTCGAGAGTCCAATGTCCACGCCGTTTGTGGGAGATAGGGTTAGCCTAACCCTGGGTTGTGGCACATATATTCTATGAGCCCACGTCGACCCGTTGACGGCTGTTTTTTTTGTTTTTTGTTCGACATAATTTTTTTGTTTTTTTGTTTTTTGTCTTTCTGGGATATTCGGATCTTGAGGAATTTCGAAATTTTGGGCGACGAAAACACGAAACAAAAAAGAAATCGTCAATGGTTCCGCAGGGGCTTACAGAACACGTTTGCAAAAGGTCAGGGTGCATCTCTTCCAAACGGCGTGGACATCTGAAGCTTCGTGCGGTAAAGATGCAAATTCCGGCATCGCCTCGGAATCACTTAGCTTCAGTATATAATCGATTTGTGGGCATAAGACATGACTTGATAGTGACCATACGTAGCCAGATATTGGAATATTTTTGGGTACAAACATTGCCTTTGGACCACATGGAAGCGACTCGTTCAGAAAACAAAATGGGGGGGGGGGGGGGGGGGGGGGGGGGAACACTTAAAGAAACGCCTCATTAATGGCGACCTCTTCGAAGGCCTGTGATTGATCGGGTCACAGTTTCAGCGGTGGCGCCAGTCCTACTGTAGGTCCATCCCTAAAAAAGTAAAGGGCTATGTCACCCTCTTCCACTGTTGATGACGGTCAGTTAAGTTGCCAAATATGTGACATTTGAGTTGCGATTGCGCGATGCGGCTTTCGTGGCTCTCGAACTTATAGTCGGATCCGTCTCAGAACTTTTTGTTCGCGTGGCGCACTCCCCACAAGGAAGGAACGTCACACACCCCCCCCCCCCCCCCCCCCCCGCCCCCCCCCCCCCAAGGAACCAAGCCTGCCCCCCCCCCCCCCCATCGGACCCCCCCTGAAAAGTGTCTGCATGAGGGTCGAACCTGTCTCGTGTTTTCGCGGTGACATGTACCCCTTCTTCGCCCCCCTCCTCCCCCCCCCCCCCCCTTTTTAGAAATGGCCACTCCAGATGATTTTTTTTTTTATTAATAATTCGACCCTTGTCATCCTTACGGCAAGAATGTCCGCCTCTCAAGCGGTTCTTAGCAGGGTGCAGCCAACGCTTCTTCATGATACTCGCCGAACACCCCACGTTTCGCTTTCGCGCTCGGCGCAATAACCAATGTCTGCCTGGTCGGTGAAAACCCGACGTGCTCCGTCCAGACACTGTAGGGATGCGAGGGTCTGCGGTCATACGCCAGTGGCCATGCATGACATAGGAAAACCCCCCTCCTCCCCTCTCCCCGCTATCGCCACCGCTTCCGCTGCGCCCACAGCCACGCTCACGCCCCCCCCCCCCCCCCCCCCCCCCCCCCCCACCGCTCCCCCCCCCCCCTCCCGTGATCTGGTTGGTACACACATCTATCTGTTCGTATTGCTTTAAAAAAAGACCGCAGTATTGGTAAAAATGACGACCACTCTTGTCCCTCAATATAAGAAACTTTTGTATACTAACACTAAATAAAAAATACATTTATTTTAGAGACAGAGTGGTACCATACAGAGCGCTCAGTTTGCATAGGGGGGTGTCATTGTTTTTATTTCAGCGCTCGATGTTTTCCAGAAGCGGGAAGAAGGCTCTGCCAAATGCCGAACAGGGTGTTTTCGGAAAAGTCTGCTCCGGGACCCTTCCGAAAACACAATTTCCTACTTTATACTCGTAGCTCCCCTTGTTAATCCTTATCGAGAGGGGAAAAAAACAAAAAAAAAAACGAGCTCGGTGCGAATCTCAACGCAACGCTTTGTTTCTTTCTTTTTTTCCTGGAGGGGGAAGTTTGGCCCACTTCGCCACACCCGAGTACGATTACTATTTTGGTATCAGGTTGTTGGGTTACTGTTCTCCGCCTCAACTGATCAGCTACCGGTGCGAAGGAAGTGGCTTGCTTCCGCAGCCCGACCAATATCTACCTGGTGCCAGACAGGTGGCTAATGACTACCGGGTTGTCGGCTTACCTTCTGACGCGTTGCTACAATGGGTGTGGGTATGTTTCGGGCAAATGGTTGCTTTCGTGACCGCCGTCCGTGACTGCCGTCCGCGCAGGAACCGCCCCAACCATTGTATCATCGTCGGAACAACCCTGTGTGTGTTCCGCGTGTCGTCGTTCGCTGTATACCTCTTCCGATCTCAACTTTTATCGTTCTTCTCACGAGTCAGTTTTTTTGGGGGGGTGAGAGCTGCCAGTATAGATAAGAGTAAGTGCGCCCTTCTGTCGGAGCGCGTGTCTTTTCCTTCGCCTCGCCGACCGACTAAATAACTGCCTGGCAGGCGTGGAGTGCAGCCGACCAAGCCACGGGCCTGTCGTTTGGTGCGTCGGGGCCTCTTTTCCCTATCTCAGGCTTATCAATCTATTCGGTGCCCCCCCCCCCCCCCCCCCCCCCCCCCGCGCCCCTCATCCCCTATTTATGTGCGGGCTCGTGTCTTGTGCTTGTCGTCAGCTTGGCGGCTGCTACAAGCTCTCCCACGGCTCCAAGGCTCAGGCCGCGATGGCCCTGATGGCCCTGCTCAGGGGTCGAGAGGGGGAAGTGGCGGCGGAGGAGGAGCTGTCCGTCATTTCCTGGGTACAGGTGCGCGGCAGTCGAAAAGGGTGGGAGGGGAGGGGGGGGGGGGGGGGGGGGTTCACTTGTTTGTTGGCATGTTTGTCTGTTCGGTTGGTTGGTTGGTTGGTTGGTTCGGTTGGTT
Source organism: Macrocystis pyrifera (assembly GCA_031763025.1). Lineage (NCBI taxonomy): Eukaryota > Phaeophyceae > Laminariales > Laminariaceae > Macrocystis > Macrocystis pyrifera. The sequence continues at coordinate 3,954,958 of JASSKH010000031.1, forward strand.
GTTCGTTCGTTCGGTGATTGGTTGCTGCTGTTTTCGCGTATGTGTTTGTTCGTCCCGTTTGTTTCTTTTTGTTTGTCTGTCTGTTCATCTGTCTGTATGTTTTATGATTGCCTTTTTGTCCTCAGACAGATTGATTAGGTTTAAAGGTCAACCCTTTCGGGAGCTCAGTCCCGCTTTGGGGAGAAACCACTCAAATCCTGTGTAGTTTGTCCCCCAAAAAAACGGGACTGCGCCTTCCTCATTCAAGATTCGTATCGCGTGTCAACCTTACCCCCCGTCGCTCCCGCTCACGTTGCACCTGCTGCTACCCTGCCGTTCTCGTCCTGACGGCAGCTCTAGCGCTAACCACTTATCCGAAAACGTGGCTCGACAGACATTGATTCGTGAAACGATGCGAATATCACTGCTGTATAATTCTTGCACGGTAACCCCTGGCCCGACCGGCCAATCTTTGGCCTACAGCAGTGTTTCCTGAGCGTTTTTAGGTGTTGCGTCGGGCTAAGCTTAAGCCCTTTTAGCACTGCAGTCCCGTTGCGGGGACAAAGTACTCAGAGTTTGACTATTACGGGGGACCATAGTTAATAGGACCAAATGTTGTTGGTAAAAATAGGTAAATATATAGGTTTTTATGTATACCATAGGTCCTATTAACTATGGGCCCCCCGTAATAGCACGGGACTGCGGTCCTGAAAGGGTCGAAAACGGTTTTTTTCTCAACGCCGTCTGTTGGGTGGTAAATTGTGTAGACCTCCTGAAGTAAGGAGCCTTCACTGCAAAAAAAGGGTGTTTCAGGAATGCGTACCCCTGCCTTTTTAGCACGACTTCAATTTGTTGTTGTGGCCGCTGTCTCTCGGTCCCCCCCCCCCCCCAAAACAAAAACCAAGAGGGGTTTCAGCCCTATCCTGATGAACGTATGACCGCTCAAGGCGGTACTTCCTCCTCCTCCTCCTCCTCCTTCTCTCTCTCCTCCTCCTTCTCCTCCTCCTCCCTCCTCCTCCTCCCATCGACGGTTGCCTCCTCCCCCTCCTCCTCCTCCTCCTCCTCCTCCTCCTCCCCCCGTCGAGACGCAGGAGTTGGAGCCGAAGGAGCGTCTGGCCACCCCTCTGCCGCTTCTGCTCTCCGTTCTGGGCACGCTCTCCAGGCCTCCCGCGCACGTGGTCAGCCTCACAAGACGCGCCGACAGGTAAGACAGCGGCACGGGAATAGTGGTGCTCCCTGCCAACGTAGTGACGGATGCGCGCCAACGAACGCGGTACCGACGCTGCTGTTTTCAGTGGCAGCAACCGGCACTTTTAACTCATCCGCACACCGCCACGCACCGGTTACGATCCCGTCTGTGCCAAGCGGTATCACCGGCAGTGTATCGGGGGAGCCACTCGCGAATCCCGTTTGTGCCAAGCGGTTTTCCCCATGGGCACTAAAAGCGGGCAGCCAACCGGCACTACTGAACCGGCACTATGTAGGGACCACTACTATGACGGGGGTCCATAGTTAACAGGACCTATGGTTTACATAAAAACCTATATTTTTACCTATTTTTTACCATTACGGGGGTCCATAGTTAACGGGACCAAATTTTGTTAGTAAAAATAGGCAAATACATAGGTTTTTATGCACATCATAGGTCCTGTTAACTATGGACCCCCGTAGTAACAAAATGTGGTCCTGTTAACTATGGACCCCCGTAATAGTATGCGGGGGGGGGGGGTAATCGGGACCCATCGTACGCGCAAACACCTATATGTTTCCAGTATCCTTGCTGAGCGTGTTTGGTCTTGATTACTATTACTTAGGGCCATAGTAAATAGGACCAAATATTGCTAGTAAAAATAGGCAAACATATAGGTTTCTATGTATTCCATAGGTCCTGCTAACTATGGACCCCCCCCGTAATATGTTCCCCCGTGATAGGGCTGGGCACGGACACAGTACCGGGTACGAGTGTGTACTGGCGGTATAATAGTAGTCTACCGCCAGTGGTAAAATGCTACCAGTACTGATTGACCTGGCCAGTGTATTCGCCAGTATTTTTTTCTGACGTGCTCCCCAAGAAACACGCCATATTATAGTACGGAAACCCGCCAAACATGTTTCGGGGGGAGAGAGGAGAGACAGCTTTGCTGCTGCGATCCAGTGTACTTAAGGTTGATTTTGACGACAGTATACTCGCTACTGACTGAGTCAGCCAGTGCCTAGCCCTAGTTACAACCCTTGTAACACTACTGCACTGCACAGGGAACACGTATTTGGTCCTGATTATTCTGTTCCCTTGTAATGCTGTAGCTGGGAGTTCCTATTTCGGGGGACCACAGGAAATAGGACCAAATATCGTTGGTATAAATGGTTAAATATATAGTTTTTTTTTGTGTATACCGTAGGTTCTATTTACTATGGTCCCCCGTAGTAGTGCAAAACAAAAATCAGGACCCCCCGAGATAAGCGAAATTGGTGTTGTGTATCGACCGTCTACGAGCATAGAGTGAGCGCGCAGCAGTCAGAGTGGATCATAGGGTCATCTTTGTCGCGCGATACGATTCCCTGCGTTGTATTCCGGATATCCCCCGCTTCCCCTCCCCTCCTGCGCCCCCCCCCCCCCCTGTGCCCCCCCCCCCCCCCCCGCGTGCTGTATCACGTAGTGTGTGTATGGTAAGGCACCCACGAGGGAGTTCCATCGTACCTCCATTGCCGTCTCTGGAAGCGGTCACACCAGAAAATAAGGGAACTCATTGAAGCTGTCATCCGTATGCAAGTCCGCCTCACAAGCGGTTTTTTGTACACGATGCAGCTCACCTTTCATGCGACTCGCCCAAGACTTCTTCACGGCGCTTCGCGCTTGGTGCAATAAGCAATGCCTGTCTGGTCCGTGAAAACCCGACGTGCTTCGTCCCGGCATTGTAGAGAGGCGAGGGTCTATGGTCATACGACTACGGCCAACCCGACATGCTCCGTCCCGGCATCGTAGGGATGCGAGGGTCTATGGTCATACGACTACGGCCATGCATGATATCGAGTACACGCCCCCCCCCCCGCGCTCCGTCTCGAGAGGGATGCGTGGTCAATGGTCAAATGACTAAGGCAAGCAACAAATGAATATGCGCCCCGCACTCCCCCCCCCCCCCCCCCCCCCCGCCTCCCTTTCCCCGTCCCCTTTCCCCCTTCCCCTCTCCTCTCCTCCGCTCTTATCCTCCGGGCGCGGCTGGAGAAGATGGTCGGTGGCGAGGGACAGGGCGCGGCGGGAGGGTGTGTGGCTCTATCGGCACGTGGCTGTGGACGGGAGGGTGATGGAGGAGTCGGGGGGCAGGGGCGTCAGCGAGAAGCAGGTGGCTTGCACGTGGGACTCTGAGCTCAACACCATGTGAGGGAGGGCAAGCGCTGCTTTCGTTGTTGTTGTTGTTGGTGTGGTGGTGATCGATGTGTTTTTTTTTTTCTTCAATGTTGGTTTTTTTAGTTTTTTTTTTTTGTGTTCCCGCTCAGCCGGGCCGCTCTCTAATCTCGCCGCGCTTTCCAACACCCCACCCCCCGCTTTTTGCGTAAAGTGCGTCCAAATGTTGGAGGTGTTGCTATTGGGAGGAGAAACGGAGCTCCGTCTCGCGCTGGATGCGTGGTCAATGGTCAGATTACTATTAACAGGGCAAGCCGCAAATGAGTACACCCCCCACCCCCTTCCCCCCTTACCGGAAGGGGAGAAAATAAAACATTGGCTATTAACGTACATATGGAAAAAAAAAACCAAACATGTTGAGCGCGCAAATGTTGGAGGTGTCTCTATTACGGGGGGCCATAGTAAATAGGACCAAATATTGTTCGTAGAAATAGGTAAATATATAGGTTTCTGTGTATACCATAGGTCCTATTAACTTTGGTCCCCCGTAATATTACGGGGGTCCATAGTTAACGGGACCAAATTTTGTTAGTAAAAATAGGCAAATATATAGGTTTTTATGTACACCACAGGTCCTGTTAACTTTGGTCCCCCGTAATAGTAATAGTAGGAGTAGGAACGATGCCCCGTCTCGAAATGGATGCGTGGTCAATGGTTAATTTACGAAGGCGAGCAACAAATGAGTACCCCCCCCCCCCCCCCCTTTCCCCCCCCCCCTCCCGGCATTATATATATGGCCGGCGTCCCCGGTGGCTTGGTAGGTGGTCCGCGTGCCTGTCAAGATCAGTTTCGTGGGTTCGAGTCTCGCCGAGTGCATGCTCGTATCGTAGGGACTTTTTCTTGCGTAAAAAAATGATGAGCGGAAAGCGCGAGAGCGTGAGTTAGCAGTACATTCGATGAAAATCGACGAGCAGTGGGAATGCTGAACCCTATGCGCGAAAAAAATAAAGGCACGTACCGGGGGGGAGAAGGGACGACACCTGTGACCACGGCTTGTCCAGAAGAAGACCGCTGAGGGTAAAACCTCCTACGAGTTGGACTGGAAAGTAAAGGTGATGAAAAATAAAATAAAATACGGATGCGAGGGTCAATGGTCTTAAGACTACGGTCACGCCCGACGTGTGTACACCCCCCTTCCCACGGTCCCCCCCCCCCCCTCCCCCTTCCCCCCCCCCCCTCCCCCCCTCTACCCCTACGGCCATACATACGACCACGGCCATGCATGATATGGAGTACCCCCCCCCCCTACCCCTCCCCGTTGCCCCTTCCCCCCACCCCTCCCAAGGCACGACCCTGACTGTCCCCAAGGGCGGACGATCGCCATGACCCCGTCCGAGAGGGCCTGCGCTTCCAGCCACGCGAGACTCTGGCAGCGGTGAGCCTTACATGGAGGCGGTGGCGATGCTACAGTACTGTCAGCGGTACCAGCGGCCGGTCGTCTAGATTACTTTTACCCCTTCAAGTACCGTGAAGAGCCGTTGAGTTCCGCACACAGGGGGTTGCGATCGTTTTTTCTCTCTCCACAGCCAACGGTAAAAAAGGGTGTTAAAAAGTCGAGCATTAACGTCGTGTTTTCGGAAGAAGGCTCTTTCTTCACCCAGATAGATGTAGCTGGTAGGTCTGATTTCCGAAAACACCCCTTTTGGTTCGGTGTTGGCGAAACCTTCTTCCCGTTTCTGGAAACATCGGGAAACATGGAGCGCTGAAATAAATCGATCGATCGCACCCCCAGAGCGGACTCAACGCTTTTTACGGTATGGCGACAACTCAATAAGTCGGATAGTCGGCAACGACCCAATAAGTCGGATAGTCGGCAACGACCCAATAAGTCAGATAGTCGGCAACGACCCAAGAAGTCGGATAGTCGGCAACGACCCAATAAGTCGGATAGTCGGCAACAACCCAAAAAGTCAGATAGTCGGCAATGACCCAATAAGTCGGACAGTAGGCAACGACCCATTAAGTCGGATAGTCGGCACGACCCAATAAGTCAGATAGTCGGCAACGACCCAATAAGTCAGATAGTCGGCAACGACCCAACAAGTCGGATAGTCGGCAACGACCCAATAAGTCAGATAGTCGGCAACGACCCATTAAGGCGGATAGTTGGCAACGACCCAATAAGTCAGACAGTCGGTAACAACCCAATAAGTCAGATAGTCGGCAACGACCCAATAAGTCGGTCAGTCGGCGAAAACCCAATAAGTCGGATAGTCAGCAACGACCCAATAAGTCGGATAGTCGGCAACAACCTAATACGTCGGATAGTCGGCAACGACCCAATAAGTGGGATAGTCGACATACAACCCATTAAGTCAGATAGTCGGCAAGGACCCAATAGGTCGGACAGTCGGCGAAAATCCAATAAGTCGGATAGTCGGCAACGACCGAATAAGTCGGACAGTCGGCAACAACACCCCAATAAGTCGGATAGTCGGTAGCAATAATAAAAAAAAAAACTATATTCGAACACCTCCGGGGAACGACCAAATTTTTTAGTCCGCGAGCCTCTTGGGCAGCGGTTGATACTTGAAGGTTTTCAGGAGGAGGCGGGGCGGTGACGCTGTTTAATGCCAGCGACCGGCGTCGGATTTTTTTTTTTTTTTTTTGCTTGTATTGCGTGGCGCCAGGTATATGTGAACAAACGTGCGGCGTTGCGTTTTGCTGCGTGCTTGGTGCTAACGTGCGAGATGCACGCGCCTATGTGCTTGTGTGTATGTGTGTGTTCCCCAGGCATAAGGATGGTCTGCTGGCCCCATTCATGCCGGAGGTCCACCCCGATGCGGTGCTCATATTGGAGGACGACGCCGAGCTTAAGCCCAGGTGCACTTCGGCAGTTGATCGGTTGGTTGATCTCTTGGGTGATTGGTTGACTGATTGGTTGGCTGGTTAGCGGGTAAATTGGATGGTTGGTTTGTTCGTTGATTGGTTGGTTCGTTGACACATTAGTCGATTGGTGGGTGCGTTGGTTGGTTTCTTCCCTGGTTGGTTGGTTGGTTGGTTGGTTGGCGGGTTGATTGACTGTTCAGTTGGTTGGTTGATTGGTTGATTTGTATGCATGATTGGTTGATTTATTGGGTGGTTGTTTAGCTGGGTGGCGAGCAAATTGGTTGGTTAATGCGTTGGTTGATTGGTGGGTGGGTTGGTTATTTCCCTGATTGGCTGGTTAACTGGTTGATTGACTTTTCAGTTAGTTGGTTGGTTGGTTTGTATGCATCGTTGGTTGATTCATTGGGTGATTGGTTGAATGATTATTTGGCTGGTTGGAGGCAAAATGTTTGGTTGGCTCGTTGATTGGTTGGTTGGTTGGTGAATTGGTCGATTGGTGGGTTGATTGGTTTGTTCCCCGGTTTGAGCGCTCACTGTACATGGACCTAAATTCGGCTCTAATTCCAAGTGTTTTGTCTCCACATGGGGTACAGTCACGAATGAATCTTATCTGAGGTGTTATTAACTCGGGGTACCCACAACAGCACTGTTCGATAGCATCCGTTTTAAGCAGGGTGCAGAAGCCCAGCGGTACTGCATCCCACGTCAATTAACTCAGGCACACGCTGATCCGCTCTTACCGTAGCGACAATCGACCCCATCGTGCTCCGCCAAGGTTTTTGGAGTGCGCGAGGGCTGCCATGCTGCAGGCGGGAGCTACGGAGACGACTAAAAAGGTGAGGGTGTGCTGGAAAACATTTTCTGTAAAACCTTTTTGTGAACCACTCGCACTACACGGAGGAGATGACTCTCCCGGGTGGCTATCTCCACCGCACCTGCCCCTCTCGGGGGTCAGTCGGGTCGGGTCAACGTGCCCAAGCGCCAGTGCTAACAGCAGCCTGTTTTAATGTTGCAACGGGAGCTGTGGGTTAAACCCGACACACGACACGAAATTTGAACGCGGAAGTGTGGTGAGCTTAAGCTTTATTTTTACCAATCCGCCGGAGGATGAAAAAAAAAAAACAAACAAACGGAGAATAACGGTTTAAGTTTGGTCATATTTACCCTGTTTGCGGCTCAAGAGATATGATAGCGTTAAATTTGGTCTTATGTACCCCCTTTGAGACCCAGAGATAGCGATACCTTTTGTGGTGTTGTTTACCCTTTGGAGAAGCAGAGATACCATGGTACTCATTCAACTGTCGACATACGAGTCCTTGCCTTTCAGTTCGGATGCCAAAATCGACCACTGCCCAACCTAGCACTTCACACGTCAGACACATAGATCATGATCTATCTATCTATCTATCTATTATAGATCATTCAGTTCCTCACCTCCCGTTGGGAAGAGGTCGTGCAGGATCTGCGTGGAACAGATCCAACCTAGGACAAATGCGTTATATGCTACTTTGCGTAGATCATGGTGTCGGGAACGTATGATATGTCTGCCTTCAAAGATGTAGACCATGGGGTGGGCATGACCTGTATGATCTGTATGAGCTGTAACCAACGGGGAGAGCGATGTGTCTATGGAAGATCATCTCGACGAGATATTTCCAAGAGCCTCTGCCTTCGTTGTGTGTACACCCTCTTCCTCTCCTGTTCTGGACAAAAACACGCTCTGAAATTTATTGCAGGGGGTGTGTTATCTTGTCACCCGTGCTAATACGGTACGGTATGTAGGTCGGTGACCCCCCTGGGTGATGCGAGGGTCGACTGGACGCCTCGGAAAAGACGGTCAGCCTATATTTTTTTTTATCATTTCTGCGCCGGGAGACGGCAATAGCCCTGTTTGAGGGGAGGCAATATATCACTGCTGTTGTGGAAGTCCAGTGTTTTGGTGGAGTTTAAATCCCCCCGTGTGCCTCGCCTCCGCCGCCTCTCTTACGCGCTTGCCACTCATTGGCTTTCCGCTCATCTACGCCAAATTCACGCTGACAGATGCCCCGTGCCCCCCCCCTCGCCGCCTATCTACCTTGCGCGTATGCCTCTCTCTCTTTGCCTGCCCCAACCTTCATCCCCCCCTCGACCATCACCCCTGCCCCCCCCCCCGCTCCCCCTTGCCGCCGCCCGCCTCCGTTCCGTGTCTATTGCACGTGTCTATTGCAACCGAGAATGCAGAAAAAGACGTATGGAATGCACAAGAACTGGGACATCATCTACCTTGGCCACATGTGAGGAGTTCCAGAGCCCACGGCGTTTTTGTAAGGCTTTCGTTGGGTAGGGGGGTGCCACCACTGCGAGTGGCCCAATCAGGTTGGAACTATGCACACATCGGACAGATCATGATCTACATATCATCTGCAGACAGATCATGATCTGTCTATCTACTGATCATCTAGTTCCTCACTTGCCGTTGTGACAGGTTTTGCAGGATCGGGCTTATAGGGCAGATCCAATCCAGGAAACAATACGTCCTTACAGTAGATCATACGTACGAAACGGGTCCCACCCCGCAACACGAGCTAAATCATGGAAGATTTTGGGAGCAGATCTGTCTTGAAGGATCTAGATCATGGAAGTGGGGGAGTCGATGACCGGTTCAAGGTGCACAAATGTTTGCCGTAGTGAGAATGTTGTGCTTGAGCCGCATCGTACAGATCCCACCCGGAAAAACCTGTGCGCAATAGCCGGATAAACGAAAACTAATATAATCCCAAACGATACATTTTTTTTTCCCCCTTTTGTTTTTTTTTTTTGCCCAAGTACCCTACAGTGGGCATACGAATACCAAGTTAAAGCAAGCCTGGTACGACTATACCAGTATGTTAGCTTTAGTTGCCTGCAGAACTCCCACCCTCATTGGTGTGTTTTTTCATGCCAAACTTTTTTGGAATGTGGTGGTCGTTGTGTGCTTTTTGTCGCACACCCTCTGCTTTTTTTCTTCAACGCCGCCCCCCCCCCCCCCGCAAACGGACACACACTGACTACTCCGCCTCCACGATCGTCCATTTTACTGTTTCCGCGCGTCTTCTCCAGCCTACCGAACCAAATTATGGCCGGGATTTCCTACGCCTCATCATCGAAATCAGCGGCGGCGTCGACGGGGGCCGAAACCGCCACCGAAACCCCTGCCCCCGCGTCCGAAAGCCTCCACACAAGAGAGGGAGGGGACGGGGATGCGGACGAAGCGTCCCCGGATGGATCCGTTTTGGGGAAGCTCCCCGGCGGGTCTTCTCCGCGGGCCGCAGCCTTCAATACTGCCGCCACCACTACCGCCGCTACCGCCACCACCGCCACCACCACCACCGCTGCTGCTACCGCTGCCTCCGAGGCCGAAGCCCTGGGCCTTAAAGTCGCCCCGTGACCTTCGCCTGGTGCCTACACGCCTACCTCCTTACCCGGGAGGGCGCCGAGCGGCTGGCCAGCCGCATGCCGGTGACGGCGCCCGCGGACATATTTGTCGCGAGCTTTCTCTCGGCGACGGACAACCGGCGGCCGGTCCTGGCTGGCCGGGCCGTGCTGCCGGCCATCGCGACGGCGGGACCCGCGGTGGGCGGGGATGTCGTGTCGAGTGGGACGCTGAGGGCGGGAGTGGCAGATGGAATCTGGAACCACGGGGGCAAGGGGGGCGGCGGGGGTAGGGGCCGGGGGAAGAGGGCAGCGGGGGAGGGGTAACCTTTATAAGATGAGAAGAATAAAAAAGCAAATTGGTTTTCTTACTCTTGAGCGTTCGGCCGGTCGGGCCCGTACTGCCGGCCTTCGCGACGGCGGCACCCGCGGTAGGAGGGGGTGTTGTGTCGAGAGGGACGCTGAGGGCGGGAGCGGTGGATAGGATCTGGACCCACTGGGGCAATGGGGGCGGGTGGGCTAGGGGCCGGGGCAGGAAGGCAAAACGGGAAGGAGAGGTAACTTTTAAAACCCTTTTCAAAATGAAGAACTTGCAGTTGTTTTTCCTCGTCTTCAGCGTTTGGCCGACCGTGCCGGTACTTCCGGCCATCGCGATCTCGGATCCTGCGGGCGGAGATGTATTGTCGAAGTGGAAGGAATGTGGACCCACAGGGGGCAAGGAGGGCGCGGGGGGGTAGATACCTGGGCAAGAGGGCAGCGGGGGAGGGATGGCTTGAACCGTTTCAGCACGGCAGTCATTTTCCTACACGTCGGCTTGCTTCGGAAAGGGCCGGGGCGATTTTTGTTGTGTGGCGTTGTCGCGAACTGCGGAGAGATTGAGCTCGAATGTGTTATGTTTTGGGCGCGCGTTGTTTCCCGTACGCGTAGCTCTGCTGTTTTTTTTGTTCTGCTTTCGAGCTTTGAATCCCCACCCTTGTTTTTTGGGGTGGGCGTGGAGGTTTAGGCGGTGATTTTTTTTGTTCCGTGAGCTGCGCCGGCGTTCCCTCATTTTCTCCTCGACGACCGTTGTGGGTTGGTGTGGTTGGATGGGACTGACGAGAGAAAAGCGCAATAGAGCTTACCATTTATTCGAGATTTTGTCGGATTAGGGTATAGGGTCAGGGTCAGGGCTGTTCTGATTGGCTTAGCGATAGGGTTAGGATTAGTTCTGTCCGTCTCGTACACAGTGTGTGTCAACCATTTTCTCGAACAAGAGGTAAGGAAACCCTCCATTGGCGTATCACAAGCGGGGAATGTTTCGTCAGTGTCGTCGTAGTTGTTGCCGCTTCGAAAAAAGAGGCGTTGTGTTTTTCCACTGTAGTGTACCGCTCTGAACGGAAACGTAAGGAGCGTATATCCATCAAGATGAACACCACACGGACCTCACATTGACGTCCAGAGTGTTAGTATTTTCAAGAAACCAAAAAAAGGCCCGTGTTAAGATTCGCTCGAACGTCCGGGACGCGCGTGTCACGTCTGGGGTGAGGCGGCTGGAGCCGTCTTCTCCGAAATCTTACCGAACTTGAGAGAGTTTTGTATGAAAATCCGGGAATTTCGTGGCCCCCTCGTGATTCCAGAATTATGATGAGGTCTATTGTTGTTTCGGCCTACACATCTGCTTTAAACCCTAACCCTAACCATGCGTTAGATTAGCAGTATGGAGAGGGCTCCTGAACGGCACGTATGGTGCTGTAAATTTTGTTTTATTTCGGCATAGATGTAGGTGGCGACCTTTTTCTCATTTCGCCTTAGGGAGAGTTGTCGGAACTTGTTGGTACGGGATTTCGACTATATGTTAATAGGATGATATCAGTTCCTGGCAGGCATTGTTAATAATAGCAACATTGAGCTTTGATGTCAGGTGTGCTGGGGAAGGAGATGCGCACATTGTACGCACGTTGAGGCAGTGAGTGACTAGAAGAGAGCCCGAAAGTAGAATCGATCGCGTCAGAACGCTGCTGCTCATGCCAGGTATGCACTACAGTACCTGTTGCTATTTTAATCACCCCGGTACTGCCCCAACCAGCGGTATAATACCTGGTACACCTAATAAATAGGTATGAAACAAGAAAACTGGTTCGGGCCGATTTTTTTTTCTTTAAGAATGGTGGGCGCATTCTACAGAATACACTTAGAGCCGTTTCTAACGAGCCGAAAAACGATCACGATTCGTGACTTTTTCGCGTGACAAAATATCGCGATCCGTGACGTTTCAGTTCTAACGAAAAAGGCCGGAAAACGTCACGTTTCGCGATATTTTCAAGTTGTGAAAATTCCGATATTTCAAACCCAACGATTTTTGCGGTTGGAGCCAACTCTCGCGAGTGGGGCACGGCCAGGCCGGGCCGGGCCGACCGCACCTGGCCCGCCCCGCGATATGTTCGAATTACGGGTCGAAGCCTGACCCAGCCTGCAAGATTCCCATCTCACCGACCGTCGGCCATAGCCCGGTCCGTGAGATTCCATCTCGCAGGCCGTCTGCCCGCCAGCCTGTGACATTCTCAGATCACTTTTGCTGTTTTCTTCGAGCTGGGGCTCCTCCTCGAAATTTGGAGGCCACAACGTGCTCGTTAGCCCGCGCCCAGCGGTGTCTTCGAGTAGCCGTCCGTGGTCCACAAGCGGCGTACGAAGCAGAGTCTGCCATGCCCCTATACCGGCCTTCGGATACCGTTGGTGCGCGTGGGGTGTGTAGTGCCTTGATCAGGCGTATTTCGAGACACGACAAATATCACGAATATCTTGATTATTATTTTTAGGGAAAAACTAAAAAAATTGGCGTCATGAATCGTGATTTCTTTTGTCACCAAGAAAAACGATTCACGACAAAAAATCTCACGAATCGTGTTTTTTTTGTTCGTTAGGAACGGCCCTTACTTCAATACGTAAAGTCTTCCAAAATCATGATTTTCCTGTGAATCTCAGCCTTTCCTTTCCTATTGATCGTTTTTTCTCCAGTAGCAGGTGTACTGTACGTACTCCTGTACGGCTGTACCAAGTATTGTTAAAGTCCTGCCGTCGACGCCAAATGTGGGGAGGACCCCCGGTTCGACTCGACATCTGTGGCACTTTCCCTTTCTTAGAGGGTAGCCTGGTATATAGGACACGCCAGGTTTTGGTATAGGATCGGTGCGGACGATCCCACGAAACGACCATCAACGATGATGGAGAGGAAGAGAGGGTGAGTGCACGGGCCTTGCTTTCCAATCTGCAGTGATTACTTGTCACGGGACAATGTCACTGCTGACAACAATAAATAGTCCAGAAATATGGGTGACCATAGTAGTAGTCGTACAATACGATATATACGGATATCCGCGACCTCGGCGAATGGTGGGGCCTCCGCGGGACAATACCCATGCGCCGGCCTGGTCGAGAACCTGGAACCCACATGCACAGCATTATTAACAACACACAACGACGACAGCAGCAACAATATGGCAACAACGACAACAAACAGCAACAGCACATACAGCTATCATGCCACATCAGCGCCACCACTAAAACAGTAGCAAAGCAAGCGCTACAACAACGCAAGCAGCAAACCAACGTACCAGGTACCAGGTATACCTATTCACGCCGTACATGCCGGTGTACCTCTACCTTGTACTTACTGAGCCTCGTACTACAGTCATCACAACAGCTAAACAACAAAACAAACAACCAGTGCGTACGACGAGTGATGGTATCCATATTCTTATACTGCAAGTAAGTATATTCTGTTGTACTACGCACACCAAGCGACACATGTTGTACGTTACAAGTACTGCCCGTACTTGTGGTCAGTATCATACGTTCGTACGAGTAGCAGACTCTGCTGTCTTCGTTAGGCTGTCGTACTTACTACTGTTGTAGAACCGTAGCCACTTATAGGAACGTCGTATATCTATTAATAGTAACACGTCAAAACGTCGAAACCCGAAACTCGAAACTCGAAACGTCGTCGAAACGTAACATATAAACCCTCCGCAAAAAAGACGGAAAAGAAACAAAAACGGCTGAAACGGCGGGGACAACAAGGGGGCGTTTAAGGAGGCGTTATAATACATGTCACTTGAGTTTTGATCTTCTGCCTTCTGCCTGCGTTTGCGATAGCTTTGAGCGGTTCTTCAGCTCCTGCACCATCACCTCGCCAAATAGAAGAGACTCGAGAACGTACCCATCAAATATGAAGGTTCTCTCCACCGTAGGCGCGATGACCGCGTGCGCCTCGTGCGCCAGCGCGTTCGTTACCCCCTCTTTTTCGCGCACCGTGATCTCTACGCCCAGGGCTTCGTCGTCTGTACGCATGTCCGCCGAGCCCGAGGCTGCCGCGGCACCTGTGGAACCTGAGGAGCCGGCTGCGCCGGCTGCGCCGCCTGCGCCCCCGGCGCCCAAGATGTCGGCCTCCATCCCGTTCTTGAAGCAGCCGGAAAACCTCGAGGGCATGGTGGGTGACATCGGCTTCGACCCGTTCGGGCTTGCCACTATCTTCCCTGTGAAGTTCATGAGGGAGGCCGAGCTCAAGCACGGCCGCGTCGCGATGCTCGCGGTGGTGGGATGGATTGTTTCGGAGGTGGTGCACGTGCCGGGGGCAGCGTACATGTCGGAGAACCCCCCGTTGACGCGATGGCGGCGGTGGGCCCCGGGCCCATGTTGCAGATCTTCGTCTTCTGCGGGTGGCTGGAGTGGAACTTCCACAACGTGAGTGCTCGGTGGTGTTGCAATACGACATAGTACCTCTTCTGCTACGTAAAACCTGGCTAATAAAAAACTACGTATGTTGCTGCTTCAAAGTTGGTACGTGCCCACTCTGCTCTCTGTAGGCTGTCTTTTACGTACACATCCTCACACATGCATGATGGCCTGAACATGTGACCTTGACCAAACAACTCTTGAGTTGCAGTTTTGTTGCTACTCTGACATTGGAGAGTCTCACCTGACATTCGACGACCCATACTACTGCTGTAGGTGATGGGTCGATTTGCTTGCCATGAGGGCGGTGCAAGCTTGGCCGTGGTTGTCAGGCCGACGTAGTACCTCCGTTTGAATCTGACTGCTGTAGTCATGTTTCCTGCTGTTCTATGAATAGCCAGCCAGTATAACACGAGGTCACACGCTTGGCCACCACGCTCCGCTTGTTGTCGCGTGCTTGTTGTCGCGTGCTTGTTGTCGCGTGCGATACACATGTATGTGCTCTGCTGCCCTGTGGTTGTGCTCGTTTTCTCGCCTCGAGTCGCTGGAGCAACAACCCGTGCGCACGCCATCAGTCTCAATGTCGTTTTTTGTTACACCTTCTGTTCCTTCCACCTCGCCTGATCCGATGTCGGCTCGTCCGAGAGAGGGTACTGCCCTGTGATAAGAAGACTGCTGTGGGTTGAATCGAAGGAGGAGCCATGTAGACTCGTTCGTATTAAAGACTCCCATAATGACATACCTGGTACCAGGTACCAGGGTATGTATACATAACGAGGAGAGAAACAAGGATACGTTACACGACACCAGGCACGAGGGGAAACAGACTCAATCGGTGCTGGTAGATGAAGAGAAACACCCGAGGGTATATACGTTACACGGTACCACGAGCACGTTATCCACGAGGGGAAACAGGCTCACTCGGTAGGTGGCTCTCGTCGTGTGATAACGCGTCACCGATCAGCAGCAAGCAAACGAGGTTCTTCTGTACCTTTTGTTTTCAATGATGTGTCTCGATGCATCTGGTGAAGCAGTAGGATGAAACCTCTCCTGTTCTACTCGTACGTACTCGTACCGCTCTCGTGCTGGTAACTGGTATGTACCTCGTGTATCATCTAGCATGGCTATTAATTGGATAAAGCACCAGCATGGATACAGAGACCTTGTACAATAGTACAATACATGCTACAGCACAGCCGGTCAGCAGTACGAGGTACGTTCCTCTCATGACACGGCGTCATGTGATGAGCAGCATAGCTTACAATCTGTACGGCAGTTGAACGTTGTTCGAGGTATTGTTGCTGTGCGTTTTGTCATATACCCCATCATGATCAAAGTGGACACTACTGATCAAGATGCTACTGTCAGAAAATGTACTGGCACTGCTGTACTGCTGTATCTGGGACAAGAATGCTTCGTACCTTGTTCCTGTGCCAGGCACGATATCTACCAGTACTACAGCAGTACGTACGTACGTACCAGGATTTTGTATATAGGAGACCGGTCGTTTTGGGAACGTCAAGGCCTGTTGTGACCT
The DNA here is from genome assembly GCA_031763025.1 of Macrocystis pyrifera. NCBI lineage: Eukaryota > Phaeophyceae > Laminariales > Laminariaceae > Macrocystis > Macrocystis pyrifera. Next base: position 3,970,806 of record JASSKH010000031.1, read on the forward strand.
TGTTATACTATTTGTAGTGTATTGGTAGGTCAGGCAAGCGATCAAACCGCGGTCGCGAATGTGTTGTCGGCGTGTTTGGTTATGATCCTGTATTTTTTTTCGCTGCCATTATTTTATTTGCATGATCAGCGCTCCTATTAGTACGAGTAGAGTACCGCTTGTATTAATAGCAGTAACTGGTGCACGTGCAGACATGAACCGTCAACAGCCCCTCTGTTTGGCGGTGTTTTCCGGTACGTGTGGTCCTACACTGCTGCACTGCTTGCTGTGTATGCGTAATATTAAATAGGAGTCACAGCAGTTCCAAGCTGTTCAGCAGTGCGTTGCTGATCTTGACACGATTGCCGCTGCTGCTGTCGCACAATTTTATACTCAGCAGTACCAGATACCACGTTGCATCGGGCCTAGCAAAAACACGCCACTATATACGAGTAACGCCCCCGGAAAGAAGCCGGAGGAGTTGCAATGGCGGATGTTTACCCCGGACATTCCAAACGATCGTCCCCTCTGGGGGATGTTTTGGGCTGGGGGATATATTGGGGGCTATGACACGCGTATTGTACGTATAAAAAACAAGCCACCATGATGGAGTTGTGGGAGTGCGGACACAAACATTTTCGTACCCCTGGTGGCCAGACTACCTGGTATTGCTGTTGGTAGAAAACGGAGGAGTTCCGGTATGGCGGTTTTATCCCACAAAGATTCTAACGATCGTATCCACGAGACAATTTTTGAATCTGTCCCCGGTTTATTATGCGGAAAGGCTACCGCTATGGTTATATCAGAACACGAAAGGCTGATTTTCACCCTGCTTGTTTTCTTCATATTTTTCCTGGAAAGTTGCTTATGTTTTCGAACATATTGGTATATTACTTTCAAGTACCGGTATTATGCTACTTTTAAGTACCGGTATACCGGTTATAGTAGAAATAGCATCACCGTATATATCTTTCGAATGCCCCTTGGGCTAGCATAGATACAGGCATGCCGGCACACACGACACTCGGGCTTGCCATCAATCTGGCAAAATTGCATGCCCATGTGCCGATCATGAACCCGCGGGCAGACATGCACTTGATTCCGTTAGAAACCCGCCCCCCCCCCTTTTTTCGGGGCAAGATTTACTCTACTTGGGATTTGTGTTGGGACAACTTTTGCCACAGTTTGTACGACAGCAAAGAGGGTATATATTCAAACTGCATACGTACAGAGCAGTAGTATACAGAGCTTCTATCAATACCAAGTATCTCTCTAGGTTTAAGCATCAGCACGGACATTGGGTGTGCTGGATGTCGATGGGTACACGTACATGGAAGTAACCGTTTATTGCGAGGAACACACACAGCTGGTGGTACGCTGGTATCGCATGCTGAAAACCTTTCTCTACCCCATACACACACAGCTGGTGGTACCCTGGTATCGTATGCTGAAAGCCTTTCTCTACCCCATACCCCGTACGTACTTGCCTTGCAAGTAAGCCCTCCCTCTGGAGACAAGACTGCTGTGTTCGTTCTTCACCTGGGTTTCAGGATTGAGTGCGTTTTCGAGCATTTCCGATAGCAGAAGCATGTATGCCGTATACCAGGTCAGGCGCCTGGCATACGTGTCCAAGCTGCAACACAGGGGTTTGTCCGACATCAGCACCGAACGGCAGCTATGCGTGCTGTGCGCTCGCGGTCGATACGTGGGATGCAATGCTTCATTTTTTTTGGTTTTGGTTTTGCTGCAGTATACCTGGGGCCTCAGTTTGGCTGGACCTCCCACTTTTGCCCTTCAGTTGGATGATGCGCGGTCGCCGGGCACAGAATTGTGCACCTCGCACCTAACAATGTGTCCTCCTTCTAGGAAGTTAGACGCCAACTCTGTCGCTACAGCTGTGTATGCAAGATGTGAAACGTTTTGTTCTAAATGCAGTCTCGTTTTTGGGGGCAAACTATTACGGGGGGCGATAGTAAATAGGACCTACGGTACACACAAAAACCTATATATTTACCTATTTTTACTAACAATATTTGGTCCTATTTACTATTCTCCCCCGTGATACCTGTGAGTTGTCCCCAAAACGGCCCCCAAAACGGGACTGCACTCTTTAAAAGGGTTGAATCGCTTACCATGTACCATGTTGTATGTATTTGAATTTTTTTACACATGGGAAAGGTAGATGATCGATTTCCACTCTCATGATCTAGATCTTTCAGAGGAGATGTACTCCTGATCTGTAGGATGTGTAGGATCTAGCTCATGTTGCCGTCACACATGGGAAAGGTAGATGATCGATTTCCACTGTTTGTCATGATAAAGATCTTTCAGAGGAGATGTATTCCTGATCTGTAGGATCTGTAGGATCTGTAGGATCTGTAGGATCTGTAGGATCTGTAGGATCTAGCTCATGTTGCCGGGTGGCCGCCGTAAACTCTTGCGTGATCTCGGACATGTTCCCTGAGTTGGCACAGATCCTGCAGGACGTGTCATAACGGCAGGTTAATATCTATCTGGTAGGTGATCTGAAACGGTAGTAGATCGCGAGCTGTTGGAGGTGTGAAGCCTGTCGCGCGCGTTTTACCAGGGTGAGACAACAGACCCTTTAGAAGTCCACGCACCCTACCGCACACTCATACAGCAGTAGTTCCGGGAACACAATGTTGATGTTTTTTGCCTGTGTTGACCCTTTTGTTGGTAGTACATACCGCGCACTTACACACGTAGACATGCGCCATACTCTTGACTCCAAAGTAATCTGTTGTCCCGAATCGTCCCCAGAACGGGAGAGAGTGCAGTCCTAAAAAGGCGTTCTATCATAATTTGGTCCTCGGAAGTTTTTGGTTTGGTTCGATATTCGGTCGGCGATCTGTGTTGTCGAGAGTTCGTTCCACCGTTGACGCAAGAGAGAGGCGCATGCGCCGGCTGATCCAGGTTTTATGTGCTGACTGGACCAGACTCGTTCTTCGCAAAACCGTAGACCGGGTTTATCGCTGCTTGTAAACCATGCTGCGGATATACTGGAAGAGCCGCACTGGGATATAGAGATATAGACACGCGTACTACAAGTATATGATGCAGCTTTCAAAGCCGATCATCAACCACTCAACCGGTCGAACTCGCAGCTGACGTATTTGTAATGATTTGGTTGGTTTATGGTGCTTGGGTTTTACGGCAAACGCAGCAGCATCAGCGTTCGGTCTCCTCGAAGATTTGTACCCCGTCGAGAGCAACAGCGGCAACAGCTGCTTCAGTGCCTATGCGGGTTTCCACATTTTATCCACGCGTGTTTGGCAACATGGGCGCTCCGTCGTAGCCGCCCCCGCGGGTGTCTTCTGCCGGCCGAAAGCTCTAACGTGATTTCTTCGCTTAACCTGAGTTCTTCTTGACGCGATTTCCTCTCTAACAAGCTGCCTATTATTTTTGCGCGAGAGGTCGGAAGAACGGTTTCATGTGGCGGGAAACATGTGTACCTGATATCTGTTTTGAGATCGCAACAGAGCACGATCTAAGTAGATGTTTCTCTACGTAGATCCTATATTTTGCCGTGGGTGCGTATATACCAGGTATATACCTGATGTGAGATGTTGTACAGGAGCCGTATCGTTCAGGTCCACGCGACGAACGTGTGCAAGCAAACACCCGTGAGAATAATCCTACACCGCCCGGCATAATTGATGTACAGTAAATTGTACACGATTTGTGAGGGCTATGTTTTGATCCCTGTAAGAGTCCTGTGATGTATAGATACTGAACTGCAGATGTGGAATTTCTTTCGCCTGACCCAAGCACCGCAAAATATGCATAGGTTACAGGCTCGGTGGGGGGGGGGGACCCTTGAGAGTACGCGTGAGTCAGCACGAGGGCGCTGTTCTTCCCACATTTAGTAGGAAAAGGAGAGCGATGTAAAATGTTGTGGACGGCTTGGCGAAGCTTCGACAAAAATGGTTTGAGAGTTCACGCTAAATTTCTCAATACATCTCTTATCCATGCTGTGGAAGCATTTCCCCAGGCGGTCGGGGTTAGGGCTTAAACGTGGCGTCTGTGACCATTTCACACCTCGGCAGATCATGATCTGCTGCGTTATCGTCCAATTCCTCGCCTGCCTTTGTCAGAGGTTATTGTGAAGGATCTGCATGTAGTACAGAGATCCAGCCCGGGAAGCATGCGCTTGGTAGGTCATGCAGATTTGTATGGCCCCAACCCGGCAACGTGAGCAAGATCATACAGATCAGGGATCTATCTATTAATATATCTCCTCAAAGATCTAGATCCGCAAGTGGGAATAATCCATATGATCTGTCTGAGGTGTGAAGCATTTCGTCGAGTGTGGGTCAAGGTTTGTGCAGCGCCCCAAGGCGAGGTCAGTGGCCAATGACAAGAAATGCGCACCATGTTTGATGTACTGCTGTAGACACGTTCGCTCCTGCTGTTGAATCCAATACGAGGACGTTTTTTGTGCTCTTCTGTCGGCACTTTTGAACGATGTGGTCGGTCGGACAAGAGACGGGCAGCAAAGCAAACACCACAACTTAGCTGTCGTTCACATTCTATTATTAGGTACCGAGGTAGTTGGGGTGTTCGCGTTTATATGATGCTAACGGTCCTGTCATGTATGGACTCGTTGGTACCCTTCAACCGAGACCTTTACTTGGCTTGGGCGACATGGTGCTCTTGCCGAGTGTGCTTTTGTGACGAGCGAGGGCGTTTTTATCTCGAAGCAACTCCCGCCAGCGAAGCTCATAGACCTGCGTGTCACAATGATGGACCCACGTGTAATATGACGCGAGGGTTTGGTAGCCTTAGAGTTATGCTGGCGGGCCTATCATAGGTACGGTATGGTACGGTTCATCAGTACCTCATCTATACGATTACGTGGTGTCTCACGTTTTGTTGTCTCACACTGCTGTGAACTCTTTCCTTAGTGTTCAAAACGAGTTTCAATCGTGTCTTTTTCGATTAGCGCTCCACATCGAAATGTTGCAATGGTGTTGTCCTCATGTCGTCTCGCGCGTTTTTGGCCAAACGATTACTTTTCTATCAATAGTTTGTACCCGTGCTTGGCATGGACCCGTCCTGCCATTGCGTACACTGCCAGCAGAAACGATCCAACTGCTGTGATCTTTCAAATATTACGGGGGACCATAGTTGATAGGACCTACGGTTACCACAAAAACCTATATATTTACCTATTTTTACTAACAATATTTGGTCCTATTTACTATGGTCGCCCGTAATAGTACGGTGGTAGTGTGTATCTACGACTTGGTGTCTCCGGAGCGTGCGTGCAGTTGCAGAGGGGTTGAACAACGATGAGGCAATCTCCACCCTCGCGAAAACCGTTTCGGGCGTGCTGTTCTGTTCGTCGTCCCTCTCTCTCACCCTCCCACATCACTCTTCTTTTAGGGCAGCAGGGACAAATCACCCAAATTCTGAGTAGTGTGTCCCCATTCCGGGACTGCGGTACTAAGGTTGTATATTTACACCTTTACCCCTGTACTACTGCACTGCGCAAAACATAACCAGGTATCAGGTACCCGATGCATTTTACTCTAATTCCAAGTAATTTTCCGCAAAAAAAACCGCGAGTGCGGTCCTAAAAGTGCTTTCCCGGTGATACGGCAACGAAGAGCGTTGAGCTCAGCTCGCACGTTTTCTCGGCAAGCGTCAAGGGTGCTCCAAGTCGAACATGATGTTTTGGGACGGCTGGCTCTCTCTCCACCAGATCTGTAGTGTACTTACTGCACAGCCCGAAAACATTGTCACCAGGTACCTGGTGTATTTTACCCTAATTCCAAGGACCACTCTGTCCCTCAAAATAAGGACCTCTTATACACTAATATTCAAACAAAAAGTTCATTACATTTTGGGCGAGAGAGTGTTAATTTTTCCCCTAGACGGGAGTGCGATCCTAAAAGTGTTTTCCCCGGTAATACGGCTATGAAGAGCGTTAAGTTCACTTTAGTTCAGTTCGCTTTGCACGGGGGATGCGACCGTTTTTTTTCTCGAAAAGCGGCTGGGAGGTCTCAAGTCATTGCGAGCATATAGATTTTTTCGAAAGGCTGGCTCTCTCTCTCTCTCTCGATCGACCCGCATCTTTCCGAAAACACCTTGAACCCTATTATACTAGGGAGTGCAGTCCCGTTTTGGGGACAAGCTTCCTAGAAACGGGACTGCAGTCCTGAAGGGGTTCAAGGTTGTTCGGTATTTGGCAACCTTGCCTTTCTGGAAAAAAAAAATCGAGCACTGAGAAAACGAATCGCACCCATTGTGTGGACTCGACGCGCTTTGCGTTATATATCGTACTGTAGGTGTGTGTATGCCGCGCAAGGGCTGTCTCGTGCTGATTGGTCCCTCCCGGAAAACCATTTTGCCTCTGGATTGTGCAGATCATGCAAATCAGGGACCAGGGATCTAGCTAGGTACCTCGAAATATGTGCGTAGATCACGCAATGAGGATCCGATTTGTTTGATGTTTGTGGCCTTAGTGTAGGTATATAACTGGTGCGAAGTAAGTGCTACGTACCGGTATTTATTGTCTGGACGCATCAATTTTTTGGGGGGGAACAAATCCCCAAAAACTTTTATTTTTTATTTTTGACGTACTGGTATTATTGCCTGGATGCATCGTTTTTTGGGGGGGGTACAAATCCCCATTAACCTTTATTTTATTTCGACTGCAGGCACCAATTGGGGCAGAAAGAAGAAAGTTCCACTCTGCGATCCGAAACCACAGTAACCGTTTCGGCAGTCGTAATTTTGTACCCAAACGGTCTTTCTACGTTCGTATTGCAGAACGGTGGGGTTTTATGCCTGTCATTCCAGGACAGAGGATGGCATTTTGGTTCACAAAATTACTGCCACCAGGGACATACGCCTTGAAAAACAGAGTTTGCATGCTTTGTGCAGCATGCGTTTTTTCGCAGTAAAAGTGAAGGGTCAGAGCGGAGACCTATCCCGATGAGAGCGAAGCCTCGCCTGGCGTTCCGCTATCCAAGCGGGGCCGCCCGGTCTTTTCGGTTTCTGCCCGTGAGGGCAGAACATGGTGCGCGGAACGGTCGGCAAGGACCGGTGCACGGAATGGTCGGCGCCGCTGTCTGCACTTTTCGTCGTCGGGGCTTTCCTCCTTACGTCCCCCGCTCTCTGTGTAACTGCTACCAAGGGTGTATGCGCTTATACGTGCAGCTTTTGATCAAAAACCTTTTCACCTCCCGTACGGTAAGAATGCCCTCTGGCATGGCAGCACACCAACAGAGATGGCAACAAGCAGTCTCAGAAGCACAACGTATCGACAAGTTAATCCTTAAAAGCCTCGTGCCACTTACGCCGGTGCACGGAGAGATTTTTCGCGGTGACGGCAGCTGTGGATATATTCCGTGCTCGTTTCTCGCGCGGGCGTTGCCACGGCAGCAGCGTTGTCTTCTACGACCGAACAGAAAATGACCACACCTTGCACAGATGATGATCTGGACGATAATATTTTAAGGGGGGACCGTAGTAAATAGGGGACCTACGGCACAGATAAAAACCTGTATATTTACCTATTTTTACTATTTATAACAATATTTGGTCCTATTTGCTATGGTCCCCCGTATATAGAGTAGTTCCTCGCCTGCCGTCGTGAGAGGTTGTGCGGGATCTGCATATTAAGGGGGGGCCATAGTAAACAGGACCTACGGTACACACAAAAACCTATATATTGCCCTATTTTTACTAACAAAGTTTGGTCCTATTTACTATGGTCCCCCCCCCCCCGTAATAGTACAAACCCAACCCTGGAAACAGGTGCTGGATCATGCAGATTATACGGTTCCAGCCCGGCAACATGAGTTAGATAGGCAGGGGAGGGGGTGTGGGTGGTGGGAGGCGGAGTCACACGCTGCCGTTGCCGCCCGCAATTATTTGACGGATTCCGAAGTTCTAACCAGCAATTTCTGGGCGCGAAGTAAAAATCTACAGCAGTAGAGCATTGCTACCGCAATTTTTGAGGTTTTTGACTCGGCCAGAGGCTTTTCTCTCGTCGTGCGCGCGCGCTGCGTTGTGCACGGGGGGCATTTTTCTTGTGTCGCCCCTCTCCCCACCCAATGTAACTCGCAACAACTGCGTGGATGTTTAACGGTGAGTCGCTCCACCCGCGTGTCTCCGTAGGCCTTGTATGATCCGAAAGGTGAGGGGAGTACCCTCGAGCGACGAGCCCGACGCCGCGATGACGAAGTATGATCGGAGGGTGGATTTGCAGGAATCAAAAGGGTTCTCGCTCACACCTATGTACCACCGACGGATTTTCGCCCACCAAAACCGCCCACCGATGACCGCTGCGTCCGTCGGGGTGCAAGAAGTAATTGTCTCACGTCTGGCGACCGTTCTGTGTTGCGACGCAACGATCGATCTACAAAGTCGAAGTTGGATCGAAATCGAGCTTTTTTCATCAACAAGTCGATTAATTCGATCAAAATCGGTGAAAAAACAAGCGATATATTCGACCCACATCAAAATTCGATCAAGATTACGAGCTGTAGACATTCCGCTGGGACCGACCGTGTGATATTAACAGTAGAGCACTTGAGCTGCCATCAAATTGAAGCTTTGATTAAACTCGAAATTCGATCGAAATCGAAGTGTGATCAAAATCGATTTATCCGATCATGAAGTTTGAGATGGAGACTGGGCAGTGCTGAGTGAACCAACCCTATTCGGCTAGAGAGGTTGAGCAAACGCGGCCGCAGACAGCCGCCTTTTTTGGCAGCTCGCAACACTCTTCGTTAGAACTCAGCTTACGCAAGTACGAGGTATGTACGGTATCTATTTGGCAACAAACAAGCCGAAGAAAAATCGTGACGGAAGAGAAAAACGCAACCATTTTGGCTCGACCGGGGCGCGTCCAACGCCGTCTTGAAATAAGTAAAAGTAACGCCGAAATCTAGTGTGAACACCCCCCCCCCCCCCCCCCCCCCCCCCCCCCCACCGCCTCCTCGGAAAACAAGTCAAGTCATTCGAAGCTGTCATCCATACGCAAGAAAATAGTCACAATGTGCCCATGTCCGCCTCACGAGGGATTCTCAGTGGGATGCAGCTCACCCTTCATGCGACTCGCCGAACACCTCACGGCGCTTCGCGCTCGGCGCCGGCGATGTCTGCCTAGTCGGTGAAAACCCGACCTGCTCCTCCTAGGCGTTGCACGGATTCTCGGGCCATGATCATAGGACTACGACCATGCATGCCATTGTGTACACCCACCCCCTTGGTCGTGGCGCCTACGCCCACACGCTGAGTACCCCCCCCCCCCCCCCCCCCAGCCGTCGAACGCCACCTTGTGAAAAGTGAACGCAAAAATCTAAACCCCAAACCTTGTCCCCCCGCTTCCTCGTGTCGCCTGCTGCTCCCAGCATCACTTGGTACAATATTAACGCAGAAAGCTAAACACGAAACTCTTGTCCATTCCCCCCACTACCCCCCCCCCCCCCCCCCCATCCAACCTGCAGGGCAAGATGACGATGGACAACATGCACGACAACGGCGAGGTGCCCGGAGACTTCGGGTTCGACCCGCTCAGGCTGTCCACCAAGTCTGCGGCGGTGCGCGAGAAGTACCAGTTGCAAGAGATCAAGAACGGCCGCCTGGCCATGTCCGCCATCGGGGGCCTCGTGCACCAGTCGCTCCTCCTCGGCGGTGGCGTACCCTTCCACGCGTAAACCAAAAACAAGAGAGAGAGAGATTTTTTTCCGTACATAAATATGGTACGAGATTACCCGCTTTTTTTTTTCGCGCTTGGGAGTATACACGATTAAATCCGTCCGCGATTTAGATCCATCCGGAGATATGTACGCACGTGACAACAAGCCGGACGCTTGAAACCGACAGCCCTGCTTTCGTGTTTTTTTTCTTCTTTCCTCCTGATTATATCTCTACTGTAGCTTCTTGACTTGGGCGAAGGGGGGTGGGGGGGGGGAATGGCTGTAGCGTCCCCTCTCCGCGTCTACCCGCGTCCTCCGAACGCTTCTGGTCTGGGAAACCCGGCTATGTAGTTATCTATGGACCGGAGGCTTTTTAGCTGCCTGTCTGTAGTCGTGATCGGCAGGCTGGGGTTTGGGTAGGATTGAAAGCATGGAGGAATTACGGGCGTTGTCAGCCGTTCGGTTCTCTCCCCCGCGTCTCCGGCTGCTGTGGTCTCTGCTCTGGTCTTAATGTTACGCTGCCAAATTTAGCCCGATTTTTGAACGTGACAGTTGGTAGAGGGTCGGGGGGGGGGGGGGGGACAGCACAGGGAGAGTTGGCTCTTGGTTTTCTTTAAAGCTCGTTGCTTCGGCGAAAGGACTTGACCCGGGTCCTTCGTTGTCGAAGCAGAGAGCATCGAGTAGGTCGAGGGCTGGGGGGGGGGGGGGGAAGGGCACTGCAGCTTTCAGGTTGGCTTATGTTAGATGAAAGCCTGTCTACTTCGTTGGCCGGCTCGAACTGACCAATGGGTGAAGAGTCGGCGGTTTTTGTCACGTCCTGATTGGGCCCCATCTTTATGGGCGTCATGTCGTGGCTTTGAGTTGTATGTCTGCCTGGTCCACTCCCTTGGCAGGCGTACGAGCGACGCAGCTCTCGGGAAACTGTGCGGTGGGGAGGTGCGTCGGTTCGGCATGAAATAGTTCGTCGTTGCGGGTTTTAGGCGGCGTAAATGGCTGCTGACTTGCGCCAATCCTGGACCATGCTTACATCTCGAGGTGTTTTTTTTTTGTTTCGGATAGAAAATATTTTCTCGCAAATAAGCGCAAAACTTTTACTTCGGGGGGGAGGTTCCATGTTGGCCTGATACGAGATGTAGGCCGGGCCGTGACGGCTGAGCGAGAAGATTTCCCCTTTATTTGTCTGTCCGAGCCAAGGCCAACAGGATGGCGAGAGAGTACATTACATCAGTTTTTTTCTCTTTTTTTCTTGCTGGTTCGGGGCTGCCCTCCTCCCGTCCTCCCGGTCTGAAGGGCTTTACTAAGTGGCGAGGAGACTATGCGATGTTCTCCTCTGCCGCGCTAATTAAGACATGATGACTCGCTTACTCTTGTCACTCGCTCGCGGGCTGATCGGTTGTTTATGCTGGTCGTTCAACACATTTTTATTGAAAAAAACATACCAGGTACCAACGACAGCCGTCCACGCGGACGGTCCGACAAACAGGGAAGATGCTTCCTTATTTGCCCAGCTGCTGGAGGCTGTTAATTTTCTGGAAGCAGACTTTTCGGCCCATTGTGTGTAGCTGGAGCCTTTCTTATTGGTGGGCAACAACCTTTGGCATCATTTTTTCCTACGGGTGGTACATGTTTTATTTCCCCTCTTGTCCAACAGCAAGGAGGCGTTATTTCAAGGCGGGGACACAATATAATCCCCGGGTGCCACCCGCATGTATGTGCACGGTTCGCTCAGGCCTTCGGGCATTCCTTTTTTTTCATTTCTACCTGGTACGAGCAGCAGTTTTGCGCACGTTTTTTTGTGTGTTAGAAAATCTTTGGAAGTTTCTGATGAGAATCACATCGATATTTTTTTTTTCGATACCCTCGTTGACTTCGTCCTTGAGTCATTCATCGAATAGTATGCACTCTTATGTACCACCTTTGTAAGGAAGGGATACCACGCTGCCAGGTATAGTCGATAAAAAAAATTGATGTACAACCTAAAACTACTGATTTACAGAAGGATATTCGGTTTATATAGGAACAGCATCTACGCTAAAACTACTGATTTACAGAAGGATATTCGGTTTACATAGGAACAGCATCTACGCTATATTGTCAGAAGGCAAGTATAATAATAAATTAATTAGTAATTTATTGCCCTCGATGAAATGCATTCGAGCGCTGCTCTCAGTTTGCTTGTCTCTTTTTTTGTGAAGTCGCAGGTTCTCAGGTGTTGCTGAGAGTGACGCGAGAGGCCAGTCGGGACCAGCACAGACGGAACCCCAGAGTGCTTTTTTTGGCTCAGGCAGAGCGTCTACTTGTTGACTATCGGTACCACTTGTTATAGTACTCGGCGGGGACATATATCCAGCAGCAGGACACGAAGACGGCACGAGCACCCGCACCAGTACCACAGCAATGGGATCGATATCATTGAGGTGTAATTGGGGTTGCAGGTCTAAATACAAGACTGTTGGCCAATGAAAAACGAAACATGAACGGGGAGAGATCTCCAACAATCAGTCGGAAAGCTGACGACGCTCTCTTGGCCAAAGCAAAACATGTCGGTTGTTTATTACAACAAGTAAACGACAGAATGACAAGAGATTTCTGTACCGCGAAATAGTTGTTGGCGAAATGAGAACTGAGGTGGATGCACGCTCTAGGGGGCAAGAGCTTGCCGCCGGCGTCCTACGGTATCCTCCCAAACCTGAAAAAAGCCCATCATTTTTTGTTGTGTGTTGTTATACATTCGAACGATTGACGTGTTTTCAACTGCCGGGTTATGATTTTCGCGAGTACCGAAACATACGATGAGGATCGCAAAATACAAATAAAGGCGAAAAGTAGAAAGTAATCAACTAACTGCTGTTGTTGTAAAAGACCTACGAGTTCGTATGATATTTTTTAGCAGTAGTTTTCAGGCTCTACTGATGCTATATATAGTAGAGTATGCGAATGACGACGCTTTGTTGGCCAATGAAGAACATTTTGTGGGTTGTTACACGTTCGACAGATTGACATGTATTTTCAACTGGCGGGTTATTATATGCGAGTACCGAAACATACGATGATGATCGCAAACAAATAAAGGCGAAAAAAAAGTAGAAGGTAATCCACTGCTGCCGGCGGCGTCCTACGGTATCCCCCCCCAAACCTGAAAAAAATCCCATTTTTTGTCTTTCGCTGCTGTAAAAGACCTGCGATAGCATGCATTTTTTTTTGCCATTCGAGACACAGTAATACTCGTAAATAATTTTGCCGTGGCACAAAAAATAACCCACTCCTGTTGATGTACTGTAAAAGACCTGGTATGGGCGTCTGAGCCAACTCTTGTTTTCATCGCCACCCTAAGGCTTGCACAACAAGACGGCACTCCAGCAGTAGCAGGCACCTGGTCTGGTGGATAGACGTCTCTCCAACTCAGTATGGGATATGGGATATGTTGATTGTATGGTATATGGGCATATGGGATATGGGATACCAGGTATGTTGGTGGTATGGTATATGGGAATATGAGATATGTTGGTGGTATGGTATATGGGAATATGGGAAAACCACCGTATGTGGTATGGTATGTGTTGACGGTATGGTACGGGAAAAGCGCAGTACCAGGTATATGGTATGGTACGTTTGCGGTATGGTACCATGGTACGATGTCGTAGATGTATTATATGGCAAATTTGCCTGGTGGTATGGTATGTTTCGGTATATAAGGTCCGGAAGGGTCGGAAACGTCGTACAAATATCATCTGTAACGAGCTTATATATCATTGCAAAGTGTTCGAAAATATAATCCTTGCGGACAGACAGACATATTTATTTGCATTTACCAAAACAGAGACTCAGTTCTACAAACTGAGAATTGCTTGCTTGACTCTGCATGGATGGATGGATGGATGGGTACAACGTCACACAGCAAGTAGCGGAACAGACACCGTACCAGGAAGTGTCTGCGAGTAACAACAGCTACAGTAATAATAAATACTGTTCATACCGAACACGATTGATTATCTCGACGACGCGACGTCCGTCGGTCCGTGTGTAGTAACATTCAAGATAGCAACCAATCCAAGAAGGTATTATTAATAAATGTATAACAGGGCGTCCCCGGTGGCTTGGAAGGTGGTCCGCGTGCCTATCTACTGTATGTATGTAGATCAATTTCGTGGTGGGTTCGTGAGATGCGGTGACCGCTCTAGGGTAGTGGTCAGGGTAGTGGTAAGGGACGCAGGTGGTTCTGGCAGCTGGAAAGCAGTGCTTCGCTTCTTCTGATTTAGATCTTCTTATTGATGGCGAGAGCTGAGGAGGTGCTCTGGTAGAGAAATGAGAGGTAGGGGGGTGGGACTCGACGCCCAGATATACTCGTCCCACCCCACGCCACAAGCTCTCCTAAATTCCTCTTATCTGATGTACGCCTACAGAACTTTCCTATGGCTACCGGTCGTTCTTCTGCTAATACAAAAACTTCTCATTTGGTAGTCCTATCTGCGTCAAGGAACATTACTCTCGTCTAACGGGCTATCCGCCCTAGGGAACATTCCTAGAGAACGTTACTCTCGACTAACGGAATATCCGCTGGGTTAATCCATGCTTTGGATTATTCTCGTATTCGTGAGACTACAAGACTGCAACGTATATTATCTATATCTACAGCCCATGAATACCCCACCCATATCACACTAGCCCACCCTGAATAGTCGTATATGCAGACCACAAGATGGTCGGAGGGTGATGACAAAAAGTTCATCCCATCGGCCAGGAAAAAGGTGGTCGAAGATGCGGCTATTCGAAACAAACGAAATGAGGCTATAGATCCCCCCACACACCTCGTAATAAGACCCAAATACTACGACGAGGGGGTGTTCGCTGAGAACAACCACTGAAAGGGAGACTAAAGGAGAGAGAGAGACAGAACATTTCGAGTCTCTCCGAGTTCATGCGTAGGGATTTTTTCTTGCATAAAAAAATGATTGTTAGCGGAAAGCGCGAAAGCTTGATGAGTTAGCTACATTCGATTAAAATCGGCGAGCGATGCGAATGCTGAACCCTACGCACGACAAAAAAATAAAGGCACGTACCGGGGGGGAGAAGGGACGACACCTGTGACCACGGCTTGTCCAGAGAAGATCGCTGAGGGTAAAACCTCCTGCAAGTTAGGCTAGGAAAAGTAAAAGTAGTGATTTAAAAAAAAAAAAAACAGATAAAATATCCTGTGATACATGGAGAAGCCAATCGGGATACTGGCCAAGATCGACCCGTCCGTGTGCCGTTGTGGTAAGAAGTACTACTACTATTGTACTGTGTACTCCGCAACCGACCCACTCGGATGATCACAGGGCACAACGTATTTGTACTGTACGGGCACGTTACGTCCTCCTCCTCTTCCTCCAGGACTTCCACCTGGAGAAATGTTGTGTGCGTGCGCAGTCAGTCGTAAAACTACAACTAAAAGCGAATGCCAGGTGTGTGTATGTATGTGTACGTACAGCAGTAGTATGTATCATGTATGTATGTACCTGGTATGATGTGTGTATTTGATCCAGCCTATATTTGGTGGTTTCTTCGAGCGCAAACTGATGGGCCTCAAATAGGTATTCAAGCCTTCGCATTGCATGGATCAGCACGTCCAAATTCATATGTCCATGCCCAAGTTGCGGCGGGTGCTCGGTGCTCGTGTGCCCGTTGCTCGTTCGGGTTCTACGTTCTACGCCGCTACCTGGTACGTGTAAAGCGGTGTAGTTTCGACCGGTTGGGGGCGGGGTATTTTCTGATTGGGCGGGCGTTTTCCACTCTGGCCGCACTGGGCTGGAAGCTGGAATATTTTTCTGATCTGTCTTTAACTTTTGTATGATCACACACTACACGTTTTCCCACCAGCACAGCAGTACCGAGTACCTTCGTATCGCTAGCGTTTTGCCCCACTCCTCTCTCTCCCTCTCTTTCCCACTGTCGTAAAGCGTCGCAGCCAGTGCAGATCGTACCGATGGCGATGCGCATGGCGTTCCGTGGATCGATGGCTAGCCCCTTGCTCACTACGCCAAGGTCTTCTGCCCGGCCGGTGTTGTCCTGGGCGGCTAGATGGAAAGGTTCCGCAGCCCCTGCTAAAAGCGATGCAGACAAGAAGGAAGAAGCAGAGGTAGCGGCGCCAGCTGACAAGCCTAAGACACCTGCGGCTCCCCCGGCCGATCTCCCTGTAACGTTCGAGGTGAGCCTGATACCTTGAGGAGTCGAGGTGAAGAGGAGCGGGCGCGCATAGCTCGCGATGGGTTTGGAAGGAAGAAGACGATCGTACTTGCAGTACTATTTTGCTTTTTGAGCTGGTGCTGCTGCTGCTGCTTCTGCGTTCATGTATAGCCTAGGCAGGTAGACAGCATGGATCATGTGAGTGCTTCGCCGGGCCATGCTACACCCCCGTGATTTACAGGCCAGCTTGACCCTTGCGATGTTGTTGTCCGGTTGGTGGTGTTCCACGCGTCTTGCTCTGCCTCGCGGCCTCCTACACCATCGCGAGGCGACCTGTTTACCTTTTTTGCCGACGCAGGTCAACCTGCTGTAGGAAAAAATAGGCCGCGTATATTGCGTAATCTACACTAAACCCAAGACCAATTTACGAGTGACGTACCAGGTACAAGGCACCAGTATGTCCGGAATTTTAGGACCGATTTATCTTTCGTATTAATCATGGAATAATCCTTATATTTCCATACATAGTGGTACAATACTGGTACAGCGTCAGTCAGTGGGTAACATGATGTGTGGATTGCCGTAATGACCTGTGCCGTATTGTATCGTACCTGGTATCATATTACAACAGCAATGCCTGTAGCAGCGTTCGTTGTTGACGACTCGTATACCAGGTACGTAGGGTAGACTGATAGCATACGTACACGAAGCCTTGTGCACGGCAATATGTAGCAGCAGGGCGGTATGAGTAGATATCGCAGGAGCGCAGATAGGGTGCGCAGGCCGTTGCTCGTACAGCCGCTGTAGACTAAACTTCAGTGCGTATGTGCGCAACCTTTTGGGTATAATGACAATACAAGCAGTACGAGTAGGTACTTCATGCTTGGTTGGAAATTTGAAATGCGCCATGGCGAGCTTGTACAATGAACAGCAGTGGTGCAGTCTACTGCTGTAGGCTCAATGTCCTATACCAGGTGTACCTGACCACGCACCTGTCTATACACCTAATTCATACCTGTGCACGCTTGCTTACCTACATGTAGTGCATTGTTCGTGGTTTCGCTCTGAGTACAACCTGTGCTGTACCCGCCAACAGTCCACAACTTCACCCACTACGAGTACGTACTCTGTTGGTGTGGACATGTAACGTGCATGTAAAAGCCCTCTCGCTCTCCGGGGCGCTAAAAAAAAACAAACTGCATCACACGGGTTCGCCACTCACCACTTATTGCCAGGTATTCGACACAGCAGCTGTACGTCGTAGTGGTTGAGGATGACTTCTGTGCACGACACGGAAAAAACTAACGGTTGAGCGGTAACCCCGACCCTTTTAGTAGTACAGCAGTCTCTTTAGGTCAGGTTTGGAGATGAACTGACTTAGAATTTGCATGATCTGTCCCCAAAACGGGACTGCAGTTTTAAAAACTAAGCCAATCAGAACCCACCAACTTTTCGTTGGTTGGCGCTTGCCCTCACGTCTGGAAATCGTGCTTCGACCATACTGCTGTACATGTGTAGTTTTGCAGAATAAAGCGGTGAACGGTACGCACGATTTCCCCCCCCCCCCCCCCCCATCACAAAGACGAAAGATCGGTGCGGAGAACATTGGGGGTCACCGACAGCAGTCTCAGTTTGGTCGCTGCCGTGTCTCTATTTCGGTATGTTGTCTTGTTGCTCCAGGTTAAGGTAATATGCTTACACTACGAGTAGCGTTCTTACTATTAATACTGTTATTACGGGGGACCTTAGTTAATAGGACCTACGGTACAGACAAAAACCTATATATTTCGCTATTTGTACTAACAATATTTGGTCCTATTTACTATGGCCCCCCGTAAATAATGAAGTAGTTTTCTCGAGAGGCCAAACCTGTGTTTCTTAACTATTAATAGATACCTGGTACCTGGTACCTGGTAAGTCTTGCACGGGACGCCGCCTATGATATGGACTCACCACATTTCCCTTGGTTTTAATAAATAGTTTTTCTCTCTTATACCGTATGTAGTACGTAGCGGTTGTTGTTTCTGTAACTAATTATTTTCATGTGTCTGTTTTACTATGCAGTGGTGTTGTTTCTGTAGCTCGTTCTGCCACATCCTCCCCAGCGCGTGGCGCGACAGAGTTTATCCTTGAATTCTTCATTCTCTCCTTTTTTGATTTGCTATTTATGCCTTGTTTTTCTTTTTGTTTCTTTTTTTGCTTTCCCTCTCTCGTAGAATGTGTACGAATATCGTGTCTGTCGTATCCGATATGATATGACGACTGCATATATATGTGCATTAAAAATCATTAACATTAACGGTTCAGTATCTCTGCGGCGTAGTTTTGTAACTAACTGCTACAGGACTGGTATCAACATAATGAATAGAATAGGATTGAAGAATCGGCCCGGACTGGTTGTTCGGAATGTCGAGGAGTAGGAAGAACGGCGGTTTCATGCAAAGGACACACACAAGTACACACGTACACACCGAACAGTGTTTGTTGTGCGAGAACCGTTAACAGCAGCAGCACGTAGCGATACAACAGCAGCAGTAGTATCACGACGTGATGAGGAAGCGGAAAGCTGGTCCGCGCTGGGTTTCTTATTTGACGATGCGTGCGTTTTTCACTGACCTCAGAATAACCCCTTCCGAATTTCCGTGTTTCCTGTTGACCTCAGCCTGCCTTTATTTTCGTGTTTCGTTTTTTGGTTGATACTACGGGGGTACACAGCAGTTAGTAGGTATATGTACCTATATATAATATACATAAAAAGCTATGTATTTACCTATTTTTACTATCAATATTTAGTCCTATTTACTATGGTCCCCTGTGCGTACAGCTGTATTCTGTACTATTAATACTGATATGACAGATTATCATATTAATAGTGGAGGTATTCCTTGGTGGGAATATTTCGACGTTATTATAGTTACTATTTCCTGTAACATTTGAACCTTCAATATTTGGTGTTGGTCATCGTCCCCCTCACCCTGATCAGCCTTTAGCGACTCAACAGCACCAAGCGGGCGGAGCGAAAACAGCAGCAGCAGCAGCAGCAGCTGTAGTAGTAGTAGTAGTAGTAGTAGTAGTAGTAGTAGTAGTAGTAGTAGTAGTAGTAGTAGTAGTAGTAGTAGTAGTAGTAGTAGTAGTAGTAGTAGTAGTAGTAGTAGTAGTAGTAGTAGTAGTAGTAGTAGTAGTAGTAGTAGTAGTAGTGGTAGTAATGGTGTCCAAGCAGCGTTAGGAGTATTATAGTACTGCATGGCACGGGGGGGTCATTTTCGTCTCCCCGAATTCTGAAAATAATTTATTAGCTCTATTTTCAAGCACGAAACGAAAAAAATCCGAGTACTTGTACTGTTGTACAGATAATTTACTTTGTACTCTCCCCCACGCCCGCCGGCTACACCGGAAATTAAATCAACTCGTTGAAGCTGTCATCCATGTGCAAGCCCCGCCTCGACAGCAGTTCTTAATGAGATACCGCCCACTCTTGATGCGACTCGCCCAACACCGCACGGCGCTCCGCGCTTGGTGCAAGCAATGTCTGCCTGGTCGATGAAAACCCGACGTGCTCCGTCCCGGCATTGTAGGGATGCGAGAGTCTATGGTCATATGGCTATGGCCATGAATGAGATGGAATACATCTCTCCTATAGAGTACACCCCCCCCCCCCCCCCGCCCCGATCCCTTCCCGATGCGATCCTTGACACTTTTTTTCTTTCTTGACTTCGTTCCCAGGCAAAACGCCAAATAAACCCGCCACCCCCTCAGACGAACAATGCGGGGTGTCTTGGTACACTATTACGCCGCATTGTTTTATATTCACGCCGCATTGTTACACTATTACGCCGCTTTTTGACATACATTGCTACGCCGCCGACGCCAAAGCTAAAGCGTTGATTTTGAGAAAAAACTGTATAACAAAAAAGTGGAGAAACTTGGTGCGGCGGTGTGTGCCGGTTGTTGCTTTTTGCCCTTCGTGCTTCAGAACATGTTTCTTGTGAAATACTACTGTACTGGTATGATGCCAGGTTGTACACCGCCAGTCAGTATTTTTTACCGCCGCAGTGCTCTTGGCTTGTGGCTCCGTATGTGTGATACGTGGTATATATCTGGTAAAAGTTTGGCTGCTGTCTTGCAGGGGGGGGGGGGGGGGGGGGGGGGGGGCGAGGGCGGCGGGGGGAGTGTACTCGATAGGAGAGATGTACTCGATCTCATGCATGTCCGTAGCCGTATGACCATAGACCCTCGCATCCCTACAATGCCGGGACGGAGCACGTCGGGTTTCCACCGACCAGGCAGATATCGCTAGCACCATGCGCGAAGCGCCGTGAGGTGCTCGGCGAGTCGCATGAAGGGTGAGCTGCATCCTGCTAACGACCGCTTGTGAGGCGGACTTGCACATGGACGACAGCTTCAATGAGTTCATTTAATTTCCGATGTGGCCACATCCAGAGACAGCGGTGGGGGCACTACGTAACTGCCTCGTGGGCTGCCTCGTGGGTGCCTTGCCATAGACACCATCGACGTGATGCGACCATTCCCCTTCTGCGGAGTATAGGTTCTCCACCCCGCACAAATGATTTATTACTGGATTTCCAGCTGTGATCGATCGCCCAAAAAGAGCAGAAAAAATACGGTGCTCGTTCCCTGGTTGTCTATTACGGGGGTCCATAGTTAACAGGACCTATGGTATACATAAAAACCTATATATTTACCTATTTTTACTAACAAAATTTGGTCCCGTTTTCTATGGACCCCCGTAATAGCTGACGCACTGTACGGTAGTGAGCGGCATGTTTTACGCTGTTGTTGCAATAAGGGCCGCTTGGTAAAATCGGTATTAAGGGTGTGTGTGACACAACGAGCAAAATGGATGCGATCTTGATGTCATGCCGCCGCGCTTCCCCCTCCCCCCCCCTCCCCCCCCCCCCCCCCCCCCCCCCCCCCCCCCCCCCCCCCCCCCCCCCCCCCCCCCCCCCCCCCCCCCCCCCCCCCCCCCCCCCCCCCCCCCCCCTCCCTTTGGCTTCCCGCAGCACGTGAGCAAAGCGATGCACCGAATCCGCGGCGGGATAGTGCGATCGGACATGAAGAAGAGCCACTTCCTCAGCCAGCTTTGCGGAATGGAAGTGAGCGATTTAGGAATTGGGGATTGGGCGCGGGGGGGGGCGAGGGGGTGTGTGCTCGATGGGGGGGGCGGTTTTGTTACTAACCATGTATTTGGCGGGAGTGGGCAGATTTTCTAGGTTCGAAGGGTTTCATAAAGCAGTCTTGGACCAATGAGGGCGGCGGTGGTGGGCGGTGGGGGGGGGGGGGGGGGGGGGGGGGGGGGGGGGGGGGGGGGGGGGGGGGGGGGGGGGGGTACTCATTTATTTCTTGCCTTAGTTGGTTGATCATTGACCACGCATCCGTTTCGAGACGGAGGACCGTTCCTACTCCTATTAGAGAGACCTCCAACATTCGTGTGGGAAGTCACTCATTTGTAGATTTGTGGTTGCCTTAGTTGTGTTGCCATTGACCACGCATCCCTTTCGAGCCAGAGCACCACAGCACCGGTAAAGGGGGGGGGGGGGGGGGGGGGGGGGGGGCTCATGTCATGCATGGCCGTAGTCGTATGACCATAGACCCTCGCATCCCTAAAATGCCGGGACGGAGCACGTCGGGTTTCTCACTGACCACGCAGACATTGCTTGCACCAGGCACGGAAAGAGCCGTGAGGTGTTTAGCGAGTCGCATGAAGCGAGAGCTGCATCCTACTGAGAACCGCCCGTGAGGCGGACTTTCTTGCAATGAGTGACGAGCGTCGAATGAATTGATTGGTTTTATGCTGTGGCCGAGTCCAGAGAGCAATGGGTATACAGTAGTATACAATGTAACTGCCTCGTGGGTGCCTCACCATATACCTGGTACACACTACGTGATACGATCATCCCCCTTGTGCGGAGTTAAGGTTTTCCGCCCCTCGGAAAAATCAATCGTGTGGGGGGGGGAATCTGCAGCAGGTGGAGAAAAAATATTGGTAACGGTAGGAGAAATGACGTTGGTGTGATTCGATGCGCTGTACGAGACAGCTCTTGTTCAGCGAGATTAGCGTTGTGCCTGCGCTGACCTCTGCCTTTCTGTGCTCTGCCTTTGTGTGCTATGCTGTGCTGTACTGCTGTAGTGTGGCACGCTGCGTTGTTTTCTGCTGTTCGTCTGCTGTGCTCTGCTGCTGTGCCCTGCTGTGCTCAGTTTTGTGTGCGGCGCCCTGATATTTTCTATGGAAATTGCCAACAGATACGTACATACGCATTAATTATAATATGATCATGAAACAAAGACGTATCGCGCAGCTTGAAAAATTGGGTATCAACTATTCAATAAGTTGAAGAACTCACAGCTGACGTATTTGTAACAATAGTATTAAATAAGGTCGACGTGTTTTTCCGAATTTTCGTTTTCGACCGATTGTTTCCGGACACTTTCCATACAGGTCGGCCAAGGGTTTGGAGTTGGGGTTAAGTTAGGTTCGGGGTTAGATTTTTATGACGTTTAATCGAAAAAGCCTTCTCATCACACTGGAACCACACCCCCTACACACACAGTTTCGGTTTTTTTCGTGGTGTATCTTACAGTATGTACCAGTTATATGTTTCTTTACATTTCCTCGTATAGGCGGCTCGCTATGCTCCACTTTCACTTTGTCTTTCTTTTGTTCTATAACCTGACAGTCGGGGGGGGGGGTATCTCTGGTGTAAGCGGTGTATGGTCGATGTGCAATGGTATTTACCTTGCAAGTACCACTTGGGGTAAGATCCGCTAGACAGCAGCAGCAAACCCCGCGACTGTGGCACGATGTATTAATGTACTGCTGTGGGTTTTGCCTTTTTGTTTTTGGGTTCCTTGACGCCCCCCCCCCCCCCCCCCCCCCCCCCCCCCCCCCCTCCCCCCCCCCCGCACTCTCGTGCTCCCCTTACCCCTTGTCCGCTCGCACGCTGCTCTTGCTGAAAGGTGTACCTGAAGCTGGAGTTCAGCCAGTTCACCGGTTCGTTCAAGGAGCGAGGAGCACGCAACGCCCTCATGTGTCTCAGCGAGGTGGGACCCTCAGTCCTCAGCCCTTTCTTCCTTACACCCCCCCCCGTCCCTTCATCCCTTCATTCCTCCCTCCCTCCCTCCCTCCCTCCCTACATCCATCCTTCCATCATTTTCTCTCCCCCCCCCACTTTGTGTTCTGATTGGTCGGCGTTGGGCGGAGCCGTTTCATCGGTTGCTTGGATGTTTGATTAGTAGGTAGGTCGATCGGTCGCTCGGCCTGTTGGGTGTTTTGATCGGTCGGTTGGCTCGTTGGTGTTTCGGTCGGTCAGTCTGTTAAATAGCCAGTCTGTTGACCGGTCAAACTGTTGGTTGGTTCGGATGTTTTGGTTGGTTTGTTGGTCGGTCGATCGGCGGAGCCGTTTCTTTCGACCGTTTCATTTAATTGTCGAGTTGGTTTGGTTGATTCTCAGGCTGCTCAACGGGGCCGTACTCCATGGGTTCATGATCGCCCAGCAGTTCAGTTGGTTGGTTTCGACGCTTTCGCGAACCCACCGAGGGTCGTTTCGCCGATTGGTCGATTGGTTGAATTTGCTGGCGTGTTTCTCGCGCGCCCCCCCCCCACCTCGCCCCGTTGCCTTTGATTAGTGTTATATTTCGAAATATCGAAGAAATATCGAACTTTCGATATATCGTATATATCGTGGCAAGCTACGTGCAGCCTTGTTTTTTTTTGTTATTACTCGTAGCGCCTTATTGTTTACAACGCGAAGAAAGAAGAGGAAGAAGAGGAGTCGGGGGGGGGGGACGAAGAGGGGGAGGAGGAGGAGGAGGAGGAGGAGGAGGAATATGCAGTGGACACACCGAATCCTTGAATTCTGCAACTTCAGGTTTTGTCTTTCTCATGTGTACCCTGCATGAGGCCGTATAAAACCTGTGGTACTCGCGATCGAAGTGTCACTAGTGTCACACTCAGCTTGCAAAGATGACCTTCGACCGAATCCTCGATCTCACATCTGTTGTTTTTCAGTGTCATATATATATCGAACGTG
Organism: Macrocystis pyrifera; assembly: GCA_031763025.1. Taxonomy (NCBI): domain Eukaryota; class Phaeophyceae; order Laminariales; family Laminariaceae; genus Macrocystis; species Macrocystis pyrifera. Next base: position 3,994,672 of record JASSKH010000031.1, read on the forward strand.
TTTAGCCCCCCTCTCCATGTTTTTTTTTTGCTTTTTTTTTTTTTACTACAAGCTGAACGAAAGCTTCGATGTACCAAATATCGGAATTGTATTGTACCGACTGACTGCCTGGTGATTTTTTTGTTGGTCAGTATTGTATTGAACTCGATTCGCTTAACCGAACCCCATTCCCCCCCCCCCCGCCACCGCCTCCGTCGCTCATCTTCGCCTCTGTCGACCGCTACCCGACCTCCCACCGCTGCTGTGTCGCTGCCCAACCACGTTTTTTTTCGACCGGTGTCTATTAATAGGAGGAGAAGAAGAGGGGAGTCATCGCGGCCAGCGCGGGCAACCACGCCCTCGCGCTCGCGTGGCACGGGACTCAGCTGGGAATTCCCGTAACTGTCGTGATGCCGACGATTGCGCCGCTCACCAAGGTGCGAGTGAAAAGCATGAAGCACATCACAAGAGACTGCTGTTATTACGGGGGTCCATAGTTAGTAGGACCTACGGTAAACACTAAAAACGTATATATTTACCTATTTTTACTAACAAAATTTGGTTCTATTTACTATGGTCCCCCGTAATATTATTATTATTATTATTGTTATTTTATTTTTTTTATCCTCCGGGGGATTGGTAAAAATAAACCTTAATCTCATTAATATTAATATTAACACGAATTATACGTACGGGCCGAACGATAGTTTCGTACCGAGTATAGTCGTCTACCGCTGTGTGCATGAACGTAAGGGCCGTTTGGATGTTAGTACTCAATGAAAAAGGTGCTTGTATTTGCGGGACAGTGTGGTTCATACATTTTCGTCCTGATAGTCCCGGGCATTTTTCTGAGGCGTTTCATGTCGTGGGACAAAATAATGCGGAACGTGAGAAGTTGTGGATGCCGTGTTACCCTTCTCCTATCGCAGTGGTCCGCCTCATATATATATATATATATATATATTATATATATATATCATCTCACCCTCTCACCCTCTCCCGCCTCCCCTACGACTATCTCCTCCTCGTCGTCGTCCTCCTCCTCCTCTTACTCCTGCCAATCGGAGCCCGATTCCTAGACTTCCTCTTCAGCTTCCTCCTCCTTCTCCAATCCAAATCCTCCACGCCTTGGACATATGATGATCTGTCTGCGGATAGATCATCTAGTAATTCCTCACCCGCCGCTATGAGAGGTTGAGCAGGATCTGTGTAGTACAGATAGATCCAACCCAGGAAACATGCCCTATAGATGATGCAGATTTCACGGCTCCCACCCGGCAACATGAGCTATTACGAGGGACCATAGTAAATAGGACCTACGGTACACACAAAAACCTATACCAGTCTGACCCGGAATATAGCGACCGTTCGCATACAATTATTCAATCAAAAAGTTCTTTATATTTCGGGTCAGAGTGGTATTTTTTACCTATTTCTCCAAACTGTATTTGGTCCTAGTTACTATGGTCCCCCGTAACACCAGACACCGTATGGAAAATATGATCTATCTGCCTTGAAAGGTGGATTTGTACTGTAGGTCATCCGAGAGGAAATCGACCATCTCTTGGAGGCGTCAAATCCTCCAAATCTTGATCCCAAGCCTTACCCTGCTCTTCCCTCGGCGATTTTTCCGTATACCGTTTGCTGGCGCCTCCGTAGGTGAACAAGTGCAAAGCTTTCGGGGTGAACGTCGTGCAGTTCGGGGAGCACATCCTCGAGGCCAAGGACCACGCCACAAGCGCTCCTCAGTTCAAGGCGAGAATCGGCACGGCAGTACTTGTATTAAATACCTGGTAGTAATAGTATTGGTGGTAGTAGTAGTAGTAGTAGTAGTAGTAGTAGTAGTAGTAGTAGTGGCAGTAGTAGTAGTAGTAGTAGTAATAGCAGTAGTGGTAGTAGTAGTAGTAGTAGTAGTAGTAGTAGTAGTAGTAGTAGTAGTAGTAGTAGTAGTAGTAGTAGTAGCAGTGGTAGTAGTAGTTAGTAGTAGTAGTAGTAGTAGTAGTAGTAGTAGTAGTAGTAGTAGTAGTGGCAGTAGTAGTAGTAGCAGTAGTGGTAGTAATAGTAGTAGCAGTAGTAGTAGTAGTAGTAGTAGTAGTAGTAGTAGTAGTAGTAGTAGTAGTAGTAGTAGCAGTAGTAGTAGTAGTAGCAGTAGTAGCAGTAATAGTAGCAGTAGTAGCAGTAATAGTAGCAGTAGTAGTAGTAGTAATAGTTTGGTAGTTTTACCTATTACGGGGGACCAAAGTTAACAAGACCTATGGTATACGTAAAAAACCTATATATCTAACTATTTTTACCAACAATATTTGGTCCTGTTTACTATGGTCCCCCGTAATAGTGGTAGCAACAGTACGTGAAGTGTTGTAACCGCCTAAAACTGCGCCACGTTTTGGAGACAAACTTGAAACTACTTGGAACTATAGTGGGGATCGTTTTTGCAGCAGCAACACGGTGGAAGTGCACACCACCTCGTTCAGACCGTGATCTATCTGGTCTATCTGATCTGTCTACAGATGGATCATCTAGCAGTTCCTCACCTGCCGCTGTGAGAGGCTGTGCAGTGTGATCTATCTATCCATAGTGCAGATCCAATCCAATAAAATATGCGCCAGATGTTGCAGATTGTACGGCTCCCACCCGGTAACATGAGCTGTATTATAGATCAGGAATATATCTGCCCTGAAATGTTTAGATCATCAACCGGGATCTGATGATCTGTTTGCGAGGTGAACGATACAGATCGGAACTGTACCTGTTTGTCCTGAAATATCTATCGGGTAGATCATTTAGTGGGAATCGATTGTCTGTGCGAGGTAGATCATACAGATCGGAAATATATCTCTTGTCCTGAAATATCTCTACCGGTAGATCATTTGGTGGGAATCGATGATCCGTGCGAGGTAGATTATACAGATCGGGAATACATCTATCTGCCCTGATGTATCTAGATAATTCACTATACTGCGCTAGTAGTGTTTAATAGCATCATAATTATTGTCAACATATTTTGACGAGATTGGTACGAGCCCTTTGTGTTTGGTGCTTCAGAAACGACCCCACACTGTTTCCAAGTAGTCCCCCCTGTCCCCCCCCCCCCCGACGAAAAAAAAAAAATGGTGGGCGCGGTTGTCAAAAGCCTATTCAGCGCTTTCCAGGCGATGCCTTACGCATGCAAACCTCTTTTTTTTGTGCTGCGCCCGTTTGATGCGTTTCCTTTTTTTTTTGTCGTTATTCTATCGTTTTGTTTCTCCTCCCTCGACCCCCCCCCCCCCCGACTCCCGGCATTGCAGGGATACGAGGGTTTCTGGTCATGCGACTAGGACAATGCATGACATGGGTACCCCCCCCCCCCCCCCCCCCCCCCCGCCTCTCATTTTGTCCAGGGCATGCGGTACATCAACGGCTACGACGATGTCGAGATCGTTGCCGGAGCGGGCACCGTCGGGATGGAGATCCTTGAGCAGGTGCGGAGGGGAGAGAGAAGTAGAGGTCCAACAACAAGCGGCAGATGTCGTCTCTGCCCTGAGCTGTGTTTTGAGCTTTTTTGTGGGTGCGATGCGGTTTAGTGTGGTTTTTTGTGTGATTTGGTGTGATTTGGTGAGATTTAGTGCGGTGCCGTGCCGTGCCGTGCTGTGCTGCTGCGGTGCGGTGCGGTGCGGTGCGGTGCGATGTAGCGCGGTGCGGTGCGGCTTAGCGTGTTCGCTCCGGTTTGGTGGCGTCGCTGCTAGTGGAACCCCACCCCCCCCCCCGCGTCGCTGCTAGTGGAACCCCCCCCCCCCCCCCCCGCGTCGCTGCTAGTGGAACCCCCCCCCCCCCCCCCCCCCCCCCCCCCTCTCCACGTTCACGCAAGTCCTCTCCGCTCCACTACCGTATGTCGAAACGCTTGTCTTGTGTATAGCGATTATGTGTCCGGGGTAGGAGTAGGGGTTGACTTGACACCTATGACCACGGCTTGTCCAGATGGTCGTTTGCGCGCACGAAAGCTTTGTGCGAGGTTGAGCTGGAAGGCAAACGTCACGGTACCACAAAAAAAAAAAAAGCACAACCCAGAACAACAACGGTCGGTACTCGTACGTATTGACTGCGACGCGCGTTGTCTCTCAAAGACGATATACTGAAATCTCTTTTCGATGTACTTTTGTTTTCGTTTTTGTTTTGTTCTTTGTTCTTTGTTTTTTGTTTTTGTTTTTAGTTTTGTTTTTCGTGTTGTCCCCCAGCGAGTGTTTGAAAGTAAACGCGAAAGCTACGCATGGTGCAAGGTATCTATCTATCTTGAGGTCTTGGCGTGCTGCTGGTGACAACGGTTGGTACCCCGGTGCCGTCGCCACCACCGCCACTGCTGCCCCCCCCCCCCTTTTTTTTTTGGTTCGTTTGGCACTCGTGTGTTCGGTGCGGTCGGCGTCTTGGAATCAGGTGCCTGACGTGGACTACATCATCGTTCCCGTCGGGGGCGCGGGGCTGATCGCCGGCATTTCGCTGGCGACCAAGACCCTGCAGCCGGAGGTCAAGGTGAGGGAGGGAGGGAGGGAGGGAGGGGGGAGGGAGGGGAGGGGGGGGGGGGCGGGGGGCGGGAAGGGAAGGGAAGGGAATAGTCATTATCATGCATGGAGTCGTATGAAGGGGGGGGGCGTACTACTCATTTGTTGCTTGCCTTGCGTCGTCATTTGACCATTGATCACCCATCTCTTTCTAGACGGAACACCCTTCCTGCCTTGGAGGGGGGTGTTCTCCTGATAAGAAGCTTCCAACCGGGGGATGGAATAGAACGAAACTCCTATTACGGGGGTCCATAGTTAACGGGACCAAATATTGTTAGTAAAAATAGGTAAATATATAGGTTTTTATGTATACCATAGGTCCTATTAACTGTGGACCCCCGTAAAGGGAAAAATAGAAGTAGCATGTGAACACTGATAAATAACGCTAGAAACTGGAGCAAGGGACGGTAACTATGAACATAGTATTACGGGGGTCCATAGTTAACGGGACCAAATTTTATTTAGTAAAAATAGGCAAATATATAGGTTTTTATGTACACCATAGGTCCTGTTAACTATGGACCCCCGAAATAACAGTCCTGAAAATGTTGAGGAAGCTCTATTACGGGGGTCCATAGTTAACGGGACCAAATTTTGTTGGTAAAAATTGGGAATATATATAGGTTTTTATGTACATCATGGGTCCTGTTAACTATGAACATACTGGTATTCGAAGCCAACCACGTTTGTCTAAACACGGGGGGATGTCTGACTACTATGCCCCCCCCGGGGTATGTCTCTAATACCATTGATATTATTTCTTCTTCTTGTTCTTCTTCTTGGTCTTCTTGGTCTTCTTCTTGTTTTTGTTCTTCTTTTTCTTCCTCTTCTCCCTCTTCTTCTTCTTCTTCTTCTTCTACCTCTTCCTCTTCTCCCTCTTCTTCTTCTTCTTCTCCTTCTTCTTATCATTCCTATTTTTATTACTATCAAATTACGTTATTGTTGATATTATTGTTGATTTTGTTATTGATATCATTATTGATATTATTATTGATATTATTATTACTACTACTATACTACTACTTTTATTACTATTACTATTACTATTACTAAAATTATAGGGGGAACATATTTTGAATAGTAATCAGAACCAAATATGGTGTTTTTTCTATGTCTTTGGGTCCACCGTGGGTTCTAATCACTACTACTAATACTGTCAACAATAATATCGACCCCGCAATGGAACAAGGTAAGGAAACAGAACGACATGACAAAAAATGATGTGTTGATGAAAGCCCAGAAAGAGAACCAGGCGGGTGAACACATCTAGCGAGTACGAGCACGTATATACGCGTGGAGCGACGCGGCCGCTGCTTGTTTTTCAAGTGGAGTGGTTCCGCGTGGATGTGTTGTACATCTCCTTTCCAGTACTCGTAAGCTGTCGGTTTTGGAGGCGATAAGCCGGGCCGCAGCGCCGCAGCCCTTGTCTGTTATGAACCCGCCAATTCTCGGTATACAACCAAACTACTGCTTATTGAACATATTTCGACCGCCGCCGTTTTTTGTCCGTTTTTTTTTTTTTTTTTTGCTCGTTTGCTCGTTGTTTCCGCCAGGTTCTGGGGGTGGAGCCGCACTTCTGCGCCAGCCTCACCGCCGCGCTTGAGGCCGGCAAGCCCGTCCACGCGAAGACGACGGCCACGCTCGCCGACGGCCTCGCGGTACCGACGGCAAGTTGTGATCTGAACGCATAATCTATAGGCGGTCTATACAGCGGTATACCGACGGCAAGCTTCGGTTGTACATCAGTACAGCAGAAGTATCTATAAACGGTTTCGCGGTACCGACGGAGAAATCTTAGTGTTACGACAGTATCTTAACGACGGTCTCGCGATACCGACGGCATGTGTCTTGCAGCAGATTCTATAGACGTCCTCGCGGCACCGATGACTAGCTTTGGTTCCAGAGCAGCACCTATGTAGACAGTATCGCGGTACCGACGGCAAATCTTGGTCTTACTACAGTATCTATCGACAGTCTCGGGGTACCGACGGCATTTTTTGGTCTCACGGCAGAATCTACAGACGGCTCCGCGGTTCCGACGACTGGCTTCGGTTCTACAGCAGTATATCTACAGACAGTATCGCGGTACCGACGGCAAATCTTGGTGGTACTACAGCAGTATCTATAGACGGTCTCGCGGTACCGACGGCAAGTTATAGTTTCACGGCAGGATCCCGTACAGCAGTATGTGATCCCGTTCAGTATGTGTATCACGCAAGATAGCTACCCCTTGGACAAATGCCATACTATCCTATAGCTGTTTTCTTGACTGCGGGGTCATACTGGTAGTGTATATGCCTAGCGGCGCGACTATGTCGCGGTCTCGACGAGATGTCTTCAATGCGACCATCTTCGTCGTTGCTGTACGCCCGCCATGTTTTGGAGACACTTGTACCTGAAGTCCGGTGAGGTGTGCTATCCTATCACCCGTGTGATAACTTTGTGTACCACCCTTCCTTGTCCCTACACAGAGATACCGTTTCGATTGAGTATTAGTATTCAAATGTTGCTTATGTTGAGGGGCAGAGTTGGTACGGTGACGCGTGCGACGGTAGGGTTTTGCTCGTAAATTTTCTGGGGCTCTTTCTTCGCTTGAGGAGCTCTGTAAATTTGATGGAAGACGACCGATCCCATTTTTTGCCTTCGTGGGCATAAGAGCAACGAAGCAAAAAAAAAAAAAAAAATGTTGTAAACAACATAAGTGGTTTTCCAACGATCATCGAGCATAATACGGTAGTATTAATAGTTCCCGATTTTTTCACTGCATTTCCCGCTTCGTTTCTGGGACAAATTACTACTTGTTACGGGGGACCATAGTAAATGGGACCAAATTTTGTTGGTAAAAATAGGGAAATATATAGGTTTTTGTGTGTACCGAAGGTGCTATTTACTGTGGCCCTCTGTAATAGTATCTGAGTGGTTTGTTCTCCCCACGACGGGACTGCAGTGGTAAAAGGGTTTCTTAACCCCACCCCCGCCTGCCAGAAAATGTTTTCACCAAAAAACGGCATGCACATATGGTAGCGCGGGTCCGGCATCGACGGCAAGCTTTTGGTGTTAGAACAGGATTGTGTAGACTGTTTCATGCTGCCGACGGTATTTGTTTTTGGTGGTAACAACAGTATCTGTAGAAGGGCTCGCGGTACCGACGGCATTTTGTTTTCGTATAGCTTACCCCCCTGTATCATATGATACATCGCTGTCTCTCTGCTCAGGCGTGCGCTCGTAAAATAGTTCTAATGTATTGACGCGATTGTTGCGAGAATCGGGAGGCGGGAATCCTTTTGAGAGACTTCCACCACAAAAATAAAACTAGTTTATGTATTGCCTCGCCGCAGGTGAGAGAGGGCAGGTTCGATCACAGCACCGACGGAAATTCGACCACGCTACCGACGGAAATACGTAGTAACATCTCGCTTGTTCTTGTTTGTGATTATCGCGTCTTCGCAGGTGGGAGGGCAGGCGTTCGCAGTCGCGCAAGCCCACGTCGACGGCGTGGAGTTGGCATCGGAGAAGCTTATCGCGCTAGCGGTGCTGCGCCTGCTGGAGATGGAGAAGTACGTCGTGGAAGGCGGTGGAGCAACGGGTCTGGCCGGTATCCTCCCCGGTGGCCCGCTCGACATCCCGGCACTGAAAGGTGTGCATGGAAGGGGTGGGGGGTGTAGGGGGGGGGTAGTAGTAGTAGTAGGAGTAGTAGTAGTAGTAGTAGTAGTAGTAGTAGTAGTAGTAGTAGTAGTAGTAGTAGTAGTAGTAGTAGTAGTAGTAGTAGTAGTAGTAGTAGTAGTAGTAGCAGTAGTAGTAGTAGCAGTAGTAGTAGTAGTAGTAGTAGCAGTAGCAGTAGTAGTAGTAGTAGTAGCAGTAGTAGTAGTAGCAGTAGTAATAGTAGTAGTAGTAGTAGTAGTAGTAGTAGTAGCAGTAGTAGCAGTAGTAGCAGTAGTAGCAGTAGTAGTAGTAGTAGTAGTAGTAGTAGTAGTGTAGTAGTAGTAGTAGTAGTAGTAGTAGTAGTAGTAGTAGTAGTAGTAGTAGGTAGTAATACTAGTAGTAGTAGCAGTAGCAGTAGTAGTAGTAGTAGTAGTAGAAGTAGTAGTAGTAGTAGTAGTAGTAGTAGTAGTAGTAGTAGTAGTAGTAGTAGTAGTAGTAGTAGTAGTAGTAGTAGTAGTAGTAGTAGCAGCAGCAGTAATAGCAGTAGTAGCAGAATAGTATGTATCATGCTACTCCGTATTAATCGTACAGCATGCTTCGTATTTCATACCTGGTACAAGTAGAAGCCAAGAAATCAAATATATCGCGTGCCCCAACCCCACCCCACCCCACCGCACCCAAATCAAATCCAACCCATTCCACCGAACCCGACCCACGACAATCCAACCCAACCCAACCCAACCCAACCCAACTCAATCCCACCCCACCCCGCCCCACCCCACCCAAAATAAAACTGAACCCAATCTCACCCCACCCCACCGAAACCGAACCGCACCGTACCTCAACGGCAGGAAAGAAGGTGGTGGTCCCGCTGTGCGGCGGCAACATCGATGTTCCCGTGCTGGGGCGCGTGATCGACCGAGGTCTCGCTGCGGACACGCGGCTCGTGCGCTTCGTGACGACGGTGTCGGACCGCCCCGGAGGAATCTCCAGCCTCTGCGCTTCGTGAGTTTTTTTCGTTCTTGTTTCGTTTTTTTTTTCGTTTTTTTTTTTTCAAATATTATTATGTTCGTGGGTTTTTTTCTCGGTGAGTTTTGCGTGTACACGTGGGTTCAAGAGTCGTTCCCTGCGCTGCTGTACGTCGTGAGTTGATTGATGAGTGTTTATGCCGTTTTGTATCGCGTTGCTGTACAGGAACCTCTGTCTTAAGTCTACTGCAGTGCCAACCTTTTTGTCCCCGACATGGCGGTGAAGTTTTAAAGGAGGCTTTTTACATGTTTTTTTTTTTTTGTGGATTTTGTTTAGCTTTTGGGGTAGTACGTAGTGGTCATTCTTTGCGATGTTGATCGTCGATTATTTGCATATTTTTGCTCAGTAGTCGTTGCAATAGTTTTCACGTATGTTTATAAAAAACTACGATGTAGCTGTCGCTGGCTTGTTTGACGATGCAGGGTCGTCCAAACACTACGATAAAAGGCAACAAGATTATTTGCCTGAAACACCAACACTAGCCTTTTAACCTATTATGGGGGACCACAGTAAATAGGACCAAATATTGTTAGTAAAAATAGGAAAATATTTAGGTTTTTGTGTGTACCTTAGGTCCTACTTACTACGTATGGTCCCCCGTAATAGCGCTAGCACTTACCGCCAACGCCAGCACCAATGCTAACGGCACCCTATCCCCATCCAAAACTCGTACCCCTTTGAGAACTGCAGTCCGGTTTTGAGGACAAACCAGTCAAATTCTAAGTAGTTTGTCCCCAAAACTGACCTGAAGAGACTGCACTCCTAAAAGGGTCAACATTTGACCCTACCACTAAACATGCTGCCCTCTAACACCCAACACTGACACATAACACTAGCGATATTCAATAGCACTATTACGGGGGGCCATAATAAATAGGACCAAATAGTGTTGTTGAAAAAATATAAATATATACCTGGTAGGCTTTTTGCGTGTATCGTAGGTCCTATTCAATATGGTCCCCCGTAATAACGCTATCCTGACACCAGCGCCAACACCGAGACCTACGCCACCCTTGACCCCACCCCAACCCCACCCCAACCTTTCCAACACTAACGCTACCCTAGCGCAAGCCCTAGAGGTGCTGCCCGCTGAACGCCATCGCCGACAGGCGCATGCCACGACGCCGATAGCAGGGGTACTTGTACCTTTTTTTGTTCGACAGGGCACTGACAGCACCACACAGCAATCGCACACCAGGTAGTCTTATCGTTTTTTTGCGACACACACCTGCCCAATAGTTAGTGGCGCGCCTTATCGTTGTACGATGCCTCTATTACGGGGGGCCATATTAAGTAGGACCAAATATTGGTAGGAAAAATAAATCAATATATATACCAGGTATAGGTTTTTGTGTGTACCGTAGGTCCCTATTTACTATGCCCCCCCCCCCCCCCCCCCCCCGTAATAGGCCGTGCAGTTGTTCAAGGTCGTGTTTTTTTGTGCGTGGAGGTTTTGGATGGTGAGAGGTAAGGAGCTCCTTTGACGAGGAGGTTGCTGGTATGTACCCCTACCTGCGTGCCAAGATGGGCGTATTACGGGGGGCCATGGTAAATAGGACCAAATATTGTTAGTAAAAATATGGAAATGTATGGGTGTTTGTGTGTACCGTAGGTCCTATTAACTATGGTCCCCCGTAATAGTACTCTTTGGTAAGATAAACTTTTGGGTGACGGGGCCTCCTTTTAGCCCTTCTATTATTACGGGGGACCATAGTAAATAGGACCTGCAGTACACACAAAAACCTATATATTCACCTATTTTTACTAGTAATATTTGGTCCTATTTACCATGCCTCCCCGTAATAGGACTGCAGATAAAAACCTTGTAGGAGTGCGGTCCCGTTTTGGGACAGACTTATTGCGGGGGTCCATAGTTAATAGGACCTATGGTATACCTATGATATACTTAAAAACCTATCTATTTTCCTATTTTTACTGACAATATTTGGTCCTATTTACTACGGTCCCCCGTAATAGTAGAATTGGAGTGATTCGTCCCCAAAACGGAACTACAGCCCTGAAAGGACTTGAGGGCAATGAGGAGCTACCCGGTAAGGCATGCCTTCTTGTCACTGGAATACCATTGCCACAGCAGGATTGCTGATGGGGTTTTGCACCTTTTTTTTGTTTTCTTTCTTTTTTCTTTCAGTCAGTCAAGTATCGTTTTTTTTTTTTTTTTTTTTTTTTTTTTTTTTTTTCTGGCGGCGCGGGGGGGTTTGAGGTATCGAGCTCCTCAAAAAGGAAGGAGATACTCGGGGGTGGAACATAGGCACACCCCCCACGTCACGGCAGGCATGCATGCGTTAACACCCCAACAACAATGATAGGGGCGCTCCCATGTCATGGCGTGCATGCATGCGTCAACACCCCAACAATAAGTAACGCCATCCCAACTCTCTATATCACTATCGCTTCCCCAACTCTCTTTCACCATGTACTGTATTAATAGTAGTGCTTCCCTGTCACCAATGTCAACACCAACATCAAGGATGGTCTTGAAACCTCCGCCTCGAACGCCCCCCCCAATGCTTCTCCAACGCTACTCTAACGCCGCACAGCATCTCTGAGCTTGGGGGCAGCATCAGGGACATCTACCACGAGCGAGCGTGGCTGCACTCCAACATGGACCAGGTAAGCTCGTCAGCTTCGCGACCCCGACGAAACCGAACCGCCCCTCTCCCGCCTGCCGCACCCGCGCATGTAGAGACTCTTGTCAAGGTGTGTGTGTGTGTTTTCGCGTTAAACCTCGATCCCGCCAGGAAGTGTTTTCTTATTTCAAAAACAACTCTCCCTAAAAATCTGCAAGTTTGGGAGATACAAGGCAGAAGTAGAATAAAGGATAGAAGGAAGGGAAGGCTACTGTAGCGCTAGAAACAAGGTGGAATCGGAAAAAAAAAACACTCAAGCGATATACGGGGGAGTGAGGGAAGGAATATAAATGAAAACGTAGAAAAGGAGATGAGAGAAATTAACGACATTGAGGAGTTTGATACGCTAGATAGCAGCGAGAAAACGATCGCTATCCTAGGAGATACATGGTGGCCACAGGCGGCCAAACAGGAAGGAGACAAGATTAACGGAAAGTTTTACCAGTACGTAACATATGGAAACACGGTAATGAGCGCCCAATTGTTGGAGGTGTCTCTATTAGGGGTAGGAACGATGCTCCGTCTCGAAAGGGATGCGTGATCAATGGTCAAATGACTAAGGCAAGCGACACTAAGTACGCCTCCCCCCCCCCCTTAAAACTCGTCGCTGTACAAATATATATCGCAAGACGACCTGATCATTTGTCTTTTTTCGTTTTTTTTGTTTTTTGTCTCTCGAAACTTAGGTGCCTAAAATGGTGAATGTGATACTCTTTTTCTCGCACTCCGTACATAACGCAAAACGTCTCTTAACGTGCAACCATAGCGAAAAAAAACTGAGTTTTGTCACCAATCCTTCGAGATCACTGTCCGACAGTCATGGGCTCTATCGACGTAAAGGTTTTTCCCTGGTAGGAAGGCAAGGAGTTGACAGAAATAGAAGGTCATGCTCGATCACCTCGTGCTTGATGTGCATAGCTGCGCGTGCAGAGCAGAGGCACGCGAGCCACACGGCGCGGCGCTGCCCGCTGCCGAGACTACGTCTACTGCTGTTGTGGTTGTTGTGGTCAGCTCCCGTTTAATCCCTGCGGGACCCCCGATAGCAACGCAAACAATGGTTGATAGCGTTTGGTGATAGTAACCGTCTACGATCTGCAGCAGCAGCAGCCGCAAGAGGAACGACTAGCAGTAGTAGGGGTATATATAGGATCATGTTGTGCCCGTGCCGATCGACTCCTTGCATTCAGCCATTGCAACTTCGGGCACCGAGATTTTGTGGAACTCCCCTCCAATCACAATTCACGCAGTGGTGGCCGCAGCGGTATACTGGTCGCCTTTTTTTTAATCGTTAAATTTTCCCCTTTGAAGTCAGAATATGAGGGTTGTTTAACCTTTCAGTATGACTTTCGCGCGTTCTGGGGATGAACTACTTAGAATTTGACTGGTTTGTCCCCAAAGCGGGAACGCCATACTGAAGGGGTTGAACTCCCTCTTGTGCACTGCTGTGCAGGGTCATCGGAAACGAGACGGAGTTAACGCTAGACTACGCGTGGACTTTTTTTTTTTTGCTTTAACTTGATGAAAACGTGGCGAAACAGGTGCAAATCAAGTGCGTCGTGGAGATCGGGGGGGAGGCTCACCGGGAAAGCTTGCACAAGGCTCTCGAGCTCAAGGTGAGGTCAACAAGATTATTTCCAGGCATGGTGTTGGAGTATTTCCTCACATGGCATCGCAACACACGCCACTCGGTACACTCGGATACCCTTTGCGTGTGCACCGCGATAAATAAAAATAATGATACTATTGCGGGGGTCCATAGTTAACGGGACCAAATTTTGTTAGTAAAAATAGGTAAATACATAGGTTTTTATGTATACCAATGGTCCTATTAACTGTGTACCCCCGTAATAATAGCACGGCGTACAAGGCTCTCGAGCTCAAGGTGAAGACACGTGCGACGACATGATGCAGACCGTGTCAAACGGCACAGCGAAGCATCGGCAGTAGAGCCAGCCAGTTGTTTGACCTTTTCGGTAGTAGTGTATCTATTGGAGCTATTAGTAGCCAGATATTATCAATCAATCTTGACTTATCGCAATGTTGCAAAATAGCGCTGGTTCCAATCGTACCGCCCACACATCGAAGGGAATCTGGAACCCAACGACGTCAGGCGTGGAAACATGTCACCAATCTGACCTGGATACTCGACGAAAATACGAGACAAGCAAATGTAGACCCCCCCCCTTACGATTAACTCTGCTACTGGCTCCCAACCCACGCTTCACCAATCAAACTTAACCCTTCGAGAACTTCAACTCTTTTTATGGGACGTAGTAATGGAATCAGTGTGGGACACTTTTTTTTTTCAGCGGTGTAAAGGTTATAAAATATTTTCAGGAAAGGGCAGTTTGTAGGAGCTCCTACTGCTGTATTTACGGGGGACCGTAGTAGATAGGACCAAATATTGTTATTACGGGGGTCCATAGTTAATGGGGCCAAATTTTGTTAGTGAAAATAAGTAAATATATAGGTTTTTATGTATACCTTAAGGTCCTGTTAACTATGGACCCCCGCAATAGTAAAAATAGGAAAATATATGTTTTTTTTGTGCGTACGGTAAGTCCTATTTACTACCAGGTATGTACGGTCCTCCGTAATAGAGGGGTATAGTATTGGTGCCTCTTTGATGACGGTTGAGTAGTCCCGGTTGCCCGCTATTCCTATCGTGCCGGTGATATTGCTTGGCACAGGTGGGACTAACTGTTACGGGGGGGGGGCATAGTAAATAGGACCTATGTTACACACACAAAAAAATATATATATTTTTATATTTTTATTAACAATATTTGGACCTATTTACTATGGTCCCCCGCAATATCGACGGTGTGACAGTGTGCGGAGTAGTTATTGCGGGGGACCATAGTAAATAGGACCTACGGTACATACTAAAACCTATATATTTGCCTTTTTTTACTCACAATATTTGGTCCTATTTACTGTGGTCCCCCGTAATAGTGCCGCTATAGTTAGTGCCGGTATGATTGGCTGGCGCGTACCGGCACTCTATTACGGGGGACCATATTAAATAGGACCTACGGTATACACAAAAAACATATATATTTATATTTCGCTTTTTTTTAACTATTACGGGGGTCCATAGTTAATAGGACCTATGGTATACATAAAAACCTATATATTTACCTATTTTTACTAATAAAATTTGGTCCTATTTACTATGGTCCCCCGTAATTTTACTATCAATATTTGGTCCTATTTACTATGGTCCCCCGTAATAGAGGGACCACTACTGTATTCCAAACAAAAAAACGGACACGCCGAGGCACGCCAATTTTGTTTTTGAGACACAGATAGGTAGGGGGGGGTGTACTCATTATCATGCATGGCCGTAGTCGTATGACCATAGACCCTCGCATCCCTACAATGCGGGACGGAGCACGTCGGGTTTTCACCGACCAGGCAGACATTGCTTGCACCAAGCGCGAAGGGCCGTGAGGTGTTGAGCGAGTCGCATCAAGGGTGAGCTGCATCCTACTAAGAACCGCTTTAGAGAGGCGGATTTTCTTGCATATAGATGACAGCATCAATGAATTGATTTAATTTCTGGTGTTTTTTATTTTATTTTATTTTATTTTTTTCATCATCACTTTTACTTTCCAGCCTAACTCCTAGGAGGTTTTACCCTCAGCGATCTTCTGGACAAGCCGTGGTCACAGGTGTCGTCGTCCTTTCTCCCCCCCGTACGTGCCTTTATTTTTTGTCGCGCGTAGGGTTCAGCATTCCCACTGCTCGTCGATTTTCATCGAATGTAGCTAACTCACGCTCTCGCGCTTTCCGCTAATCAATTTTTTATGCAAGAAAAAGTCCGTACGAGCATGCACTCGGTGAGACTTGAACCCACGAAATTAATCTTGATAGGCACGGGGACCACCTACCAAGCCACCGGCGACGCCGGCATGTGGCCACTTCCGGAGACAGCAATGGATTTACTATGTAACTGCCTCGTGGGTGCCTCACCATACACACACTACGTGATACGATCATCCCCCTAGTGCGGAGGAAAGGTTGAACCCGCACAAAAATGATGTAACTTGACCGCCAGCCGTGGTACCCGCCAAAAAAAAAAAAAAAAAAAAAAAAAAAAAAACGGTATCCTGGCTGTCTAGCTCACGCAGTGAGAGGCGTGTTTTACAGCATCGTCGCCAACCGACGCCAACCCAACCTATATACACCAGGTAAAACCAGGTATATAATAGGGGTGGGGGGGGGCGTAATAATTTGTTGCTTGCCTTAGTCATTTGACCATTGACCACGCATCCCTTTCGAGACGGAGCCGTGCGCGTACTAGCGCTAGTCTGGCTCCCTGGCTAACTAGCTGTCTTGTCTGTCTGTTTGTCTGTATGTCTGTCTGTCCACCTGTCTGTCTGTCTGCCTGCCTGCCTGCCTGTTTGTCTGTCTCGTCTTTCTGTCGGCTTGCCTGTCTGTCTGTCTGCGCTTGTCTTTTTTGTCTTGCCTGCCTTGTCTGCCACCCTGTCTACCTGTCCGTCTGCTTGTACTTTGAAGGGTTACGACATGAACTGGGGCGCCGATGGCAGGGAGGGGTTGAGCGCGAAGGAATCGTGGTGATACAGAAAACGCCAGCAGCAGTACTACGGTGTAGGAAACCCCCGGCACATCGGGCAAAACACCCACGAACCGCCGCAAAAATGACTCAGCTCTATTTTCAAGTATTCTACCCCCCAAAAACAAGAGTTCAGTACTAAAGGAGTTAAAACCTTTTCCCTTCGACTGCACATTTAGCACGTATACGCGTCAAGGCTGGTGATCGGAGGGCGGAACACCCGCGCCTGTCGAGTTAGGACCGCGATCGGTTTCGTCCGCCTATGGTTCCCGCCAATACATTTTTTAGGGTGGAGGAAGGGGGGGGGGGGGTATACTCCTGCCATGCATGGCCGTAGTCGTATGACCATAGACCCTCACATCCCTGCGTACCATGCCGGGGCGGAGGGTGTGTGTGTGTGTGGGGGGGGGGGGGGGGGTGTAGGGGGGGGGGTACTCATGCCATGCATGGCCGTAGTCGTATGGCCACCGGAGGAGGAGGGGGGGTGGCGGGCGTGTACTCACTTGTTGCTTGCCGTAGTCATTTGACCTTTGACCACGCATCTCTTTCGAGACGGAGCACCGGTGTCAAAAGCCGCAGGAGTTAGAAAGAGGAGGGGGTGGGGTGGGGGGGGGGGTGGAAGTGAGAGGAAGAGGAAGAGGAAGAGGAAGAGGGGAGGAAAAGCAATGGAGAAGGCTTAGGGGGAGAAAAACAGCGACCGCTTTCGGAATAACGTGGCAGGAAAAAACGGACAACACACGCATACGTGACAACGCTTTTTTTTTTTTCTTTTTTTGTAATGACGAAGCACGGTGGTTGCGCGGTGTAAAATACGAATAACGCAGCGACAAGGGAGGAACGAAAACAGCGTTAACGGCTAGCCGAGACAAATCAACAACCAAGGGGTTTCTCGAGCATCGCTGTCGCGTCGCCGGCTTCCCCCCCCTCACCCCCGCCCCCCTCCTCGGAAAAAAGGATAGCAGCTTGTTGTTCTGATTTCTTTTTGGGATGGTTTGTTTGCACGTATTCTGGCACGCTTGCTCGTCAGGCGTGTTTTTTTTTTTTTTTTTTCTTCTTCTGTTGGACTCGGGTATCTGAGGGGTTTGTTTTGTTTTCTCGCAGATTCTTCTCGCAGATTTTTTTGTTCTGGGATCTTGTTTTTGGATTTTTTGTTCTGTGCTGCAGAATAATTTATTTCCGTTGCCGAGTTTGTCCGTTTTCTTGTGTTCCCTTTTGGAGCTTTGTTTTCGTTTTTCGTGTGCCGACTTTTTTTTTTTTTTTGTTTTCCTTCTTTTTTTTTGTTTTTCTTTCTTTCGTTTCGTTTTGTTTTGTGTATTTTTTCGTTTTGAGAAGAAAAAAAAACACGCCAATGGATACGGAAGGAAAAACGTGAAAAATACTACACCGATGGGGAATAGAAAGCGAATGAGGGGAATCGATGATGTTAACCAACCAGCCCATCGGTAAGGTTATCCCTGCAGAGAGGACTGCACCGACGCTTTTGGGACAAACTACTTGATTTTGAGTGCGATCGTTTTTTCAGTGACTCGAGAGTGAGAGGACGCAGGTGAAAAAAAATGGAGCTAGGCTATCGCCCAATAGGTTTTGCTTGTTTGTTTCGTATGGGTGTTCTGCTTGTGTCTGTAGCCGTCCCTTGAGTGATCGACGTCAAAACGCTTGTCATGCTGCACGTTGCCGGATGGCCAAACGTATGATATTAGTTTAATCAATCAAGCCAAGTTTGGCAATTCCTCCATCATTTCTAGCACGACCGAAATATATCGGTGCGCACTGGATGGAGATCGATCGGTATTAAATCGCGGAAGAGATATTCCCCCCTCCGACTGCCGGGGGGGGGGGGGGGGGGGGGGGGGGGGGGGGATGGGGCGTGCATGCACATGTCCGTGGGTTGTTGGTTGTGTTGTGTGAACTCTTTTGAGGCGTTACGACGTACGACTGGGAGGGGCTGGCGACGAGCGTTGAATGTTTTTGCTGCTTTAATTACGGAGAACCAGTACGTTTGGTTTTAGGTTTTGCGTTTTCGGTTTATCTCACTGCGGTTGCAGCGGCGGACAACAGCAGTGTCACAGTAGTGTAACGGTGTTTATTGCCCTATTAACATTACGGGGGACCGTAGTTAATAGGACCTACGGTGCACACAAACACCCCTATATTTCCATATTTTTACTAACAATATTTGGTCCTAGTTACCATGGTCCCCCGTAGTAGTAGCCTCTAAGCCCCAGGATGTCGTATTTCTTGGATGGCGTTTGCGTACAGGAAAAGCAGGGGACGAGTCAAAAAGGCGAGTGAGTTCCCCCCCCCCCCCCCCCCCCCCCCCCCCCCCCCCCCCCCCCCCCCCCCCCCCCCCCCCCCCGTCTCTCAGACCTTCCTCCGTCCGACTTGAATGCTACGACGGAGCTGTTCCGAAAAAGAAAAAACTCTTTTGCCACGCATCGCCAAGATCAATCGGTACTGCTGTTTTTTTCGATAAAAAAAAAAATGCAAGGAAGGTGCAACCTACAACCCACATGGTTCATACTTTTTTTTTTTTTTTTCGTTTTGCTGACAATTGTACGTAGTTGTTGACCCGTTTAGAACTTTAGAGCTAACTGCAGTTCCGTTTTGGAGACAGACTGCTTGGAATTTGAGCGGTCTGTGCCCCAAACGGGACTGGCGTCGTGTGAAGAGGCGTTCTATGACATAGGTTCGCCCTCATTTTTGTGAGGAGGTCCTACAGTATGTCCTCCCCCAAAAGGCATAATGCGGAATTCAACGGGGACAAAACGTACTGAATACGACCGATGTGATGCTACACGCGTCTCGTACGTACGCGTACGTACGCATTGTTCCTACCAATGTAGAGCACAAGTTACAACAGTGCTCATCCTTCCTTCAACTGACTGCCCCCCGGTAAGGACGCCGTCGGTGGCTCAGCAAATTCCCCCCCCAAAAAAAACAGGCGACCAAACAGGAAACGGTTAAGATTAGCCAAAAGTTTTCATGTAATATATTGAAACAACGTGATGAGCGCCCAATTGTTGGAGGTGTCTCTATTAGGAGTAGGAACGGTGCCCCGTCTCGAAAGGGATGCGTGGTCAACGGTCGAATGACTAAGGCAAGCAATAAACGAGTACCCCCCCCCCCCCCCCCCCCCCGCCCCCCAAATGTGATACCTCTATCAACACCGTGGAACGCCTCTGCAGTCCTAAAAGCACGAACGGCCAACCTAAAAATAAAAGCCTCCCCTTCGCAGTATGCCGTACACCAGAGTACGCCGGGGGAACAAACAAAACGGTAACGCATATCGTTAGCGCTGCATTACACCAATACCAGTCTGATCAGAAATATAGGGCACATTGGGACATTGAAATGCCATCTAATCGTCCCTTATATTTAAAGATCAGACTGGTAGAGCTCTTCTGCGCAAACAGTACAACAAGCAGACCGTACTACCTCGAAAGCAGATGCCCCACTCTGCACCTAAAAATAAGGATCGTTTATTCGTTAATATTGCATCCAAACGGTGCTTATAATGCCGTACACCAGAATACACGGGGGGGGGATTAACAGCGCAGCACGGCGGTGCAACGCATACAGTTGGCGCTGCGTTTCAAGATCGACACCACGTTCTGAGGAAACACAGAAACACAGTACAACCCCTCGCACCTGGCCTCGGTCCTCAAATGGGTGCGGTTGCTTCAGTCTCTCTCGAAAGCCACCGCTAGACTTTGCCCGCGGATCACAACTGGCGGACGGACGCTTGGCCGGCCCGGGCAGCGTCGACGGTCGGCGACCAACGCCCCCGCGGCGTTCCTATGTGGTATACGCGTCGTGCATTCCGCGCGGACTGGAGGTGCAGCAACAACTGCTGCACCATAGAGGCAATTCGTCACCTGCCACAGATCACGCCCGACCAGTTCCTTTGGCTTGGAGACACACACCACCGTCAGTACCATTACTCCGCCCGCGGGGGGAGCTCCCACCACCGCTGCTGCAGGCAAAGCTCACGAGACTTACTCGATGCTGGACAAAGCTTCCGACCTGTCTGTTTCCTTCTCAGATGCTGTGCCCACGAAATATTGCGCCGCTGGCATCACGGCGACCGACATGTGCAACTAACTGGACTCTATATTACCGCCTCCAGAGCAGCAGACAATGCGCCTGGTAGTTTTGTTTTGATTTTTTTTTTCCCGGTCCGTCGGCCTTTTTTTCAAGGGCACGGTTGCCCCGGTGGTCTATTACAGCAATATAGTCGATACACCCTCGAATACTGCTGCTAGGATAAAAAATATAGTTGGTCCTTACGTGCGAATCCCACCGCGGTGAGATTTTGAACATACCGCTCTTGTCCCTAAATAAAAACGTTTTTTTTTGTATATTATAACTGAATACAATCGGTCCCTGTATGTTTAGGGACAGATAGTGGTATCACGTATGAGGAAAGTCTAAAAGGAATCAACTGCTGAGAGCGCGCATGTGGCGTGGGTAGGCGCAATTCCACGATAGCCGACGCGGGAAGAAAGGGCGCTGAAGTCTACTCTCGCGATAAAAAAATGCAAGAGGCACGGGCCGTAGCCGGGGGGGGGGGGGGGGGGGGGGAGAGCCTGCTGCTGTGTGACCCCCCGGATCTGAGGTACGACCACGAAGGAGGGCGAGAGAGAAAAGAAGGACGGAAAAAGTAAATGGGATGGCAAAAAAAAAAAAAATGAATTAAAAGCAGAGCACCCCGGCTTGCCTGCTGCTCCCTCCCCGAATGTTACATCGGGGGCGGAGTATCCCCTCGTCGGAGTTTCACTGCGTTAGACTCTGGGAGATTCGCCGGAACGGAACCACTTCGTCACGCAGTTCAGCTCGAGAGAACGCTGGCTCAACTACGACCGCTTGAACCATCACGTTCTGCATTCTTCCTCGGACGTTTTCGACCCTGACTGGGGGCACAGGCGCTCCCAGCATGTGGCGGTGGTCTACTCGCGGACTGGACGACTTTGTGCATCGCTACACCTGCACCTACTACCTACGACGCGGAAATAGCACATCCTTCGATAAGCCCACCGAGACGAAGCCTTCCTTTTGAGTCAGTATAGCATGCGTGCCACGCCAGGGGTAGAACCTGAATTTTCCAAAAAAATTCTGAGGCTGCCCACTCGAGGAGATCTGTACTCGTACTAGTAGTAAGTCACCCAAATCCTGTTTTTTTCATATGCAATCTTAAAGCTAAAGCGCAAAGCCCGATGAAGAATCTCAAAGCTTGCATTAATAATATACAAAGCACGTATATATCACTGAGAAGCATTGAACACCGCTACCACTGCGTGTTTAATTTTTTTTTTCAAGCCTTCGGACGATATTGGGTCCGATCTTTTAAGCCTGCAGTTTCCCTTTTTGGGGACAAACCAGTCTAATTCTAGGTAGTTTGTCCCGAAAACGGGAAACTGCAGTCCCGAAAGGGTTAATAAGGTGCCCGACGTCAGTCAGAAATATTTGCCTTGCAAAGCAAAAAAAAAAAAGTACTACCCGTGTACCTCTCTGGGCGGAATTAACAGGGCCGTTTGAACACCATCAAGGGGACGGACCATAGTAAATAGGACCAATGGTGCGCACAAAAACCTATATATTTACCTATTTTTACTGACAACATTTGGTCCTATTTACTACGGACCCCCGTAATAGTACGAACATCGAGCGGTCCTTGCGTTGACACCTGGACAGACGGGCGCAAGGCATGCCCTATCCTGGTACGCGTCTTGGGGACTCAGGCAGCGTATAATACACACATCTTCCAGACCGTCAGGGCACAGCCCTTCCTGTCTCGGCAGCCACGGTTGGTTGAATCGACGATGTTTTTTTTTTTCTTGGCGGACAGACGCCGTTCGTGAACCAGGCACAGCCCAGCCCTTCTGGCAGGATGGACCCACCGCTGCAGTAGCTTTCGCACGATTTCACCTCGGTGATATTTTTTTTCCGGTAATAATATCGTGTGTGGTAAGAAAAGTGTGACCACCCGGCACGAAGTTTTGAATGAGCTCGGCGAGAGCTCAGCGCTGCGTGAAGGCGCAAGCTGCACGCATGTGCATATCTTGTCGAACTTCGGCCTGTATGTCGGTCGCTCGTTCATGTGTTGCTGCTCCTCCTTAATCCGGGTCGCTAAGACGAGGTCACTTTTCTCGGGAGCAATTTCTTAACTTTGGTAAAAAAAAAGCGAGCCCTACGTGCTGATTATAGGTCTTCCTTACGCGCGGGTAAAATGATAGGGTTAGGTTCCCTGCGCTGTAAAATAATAACTTTCATTTCAGGCAATAAGGGCCCTCCTCGTTTCGGCAATCGGCATAAAACAGGGTGCCCGACGGGATACAGGAGGATGTTCGTAATACATGAATGACGATGCCTCTTCTCCGCACGCGTATCTATCTAACGGCCACAGTGGGGAAAAAAAAATGCAGGGAGTGCCTTCAAATATCGTGAGTTCGCAAAATTAGCCGCGAGTCAACGAGGGAAGAAAATGTTGAATTCTTCCCGCGATAAAAAAGGAAGGTACGAAAGGTAGTGGGGAAGGGGGGGGGGGGGGGGGGGGGGGGGGGGGGGGGGGGGGGGGGGGGGGGGGGGGGGGGGGGGGGGCACGCTATGTGACCCCGGATTTGAGTTATGCGGCTACGAGGGAGAGGGAGAGTAGGACGAGGTGAATAAACGGGGTGGAGAAAATGAATCTAAACATGGTGCTCGCTGTCCGTAGCCGCCTGTTGGTGGAGTTTCGAATGACGGAAAGTAATAAAAAGTGCGAAAGAACGGCGTTTACTGCCCGTAGGTAGGTTTCATGGACAATCAGACTACGCGGTAGAGACGCCGGCAGCTACATTATGCCGTCTGCCGTCCAGGCTACACTGAGTCGTCTGCCGTCACCCCCCCTACAGTACCATCTCCGCTAACCAGAAAATAATCTCTCGAGGGACGAAGCCGCTGTGGGCTAAACTTCGCCATGAGTGGCCGACGTAATTTTTGGACGCATAGGAACAAGTCCGGCGCAATGTCTATTCGAGAGCCTCTGTTCTTTTTCTCCGCGAAGCAACCGCCGCCGCTATCATACGTACGTACATAAATGCGGGAAAATACGATGCCAAACACATAACCACGAATGCGCCGCACGAGAACAAGAAGAGTGTCATTCACGACGAATGGCAAAATCACGCGTAAAAAACTTCCTGTTACTAATAGCATCCGGCATCAGGCGCAGACAGCATGAGAGCTGGGACAACCAGCTCGATCTTCCCTTGGCCTTGTCTTGTGGCTGCCGAACGTCGAGTTGCAGAACCCGAGCGACTGTTGTTGTCAGTGGCAATATTCACCCCGGTGCAAACCTAAACGTTGACACGCTTTGTTGGTCCAATCGATGTGGAAATATTGGCAATACGTTCTTTTTTTTAAGAGGGTGGTGGATAAACCCACCGGGTGGTGTTGTTGTTGTTGTTGCTGTGGCTGTTGCTGACTCTCAAGTGCGAGGCCAATGTTTTTTTTTTTTTTTATCCTTCCTCCCGCCATTTTGAGCGCATCAGAGTCAAGTGCGCCAAAAGACACGCTAGAGCAGAACTCGCCCCCCTCGCCCGGCACCCCCCACCGCTAACAAGCCGAAACAGATAAGAATGCCTCCCAGTCAGTGTAAGTCCATCTTAACTCCACCAACCTACCGCGCAAAGCAGGACGCGCAGGGGGTCACCAACTACTATTACGGGGATCCATAGTTAATAGGACCTATGGTATACATAAAAACCTATATATTTAGCTATTTTTACTAACATCATTTGGCCCTATTTACTAAGGTCCCCCGTAATACCAACTACTGTACATGTAGCGTGAACCCACGTAAATCCTTCGCCCGGCCTCCGACACGATCGCGGCGGACGACGCTGAACACCCTCGTCCCTCCCTCCCTCCCGCCCTGCCACACCCCAAGAAATACAGCCGGGACATATTCACATGAAATGCAACCAGGTCAAACCCTTTGATATCTATCCACGCGACTCTCCACCGCCACACTAGCCATAGATAGCGGTTGACTAATGATACGTACTGCACTGCTGGTACCAAAGAAACATGGCAAATACGGGGGACCATAGTGAAAAAAAATGTTAAATTCGTCACCATGCTCGGTGACGTTTGCAACCATACAATGGTTGCGACCTGTCGAGGAGGGTCTACAATGGTTGAAACGGCTTTAGGCCGGGTTTCCAACAAGGCACGGGGCCTGTTTAGGGGGGGGGGGGCTGTGTCCCTACCATCCCCCCATGGGGTCTCCCTCTCGGATCGGGGTTGCGGACCCTGATGGTATATAGTCACAGCTCCCTCTCCGATCCAACCCCACTGTAAAGGCAAAAAAGTGGCCAAAAATGCCCCAAATCGTTGAAAAATGTTACAATCGTCACATCTTTGGTGCCATTTTTAACATGGAAGTTGTTTCGATCACCAACCTTGGTGACGGTATAACATGGGAGTTGTTGCCGTCACAAGAGGTTGTGTGCCTTCGCCCATATCAGGTCCTGTTCCCGCCCTTGGGGGGGCGTCAACCATTGTACCACACAACCATGTCGCCCCCTAGTATCCGTCAACCATTGTACTGCTCAACCATCTGGACCCTTAATCTCGCCTGCTAGTAGCTGTATCGCTCAACCATGTTACCCGTTCCGTCTTCCCCCTCTTGCAGGCGGCAACCATTGTACCTCTCAACCATATCGCCCTTTCGTGACCCTGCGACCATTGTGTTGCCAACCATTGTACATTTGTGTTCCGGCGCAGACGGACGTGGCTTGGGTCGTGGGCTTCGCAAACATGTCACACGACCTCGTGACACATCTTCCCCCTTGGATCGGGACGGCGGAATCTGATGGTATATAGTCACAGCTCCCTCTCCGATCCCCCCCCAAAATTGGCCCAAATCACTGTGAAAGTGTTAAATTCGCCACCATCCTTGGTGACGTTTCTCACATAGAATCAGTTTCCGTCACAACCCTTTGTGTGCCTTCACCCTGTGTCCACCCTTGGGAACACCGTCAACCATACAATGGTTGCGACCTGTCTAGGAGAGTCTACAACGGTTGAAACGGCTTCAGGGCGGGTTTCCAACGAGGCACAGGGCCTGTTTAGGGGGGGGCTGTGTCCCTACCATCCCCCCCTACCATGATTGGCCGGGTCTAGGGACAAGTCCCTAGGAGGTTCCGCATTCCGTTCCTTCCTTCGAGGAGCTAGCGGTGAAGATTCATCGCCCAACCCGGCGTGAATGACTCGTTCGTGTCGTGGTCCACGTGGAGTTCAAAATCTCGGTTCTGTTCTGTTTTTTTTTATTCCCCCATGAAATAAAACCAAAAACACGATAAGACGGCACACGGCGCACCGATCTGGTGTGGCTTTTCGCCGGTGGAAAATCCGACTTCCTGCCTTTTTCAATCACTCAAAAAAAACTGCATCAGATCCGGCCTTAAGCTTTATTTTTACCAATCCGCC
Organism: Macrocystis pyrifera; assembly: GCA_031763025.1. Classification (NCBI taxonomy): domain Eukaryota; class Phaeophyceae; order Laminariales; family Laminariaceae; genus Macrocystis; species Macrocystis pyrifera. The sequence continues at coordinate 4,020,555 of JASSKH010000031.1, forward strand.
GGAGGATAAAAAGAAAAAGAAAAAGAAGAAGACCGTGGCCCTGCTGGGCCTTGCTCCTCGCCGGATCGTGGTGCAGGGGCTAGCACCTCGCAGGTTTCCGAAAGGCGGTAAAGGCGGTTCGCCGCCGATGGTCTTCGGTGGCTGTGGCAGTCTGGAAGAGGACAAGGAGGAGCTGCGCGAGGCTGAGACTGGTGAACTGATGGACGAAGGCGTCATCTTCAACGACGACAACAACAACAACAACAACAACAACAACAACAACAGCAGCTGCGACAACAACGCCAGTTCGGAGGACCAGGAACAGGATGCGGAGGAGGAGGAGGAGGATTCGAACTGCTCGTGCGAAGAAAACGGACACAACGGCGGCAACTACTGCAGTGCCGACGATACCAAGGGTGACGCCGTGGGCTTCGAGGCCGACGGCAACGGCAACGACAAGACAAGGCTTCCTCTTCACGCCGCCCTTCAACCTCCGCCCCCGCGAGACTAGGTCCCTGCTTCGTGCGCCGCTCGGCGTAAGCTCCCAACGCCTGGTGAAGCTCGGGCTCGTCAAACGCAAGGCAGGAGACGGCCCCGGCCAGCATGTTCGAGCTAGCGGACCCTTTAAGGTGGATGTGGGAGGGCCTCATGACCCTCCCCATGGTCCGCGCCATGCTCACGGCGGTGGGGTTTCGCGTGGTGGCAGTCCGTCCGGGTTCAAGCATGGCCCTCCTCGTCGCCCCTTCAACGGAGCCGGCCACGTCCCCATGCATCGGGGGGGGGGGGAAAGCGAGGGCGAAGGCGTGTCGGCGTGCTCAGGTCCGCTCGGAGGCCCTGCGCCCTCGGTTCCTCGCGAAGGCCCTGGGCACCGCGGTCCTCTTCGCCAGGGGGACCGCCTCCAAGCACCACCTCACGAGCCCGGTCTCCACAGCATGCCTACCGTCAGACTCGGCCGTGGTGCCCCTCGTAGCGGTAAGCACGGACAGGGATACGGCCACCCCCCCCCATGGACACGGACACGGACACGCACACGGACACGACGGCGGAGGTTTGCACGGCGAGGGCGATAATGGGGGAGACCAGCGTCTGCACGAGGGAGCCCATGGGCCTGGGCTATATGGTCCTAGTCACCACGGACGAGGAGGAGGAGGAGGAGGAGGAGGAGGAGGAGGAGGAGGAGGAGGAGGAGGCATGATTGGGTCTCGTGGTCATGCCCGCGGACCGCCGCACGGACCTTTCCACGGACTGTTTCGCGAAGGTGCTTCTGGTGCACCGCCCGGCATGATGGCGCACCCTCACCCCGGCTCGCCGTCTCGGGGGGGCGGCGGCGGCTTAAGGCAGCGTGGTGGCAGGCACGGAGGAGGGACGAAATTCTGCGGCAGACGGTGTGGTGGCGGGTGTGGCGGCGGCGGCGGAGGAGGTGGTGGTGACTTGCGGCACAAGCAAATGGCGCATCTACACCGCTTCGACGGTCGTCATCAGCCGCGACTGGAGGCGTATACTGAGGGAGGCATGTTCGAAACCATCGGTTCCGGTATTTTCCTGTTTGGTGACTTTGAGGACAGACACCAGTTGGTAGCATGAAGATGATTGTCTTAATGGTGGGTGGTTTTGCTCTGGCTATTGAGAGGCACCAAGGATGACATGCCTTTGTTTTTTTTTAGTTTGCACCTGTGCAGAATCTCCCCTCGGGAAAACCGATACGAGGAGTAGAGAACGCACCAAGTTTATAGGTTAGTGTTTACTTTTGGGCACGTTCGTGGGCATCTCGTTAGGTTGGGGGAGTCAACAGGCAGTTGCTCGCACCTATGAGGCGCCATTCGTTGTTTCCGTCTAGTTACAGTCGAGAATGCCGGGCATGGGGGTCGGGCACGTGGGTTTTGCGGCCAATCGGTAGCCGCCGCAGAGGTTGGGGGCGGGCTGCTGTGGGATTATCGTATGCCTTTGTGTATGTTGTCGCCCAGATGACTTCCAGCAGCACTTCATCAAGGCTGCTTGTGGGTTGGAATCTGGCCTATTTTGGAGTGAAAAGCCTTCCCCCGGAGTTGCGGTTGCTTGTGGAATACGTTTTTTTTTTTTTTTTTCAGGGCTCTAGTAAGCAGTAGTCGCTGGGCATGGATACATGACATTCGTTGCCGTTATGCTTGCAGCGCTTTGCTCTATTTTGTAAGAGATGGGCGTCCGTGGTAAGCTTGACCTCGCGGGAAGGAGAATGAAAACATGCTCGCTTCAAATTCGAAGTCAACAAAAAAAAAACACTCGATGGACCACCCTCTTGAAGAAGAAATTTGTCATTGCTGTTTTTACCGGTTATAGGCACGGAGTGAAGTTGTCTACAAATGCTCCATAGGAGTGTGCGGGTCAGCAGTATCATCTCTAGGGGAAGAAATATCGAGCTGTATATCGCAGTTCTCTGCCTTTTACTGTGCGTTTGCGTGACGTTTTTGGACACGTTTAATGTGAACGACCTGCTACGGAGGGCCATAGTAAATAGGACCTACGGTATACACAAAGACCTATATATTTACCTATTTTTAGTACCAATATTTGGTCCTATTTACTATGGCTGTGCGTTCATTGTTCGTCTGTGCGTATGTCCCTATTACGGGGGGCCACAGTAAACAGGACCGGATAATGATAGTAAAAATAGGGAAATATATAGTTTTTGGTGTGTACCGTAGGTCCTATTTTATTATGGTCCCCCGTATTAGCTCTCGTCCCTAACCCTTGCCCTTCTTCCGCCGGAACGCACTTCTGGGATGTCTGATCAGCCCCTCCCCCACGCCCCCCTTCCCACTGCGGCGCACGCCTCGATCTTTGTGGCATATCGGGCGTGATAGCGCTTCCTTCCCTCGCTCGTCTTTCCACCGCTCGTGGACTCACTCACATCGCAAGGACTGCTTTCTCCCGTCTTTTGTAGCTAGAAATCACTACCAGGCATACCCCAAAATACATGCGGTACTTTGTACAAAACACATTCGGTGTAGAGGGCAAGAACAAAATGGTTGTTGTTCAATAGCTGGTACCTGCCTATTACGGGGGTCCATAGTAAATGGGACCAAATATTGTCGGTAAAAATAGGTAAATATATAGGTTTTTTAATGTATGCCATACGTCCTGTTAACTATGGACTCCCGTAACAATACGTTTTCCGATTTCGGAGAGACGAAATCATAGCTCATGGTCGTGTTTCTTTTATGTTTACACGCTGTTGCCGCTTGGGGGTGCTGTTGTTGCTGGCTTTCTTTCTGCATCCGTCCGTCGAAATCCACCCGTTCTTTTGTTTCCACCGGTATTCACACTGATTCTTGTTGTCCTTAAAAGATGAAATCGCCGCGGTGACAACCTACTGTACTGGTACTTGGAGATATACTATGCGGGCTGTGCACTGCGATACTACTCGGTGATCTTGAGGCTGCTGTATTTTGTTGTCGAACCAGCAAAAAATAGTTCCCACGCATGAGCCCTCTCTCTCCCCCCCCTCGCTGTATAATAATTGTTTTCACTGGGAGTGCTGTTAGATGAACGCCTCATATGATGCCCATCTCAGCCTATCTTCGTGTTGTCTCAGGCTATCTATTATAGCCGTCTTTGTTGTCTCGGACAATGCGGGCCGGAACTAACCCTCGGTTACTTCCAGACTCGCAGAAAAAAGCTCGGGTGGGTGTGTTCTGCCACGTAATATCAATACAGCCAGCCCCTGATGCACGCGCTCTCCCGCACCTTTAAGAGGATGTCCATCCGCCACCAAATGGAAAGCGGAGCCCCTTTCCACGAAAACAGAGATCTCCGCATGGACATCGTCATCGAGGCAGGGGGACTCCGAGATGCTACGGCATCAGAGTATCGCGATAAAGCGATACTCCTCGACGTCACGTACGCGGATATACAAGCGGGGATCCACATGCGGGCAGGCAGCGCTGACCGAGACGGATCAGCTGCTTCCACTTCAGAGGCGTGTAAGCGCAGTCACTACGCTCGTCTGGGACAGGTGTCCTTCGACGAGCGCAGCTACAAACTCGCCACCCTCGCGGTGGAAAGCTTTGGGCGCCTCGGAAAGGAAGGCAGCGATCTAATTGATCAATTGGCGACAAGCATCGTTGGCGGGACGGACGGATCGTCCCTGGCGCGGAAGGGCGTCTGCAAAGAACGCCTCTTCCAGATCATCTCCGTGACCACACAGGTCGCGATTTCGCGCAGAGTACAGAGGTATAAACTTGCCCTGAGGGGCCGCCAGGCCGCTAGGGGAAGGGAGGAAAAAGCCGGAGGAATGCGGCCAATGACATGGGGATGGAATGTCGATGAGGAATATAATATATTGTACTGGTAGCTAAAATGAAATGGTGTGGGGAATGGGAATTTGGAAACGACAGGAAGAGAAGTTTACGAGGGATACCACTGATTTAAGGAAGGATCTTTGGTTTATATAGGAACGGCATCTACGCTATTTTGTCAGAAGGCAAGCATAATAATAATAATAATAATAATAATAATAATAAATAATGATAATAAAATACAGTGGGGTATCTACTTCAAGGCCATCCGTTTTAAAGCTCTTCGGGAGATCAGACCTGGGGAATCGACTTGTCACGAGCAAAAATCTACATGGAATTAGTGTGAACAGTATTAGTAAAACATAAAACTTCGTACGAAGCATGTCAGAGGTAGGACCACGTTCATTCGCTTGCCACGGGATGGTCTTAAAATGGGTTAGCGGGAGTTATAATAATAATAATAATAATAATAATAATAATAATAATAGTAATAGTAATAATAATAATAATAATTCGATCTGGTACCCGTATGGGGCTAGCGCCCGAGAATACGAGTAATTGTAACAGGAAGGTTTATCTATTATTAATAATATGACAGGCTCGCGTCGTTCATCACACGGGGCGATCGTTGAAAACCCCGTTAACCTCCCTTTTCCCCCACTAGTCTGCCACCTTCTGATACAAGGGCCAAGTCCTCCTTTTTAGGCGCGCACCCAGAGAAAGAAGCATTATTAAACGACAACCTGCCGTCAATACATTTTACCTTGTTTGTGTCTGTGCCGCACGCACGCATGTTCTGACGCGCAGAAGGCTGTGCGGTATTGCTGCCCCAGAACTGCTGTGCGATCGATCGTGCCCTTCGCCTTTTCGTTTCCTCGGTAGCTGTTACTACTACTACTACTACTGCTACTACTACTACTACTACTACTACTACTACTACTACTACTACTACTACTACTACTACTACTACTACTACTACTACTACTACTACTACTACTACTACTACTACTACTACTACTACTACTACTACTACTACTACTACTACTACTACTACTACTACTACTACTACTACTACTACTACTACTACTACTACTACTACTACTACTACTACTACTACTACTACTACTACTACTATACTACTACTACTACTACTACTACTATCACTACTACTACTACTGCTCTACTACTACTACTACTACTACTATATACTACTACTGCTACTACTACTACTACTACTACTACTACTACTACTACTACTACTGCTACTACTACTACTACTACTACTACTACTTATTACTTCTTCTTCTTTTAATGCCCCGGAGAGCGAGAGGAAACCCCTGTCTGTCCACACTTATTTCTCAAGTTTTCGTGCACCGGTTCGAACCCGGTTCGTTTCTTCCACCTTGGTCGGGCCTGTCTCTGACCGTCATTAAAGTGTGGTGTGTACTCCGAGCATGTAGGCACCTAAGTCTAGATTTTATCTCTCCTGACTCAGGTAGTGTAGGAGTTGATACTACTTGTTACTCTCCCCCTACTTATTACTCTCCTCCGTTTCCCTGCCATATCCCACAAGCCCCCCCCCGCTACGAAGTACCAGGTACCGTGTACTACTATCGTTAATATTAATATCTGGAAATTCACAAGCATCGGACATCGGACGAAATAACGCAACCCGCTGCCTGTTAAAAAATGGATTGTTTGTAGCTGTTGCATTACCGGTCGCACCAAAGGAGTCTCTTGTCCGCCGCCTTCTTGTTCCCTCTGTAAAGCTGTACCCTCTCCCCCCACCTCCCTCCGCAAACAGTACTACGGTAGCTAAACTGTGCTGCTGCTGCAGCTGTTACCCCCTTTCCCGTTACCGATTCTTAATCCCACCGCGCAAAGGCCCTCTACCACGTATAAAAAAAGAAGAAAGAAAGGCACGAAAAAAAAACCCGCGCTAACCACACAAAGAAAAAAAAAACTCATATAGCGTTCGGGTTAGGGTTATATATATAGAGAGTTCGGGGTCGGTCGGGTGATCAGCGTTCTCTGTATATACTTGCCTGGCATTATATAAGCATGCCTGGTATCTCCTGCTATCCTCACTTCTTTTCTTCTGAAAAGCCACGCGATGAACAATTAATATTCAATAATTTAAAATCGATTTCGTAGGTTCGAGGCTCTCACGCAAAACACTCTATACTACTACTGCAGTGATTGTCATATAATAAAAGAAGCGGGAAAGCAGAGGTAGGTACGTGGCGGTCAATCAAGCCGTTCGTTGAAGTTAGTACCAAGATTCAAGTTTTTGTGTATCACACGCACACACACATGTAAAATAGTCAAGATAGAACGAGGAGGCGCGCGAAGCAGAGTGAATTGTTTTTATTTTCCGTCTTCGGGCACACGAAACAGGAAATAGAACATGCCATACCTATTACGAGTTGTTTTTTACTCTTTACCGGCGGCGCGTGCGTGTGTTTCAACGCGCATAAAAAAAAGCCTGTGCGTTGTTGCTGCGCAATCATGCAGGTCCACGAAGGCATGGTATATTGCGTAGGCCATTAATGCATTACGGTGTGTTATCTCTGTGTCGTAGTCTGTGACCACAGAGCTCGTATCTTTCTAGGGTGAAGAATCAGCACGGACACTGGGCTTGCTGGATGTCGACAAGTAGAAGAACGGTTTAATGTGAAGAACACACACACTGAACACTGACTCGAGAACTAATCATATGGCGTTCTGAACTGCTGTGTGGTGGATCCATCCATCAGTGATACAACTGTGTGCCAGTGTGTGCTATATATATGGTTGAGCACAGCACAGTGTGAGATCATCCCGCTGTATGCATGTGTACAGTAGTCTTAGGCGCACGTATAATAGATTTTTTTTGTGTGTGTGTGTGTGTGTGTGTGTGTTTTTTTTCATCATCACTTTTACTTTCCAGCCCACTCGTAGGAGGTTTTACCCTCGACGACCTTCTGGACAAGCCGTGGTCACAGGTGTCGTCCCTTCTCCCCCCCGGCACGTGCCTTTAGTTTTTATCGCGCATAGGGTTCAGCATTCATTCCCACTGCTCGTCGATTTTCATCGAATGTACAGCTAACTCACGCTCTCTCTCGCGCTTATGAATATTACGTACGGTGGTCCATAGTTAATAGGACCTACGGTACACACAAAACCCTATATATTTCCCTATTTTTACTAACAATATTTGGTCCTACTTAATATGGCCCCCGTAATTTTATGTACAACATTTTTTTTTTTTTTTTTTTTTTTTTTCATCATCACTTTTACTTTCCAGCCCACTCGTAGGAGGTTTTTACCCTCGACGATCTTCTGGACAAGCCGTGGTCACAGGTGTCGTCCCTTCTCCCCCCCCGGTACGTGCCTTTAGTTTTTATCGCGCATAGGGTTCAGCATTCCCACTGCTCGTCGATTTTCATCGAATGTACAGCTAACTCACGCTCTCTCTCGCGCTTTCCGCTAATCAATTTTATGCAAGAAAAAGTCCCTATGAGCATGCACTCGGTGAGACTCGAACTCACGAAATTGATCTTGATAGGCTCGCGGACCACCTACCAAGCCACCGGGGACGCCGGTATAGCTTACATAGGTCCTTTCAACTATGGACCCCCGTAATAGTAACAACGCGGTTTATTTATTATACACACGCTGGATCTGGCTGGTATAATAGTCACTGAAGTACAATGGTATGTTTTTTTTAGGTGCACGTAAAATAGATACGTACGAGTATAATAACCACGGGGTTTGTTCATACACACGCTGGATCTGGTGTTCACAGCAGTAGTCACTGAAGTACAGAAAAGATGATAATATAGTATTTTGGTGGTAGCTGGTGCTGCCGTACTACAACCATTAAATTCGTTCTTCCATATAGTCCAAAGTTCAAAGTCCAAACACAGCTACCCCAGACCCCAGACCACGCCCAGATGGACAGAACAGAACAAAGTCGCCGTTGGAAATATGTGGTTGGCGGGTTGCTTGAAAGGGCCCAGGAAAGACGTTTTGGGGTGCAAAACCCCTTTCCCCCGGGGTTTCAGCACCGAGAGGCGTTTGGTATACCACTCTCACCGCCTTTTCATTTTGTTGGACGTAACAAAAAATCGACCCACTACTCTACGAGCGACTCATATTAATTTGCGGACTCTGGTTTTTTGGGACGCCAGTCCGACCGTGAGGGCTTCGACCTTATTCACGAGAGAGATCAAGAGAGAGGCACAGAGAGAGAGCCAGCCCCTAGCTGTAAGCCCGGGTTCCCCCCGCCAGCACGTTCCAGCGGAAGAACAGTAGCCGTCCAATCGGACCTCTGTCTCAGGTTGCTTGTGGACAGGGGGAAACATTACGTACGAGTAAAGTGTACCAGGTACCATCCATCGACTTGTTTCATAGGTTCAACTCGCTTTTGTTGCCAGTGCAAGCAAGCACTGTCTGTTACTTGAGACTCCTGCTCACCAACAGCTGTGTAGACAGACCTTCCGGCTGCCTTTCTGCCTTTACAAACATCATGCAAATCCGAGCGGGAATGCTGCTGTCGCCCGTCAGCCGCATGGTGCTTCGCCGGCCGGCGGCGTCGCTGGCCCATGCCGGAAGGAGGAGCCGAGCACTGCACGCCACGGCGGTCTCCAAGAAGAAGCCGAGCACAGCAGGAGACGGAACTGCCTTCGACATGCCATTCAAGAGCCTTATGGCCGCGAACCGAGGCGAGATTGCGGTGAGGATCATGAGGGCCGGGAACGAGCTGGGGCTTAGGACTGTGGGCATCTTCAGCAAGGAGGACCGCTTCACGCAACACAGGTGGGGTTGGTGATGCTTCCAGTTTTTCCTGCAACTCGGTTGGGTTTGGCTCGGCTCGTCGTTCGTCACGCTTTGTTGTGTGCGGTCAGGCGCAGTAGGCGAAGCTGGGTACGTATGATACCACGTGCAAAGTCAAGAACATAGCCACAAGTCATGCCCTATCGCTGTGGCAACCTGTACTGGCGGTTCAATCGAGTCGCAGAACATTAGTTTGACTTGCTGAGATTGGGGGGTATACCTGCGGGATGGGCTGGGTAGAGAGAGTAGGCACCGCACTTAGCGTGGTGGTAGCTGCTGCTGCTGTTGCTGCTGCTTCGGCTGCTTCTGCTGCTTCTGCTGCTTCTGCTGCTGCTGCTGCTGGTGGTGGCGCCGCCGCTACTGCTACTGTTGACAGACAGACCTCAGACATCAGGGCGGGTCGAAAAAAAATGAAGAATACTTTTTAGATCTACTTTTTATAGTTGCATCACAAGCTCTACAGGAACGCAGACACAGCACCTGATACAGCAGCAGCAGCAGCTGCGCGGTCGAACCATACTTGCTCATCACATCGGCCCATCACCGCTGCCATCTGCGCAACTTCGTGCTCCCCGTCTTGCCCACTCGTGTAACATGCCTGGTACAGGTACATACATAGCTTCTGACCGCGAACATCGCTTGTACATGTCACATTTTTTATTTTTCATACATTTTTTATTTTTTTTAAAATCGCAGCTGACGTATTTCACTTTGCTCGTAGCTACTGCAATTACTCGTACCAGTACGTACGAGGTTTTACCCTCAGCGATCTTCTGGACAAGCCGTGGTCACAGGTGACGTCCCTTGTTCCCCCGGTACATGCCCGCATTTTTCTGTCGCGCATAGGGTTCCCGTTCCCAATGCTCCGTCGATTTTCATCGAATGTAGCTTCGTAACTCAGTCTTTTCGCACTTTCCGCTGATCAATTTGTATGCAAGAAAAAGTCCCTACTCTGTACTGCTTGTACGAGCATGCACTCGGTGAGACTCGAACCCACAAAATTGATCTTGATAGGTGCGCGGACCACCTGCCAAGCCACCGGGGACGCCGGCTTGTATATACCTGGTACTGTATACTGTCTCGTCACTTCTCCAGCCTCCCCTTGCAATTTTTAGTAATAGTGTACTATTAATAATTAAGATTCAGAGTCATTGTATGAATGAAACTCGCCCATGTTGGGTGGGTGTCCTTTGCTGTTGCGTTTATTTCGTGTGCCCGAAGACGGAAAATAAATAATTCTCTCTATTTCCAGTACGAAATAATTAAATTGAAATTGGGGTCAATTTTTTTGTACTGCAACATTGATCTTGCTCTGAACTCAAGTAGTTTGCCTCGTAAACGTGGGTGTAGTCACGGACCTGCACATACACAACTATACAGCAGCAGTACACGTACTGTAGTACACGTAGGACACCTATTAATATTAATAATAAGAAACAGGAAAGCTGGTCCAGGCAGGATTTCTTCTTTTTGAGGATGAGTGCAATCTACACTAAATTCAGTATAGTAACGTCGGCCGAATTCGTCATTTTTCTATCTGCTGTAATATTCTCAAGCCGCCTTTCTTTCTTATTGCTCGTTTTCTCGTTATAATATTATGAATAATAGTACAGCAGTATGTACTGCTGCTGCTGTGCCAGGTATAGTCGTACCGGTGTTCGTGTCCAGCACATCAAGCCGTTCTTTTCACCTGACATCCAGCCCAACCAGTGTCCGTGCCGATTCTTCAATCCTATCGTAGAGAGATACAAGTTCTGGGGTCACGAACCTACGAAACACATATTAATAGATGCTTCGTACCAGCAAGTCCTGTAGTCGCACATTGTCATGCATTGAGCAGAGTAGGCAATGCAAGGACATGTTCACCGTACGAGTACTGGATACGACATACTACGTTTCTCTGTACTGAGAGGGTATGAGTACAGACCAGATTCGTACCATTAATAAGAGTATGGGCAGTATGAAAGACAGGCGAGATTCCCAGGGACATGAGAAATTCGGAAGCTGTTGCCGTACGTATACAAAAATCACTTTTTTTCCCACAAGCAAGAAGTGATCCAGGCTGGGCCTACGTGTCGTGCCTTCCTTGTTGTCCTGTACATGCATCACTACGTTGGCAGAGCAGTAGGAAGGGCAGGCTGAGGTTTGCAGGAAACTGAGAAATTCGGGAGTGATTATTATACTTCTGAAGTTAGTGTTGAACGTACCCATTCTCAAATATGACGTCCATCCTGAAACAGCTTTCCTGTTCTTAATTGTATGCCCGGTACTACACAATACTACGTCAGAAACTACCAGATACTGTTTTTTATCCTGGGCCAGGCTCAAGTTGTTTCGCGAGGCAAAGTGTGTCCTACCTGTGGTACCTGCTGCATACTACAATATGGGTTTCTTATTACTTACGACGCGTGGTAAAGTGGAGCCAACACTTCTGAACTCCCAAAATTATCACCGCTACCTTAATAATATTGAATAGTACGTATGATGTGCCTGTCGCGCACATATATACGTGTACTCGTGGAATTGTCCATTATTATCGGTCCTCCCTCCTCCTCCTCTTCCTCCTGCCTCCTTCTCCCTCAGCCCTGGCAGCCAAGGGCACGTGGAGCCAGCGCGCAGACGGGCATAACGGTGTACCAATACCATGATACACTTAATCTGTAATTGTGCGTACGTCTGCTGCTTACCTCGTACCTGCTGGTAGGCTGTACTGAAACTGCAGTACAGGACACCCATGGTATTATAATAGTATTTAATAGTGAGAAGCACGAAAACTGGTCAAACATGTTCAGGCTGGATATATTTCGGAATTGATGCGGTCTACTCACTTATCCAGCCCTTCGCACGTCTGGCATGGTTGAGTTTTTCACCACGACTATTCTCGGTGCGGTTGAAAATAAGTTAACTTTTAGAAATGCAGTCCCGTTTTGGGGACAAATCACTTGGAATTAGACTGGTTTGTCCCCAAATCGGGACTGCGGTACTGAAAGGGATTTAACGCGCACCACGCCCCCAACGTTGCCACAATCTGCCGAAACCTTGGCCGCATCTAAAGTACTGTAGCATCGACAGCGAGGGAGCATTGCGCGACACTTCTTGCTTGCCCACCCCCCGGGATAGAACCGCGTGGAAGACACCGACATCTGCGGGTGCGAATCCGCAGGAGCACATGCGTACCTGGTATATATTTTGGTGAAGTCCCCCAGCGATGGAAATATGCCATCATCAAGGACCTTCACTAAAATAAGGACCAAGCTGATTGCAACAACTGAAGAGGGGTTTCGCTTGTTGCCCACGCAGGCAAAGTGTTGTTGAAAGTCATCGCGCCGCGCCTCAGCAATTGGCTGCGAGGCCGAGGGAATACTCCCGGAGCAAACACTGCGGCTTCCGTCCCGCACGATCAACCGTCGATACGCTGTTCGTCGTGCGCCGGTTGCAAGAGCTCGGACGACAGAGGACAAATCCCGTGTACATGTGCTTCATCGATCTGCAGAAAGCGTACGACTCTGCTGTAGACCGAGTGCTGCGGGAGATACTCGCCTCAGCACTCTGGCGTACCAACCAAGACGCCTACAATTATCCGAAATTTTCGAGAAAGCAGGCGGACCCGCGTGCGTTCGGATGCTGGCGAGCACTCGGAATGGCTTAATGCCACTCAGGGGCTGCGGTAGGGCTGCGTCCTTTCACTTGTTACTGCTGTTCAACGTATTCTTCGCTGCTGCGTTACGCGTCCCACTGGTACGCTTCAGCGAAGACGAAGCGATTCATCGTAAGGGATTTGGTGCAACTGGACGAGGTTGGAGTAGTGTGGGGGCATGTTGTACGCCGTTGACGCAGGAATTGTCTTGGAGTCGGCGGAAAGACTCGGTAAAATGGCGACAGTCATCGTGATCGTCTTTGAAGCAGCAGGCCTCACGGTATCGGAAAAGAAGACAGAGACAATGCTGCTACGAAGACCGGACCGGACAACCCTCGCCCCCCCACTCGTCATCAGACGGCCCACTTACTTATCACTTCTTGTACCTAAGCGTCATTATCCACGAAAACGCTAACCTTTCACTCTAAATCGACCGAGGTATCCGTCTCATGCGGGCATGCCCTAAGTGTTTCTTCCCGGAATTGTGTGACAGGATGACCGCCTCGCTTAGTCTGAAGATAGTCAGGCCTAGGTGATTGAGACTGCTGTACGGATGTGTGACGTGGATCCTCAGAGCGGAACTCTTCGCCAAATTCCGAACGGCTCACCACTAAGTCCTCTTGCGAGTCATTGGCTTCCAGCGCCGACTTCGAACCGACCACACCACCCTCTCGAAGGCGAATGCCCTCAAGATGACAATTTGCGAGAGCATCGAAACGACCATCCGTAAACGGCGGCTCTTTTTTTGTGTGGGCCATGGCGCGGGTAAAGAAGGATTGATTACCCAGTCGGGTAATGTTCGGGACGATGGCTGGTGGGGAGAACCCGAAACCTGGCGGACATTGTATATTTGGCTAATATGCCTGTCGGTAGTCGAAGACCTTCGGGAGTTCCGAGCCAACGAGGGATCAACTGAACACTTCCCTTTGGTGCTTGTAGTTGAGACAGCGCTGTGGTCCACTGCAGCAAAAAAGGCGGGCGACTGGTACCGGGGAGTCCTCGAAGCAGCCGGCCGATACATGGTCAAGCGGCACGAGGATGAGGCAAAGCTGAGTAAGCACCGCCGCGCATCCGTTGTGGGTGGTGCCGAAGGGAAGGGAGGGAGGGGGGGCGCCAGGGGGAGTAGAAGGGAAACCGCGGTGGACGAAAGTAGGAAGGAGACGACGGCAGGGTAGCAAGGTACCAGACCGACTATTGTGGTAGATAGAACATGTCTTTGCTACTCGTACCGCCAACTGCTGCAGTTGCTTTGAACGTGATTTTTCTCGTCTTCTTTCCTCTTTTTTGCGCTTCGGTCCTACGTGAATTTCTTATTTCTTTCTATCTTTCCTTCTCTTGACGAAAAAAAACCATTGCTTCGTGGGGGGATGACGAGCCTACTTTGTTTGTGTTGTGTTGCCTGACACATCTCCTCTCCGGGGGTGGGGCACGGTTGACGAAAGCAAGAAGGAGGCGGCAGACGGGGTAGCAAGGTACCCAGACCGACTACTACTGCTGTAGATAGAACCTTTCTATGCTACTCGTACCACAGCTGCTGCGGCTGCCTGGGGGGATGTTGTTTTGTTTTCTCCTTGTGCTTCGGTTTGCCTGTTGCCTTCCCTTCGTTCTCACAGCAGTTAGTGGTCTTACCCTGGTTCATATGAGGTGGCATTATGTATTTTAGTTGCCTGCCGCACCTCCGGGGGGACACCACACTTTTTTGTTTTCTTGTACTGCTGTATTCCGACTTGTTTTTTTTTGTTGTTCTTTCGATGTCTCTCTCATAGAATGTGTATGTCGTGCCTGTCGCATCCGGTACGACCGGTGACATGGCATTGCATCGTCTACTCTGCTTTCTGCATAACAATGTATTACGGGGGTACACAGTTAACAGGACCTATGTCATACACAAAAACCTATATATTTGCCTATTTTCACTCAACAATATTTGGTCCTATTTACTACGGCCCCCCGTAATAGTAGGTATCTCTGCCTTGTAAGTAGTTTTTGTGACCGCATCAGAGCTTGTATCTCTTGCCCTGCAGGATAGAAGAATCGGCACGTTGTGCTGGACGTCAACGGGTAGAAATAACGGTCTGATGTGAAGAACACACACACACACTCACTCGTCAGAACAAACTTCGGCGTAATATCCCCCGAGTTTATTTTTATACCACAGGTTGTGAGCATGTAAATATCATCTTGGATTTCTTAGTGCTGTACAGAGTAGTTTGTGGAATACGTACATGTCAACCTGACTTTCTTAGTCCTGGTGGCTGCAATGTATATTACGGGGGACCGTAGTAAACAGGACCAAATATTGTTAGTAAAAATACCTAAATATATAGGTTTTTATGTATGCCATAGGTCCTGTTAACTATAGACCCCCGTAATAGTACGAAGCTACGAGATGTGCATGGAAACACTCAAGGTAGCACACCCCGGGGATAACTTTTTGACATTCACAAAAAGTATCACCGAGTGTGCTGTTGTGGAAGGGTGTGGCACGCAATACAATGCCGCACACCCCTGGGATAACTTTTTGACCTTGACAAGAAATATCACCGGGTGTGCTGTTGTGGAAGAGGGTGTGTGGCACGCACTACGACACACCCTGGGGATTTTTTTTTCTGACCTTTCAAAAAAGTACCACCGGGTGTGCTATTGTGGAAGGGTTTGGTGCCTACTATTAATAACATTGATTCCTATTTTACGGGGAGACCATAGTAAATAGGACCAAATACTGTTGGTAAAAATAGCGAAATATATAGGTTTTTGTGTGCACCGTAGGTCCTATTTAATAGGGTCCCCCGTAGTAGGCGATATTCCATGGGCCTAGGAGTGTGAAGAGACCCCGATCAGGTTGCAGGGGGTGTGATGGGGGCGGGGGTTTGAAAACGAGTGAAAAATAATTGTTTGAAAGTAATGTGATGATGCAGGCCCACAACGGCAGCCAACAACGGGTAGAAACAACGGATAGAAACCGGGGGTGGCAGCCAAGAACCCCGACGTGCTGTGAAACCGGAAAACGCATGCTCTGGTGGAACTCCCGAGGAGTGGGGAGCTCGCCTTTTTTCCCATTTGCAACCTCACTAATTTGTGGTGAATGTGAACCACCACCCAAACTTACCACGCCCACACGCTGTTATTGTTGAACAAACGCCGACCTGATCCAACCCCAGCCCGAACCCGAACCTTACTTTGACCTTGTGACCGACCCGACTCGACCCGTCCCGCAAGGGCCGCCCGCGTGGGAAATTGTCCCGATTGCAAAAAGTTGGAGTCTCTAGGGCGAAATAGGGGCACGCTAGCCAACCAGACACATGGGGGGGTGGCTCACATTCGCCATCCATGGATTGTATTGGGCGCTGGCGGCTGGCGAGGATTGGGATTGTATACGTACATGCATTTAATTGCGTCCTCGCATACTATTAATAGCTGCCCCCCTCCCCCCGCCCCCGGTGAAACGCCGACTGCTTCCACCTTATTTCGAAACCGTAACCGTTAGTTCTACCCCACATTCTCAGCACAGCGACAACAATGGCAGCGTCGCGCACTGTTTGTCGTCGAGGTGCTGCACGCCTGCTGTGGGCTTCGGTTGAATGGTGTCCACCCGGTAAAGGTGTCCACCCGGTGTGATAAAAGTGTGGAATATTGGCACTGCTGTTTATAGGCGTATAGTACTGCCGCAGGGGTGTGGTATTCAGTGTGCCCCGGACGGTCGAAAAACCGTGTGTTGTTTTTTTTTTTTTTTTTCCGGTCCGTATTTTTTTTCTCGTTTGTAACTACTTCAAGTTAAAGGGTGTACCTTTTGCAGACACAAGGCTGACCAGGCGTTACTCGTGAGGGTGGCGAGGCGTTACTCGTGGGGGTGGACAAGAGCCCCCCCGTCGGTGTTTGCCTGGATGTTTGTACCGATTTATACTTCGTATTCTGACAAAAACTCTGTGTTTGTACTGTACCTATTTTATTCACCGATTCGTTTTTTTTTTTTTTCAGAAATAACTGGCATGTACCTTTTTCAGGTGCAAGGCTGACCAGGCCTTCCTCGTGGGGGTGGGCAAGAGCCCCCCCGTCGATGCTTGTACCGATGTATACTTCGTATTCCGACAAAACTGTGTGTGTACCTTTTTTATTCACCGGTTCGTTTTTTTTTCAAAAATAACTGGCATGTACCTTTTCCAGGTACAAGGCTGATCAGGCGTTCCTCGTGGGGAAAGACAAGAGCCCCGTCGGCGCTTACCTAGACGTTGATGTGAGTGGGAAAATATGGCTCGCGGGGGTCTTGAATATTTCGTGTTTAGTTTTATTGTGTGTAGCTCGGCGGCGTGTGTGTGTGTGGGGGTGTACTCGTTATCATGCGTGGCCGTAGTCGTATGACCATAGACCTACAAGGCCGGGACGGAGCACGTCGCGTTTTCACCGACCAGGCAGATATTGCTTGCACCAAGCGCTCGGGGGGGGGGGGAGGGGATATTTTTATACCGATATTTTGTTAAGGTACTTCAGACATCGATGTAAGTAGGGAAATTCTGGCTCGCGGGGGGGGGGGCGGATACGCTCGATATCATGCGTGGCCGTAGTCGTATGACCATAGACCCTCGCGTCCCTACAAGGCAGGGACGGAGGGGGAGGGACTGGGTATCTCGTGTTTTTGGTTTCATGTATCGGCGGTGGTGTGTGGTGGAGTGGAGTGGGCTTTTTGTTGTTGCTACATACCGTATATCACACGGGTGATGATATATCACACCCCCTCGGCCGAATTCACGACAACAGGGAGAGTGAAAACGGTTGTTGATGCGTCTATGGAAACATCCTGAACCCACCGTTTTCGTCATGTGCCCCCCCCCCCTCGTTATCGAGAGTATCGGCTCCGAAAATCAGCCCAGGGGGTGCGTTTAATCTTATCACCCTGGTGTGATATACCAGTTATACGGTATTGATGTGTGCAAGTGTGAACATCTGGCTCGGGGGGGGGGGGGGGGGGGGGGCTGCTTGTGTGTGTGTGCTTCATCCACCTTACAGCTGTAGTGCCGGTATGCGCCAGGCAACACTACCGGCACTATCATCGTAGAGGCAACCGAACCGGCACTAATCCCTCCGCACGCCACCACGCTGGTGAATCCCATACATACACGCCAAGCGATTCTACAAGCGATATGCGTAGCGGGCAACCGGCACTATTCAACCGGCTGTACTGCCGTAGAGGGGCTACTTATTGTGTACCGTTATTCCTGCGCATGGACACCCAGCACACCCAGTGTCCGCGTCGATTCTTCACCCTGGAGAGATGGCACTCTGCGCGTAAATATAAGAGCCGGTTCGTAATGATGTTATCGTCTGCGCTACCCTTATGTTCCCGCCAAGAGTGTTGCCGGCTCTGTGGTGATGCACTTCATTCGTTACGCGTGATGCTTACGTTTTGTTGGGTTGTTTTGAAAGGAAGCGTGACGGCAGCAGCCGCGGACGTGGAAGCGAACAGACTTGATGTTTTCATTCTGTTAATAGATGCGGCGAAAAAAAAAAAGAGAAAACGAATATCGCACTCCTTCCTACAAGGCCAGAGTGAAGAAAACGAAACCAATGGGGTGTGATTTCTGCATGAATATTAGTACAAAAAAAAACTTTTGTTTTGTAATTTCTGCCCGAAACGAAAAAAAGGGAAAACACATTTTGTGGTATTAATAGTATGAATATGTTTGTTACCTTGCCTTTGGTATGTTACCCCCGTATGGCCATACGACTAAGGCCATTCATGAGATCGAGTACATCTCTCCTATCGAGTACCCCCCCCCCCCCCCCCCCCCGCGCGCCTCCTTGCCTGGGTCTCAACAACAAAAGTTGGGCGTCGGCTTTTTTTTTGCTTCGCTTCCCTTGGACCTTTTTGTTTTGTCATTCATTTGTTCATTTTTCCCTGGTCTGGGTCTCTCAACGAAAAAGTGGGGTGTCGACTTCAATTTTTTTTTGTTCGTGTGTCCCTGGACCAACTTTTTTTTCCAACATACGAGTATTTTACTTTTTTTTTTTTTTCAACCAGGGCATCGTGGCGATGGCGGTGGCGAACAAGGTCGACGCAATCCACCCCGGCTACGGCTTCTTGTCTGAGAGGACCGACTTCGCCCAGGCCTGCAAAGACAACGGAGTGACCTTCGTCGGACCCTCCCCTGAGAACCTGCAGACGTTCGGTGAGTGCTCGTATGTGGAGCGGAGGCGTTTCTGTGCAGCGGGAGTGAGGTCGAGGAGGGGTGGTGTACTTATGCCATGCATTGCCGAAGTCGAATGACCATAGACCCTCGGGGGGGGGGGCGGGGGGGGGGGGAGCGCGAGGGCTGGGGGGCGAGGTGTATGGGAGGGAGGCGGGTTGGCAGAGGGGGTGGAGCGGGGGGCGGAGGGGTGGCGATATGTGAGGGAGGGGGGGGGGGTGATTGGGGTTGGCGATTGGTGTGTAGGCTTAGCGTCGGGGATGGTGGTTTGAGAGTGGTGTTCTGTGAGTGGTGGTGGTGGTGGTGGTGATGATCGTGCTCGTTGTTGGCGTTAAGTGTTTTGTGTCGGGTGTTTGGGTGTTGCCTGTTGGATGTTCTGAGATTCGTTGGTGGTGCTGAGCGTGTTGAGTGTGATGACGCCAGCTGTTGCTTTTTGTGCCGCTGCTGGTGTTGGTGTAGTGTTTGGGTCGCTTTGTTGTTTTGGCGGCTAACGTTGGTCTTCGCGTTGGTGTCAGTGCCGTTGACCCTTGGCTCATTCCTCCACATAATTCGATCCACGAAGCACCGCGGGGAAAACCCTTGAGCACTTCCCCCCCCCCCCCCCCCCCCCCATTTTTTTCTACCGTCGTTTCGATGCGCTCACGAACCCGCAGGGGACAAGACCTCGGCCCGGGAGCTGGCCATCGAAGTCGGCGTTCCCGTCGTGCCGGGCACCGACGGCCCCGTCACCACGATCGACCAGGCGCGGGAGTTCATCGAGGGCAGCGGGGTCGGGTGAGTCTTCGTGCTCCCTTGCTGCAGTTTTTTTTTTTTTTTAAACCTGCGCGGGAAGTCAACGAGGGCGGTGAGGTTGGGGTGAGCTTCGTGCTTCCTTAAGGTAATTTTATTTTCGAAACATGCCAGGTAACCTGGCGTGTATTGTCGGTGCTGCTGTGTTCTCGTTCCGTCAAGAAAATGTTGGTGTCAGGTCCCCTTTTCCCCTAGACTTTTCCCGCCTCATTATGTGCAGAAGTTCAGGGTCGCCCGAGGTCGGGCACTCCGTTCCGTCTAGTTCCGAGGCACCAACCCAGCTCGGTGTGTACATGGCATACCACAATCACTCAAGAGATAACCTGCCCGGGGCGTCCGCCGCACAGAAAAATGTCTTTCTGTTTTCCGCGGCCAAAGCCGATCCGGCTCGACCCGAACCGGCCTCCTTTTTTTTTTCGTGTGACTGAAACCACCCCTCCCCATTTTGTGGAGAATGTTGGTGTAGTATTACGGGGGTCCATAGTTAACGGGACCAAATTTTGTTAGTAAAAATAGGTAAATATTTATAGTTTTTCATGGATACCATAGGTCCTATTAGCTATGGACCCCCGTAATAGATAGTAAAAGAGAAAACGATCGCTATCGTTGGAGATAGGTGGTGGCCACACCCGTCGAAACAGGAAGAGGATAAGGTTAGCAAAACAAATATATGTAGTGTCTGGAAATAACGCAGTGAGCGCCCAACCGCTGGAGGTGTTTCCATTGAGAGCGGGAACGGTGCTGCTCCGTCTCAAAAGGCATACGTTTTCGATCGATCCAACGACTAAGGCAAGCAACGAATGAGTACGCCCTCCCCCCCCCCACCCGCCTCCCCGCCCTCTCCACCCCCCACTTTATGCAGGTACCCCGTGATCATCAAGGCGGCCATGGGCGGGGGCGGGCGAGGGATGCGAGTGGTATCGGCATCGGCGGAGCTGGAGAAGAACTTCCAGCTCGCCACTTCGGAGGTGAGCGGAGCATGCTACAGCAGTACGCAATCGTGCGCGGCGAGGTATACACGGGAGTGGCGGCAGGCACCGATGTGTTCTGTCGGTCTGTCTGTCTGTGTGTGTGTGTGTGTGTTTTTTTTTTTTTTTTTTTTGTGTATTTGCCTGTGTGTTTGTAGCTGTGCCTTTGTGTCTTCGTCTCCCTCCTGTGCGATACCTGGTAGGTTTAACGGCGCGTTGTAACATTTGTTTCCGGGAGTTGGTCACCGCCTCTTTTCGGAGGAGACCCATAGTAATGAGGACCCAGCATACACACAAAAAGCTATATATTCGTTTTTTTTTCTTCTTTTTTTTGTGATATTATTTGGTCCTGATAACTATGTTCCCCGGTTATAGTATCTATTGACTCGTACGAGTAAAATGTCAGGGAGGTACATCGTGGTCCGCAGGTAGGGGATGATTTCACACGTCGGATAACTCGTAGTCGATTCCCACTCGATGATTCCGCTCATGTCGTCGAGTGGGAGCCGTAAAATCCGCGTGTAGTGTAGCTCATGTTCGCTGAGTTGGACCTGTAGCATGTAGACCCCTGCCCAACCTTTCACAAAGGCAGGAGAGGAACTAGATGGTCTACAGCAGCAGATCGTGATCTGTCCTTGGTGGTGGTGTAATTTTATAAAAAGTCGAACGGGGCGCAGCCGCGTTTCTGGTCCGTTTCAGCTCCGAGTTGGGATCAAGGTGAGGATTAGGGTTGGGGTTGGGTCCACGCCCTTGCTTTTGATCGCACTAAGTGCTTCCTAGCCCGCACAATCGTGAAGCAATAGTGCCTGATACCTGGTGTAGTCCTAAGTCGTTGGTGAGTAGAACGCGCGTGCGTGTCTTTCTCTTCATGCATGCCTTTGCGTCTTTTTGTTGCTTGTGCCTCTCTCCTGCCTTTTCGTGTGTCTTGCGTTTTTGTTTTTCTTGTCTTTTGTATGCATGCGTATCTGTCTGTCTCTGCCTCTGCCTCTGTCTCTGTCTCATATCTGTATTCGCTGCTCTTCCTCGCTGTACGCTCACCCCAGCCCACCCTACCCCCGCCTCCCCACTCCCCACCTCACCCCACCCCTCCCGTTACTCCTCCACCGTTCCCATCGGTCAGGCCCTGGCCGCCTTCGGAGATGGGAGCATCTTTATCGAGCGGTACGTCAAGGACCCACGCCACATCGAGGTCCAGATTTTGGGCGACGGTACCGGTGAGTGCCGCCGCCGAACTTGCAACAATTTTCTTAGTTGGTCGGTTGGTTTGTGGGTTGGTGGGTCGGCTAGGTGATTGGTTGATCGATCCGTTGTTGGTTGATTGACGGGTTGATATTGGTTGGTAGGCTGAAGTGATCTGCTGGTCTATTGGTTGGTAGGCTGATTGGTTGTTTTGATTAGTGTGTCGGTATGTTGATTCGTTTGTTATTTTTGTTGATTTGTTGGTCGGTCGGGGTTGGTTTATCGCTCGGTTAGTCGGTTGATTGGTTGTTCGATCGGTCGGTCGGTCGGTCGGTCGGTCGGTCGATTAGTTACTTGGTTGATTAGGTAGTTGGTGTGGTCGGTTAGTTGAATTGTTGGTTGGTTCGTCTGTTGGTTGGTTGATTGGTTGGTCGGGTGGTTGTTTGTTGTACTGACTGGTTGTTTCGTTGCGTGGTCTGTTGGTTGGTGATTTGTTTGTTGGTTAAATTGATTGGTTGGTCGAGGTTTGCCTTTTTACGAGTACCTACAGTGCGGGTCATGTCCTGTCTCGCCCCGCCTTTGGTGTTCCTTTTTTTTGCGATGCACGCGGCGCATTCCATATCTCATGTGCATTATTTGTCTTGTGCGTTTTTGTATGATGGTTGTAATGTTCAGGCGACATTGTCCACCTGTACGACCGCGACTGCAGCGTGCAAAGACGCCACCAGAAAGTGGTGGAAACCGCCCCCGCCATGCTCCTCAAGCCGGAGACACGCCAGGTGTGCAGCCGATTTTGTTTTTCTTCCTGTTCATTCTGTAGAAGATTGTTTTTTGAGTTTTTGCGGTTGCGCCCTTAAGTTGCTTTTCGGAGCACACAGTAGTATCCCCGTGCTATTTGGGAATGTCGCGCGAGCCTGGTTCCAGCTCTCTTTCACGAGACGTAGGATTCTTATTTGTATTTTGAATTGGTGAGCTTAGCATGGTGTTGGTGACCTTGGTGATGATGGTGTTGATGATATGATATTGGTGGTGGTGATGATATGCGAAGTATATCAACTGTTGTGACGAGGATTTTTGTTTTCCCTTTTGTGGCGTTGGTATTATCCCGGCAGGCGATGTTCGACGACGCGGTTCGACTATGCGCGACGGCAAAGTACCTCAACGCAGGCACGGTGGAGTTCCTGGTGGATCAGCAGGGCAGGTGAGGGAAACCACGGAATGAATTTTGTTGTTGTTGGTGGTGGTGGTGGCAGTGGTGGTGGTGTTGGTGTTGGTGGTGGCGTTGGTATTGGTGTTAGTGTTGTTCGTGATGGTGTTGATGGTAATGTTGGTGTTGGTGGTGTTGTTGTTGGTGATGGTGGCGTTGTTGCTCGTTGTTGTTGTCGCTGCGTTGTTGTATTAATGATTGTTGTTGGAGTTATTTTTGCTGTTGTTGGTTGTTGTTGAGTGGTGTTGGTCTCGATGTTGTATATTGATATTGCAGCACACCTCGAAAAAAAAATCTAGCATCCGCGAAACCTCTGTTTTTCGTTTGGACTAAAACAAAAATCGCATGTACTCTGTTGTTGCTCCTTCCGGCCACACACGCCGCTTCCTCAACGAACCCCTTCTCGAACTGCCCACGATTTTGTCCGGAAAAGGTGAGAAACGTTTGGGTAGCGATGCGAATACCCAAACAGCTCTTCACATTCCCGGACAAAAGAGTGGTACATTAGATTGGGCGCGTGTTTTTTTTCGTCCGGAAGCAAGGAAGGGGCCCCTTCAGCCTCTTTTTTTTTCGTACAATAGATTCGCCTGTTTCGGGGGGCCCCTTGTCTTAACCCCTTTCAGAACTGCGGTCCTGTTTTCGGAACAAATTGTAAGTAGTTTGTCCCCTACACGGAACTTCAGCAGTCCCAGAAGAGTTTTGAACCAGAGCCCATGTTGGACCCAAACAAAACGAGGCCCCTCACTCCCTGTATTCACACCCCCTACGGGCTGGGCCAGCCAAAAAGAAAAAAAACGGACAATCAATCCTGAATGGCTGGGCCAACCAAAAAAGTGGACTAAATCAATCCTAACCCTGTTAGCCCTGCCGTCCCGTCATGGGGACGAACCAGTCGAATTATTGAGTAGGTTGTCCTCAAAACGAGACTGCAGTCCTAAAAGTGGATAAGAGCTGGGGGCAGCCTTGTTTTGATGACTACCCCCCCCCTGTAATTTTTTATTTGTCCTCGCCTCTCCTTTTTCTGTTGCGGCCGACCTCCCCGGCATTCGCCATGATGGGAGGTGGGGGGGGAGGGGGAGGCGGAGGTGGAAACAAATGCTACAGCTGTATACGTACACCTCAAGGGTAGTTCACGGCGCCTTTGTTCTGGCAGTATAGCAGGTACTTGATTTTGTGGGAGTGTAAAACCACCCCCCTCTCTGTCTTGGAAGCATGAGTGTACGTACAGTACCTCACCCCCGCCTCCACTCCACTCTCTCCACCCACCTACCCACCCAAACAACGCCCTTTTTGCGCAAAACAGGCACTACTTCATCGAGGTTAACCCCCGCATCCAGGTTGAACACACTGTGACTGAACAGGTAAGAGAGATACAAGGAGAGACAGAGGGGGGAAGCTTCAGTAGATAGAAAGAGTGGAAGAGAGCGAGAGAGAGAGAGAGAGAGAGAGAGAGAGAGAAAGGGGTGTGTGTGGGGGGGGGGGGTATCACAGAGCTTGGAAGAGCGGGCACGACTGGTACAGGGGCCCCATGGTCATACGACTACGATCATGCATGACGCGAGTAACCCTCCACGCCGCACTCTGAGTCGCTCCCGACTCTACCCCAAACCCTGGTTTATCCTCCGTGGTGCTCGGGTTGCGGATAATATCAAGTGTCTCCACAACGTAGGCGCAGTTCTATAGGGCTCACGTATTGCTATTTGTTTGTCCCCCAATATGTGGATGCTGTTTTTTCGTAGGTTAAGACACCTCGAACATATCATCTACAGATCACTCGATGATCTAGATCGTTCAGGGCAGATATATCACTGATCTGCATGACCTGTATGATCTGTGCGATCTAGCTCGTGTTGCCGATGATGGGAGCCGTACAATCCGCATGGTTTTGGTACAGTGTTTCTCTGAGTTGTATCTGGACTAGATTCTGCACAGCGGTCCAGCACGGCAGGTTAGGATCTAGATAATCCGCGTAGATGAACTAGACGATCTATCTGTACGTGATATGTGGGTGATTCAGGTGCATGATCTATCCTGCGCGTGGTGGGTTACGTCACCTTGCCTTTCCGTCGTGCCCGGGCCTATAGTGGCGAAGGGCAACACGGGCAACGGGACCCGGCTCCCAGTGCGGGTTTCCGTGAAGACAGACGGATTTTAGCGTCAAGTATTTTGGAGTTTAAAAATATATATATATTTTTGTGTCTTTTCGTTCTCCTTGCTTGTGTTTGTGTTCTCGTACCCGGTACGCTGGGATCTCACTTGGTGTACTCATGAATCTGCGTTTTTTTTTTCTCGCGTTTGGGCTTTCTCGTGTCTCAGCTTGTAGCGCCGCAGAACTACTGCTGTAGTATTTCTCTAGGATAAGGAATCATCAGGACGGACACTGGGCGTACTCGATGAAGCTGGGTGAAGACGACACGCATCTGATATCTATGTTGCCGGTTTTAGTACGAGTGTATGCTGCCCGCTGTACATACAGATAGCGCCTGTGGAATAGCTCGGGGCACAGATGGGGTTCACCAGTGTGGTATATGGTGCCGCTCGAGTAGTGCCTGTTGCTGCCGCTATGTAGTGCCGGTGTTGTTGGCTGGCGCATACCATACCGGCACTATAGCAGCAAGCGGCACTACTACTGTACATGGGTCCGAGAAGGGTTCATTCTCACTGAGTAGTGCCGGGTGCCCGCTATAGTCACAGTGCCTGTGGAATCGCTTGGCCCATAGCTGGTGTGGGATTCACCGGTGTGGGAGCGAGCGGAGCAGCAGTGCCGGTTACCGCTATACAGTGCCGGTGTTGTTTGGCCGGCGCATACCAACGCACTGTAGAGGGCACCATTGCCGCGCTTTCCTCGGCGGTGGACGATAGCCTTTATCGACAGTTGACGATAGGCACGTTGTCTACAACGGGCGGTATTGTTTCTCGACTGACGTACAATATTTTGTGTTGTGGCATGTAATATATATATATGTGTGTACATCGATGCAAGTCCCCGATGTTTTGTTTTGTTTTTCTTTCTCGATCGGCGATCTGCAGGTTACCCAGGTGGATCTCGTGCAGACACAGATCCGCATCGCCGCAGGGGCTAAGCTGAAGGAGCTCGGGCTGGTGCAGGAGAACGTGAAGGTCGGCGGGGTGGCCATGCAGTGCCGAGTCACTACTGAGGACCCCTCGCAGGTGAGTGCGACGGGGTTTTTGATGGTGGTGGTGGTGATGATGATGATGTTGATGATGATGTTGATGATGTTGATTCTGATGGTGGTGACGCCTACATGTGTTGATCTTTTTAGCGTAGGCTTACTGTAGTTTCGATCATGGTGTAGATCTTAATCATGGGTCTGACCCTTGGTTTGTGGGCGTTGGTGTTGATGCTGATGGTGGTCGTGGCATTGTCGATGTTGGTGGTGTCCGGGGTTGTTGTTGTTGTTGTTGGTGGTGGTGGTGGCATCGGGGTGTTGTTGGGTGTTAAGACTGTCGTGCTGTCGTTGCTGCCTTACTGTTTTCGCTGGGTGTTATCGATGCTTTTTTTGTGTTGTTGGTGGTGGTGCTGCTGCTGCCGTAGCGGATGCGTTTTCTTCTTTTTGGGTTAGTGTTGTCGTGAGTGCCACGGCCGCTGTTGAAAGCTGTTGTCAGAAGTGTTTCTTGCGCGGTCGTGGTTGACAGGGGGCCATCAACAGCCTGTTGGCCGGAAATACGCATCCGAATGCGCCACGGCTGTCGTCGTCGGCAGTGCTTCCCTCTCTACGATGTGTTTTCGATTCCGACGCGACGCTCACCGCCCGCGTTGGTGGAGCCTAAAAAAAAAAAAAAAAAAACGCCCCAAAATGCACCACCAACACAAAATATCTACACGGGAGAACATAGCATGGTACATACTGATGTGCGCAGCGCCAATTATGGTATGTGAAGCTAGCAGTAGGAGGAAGATACCTGGGTTTCGGGGTCCGTCGTGAAATTCTGATCCCTGTTAGTATGGCCTTCCCGTATCAGTTATGATAACCCACAAAAAAACAGCTATCGTCGTGATGTGCGTGTCTTTCTTGTGCGTGTGTGTATTTGTGTGTGTGTGTGTGTTTTTTTTTTTTCCTTTCTCACTTTTTTGTGTGTTGTCTTTTCTTGTTTTTGGTCGCCGCTTGTGGCTGCCTTTTTTCTCAGGACTTTAAGCCTGACACGGGCCTGATCGAGGTTTTCCGCACGCCGGGAGGCATGGGCATCCGGATCGACGACGGCCCGGGTTTCCAGGGCGCCAACATCAGCCCCCACTACGACTCGCTCCTCATGAAGATCACCGCCAGCGCTCCCACGCGGAGGGTGAGCGGAGTTTTGCAGAGCGAAGCAGAGTATTTGGCACGTGTGGAATTGCGGCGTACGACTCGTCCGACGGTAGGGTATTGCGCTTTTTTTGGCTCAACATGTTCTGACCGGTTAGTATCGTATCATGGGTATGCTACCATTTGTTTATGATCGCGCTTGTTTCAGGACTGCAGTCGCGCGTCAATAGTGATGTTGGCCGGGTCGCGCCAACGAGCCTCTTGGAAGTCATGGTTCGGGCGAGATGTTGTGTTGATCTCCTCGTGAGGAGCTCAGAGAATAAGGCCCCGACCCCCCAAAGGGGGCTTGTTGCCCTTACCTGGTATGCTGTAACCCCGGCTGTTTTGTCGGAGCCCGAGCGATGTGGAGACGGCTCGTATGCTGCAAGTGCTGGTACGAACGCGCACGCACAAACGCGTCGGACAAGCTCTCTGGGACGTTTTCATGCAAGCGCGCGCACAGGGGCGCATTGCGAACGGTCATGCAAACAACGTTGAGACGGACCCCTTTTCAACGCCAATTCAAACGCGCGTTGCAGAGGCTCATTGCAAATGTGCGTACGAACGCTCATACTCTCTTTCTCTGTTTGTCTGTCTGTCTGTCTGTCTGTCCGTCTCTCTTTTGCTGTCTCGGTCTATGTGTATGCCTATGCCTCTCTCTGTTTCCGTCTGTCTTGTCTGTCGGTCTGTCGCCTGTCGGCCTGTCTCTCCCCCCGTTTCTCTTTTCCGGTCGGTATGTGCTTTACGCCGGCGGTGTGTGGGATTCCGTCGGTACTCGGCAGGATTGCGCGTCGAAGCTCACCCGCGCTCTAGACGAGATGCGCGTGAGAGGGGTAACCCTCAACAAGGTGATCATTTCTATTAATAGTAAATAAAACACCTGTAATTTTGTCGTGTGGTTTTGATGGTTGTGGGCTTTTGTTTTTCATTGTTTTATTCTTTCCTTTAGTTGGTTCGCACATGAAATCATTTTTTCTCCAGTCGTTTTTGTACGTTGTTTTCACGTTTTTCATTATTTTCTTGATAATTCTATCGCGTTGTCGATTTGTGATGTAATGTTGCTGCTGTATGTTTTTTTATTGTAGTTTTTTTTTTAGTTTTTGTCTATTGATCGTTTATTTGCGTCAATGGAGTGGATGTGGCTTGGCTTGGGGCGACGTGCCTCTTTGCGTCCCGGTGCCCCTTCGACATTAGACCTGCTTAAACGATGCCCCCCTCCCACCTTTGCGGGGTTTCTAAGGACGTGTCTCCCTCCAAGAGATATACCAGTAGCCGGCAGGAGGAGGAAGTAGACGCATAGATGCGCCCGTGTCGCAAAGTAATAGAGAGCAGAAGTTACATAGTGGGATAACGTAAAATGCACAAGGAGGAAGGATGTGTTGGACGAGGAAGGAAATCGATGAATGTGACATGGAGGAGTTTGGTACACTATTGATAGATAGCAGCGAGAAAACGATCGCTATCCCAGGAGATAGATGGTGGACACAGGCACCGAAAGAGGAAGGGGATAAGATTAGTCGAAACGTGTCTATGTAATACATGCAAACAACGTAATGTACACCCAATTGTTGGAGGTGCCTCTATTGGGAGTAGGAACGGTGCTACGTCTCGAATGGGATGCGTGGTCAATGGTCAAATGACAGAGACAAGCAACAAATGAGTACCCCCCCCCCCCCCCCCCTCCCTCCCTCCCTTCCCCCCTCGCTCCCTCCTCCCTCTCTGCTACTTGTCGATGGTGCACATTTGCTGGACCGCTGTCGCAGCCTTTCCTTTTGGGCGTGCTCCAACACCCCGATTTCCTAGACGGGACGGTCAACACCTCCTTCATCGGCGAGAACCCTCACCTGCTCGCTCCGATGCGTGTGTCCAACCGGTGCGTCTGATGTTCTTGCTGCGTGATCTGTAGGGCCTGTGTTATGAACTGGGCTACACACGTGCTACAATGGGAAGGACAATAAGTTGCGAGGGAGTAATCCAGAGCCAATCTTTAAACCTTTTCTTAGTTCGGATTGGGGGCTGCAACTCGCGATCTGGATGAACTGTGTGATCTGTATGACCTGTGCGATCTGTCTTATCTGTGCGATCTGTATTATCTGTATGAACTGTGCGATCTGTGTGAACTGTGTGATCTGTAGGACCTGCGTGATGTTTTAGGCCTGTGTGATCTTTATGGCCTTTGTGATGTTTATGACCTGTGTGATGCTTGTGGCGTGTGCGATGTTTTATGACCTGTGTGATATTTATGACCTCTTGTGATGTTTGCGATCTGTATCGATTCGCCTAGTCTATCGAATCATCAACTGCTTTTACGCGGAGCACCCACACGTGTTTGCGCCCCGATGCGTTTGACTTTGCGCTGCGTGATATGTGTTGGTGGTTTCGGTGTCGTGATTGGTTGATGGCTGTGATGGTGATGGTGATGGTGATGGTGATGGTGATGGTGGCGGCGTCGGGAGGATGGTGCTGGGTGGTGTGGTGGTAGTCTCGGTGTGGTGCTTATTGCTTGATGGTTGTGGTATGGGTGACGGCGATAGAGTCGTGGCGTCGTCGTGATAGTGCTGCTGCTGCTGCTGCTGCTGCTGCTGCTGGTGAAGATGGTGACGCTTTTGGCACGTAAGTTCTTGTGATACTTGATGCGGAGATGGTCACGGTTATGGCGATGCTATCGCTTTTGGTAACAAATGATCACGATGTTGATGGTATCACAGTGACACGTGTAGCGGTGATGGTAGTCAGGATAAACCTCCTCCCTCTACTACAGCAGGAGTAGAAACGGTGCTTCGTCTCGAAAGGGATGCGTGGCCAATGGTCAAATGGTCAAGGCGAGCAATAATCGAGCCCTTCACCCCCCTCCCCCGTCTCAACTCGACGTTTTGCGTCCCCCCCCCCCCCCCCCCCCGTTAAAATCGGCGTTTTGGGTCCCCCCTCCCCCCCCGTTTCAAATCGGCGTTTTGCGTTTTTCAACAGCGGCCAGAAAATGCTCAAGTACATCGCGGACGTGATCGTTAACGGGCCGGCGCCGTCTCTCGGAGCCATCGGAGGCGAGCCTGCACCCCTTGACCCCACCATCCCTTCCTTGGACCCAATGGTTGACTTGCCGCAGAAGACTGAACCCAGTCTGCGCGAAGTGTACTTGAAGGTGAGGTGGTACAACGTGTACCCCTTTTTTTGTCTTCGCTAAGCATCACCTCGGGGCAGATAAGTCCGTGCATACCCCCTGCAACACCTTCGGGCACGGGTAGATTACGTGTCGTGTGTCGATTTAACCCGTGGCTAACGTTGCAACAGCAGAACCAATCGCCTGCCCTTACCGTTGGCACCAATGTTTTTTTTATTTATTTATTTATTTTAATCCTCCAGCGGATTAGTAAAAAAATTAAGCTTGAGCTCACCACACTTCCACGTTCCAATTTCGTGTCGTGTGCCAATTTAGCCCATAGCTCCCGCTGTAACATCAGAACAGGCTGTTGTTATCCCTGACACCAATGATTGGTCGGGTTTTCTTGGGGTCTGTTTCCTATACGCGTATAGAATGTCTTGTGGTCTGTTTTCGTGGGCGTGCATAGAATGTCTTGTGGTCTGTTTTCGTGGGCGTGCATAGAATGTCTTGCGGTTCTGTTTTTTAATACTCGTACGGGTGTGGAAATGACCCAAATCCGTGGAATCTTCCCAAGAGCTGATCCAACCCAAGAAAAATCAGGTTGACAGTGGCATTTTGGCCACTTCTTGCCACCACCTTGAGGGAAGATCCTGACGTTTCGTGGGAATGGGGTCACTTCTACATACAAGGAAACAGACCACAAGAAACCCAACCGTATTGGTTTCAACAATTTTTTTTGGCAAGCACTCTCTCGTCGCCCACGCAAACTAGTAAATCGCTCAAAAGTATTAAAAAAAAAAAACAACAGTAACTAACCCCCGTCCCGGCATTGTAGGGATGCGAGGGTCTATGGTCATACGACTACGGTCATGCATGACATCGAGTGCATCTCTCCTATCGAGTACCCCCCCCCCCTCCCGCCCCCAAAACTGTTTTGTAATACATGGAAGCAACACAATGGGCACCCCAATGTTGGAGGCGTCTCTATTTGAAGTAGGAACGGCGCTCCGTCTCGAAAAGTATGCGTGGTCGACGGGCGAACGACCACCGTTAGGCAAGCGATAGATGAGTAACCCCTCCCCCCTTCCCCCCTGTAGAGATCGCTAAGATTCGATGAAATAAACATTTGATAAAATTCGATGAAACACTTCATATATTCGACAAATATCGATCGAACCTAATATGTATATACGTATACATTTTTTTCCCTTCATGGATGCCATTTTTTAATTCACCGGTCGATTAATGTTCGTTTTTTCCCGCAATCGGCAGGATGGACCCACGGCGTTCGCCAAGGCCGTCCGCGCCAACGAGGGGCTGCTGGTCACCGACACCACCTGGAGGGACGCTCACCAGTCCCTCCTGGCAACGCGCGTGAGGACGGCGGACCTCCTCAACGTCGCTCCGGCCACCTCGGTGGCCCTGCGTAACGCCTACAGTTTGGAGTGCTGGGGCGGCGCAACCTTCGACGTTTCGATGCGGTTCCTGAAGGTGCGCGGCTACTGATCTAGTGTTGAGGTACCCTATACATATATATATATTTTTATATATCTTATCGTGAGAAAGTTTCGACATATCAGAATATCGAAACTGTTTCCGATATATGGTATCGAGCGTGTTGTGCCCTCCAACCCCTGGCATTCTCCGTGTTGTTTTTTTTCTTCTGTTGACAAAGGTACTGAAGGAAAGTTTCGATGTATCAAACAAACATCGAAGTCGTACGGGTATCGATTGCGATTTTTTTTTTTGTTTTTTTTTTTTCGGCTGTCATATCGAACTCGGTTCCGCTTCGATGTCCCAACACCAGTGCGCGCGGTGGGACCCGTGAGGGACCGGTGGGACCGTTTCGGTGTGTGCGGTACACAAGCAGGTGTGAGCGGTGTTGGTGACACCGGCTTTTTGTTTTGTTTTGTTTTGTTTTATTTTTTTTTCTTGTATTATCGTGGTCGTTATTGTTTTTGCTTTTGTTCGCTGTGTTATATTGGCGCGTGTTGATTGTGTCGCGTGTTCGCCATTTTGTCCCATTTTGGGAGCGCATTTAGGCCGACTATTAAGGGATCGGGGTCCAGAATCCGGAAGAGGTTTTCCCCTTCGTGGTGGTGGAACCCCACACAAGGCTCTGGCTTATTTATGTTCCAAATCTGTCTTGAGACAGCAAAAACATACGTGCTTTTAGACGCAGCACTAACCGCCGCCACCGAGTGATCGCCTCACAGAGCACGGGTCGCTACGGCACTTGAAGGGCGTATGTGGCCCACTGAGCAGAGATTTCTCGGTGGTAAGTTTGAGGACCGTATGCAGGTGGTCCGCTTTTTCGGGGTTGCCGCTTGGAGCGTGAAGCCTAGGCCATATATTTCTCAACTTTTTTTGCTGGACAGAACAGGAGGTCATTTCCGATTCGAAAAACAAAATGATACGGTAATGGGTCATGCTTTCATGTTTCAAGTAAGACCTCCAGACACGAGGCCACCCGCGGCCCTCGAACATGGCAACGAGGACTCGCAAAGAAATGTAGCATGCATCCATGGATGCGTTAGCGTCGTCCGACTCGCGGCGGCGGTGGGTGCAGTCTGTGTGCGAAAAACACGTTCTTTTCTTTTTCTCCCCGTGGGGCAGCGTACAGAAATGACCCTTCTCTACCGACGGCACTGCTCGTGAATCCCCTAGTTGTCAGCCTTTTACGCTTTCCCCCCCCCCCATGATGTGCAAGGGTGTCCATGGGGTGTAACGCCTGTGAGGACGAGTCTTCGGCTTCGTGTCGTCGTTTTGCCCCCTTTCTTCTGCGCTTTTGTATTTTTGTTCTGATGTTCGGGAGTGCCCGTGGGATACAGGCCTGTGAGGACGAGTGTTGGTGACGTGTCGTCGCTTTCTTGCCCCCCCTGTGTTTATGTGCGCATTTGGTTCATTGTTGTCATGTTTGGTGCGATGTGCGGGAGTGCCCGTGGGGACACATAGGGCTTGCAAGGACGAGGGTTGGGTTTTGGCTGTCCTTTGTTCCGTTCCCCTGTTTGTACGCGTTTTATTGTTTTGTTTTGTTTTTTCGCTCCCGTGTTGTATTTGCTGTGCCAGGTATGTGATCGTCTATGTGCTGTATCTGCTGTATGTGATGTGTATGCTGTATGTACTCTATGTGATGTGTGTGCTGTGTCTGCAGGAGTGTCCGTGGGACCGGCTTGCGAAGATGAGGGAGGCGGTGCCGGACATCCCGTTCCAGATGCTTCTCAGGGGCGCCAATGCCGTGGGTTACACCTCCTACCCTGACAACGTCGTCTTCAAGTGAGAATATGAACGATAAATGACAGTTTCGTCGCACTAAATTAGGAATACCTCTATTACGGGGGTCCATAGTTAATAGGACCTATGGTATACATAAAAACCTATATATTTACCTATTTGTGCTAACAAAATTTGGTCCCATTATCTATGGACCCCCCCCCGTAATAGTTTCTCCTAACCGACGTGTCACCATTCACTAATCAAAACGTGAAGCTTCAGTCACGCAAAAATAGAAGGTAGGAGTGGGTTAAAATAACTTTCGAGGAGTTGTCACTGGTGTGAATATATGCTGATTTTTACTTAGTTTCTGTTTCGTGGAGACGAAATTTACGTGGCACTAGGTACCAGGTATATTTTGTGTTTTCTTTTGCCGTTTTGTTTGGCCTCCGGACGATGTATCGTACGTGTTCCATGCCGGCTCGAATCGAATATAATCCTCTGACACCGCGGTGCTACTGCTGCAGTCTCTCTTCAAGCACTCTGAACCAAATACATCCAAACCTGGCACATATTCACGGTATTGGTGTAAATATATTTGAACATGAGCTGTGAGCTCGAGAGTTCGTCGAGACTCATCGTTGCATGCTGTCTCCCATGCTACCATACAGTAGTGATAACAGTAGTACCTGCGATACTCCCATGTGTTGCTTTTACGCACAGCAACAAAACGAAACACGAGCCGAGTAGTGCGTAAAACTTTTGATCGATGAATTGCAAAAGATACAGCGGTACCTTTTGTTCTGCTTAAATTTTGACCATGTGTACCCTTTCTTGGCCATTGCCGGTTGCGCTACGTACTGTAGTACTTCATACCGGTATATCTCCATCAGGTACCGGGTACGAGGCACTGATGTACGTTTCGGCCTGTGTTGCCTGATGCGATATTTACGTCTCGCTCGAATCACCCGTCTCTACGGATTGGCGTGCGCGTGAGTTCAGTGGCGGTAGCCGTTGATTGTGGGATCGAACCCTTGACGGAGTGCACCAATGGCTCATGCACGGAACGGTTACTGACCTGGGCTACGAGTACGACGGTTCTACAGCATACCTGGTAGTACAGCAGTGCAGGACCCCTGCTATAATTACGAAACATACCTAATGCTATCCGAGGCTTCCGTCCATTCCATTTTCCGTACAGTATCCAATACGAATAATATCTCCACGTATCCCATCATAATTCCATATTACCAAGTTTAAATTCATATTTGGGAAAAGGTGTCTTTTACACTATTGAAAACCTCGGTGTTACATGGCTCTCGGATTTCCTAAGAGTCCTGTAAACGCCTCCTTGCCTTTTTGTAGTTCTTGTATTCTTAGTTCTGTGCTGCACAGTATTGCGGCAGCAGTGTACAGCCCCCCCTTCCTCATTATTTCCTTCCTTTTTCGAGCATGCTTTTCTGATCGCCGTCTTCGTTTTTTTTTTTTTTTTTATGCTTGCTTCTTGGAATTTTCTTTTTTACTTGATCTCCCGTTTTTGTTTTCCATTTAGTTTTGTTTCTCCCTTCTTCTTTTTTTCTTCTCGCAATCGAACGCAGGTTTTGCGAAGAGGCCCAAAAGGCGGGCATGGACGTGTTCCGCGTGTTCGACAGCCTCAACTACCTCGAGGTGACTTGGCGCTATTATTGTTGATGCTGACACCCTTGGTCAAGAATACCCCTCCGGCGGAAATAAAGTACTATTTACAATACGCCTCTTTATATACGAGTACCGTACCAGGCATGTACGCATGTATTTGACGTAATATATATATACCACTGGTATATATATATATATTACGTATATGCTCGTACGAAGAGAAATTAGAAAAAACACGAAAAATTCGCAAGCACACGTATACATACATACATTAATACGTTGAAATACATACGTTTGCCCAAACTTGCTCAACACGTCGCAGAACATGCGCCTGGGCATCGACGCGGTGGGGTCTGCTGGGGGCATCGTGGAGGCGGCGGTCTGCTACACCGGGGACATCTCGGACGACTCGAGGTGCGTCTGCGTCTCGTCTTTTTTCCCTTTGCCCCCTTTCGGGACCCCGAGACAGCGACTTAACGCCACGACAACCTTAGGCGGGCGTTGTCAACTTGGGGTTAGGGGCAGGTAGGAGCGGCGTGAGCGTCGAGCAGTACGTACGTAGGGGTAGGTAGGATGACGTTGCGCCGGTGCCGCACGACTCCCTTGCATTGTATGTAACTCGGGGCACCAATTTGTTTCGTCATCCCCCCTAATCGCGCAGTGGCCTGTTGCTGGAAAATGCTCAAATTAAACGATTGCCATTTTTTGTTTGTTTCGTTTCGAAGACCTCAAGTGGGCTGTGTAACTGGTTCAGGCCATCTAGGACTGCAGTCCCGTACGTTTTGGGGACAAACTGCCGACTCAATTTATTGTAAGGGTCATTCTGATCGGAGAGCTTTTTTCCCATAATTTCCATATTTTTTTTTCGCGCATTTTTTTTTTTTATCGTCCAGATTTTCCTTGATTGTTTATTCCCAATATATGAAATTTAACTTTTGTGAGTTTTTTGCTTGTGGAGAAAGTCACAAGTAGTGACAGAACGCCTCCGTATCTTGATACATATCTCCAATTATTTCCAAACTTTGGAAATTCTGTAAAAAAAGCTCTCCGATAAGTTTGTCCCTGAAACGGGACTGCAGCAGCACTATAAGGGTTAAGGACCGCCTTTAAGGGCTGCTCTTCCGTGGTGGGTGATGGGCACAGAAAACTCACCCCAGGTCTAAATTGGGCTTAAGGTTTAGGTTTCTGTACGGGTACAGCGCAGCGCTGAGAGGGTTGACCCCCCGTGAAGGCGTTCCAAGCACGTTTAGAGCACGAGCTACTGTAGTTGGAATGCTTGGAATGCGTGCACGCCTCTACTAGGTCATGATCTACTGTAGTTAATGTAGATCCTAAGCTGCCTCTATGAAACGTTGTGCAGAATGTGTATTACGGGGGACCATAGCAAATAAGACCATATTTTGTTTGTAAAGATAAGGAAATATATAGGTTTTTGTGCGTACCGTAGGTCCTGTTTACTATGGTCCCCCGTAGTAGAAGTACAACAGATGCAGGATCTGTACAGTACAGATCGTAGATCATGCAGATCATACGGCTCCCACGTGGCAACATAAGCCACTGCTTTATATAGATAGATAACACAAGCCACTGCTTTATATAGATAGATGCTGAAAATACTACTGTAGATCACCAAGTGGAAATCGGATGATCGGCCCGAGGTAGTGAGTCTGCCGTGAAAAACTTTTATCAGTTTATGTGGAAAATTTCCCACATTCCCGATCTCCACGTAGACCTAGCTCATGTTGCCGGGTGGGACCCGTACAATCTACATGATCTGTATATAGGGCATGTTTACTGGGTTTGATCTATCTGTGCTACACAGATCCTGCTCAACCTCTGATGACGGCGGGTGAGAAATTGCTATTACGGGGGTCCATAGTTAATAGGACCTATGGTACACATAAAAAACTATATATTTACCTATTTTTACTAACAATATTTGGTCCTATTTACTATGGTCCCCCGTAATAGGTGATCTATCTGTAGATAGATAGATCATGATATGTGGGAGATGTGATGAATTATATCCGGTCTCGTAGAAGACAGCGCTGCTGCCGTGGCAACGGCCGCGTCAGACACGAGGACGGGATTATCCACAGCTGCTGTACACCGCGAGAAATATCTCTCGTGTGCACCGCTATGACAATGTGTTGCATGCAGCTGTTAAGGAGACTGTGGTCCCGTTTGGGAGCAGAGTACTTGGAAGCTGAGGAACTACGGTGGATGATCTATCCGAGCTGGACGGCATTTTTCTTTTTATTGTTTTCCCCATCAGCGTTTGGGTTTGCTCTGTTCTTTGTGCTTTCATTTTTTTTTCTTTGTTTTTTTTTTTAAATTAACATATTACGTACGTACTGGTGGTGTGTTTTTTGCTTCGTGCTTTTTGACACGTAATGGGTCCCGAAAATAGTCAACACTACCAGGGAATTGGCGAACTACTGTGGAAATGCTCACGTCGCTACGGCTGTATATACCATGGTATATATTTTTTGCTCTTTTTTTTTTTTTTTTTGTGATGGCGTGCTCGCAGGCAGCAGTACAACTTGGACTACTACCTCGACTTTGCCAGGAAGCTCACAGACCTTGGCATTCACGTGCTGGCCATCAAGGACATGGCTGGCCTGCTCAAGCCAGCGGCGGCGTCAATGCTCGTGAGGGCGACGTGACGCTGTTTATTTCGTGTGTTTTTTTTTTTTGTTTTTTTAGGGTTTGCATTTTTTTTGTTGCACTTAAAAAATAATGATAATAATAATCCTCCGACGGACTGGTAAAAGTAAAGCTTATCACCACACTTCCACGTTCAGCTCTTTTCTTGCGTTTGTTTTTGCTTTCTTGTCGAGTTTGGGTAGAGGGACAAGGTGTTGGCGCTCGTGGAGGTATTGGTGACATTGAGAGGTGGTGTTGGTATTGATGTTGGGTGTTGGGTGTTGGTGGTTACGTTTTGGTGCGGGCGGCGTTTGTTTTTTCTTACCTGGTATGTGTTTTTTCTTGAGTTTTGCCTATATCTGTTTTCGTTGTTGTTTGCTTGCTTTTGTTGTCTGCCTTGACTACTGTACCTACTTGTTGTTTTTCATTGTTTCTTGTGTGTTTTTCGTTTCGTTTCGTTTCGTTTTGCTTTGTTTCTTATAGTGGTGACAGTCCTTTTTTTAATTTTTTTGTTGTTGCTTTTTGCTTCTGTTTTGTTTATGTTCGGCGTTTTTTTTTCTCTTCTTTTGTTTCATTTGTTTGGTTGTCGTTACAGATTGGGGCGCTTCGTCAGGAGTTCCCGGACCTGCCTATTCACGTTCACACCCACGACACCGCAGGGACTGGAGTGGCATCGATGATCGCGGCAGCACACGTGAGGGATACAGACAGCTCGCTTAAGAGCTCTTAGTGCAGAGAGTCATGGTGTCGACAATGTACCTCCCCCCCCGCTTCTCTTCAAGTAGAGTTTCCGAGTTGATGTAACGCCTCATTACGTCCTAAAACATTCGGAGAATTTCCCATATAACCGGAGTTAGGGTCAAGGCTATGTATTTATGTCAAGTACCACGCTGGACAGAGATGTAAGGACCCCTCTCTTAGCGTAGAATATCGGACTTGTCGTGACGCCTCATTACGTTTTTGTTCGAGGATAGTCCCCAAGCGGTCGGTGTCACTGTCGGGGTTATGCTCGAGTCAAGTACGACTTACAACGAAAATGTGAAGACCGTTTGGGATGAAATTTATATATTTTTTCGCCCCGAGCTGGGCAAAGTCATAACAATAGCCCTCTTCTTATGACTTGCGTTGTTGTTGTTGTTGTTGTTGTTGTTGTTGTTGTTGTTGTTGTTGGAGTTGGAGTTGGAGTTGGAGTTGTCGTGATTGCTTTATCCTCCGGCAGACGGATACAGAAAAATGATCAAGCTCAGCGCTCTTCTTGCCCGTCTGGTTGGTTTTGCGTGCCAATTTTGTCCTCGGGGGGTTGGTTTTTGTGTCGTCCAGGCTGGAGCGGACGCCGTCGACGTCGCGATGGACGCCATGGCCGGTACCACCTCGCAGCCTAGCATGGGCGCGCTAGCCTCCTCGCTCGCGCGGTCCCCGCTAGACACCGGCCTCGACATGGACGAGATCACCTCGGTGAACGACTACTGGGAGGAGTGCCGCGGCCTGTACGCACCCTTCGAAAGCGGGCAGAAGTCGGGGTCGGCGGATGTGTACAACCACGAGATGCCAGGTAGGGGGGGTGAGGGGGTGGAGGGAGGGTGGCGTGGCGTGGGGTGAGAGGGGCGGGGTGTGACGTGGGGGTGTTGTATTGTGCTGTCCCGGGCTTTGCTGTCCTCTACTGTCCTGTTCTGTCCTGTCCGTCCTGTCGTATTTATTTCGTCCTGTCCTCCTGTCCTGTCGTGCCGTGTCTTCATGTGTTATTCTCTCATGCCCTGTCCTGTCCTGCTGTATCGTGCCCTGCCCTGTCCTGCCCTGTCCTTTCCTACCCTATCCTATCCTATCGTATCGTCTCTTGTCCTTTCCTGTCCTGTCCTGCCCTGTCCTGACCTTTCCTAACCTGTCCTGTGTCCCCGCTGTCCTGTCCCGCCGTTTCCCGCCTTCATAACTGGTCCTTTCCTGCCCTATCCTGTCGTGTCCTGACCTAGAGTAAGCTGCCCTGTCGTGCCTTGCCCTGCCATCTCCCGCTCTCTCCCGTCCTGTCTTCCCCCACCCTGTCTCGTCCCGTCCTGCTCTGTCCTGTCTCTTCTCTAATCCGCCCCATCATACCCGTGTGTCCGGTCGTGTCTCGTCCCGTCCCACCACCTCCTACATGCGTGGACATGTGACTGACTTGCGCAGGCGGGCAGTACACGAACCTTCTGTTCCAGTCTCAGCAGCTTGGGCTGTCCGGGCGCTGGCCCCACATCAAGCGCGCCTACGCGTCGGCGAACCGTCTGCTCGGCGATATCATCAAGGTCGGTGGACTTCAATGTTCGCACATCGAACTGGTCACGATCTAGGTCATATGGGAGCTTAGATCATGCAGATCGTATGCTTATGTTTGCCGTTGTTAGCCGGGCGCTGTCCCACACGTCGAGCCCGCCTGCTGTACGCATGGGCTCGTATGTATGTAACCGTTTTCGGCGATGTCGTCATGGTGGGGGGGGTCGATTTTTTATATCGGAATGCGGTTTGTTATGCCCTGGTATCGATACTACGATATCATACAACCAACTTTTCGTATGTTTCGATACGATATCCTACAACAACTTTTTTTGTATTGTGACGTATATAGAAGTAACCATAAGCTCGTTTGGGATGTTCGGTGTTTCTTTGGCTGGGGGCCTTTTTTTGTTCTTTTAGCTTTCAAGTTTTTTTTTTCATGTTCTTCGCTCTTGCCCGGTGGCTGCGTGCGAGTAGCTGGTACGAGGAATGAGCGCGTGGTGCGTTACCCCCCCTCTTTGGCTCGCGACACGTCCGGGATTTGAAGCCAACCACAATCCTGAAGGAAAACCGTGTACTTTTTTTAATGCTATACCTTGTACAGATATATATATATATCTATATATCTATATCTTGGTTCGACATTTCGAGTACGATGTCCAACGCTCACTTTTTCTATTGCGGTAGAATGCGGCAGGTATATCATGCCTGGTATGCACCAGGTATGACATATCAAACTTCGACACTCCGCTATCATTTCGAAACAATCGATATCCACCCCTTCCTTTTCGTACTGTTTTGTATTATATTGTGGTGTGGTGTGTATATATGTCGAGGGTCGGCATTCCGATACGATGTGCAATGCTTGTTTTTTCTATTGGAAAATGATGCCTGGTAACAGGTACCAGGGGTATGATATATTGGAAT
Source organism: Macrocystis pyrifera (assembly GCA_031763025.1). NCBI lineage: Eukaryota > Phaeophyceae > Laminariales > Laminariaceae > Macrocystis > Macrocystis pyrifera. The sequence goes on from JASSKH010000031.1 coordinate 4,061,660, forward strand.
GTCGATATTCCGATAAATTGGAAGTTCGATACTCCGATACATCGAGTTCGATATCCCGATACATCGAGTTCGATATTCCGACACATCCAAGTTTGATGTTCCAATACATCAAAGTTCGATGTTCCGATACATCGAAGTTCGATATTCCAATACATCGAAACAAAACTTCGACACAGTCTTACCTATTGTTCATTTTGTCATATGGCATGACACGCATATGCAGGTGACTCCTTCCTCGAAGGTGGTGGGCGACCTTGCGCAGTTCATGGTGCAGAACAACCTCACGGAGGAGGCCGTGATCGAGAGGGGAGACTCCCTCTCTTTCCCCCCGGGTCGGTGGTGGAATACTTCCAGGGGTACCTCGGCATCCCCCCCTACGGCTTCCCGGAGCCGCTGAGGTCTAAGGTGCGCGCGCACGCACATCACGCCTGTGATTGAGATATGGCTCACCCCGGTGACCGCTTTTTGCTCATAGCCAGCCCGCTGCACCTGGAATACACCGGCGCGCACGATTGGCGTCTTATTTGTTTTTGGTCCCTTCATTTTGTTTTTGGTGTTTCCGAACGTTAGCGGGTACGGCGGTGGACGAGATCATGAAGATAGGGGAGAGAATAGCGAAGTACTACATCGGGTCGACGACAAGTATACGGATCTCAAGAGTCCTAAAGGAAACGGGACCGCGACTATGCGGCAGCGAGCGAGCTACCGTTGTCTTAAGGCATTTGAGCCAGATTTTTCCGCGTGCTCGCCGAAGTACGCCTAATCAAGACGGTAATTTCAAGGAGTTTGGGTGAGACCACACAGCATCCGGCAGGTGGCCAAGGATAACCTAAGAATACATCGAAGTTTGGGTAGGCCCACCGACCGGGGCAGGTGGCCTCATCCAACCCAATACTTACACTGAATGATCGGCGGCAGCGCGAAAGAATACTGTAGTAAAATCGCCAACCAATCAACAGAAACTCAGGTGGGTACCAAAATGTGGTTCCAGGGTTCGGGGCGATTGTCTGCGTTTCAGTATAGCCCAACGATTCATTCGGCCCAAAACGAGCCTCGCAGCGAGGACAGGGAAATGGGCGCAGGCAAGAATACAGACCATCCCACCCTCCCTACAAGCGTAGTATAGTCTTTCCTGCGCGGTCATTTCAATCCCAGGAAGAGACACCGCGCTGAGTGCGCACTCACCGCGGAGTTTATCCCGGGCGAGGCCACCTGCTCCGCGGCAGGAGGGAGCAGGTGGCCGGCCTCATCCAACCCACTACTTTCATTGAATGATCGGCGGCGGCGCGAAAGAATAATGTAGAATTTTCCGAATTATGTACCGCTCTGGACCGATCGGTTCTTACATTTTCGCCCAGATTATTGGTACGTTGATTATTGTCTATATCGTGCGCCTCGGAGGTAGTGGAAGTTAATTGATGTATTAGAATCAGTGTGGCTTGATTGATCTAACAATATTTGACGCGCGTCGACGAGGGAAGAAAAGTGCCGAACCCTTCTCGCGATGAAAGGAAGGCACGTACCGTGGTGGGAAGGGGGGGAAGAGAGCCTCCCGTGTGACTCTGGATCTGAACTGCGACGGATAGGAAGGAGAGAGAAGAAAGAAGGGGCGGCATTGAGCATACGTGATGGGCGACTGTACGCTTCGGCGTCGTTGCCGCCGTTTCTGATTTGCCCCCAACGGAATTTGAATACTGTTCTGCTTTGTGTAGGGGGGTGACGTTGATTAATTTATGACTTGACTTATAAAACAGTGTGAATTCATTATTCCTACTGCTCTGCAGTACAGTACTTCCCTTCTTTTTTTTTTCAGGAAACGATAAATGCTACCCGCTTCCCTAAGAACCGTTTGTATATATTCAATCTTAATTGTCCTTGTATTCCGGGACGGAGTGGTAGATCATGCCTTTGCTTTTGAGCTGGGTGAAACCGTCGATCCGTGCCGTCCGACCTATACCTGTAGAATTTTCCGGGAAAAAATTGTGTGTGTGTGTGTGTGTGTTTTTTTTGTTCGATTGTATTCTATGCCTTCTCCCACCATTGCGATGCACAGTTTTGAAAAATAAAAATAAAAATGGCCTATTTCACGCTTCTTATTTTTCTGCCCCCCCCCCCCCGCCCCCCCGTGTTCTGGGATTGCGATGTTGGTGTGACAGGTCCTTAAGGGGAAGACTCTCCCGAACGGAAAGTCTTGCTTCGAAGGCCGACCTGGAGCGGAAATGCCCCCGTACGACTTCGACAACGAGGTACGTGACCGTTCGGTTTCGGTTTTCGGTTTTGTCTTTCGGTTTCCTTTTTTTTTGTTTCAGTTTCGGTTTTGCGCTTTTCCTTCGGAAACTAGGTTAGTTTGCTTGCTTCGTGTTCGGTTTTCGGTTCCGTTTCCGGTTTCAGCTTTGAAACCGGCGTCTGGTTTCAGTTTCAATTCGGCTCTAGTTTCGGTTGTCGATTTCAGTTTCGGTTTTGGCTGCGAGATCGGAATATTGTTTCCTTTCACATCAGATTTTGTTCGGTTTTCGCTCTTGTTTTCGCTTCCAGTTTCGGTTTTGGCTTCGACATCAGAATGTGGTTTTAGGTTTCAGTTCGGTTTTAGTTCCGGTTGTCGGTGTTCGGTTTCAGTTTGGTTTACAGCTTCGACATCGGAATCTGGTTTCAGTTTCGACCGTCGGTTATTGTTTTCGATTTCCGGTACGACTTGCGGTTTTGGTTTCGACATCGGAATCTGTTTTCAGTTTTCTGTTCGGTTTCAGTTTCGACGATGGGTTCCAGTTTCGTTTTGGCTTCGTCATAGGAATTTGGTTTCAGGTTTTAATTCGGTTATAGTTTCGGTTGTCGATTGTGGGTTGTCGGTGTTCGGTTTCAGTTTCGGTTATGGCCTCGACTTGGGAATCAGTTTCAGTTTTTGGCTTCCAGCTCGGAATATAATAGTTTTCAGTTCGGCTTTAGTTTGAGTCTTGCAGTTCGGTTGTCGGCTGTCGGTTCGGCACGAAATATCAGTTACGTAACGTGCGAACGCAGAGGCGACAAGAGTTGACCCCCCTCGCCCCCCCTATTACACCTCATCTCCACCTTGTGCCCCGCAATACTTGTCCCGTGGACGTTTTTTGTACAAGCGCTGTCTGTATGTTTCGTCGGTTCAAACCCGTCGTGCCCCGTCAGCGTCGTTGGGTTGGCGCGGCTCCATGCATGACAGTAAGCACAGCACCCTCCCGATCACGCCTGCTCCCCGTTTTGTGCCCTGCTTTACGCGCCCCGTGGATTGGTTGTTCGTTTATTATGGTGCAAATGCAGATGCGCCAGCTTCACGGCAAGCACGGCCTGGCTGTCACCGAGCAAGAGTTGGTCAGCCACGCTCAATACCCGCTGTGTTCAAGGTAAGCTATGTACAAGCGCACGTCAGGGTAACATGAGTGTAATTGCCAGTATGATGGTCTACCAGGTGCTCGGTAAGTCAGTCAGTACGTATGTAGTAAATAGTGCGGATGTTTTAGGTTTTTTTTACGGGTGTATCATTCTGCACACACCTTTTTTTTTTTTTTTTTGTTTCGTTAAGTGTGACCGCGCTCGAAGGCGACGGCCCCTCCCTCCCCCCCCCTTCCTCCCCCCATCGTCGAAATTACGCAACGACGGCTTGCGTGGGCGGCACGGCGTATAATAGCAGCTCGTACATCGGTTGAAGAAAAATACGAAAAAATCCCCGCCGAAAATTGTGACCAAAAGGTCGGACACGTTCACGAAATACTGTAGCTCAACAGCTCGGACAGACATGTCATGATCTATCTATCTCCAGATAGATCATCTCGTTATGTGGTGCTTGTAATATTTATTCCACTGCTGTGTTTCAAAACATTCGTTAGTTTTCATCGACGAGGCGCACGATATGGTCCGCACGATCTACTCTGTAGACTATGTTGACAAGTGTGGGATCTGTATGTACACAGCTCTTGCGCGTACTTTTTTTTTTCTCTGGTGTGGGATCTGTATGATCTGGCTCTTATTGTACAGCATGTCATCGCGGCAAACTTAAAATCTGTAGATATGGATGATCTACAGACGTTCAAGAAGGTTGTGATCTGTCCGCGTGTGAGACATTTTCGGAACATTTTTCTGCCTGACGATACCTCCCAGACACCGGGTACAGCAGTGGTGCGTTTAGAAAAGAAAAGAAAAAAAAAATCGTTCGTGTCTTTTCATGTTTCACACATGAAACCTGTGTCGAACGTGTTTGCTGCTTGAAACAGTCTCGAAGCCATCCTCTGCTTCGTAAGCTATAACGACAGCAGTACCTGCTACAATTGCGGGGGGGGGGGCCATAGTAAACAGGACCAAATTTTGTTAGTACAAATATGGAAATATATAGGTTTTTGTCTGTACCGTGGGTCCTATTTACTGTGCATGGTCCCCCGTGATAGTAGTGATTGCTTTGGTGTGTGTGCGTGTGTGTGTGTTTTTTTTGACACGTGACGTTTATCGCGATGTCGGGGTGTGTCCAGGACTTCATGGACTCCCGCGAAGAGCACGGCGACCTGTCCATCCTGGACACTAGGACCTTCGTCTCCGGCATGAAGACCGGCCAGGTGTGGTGCTTGTTGGCTCTCCCGCGACGAAGGACGATTCTACTGCAGACATTGTTTGGTTTTTTTCGGAAGTGGCGCGTTGTGCTGCGCTGCGTTGTGCTGCACTGTGCTGCGCTGTGCGGCTCTCTGCTTTGCTGTGCTGTGCCGCGCCCTACTGCTCTGCTGGGGTGGGCCGTGCTTGAGCTGTGGGCTTGCGGAAAGCGTTGTGCTGTGCTGTGCTGTGCTGCGCGGTGCTGGCTGTGCTTTGTGCTGTACGCTGCTGTGCTGCCCGCTGCCTTTCCATAATTGCCTTTCCATAATTGCCTTGCACTGCTTTGTTGCTGTTGCTGCCGTCGCTTCGCTTTGCGTTATTCCACACGACTGCGTAGCGCTCCTTAGTGCAGCCGCCCCTGTTCTTATTTCTGAGCGCAGGTCTCATTTAGTTAGTTTGGCGAGAAACCCCCCCCCCCCCCCCCCCCCCCCCCCCCCCCCCCGTCTTCCGGCCACGCCACTCACGCTCCCTCCCCTATTGAAAGTGCATGCTAGGCATATTAGGTTCGAACCGGTTCTGTAGTTGCGGCAGGCTCTGTAGGTTCAGTACATTCAGTATAGATTCGGTAAGTTCGGTACTCTCACTCGGGTCGGTAAGTTCATTCGATCAAAGCAACTCCATTCACACCTGGTGATGCTTGTCTCAGGTACATGCCCGCCCCCCCCCCCCCCCCCCCCTCCAAGAAATGATACACATCCTTGCGAATACAGCTGCGTGCTAAACGCGAACACCCCTTCTACGCGCTTTTGCCATGTCTCCCCATTGTCCGCCAACCCCTCTTTCAATTTCCAGGAAATTTCCGTCGAGATCGAGCACGGAAAGGTGAGGCGGGATTAGAGACGGGACTGTCAGATACGGGAGGCGGCCAGACACGGGGCTGTAAAGGGCAGCATTGTCCGTGGACGCAGCAGTACCTGCCTCCGCTAAAGCAGTACCGGACCAAACGCGTCGTAATTCTACCGGTATTTGGGCAAGTCCGTGCCGGGGCTTGGAGTATGAGCGAGAGGATAAAAATGGACGCTGGTAGATCTTGGACCAGACGCGACGTATAGGTCGGCAAACCGACGCTAACGCAAGCGAGTTGGAGGGTTTTCTTGCTGATCACGTGAGCAGACACGTTGAGGTAGTCGCTGGGTTGGTAAACGAAGCCAGCCAGAAGCGTGGACCCTTTCTACGGAGCTGTGTGTAGACTTGTTTAATTTCAGCGTATCCCCCTTTTTTTTTTTTTCAGCCATTCACGGCAATGTATCATGTAGCAGCAGTAAATGCGTTTCTGGTACACTCTCTTTTTTGTCTGTGGTGTGTTTCACGTTTGTATACGTAATGCATTTCTACTGCTGTACACCCTCTCTTGTTGCATCTGTCCTTGTTTGTACCAGGTGCTGTTCATCAAGCTGATGAGCGTGCAGGACCCGGACGAGGAGGGGTCGCGCAGTGTGAGTCCAAACGCCAACCTAAACGGAAACCCTGATACATGCCGTGCAGTACATAACCCCCCCCCCCCCCCCCCCCCCCCCCTGGTTTTCTCCCTACGGCAAAAGTAACCTGCACTAATTTCAAGTGATTTTCATCAATAAACGAGGGTGCTGTCCGAGAAAGGCTTCAAGGTTCCGCATGGCGTGCTTTTAGATAGCCTTATCAATCAAAAGTGAGACATTTTGCTTCATTATTTTTTTGTCTGGTATCTCTTGCTTTTCCCCTTTATTTTGGTCTTTTTAATTTTGTCTTGTTCATTTTGTTCTCCTTAATTTTATTCTCTTTCCTTTTTTCTCAATATTTTGTTCCTTTTTATTTAGTCTTTTCTCCTCTTTTTTCCCTCATTTCTCTTCCCTTCCGGTTTCCTCCTTTTTTTATTCACTTTTTTTCTCTCATTCCCCCCCCCCCCCCCCCCCTCGTTTCTTATGCTGTGTTGTATATTGTACGTAAACAGGTCACGTTCGAGCTCAACGGACAGCCGCGAGTGGTGAGGGTCAGGGACCGCTCGGTCGCCGGAGACATCACTGCTCGACCCAAGGCGGATGCTTCCGTCGTGGGATCTGTGGGAGCGCCCATGCCTGGAGTCGTCGTGGGGGTGAAGGTGGGTGTTCTAGAGAGAGGGAAGGGGGGGGGGGGGGGGGGGGGGGGGGGGGGGGGAGTACTCATTATCCAGCATGGCCGTAGTCGTATGATCATAGACCCTGGCATACTTACAATGCCGGGGCGGGGCACACGGGGTTTTCACCGACCAGGCAGACACTGGAGGCGGGGCGGGGGGGGGGGGCTACTCATTTGTTATTTGCCTTTCTTTTGACCATTGACCACGTATCCCTTTCGAGACGGAGCACCTTTCCCACTCTCCAACAATTGGGCGCTCATTACGTTGTTCCAATATGTTACATACCAGGTAGACACGTTTTTGCTATTAAATAGTCTTATCCCATTCCTGTGCGGCCGCCTGTGGCCACCATCTATCTCCTAGGATAGGGATCGTTTTCTCCCTGCGCTCTAGTGTTTCAAGCTCCTCGATGGCACGTTCGTCTATCTCCCTCATCTCCTCTTCTAACACATCCGTTCCTCCTTGTACATTTCACATTCTCCTACTCTGTGAGTTCTACTCTCTATTGCTTTGCCACACGGGCACATCTGTGCATCTACTTCCTCCTCCTCCCGGCTACTGGTATATCTGGTACCTCTCTCTTCTTTCTGGCAAGTCCAGGTCACCTACACGAAATCGCAGTTTCAACGTTTTCGCGATGTCCATTAGGCCGTACAAATACGTTTTCATTCCCCTATTCCTCCGCTCAATCCCCGGTATATCTCTTGAGTGTTTTCCGATTCCACCTTGTTTCTTAGCTCTAGCCTTTCCCTTCTTTCTATCCTTTCTTGTACGTCTGCCGTGTAGCTTCTATACTTTCTCAACTACGTCATCCCACCTTATTCCAGCTCGCCCTTTTGTTACTCTCTCCCATACAGCTGTCAACTATGGCTTGCATTTTTTTTTTTTTGGGACGTTCTTTACTTTCTATTGCCATTTCAACCTTCTCATGCCTCTATTAATATTTGTCTGGAGTGGGTGCATTCCCAGTTCTGCTCTTAATACTGTATTACTAGTCATACTTCAGCATCCTAGGTTTTTTTTTTTTTTAGCTGCTGTCATATGTACTGTTTCCAACTGTTCTACGAGTTTCGCGTTCCCTTCCCATACTTCTCCTGCATATTCTAGCTTTGGTACTATCACATTCATCAGGATACATCTCTTAATCGTACTGTAGTGGCAAGGTGCGAGTCTGTTAGGATCGCATCCATCCTGCCTACGTGTGCCTTACCCTTTCCTATTACTTTTGCTATGTGTGTATCCCAAGAGCAGTCTTTTCAGATGTCGACGCCAAGGTGCGTATACTGGTCTACGATCGGCAATTATCTTCTCCCCACTTGCAACTGAAATTTACCCAGTCCACCTGGTGTTATTTTTGGGCTGCATACGACGTACAACGTAGGCATTGCGTCTTCACACGGCTGGCGGATCGCTGAAATCGTATGATTGCACGTACAGCAGAGTGTGTGAGCTTATTTAGCCGATGCAAAGTTGAATAATGCCATTAGTATGAAGCAAGCGAGTGTTCATTAGACACATCAGTATTCGTGGACACCACTTGCGCCACTTGCGCGCGCGTGTTTTTTTCTTGTTTTGTCCCGACGGCGGATTGCTTTAAACTGCTAGTTTTCATATCGGTTCCTTTTTTTTTTTTCTCTTTCTTTTTTTTTTTTTTATCTGGCGTTGGTGCAGGTGAAGATAGGCGAAAAGGTTACGCAGGGACAGCCCCTCCTGGTGCTGTCGGCGATGAAGATGGAGACGAACGTCGCGTCGCCCGCTGACGGAATCGTCAAGAGCCTGTACGTCAAAGATGGGGACAACATCCAGGGCAATGATCTTGTCGCGGAGATCGAGGTCTAGTCTGATTCTGGCCTGGCCTGGCCTGGCCTGGCCTCGTTTCTGATTTGTTTTCGCTTGCCTTGCATTTGCCTCGTCTTGCCTTGCCTTGTCTGGCCTCGTCTTGTCTTGGCTTGCCTTGTCTTGGCTCGTCTTGGATTGTCTTGTCTTGCTACGCCTTTCCTTTGCCCTGCCATGGCTTTGCCCTGCCCCGGGCCGTGCCTTACCTTGGCCTGGCCCGGTCGGTCTGGCTTGACGTGGCTCTGTTGTGCCTTGTTTTGCCTTGTGCTGCCGTATGTTTTACTTGTTTTTACCTACCTTGTCTAGCCTCTCTGGCGTAGAGGAGCCTTTATTTTAGCTTTTGCTCGCGTTTAGCTTGCCTTGTCTAGTCGGGTCTGGCCTGGCCTGGCCTGGCCGGTGGGTTTGGACTGGCCTTGCCGCGCCTTTTACCTTGGCTTTTCCCCCCTCTTTTTGCCTAGTCGTGTATTGCCTGGCTAGCTTGACCTCGCCCTGCCTTGCCTTGCCTTGCCTTGCTTTGGTTTGTGGTGTCTTGTGCTAGCTTGTCTTGTTTTGGCTTGTTTTGCCTTGCCTTGCGTAACCTTGTCTTGGCGTGTCTTGTCTTGTCTTGCCTTGGCCTGTCTTGTCTCGTCTTGCTTGCGTTGTCTTGTCTTGTCTCGTCTTGTCTTGCCTTGCCTTGGTATGGCTTGCCTTGCCTTGCCTTGCCTTGCTTTGCCTTGCGTTGCCTTGCCTTGCCTTGCGTTGCCTTGCGTTGCCTTGCGTTGCGTTGCGTTGCCTTGTCTTGTCTTGCGTTGCCTTGTCTTGTCTTGCCGTGCCTTGCCTTGCCTCGCCTCGCATGCCTTGTCTGGTCTGGTCTTGTCCTGTCTTGTCTTGGCCTGTCTTGCGTTTTTTTTCTCTAGCCCCGTCTTTCCTTGCCTGGCCAGATAACCGAATACTAACGGATGGGTTCAGATCGAAACGACCCAGAATCGAATGACCGTCGCGCTGCCGTGTACTGCGTAATGGGTGGCTAACAGCAAGAGGGAGAACGAGAGACTTTGGGGAGTTTTGTTTTCGCTTTAAAAGAAAATGAGTGTTTTGCGACCAATAGTAAATTGACCCTGATTCCCTTGCCTGCAGTGTTACTGTTGTGCAATCCCAAGGGTTGAATAGTGAAAAGCTTACGAGAGCTGTGTCACCTCGTCGATAGTGGTGTCGTGACTCTGACGGGTAGTTTGCGGGAGGTCCAGCCGTCTGGTTTAATGCCGCGGTGGGTCTGTCTGCCTGCCTGCCGATCGGTATTTGTGTGTCTACTGTGGTGATGGTTTGAGTATGCCCGCACGGTAGCTAGGTTTGACTTGGGTTGGCTTGGGTTGGCTTGGGTTGGCTTGGGCAGGTTTGGCTGGCTTGGTTTTGCTTGGCTTGTCTTGGCTCGTCTTGGCTTGTCTTGGATTTTCATGTGTTAGCTTGTGTTCGCTTGTCTTGCCTTTGACGTGATTGGCTTGACTTGGCTTGGCTTGGCTTTTTTTTTTTTTGGCTTAGTTTGACATGTTCTGGTTTTTGGCTGGGCTCGGCTACTTTGGGGAGCGCGTAATATACGCTGTATCCCTATCGCTGCGAGAGGCGTGTCTACGGGTAACTTCGAAGTGGGGTGAGGAGTTTTTCAATTTATTTAGGCGTTCTTTTATCTCTCTGCCTACTTTTTTGTTTCTTTTTCGTGTTGGAATATTTGGCGCTATCGTATCGCTGGATCGTGTGTCAGGGAAGAAACCCTTGCATTTCAAGCAGCCGTGTCGGCTAAACGTTGTGCCCAAGCAGAGGGAGGGAGGGAGGAGGGGGGGGGGGGGGCTGGAGATGGGAAGGGGGATAGATCAGCGGCGTTCGGTAGAAATTTGGACGCGTTGTAGAGAGTTTAAGGCGTTTGGAGATAACGGAGACGCGGGGGGCCGGACCGGGTGCAGGACGTATACATACGTAATAACGGGAGAATTCTTGTCGGTTTAAGGCACGCGCGGTTAATGGGCAAGCGCGATTCACGCCAGTGGCAGTCGAAATACTTGAGGGCGCCCCTTGATGTATTCCACCGTCGTCTGCTTGCAACAGTGGCCCCTTTTATCGCGCCCTGGCGTGGTCAATTTCAGGGCTCGCGGCCGGTCCCCCCCTGCTCGTCCCGGCATTAGGGATGCGAGGGTTTATGGTCATACGACTACGGCCATGCATGATAATGAGTACACCCCTCCCCCCCCCCCCCCCCCCCCGCTGTTTGTTTATGGTCTTCGCTTACGTACTCTTCTTTCGGTTATTTAAGTTTTGGGCAGTTTTTTTTTTTTTTCCGGACATAAGGGCATTTGAGGGCTGTGAAGGGATTTTTGGGGGGTAGTGGGCACGCAATGCGGCAGAGGCTGCGCTAAGTTTAAGGAGATCAGCGGTGCAGGCATTTGGGAAGGGGGGGGGGGGGGGGGGGGGGGGGGGGGGGGGGGGGGGGGGGGGTCGGGGATGGTACAGTTGTTGTGTTACAGGGGGAGACATGAAACGGGCGCACTGTGCGGCGGGGGCTGCGGTAGGTCCAAGGAAATTAAGGGTGGGAGTAAAAGTGCAGCAGCGTACAAACGAGCGAGCGGAAGGCGGCGCGCACAGCGAAAAGGTATTTAATGACAACGCAACAAACACTTTTGCCTAGATTCGGGGTGAAAACGGACGTTGGCGTTTTTTTTTTTTTTTTCGTTTTGTGTTGTGAAACAGGTTTTGATCGGTTTGCTTCGTTGTTGTTCATCCTGGGGCGATTGGTTTTTCCTCCCACCGCCTCCCCAAGTTGTGGAGATACGCTTTGTAATCTGGGTGTTTTGGTTGCGTATGGCGCGAGCAGGAGATGCGACAAGGACCACCCCACTCCTAACGACCTCTTTAAGCTTCCCCGAGGGCAGGTGGTACTGCATGTCCAGCACCAAACGTTTTGCTCGACGGTCTTGTAGTGTCGATTGACGCGTCAAGGCCTATTTTGACACGATATACTACTTTTTGGTGTGGGGATTTCCTTGGTGGCTGTGTCCGCCAAGGGGCAAGAGTGCCTTCAGCCGACACCTTTGGCCGACACTGGCTGGTTGCTCGGGAGGTACCGTCAGGGAGCGATTGGTTTTTCCTCCCGCCGCCTCCCCAAATTGCGGCGATACGCTTTGTATTCTGGGTGTTTTGGTTGCGTTTGGCGCGAACAGGAGATGTAACAAAGACCGCCCCACCCCTACAAGCTTCCCCAAGGGCAGGTGGTACTCCATGTCCAGCACCAAACGTTTTGCTCGACGGTCTTGCAGTGTTGATTGACACGTCAAGGCCTATTTTGACCCAATATACTACTTTTTAGTGTGGGGATTTCCTTGTTGGCTATATCTGCCAAGGGGCAAGAGTGCCAGTCAGCCGACACCTTTGGCCGACACTGGCTGGTTGCTGGGGAGGTACCGGCACCCGCCCTTCACAGAGGGTTGGGGGTGGAGATTTCCAGGAGGCGTGGAGGTCGTGCAGAACAGCACTAGCGGGGGAAGCGGTGGTGCTCTGAGTTGGCTACGGTAAGGTACGCACAACAAGTGTAGAAAGGAAAAATGCCCGCAGTTTTCTGTTTGGTCAATTTTTCTGACAGGAAAAAAGCCTTCCAAGGAAAAGGCGTCGGTAGGCCTTGGAAGCAAAAAGTGCGAAAAGGGTATCACAGCGATCGCAACCGATCTCGTCGATGTCACGGGGGGAAAAATGACCAATCAGATCACTGCGGGCACGAAAAGGGGCAGTGGCTGTTGGCTAGCGTTTGCTCGAAGGGCAAGGGAAAGGTTAGGACGACTCTCTCTCGGCTGGCTCCGCGTTGTTTTACTGATACATATGCCGTGGGTAGGTTGGCTGGTTGATTGGTTGGTTAATTGCCTAATAAATGTTTGGGTTGGTTGGTTGATTGGTTGGTTGGTTGAATGATAAGGCTGGCTGTTCTGATTGGTTGAGTTGTCGCGTGATCGGCTGGTTGGTTTGGACCTTTTGGTTGAATAGTTGGTTGGCTGGAGGAATGATTGGCTGGTTGATTTTGACCTATGGAGTGATTGGTTGGTGTTTTGTTACTGATTGACTGATTGATTGTCTACGTGATTAATTGGTTGGTTGGTTGATTGACAGACCAGTTAGTTGCTGATCTTTTGGTTAGTCGTCGATTTATTGAAGTAAATTATCCCGACCGTGGCGATCGGTACCGAGTTATGTCTGGTGATGCGTCTGAATGGGCGCGGCATGTTCCAGACCGGCATACCCTCATACGTCAATAATTTGTTTTGCATGCAAGCGCCGTGGACAGCGCATAGCAAGTGGCCTCGTCGTTGAAGTCAAAGAGAGGTACTTTCGGGGCGGACTTGCCTTCTTGGCGCATTTTGGCGGTCTCTTGTGGTCATGGCGTTGACACTGATACCGGGCAATCTGCGCCATGAATGTTCTGGCCGACCAAATAAGTTGTTTTGTACGACTTTGCACGAGAAATAATATACTTGTAAGAAGTCATTTTTCAGACTGAGATTGGTGTCGGACACATCCTCACATAAAATAAATCGAGCCTGGTTCGAAATTATACTTTTTTTTTGAGTAGTGGCGTGTACTGTATGCCCCAATGCATCACCAAACCATGCTACGGTATTCGAAAGGATTCGATCATATGCTATTAAATTAGCTACTTACTCTTCTACATCTGTCTCATCAATCTGTAGAGCCCGAAACGCTGCATACACCAAAAGCCGCAGGACAGCAGAGGACGTTAACAACCTCCAGGGAGGCCTACAGTGTAGTATTTTTTTATTTACGTCCGACCTGATCTCTGCAGCACAGTGCTATTGTATCGCTGCTGTTGTTCTTCGCTCTTACGAAGCCCAAATGCACATACATGTTATTCTTGTTTCTGGCCGACGTCTTTGCGAACGTATCGTTCCTCCTTTTTGGCCGCTTTTCTAAGCCCGCCGACCTATCCCTGAATTTTCTATACCTCCGTCCACAACCTTGCCTTAATGGTAACACCTAGGGAACAGCAGGGCAACGCTTGCTCTGCTCTACTACTATAGTATTTGGTTATTTACGTTCGTCGTGATCGCTCGTGGTGGCTCGTGGTGGCGTGATTTATGTTGTCTGTTTCCGGAGGCACTTGTAGCTAAATGTGCCCCCAAATAAAGCCTGGAGGGGTCATGAGTAGTGAGTAACACGAACGAACCCGTCGGTGTGTATACCGGGCGGGAAGCGACAATCTGTGGCCTGCCCTACTGCACGCAACATGGCAGCAGATAGATGTCGTGGACAACCCTCACTCAGGTTTGGTATGCCGCGGTCGCTGTCACCGCGGGCGGTACCATGCTTTACTTTTGCGGGGGCACTTATACCTTCATGTGCGCTCAATTCCGGGGGCACAATAAGCCGTAAGTGCCCCCGGGGGCGTCGGAGAATGCCCCCCGGGGCACTTTATCACCTTCCTTCATTTTATATCATCGCTCTCCTTTCCAGCTCATCAACCTGGGGAGGCTTTACCCCCAGCGAGTTTCTAAACAAGCCGTGGTCACACGGTATCTTTGCCTCCACCCCCCGTGCTGTGTACTGCACGAGCTACATGTCGGACGAGGGACGAGACGTAAGTTTATACACACTTTCGCGATATATGGCAACAGAAACACCAATCACCGCCCTCCGGGGGTATGTGCATCTTGTGTTGCATCCATCATAGTTGGGGACACACCGCTTGGAATTAAATGCTTTGCAGTAGTAAAGTACTACTATCAATACTGCCAATAATATTAAAAGCTGTACGCCAACAAACAGTAGGTTCTACTGTATAGACTACTGTCAACACTAATACGACAGTACGCTATTGATTGCCCTTGTGCCCGGCAATATTGGCCACTGTGGACGGAAATGAAAGGCCCATTTTCTATTCATGTTGATACCCCAACGGTCCTTACATTTACGTCGAGAGCGATGTTTATCACATCGCCGGATCCTGCATGATGGGATCCGACCGTTTGACATTTTTGGATCCAATCAGATGCCGTGGTATCTTCGTTTTACCGATCTTGCGCAAGTCTATGATCAAATCAATATGATACCACTGCACCACTGCAGCCCAGCCCATGCCTCCCTGTCATGCTGTCCGTCGGTACCTCTCTCACATATCGAGTTCCACCGTCCGTAGGCCACAAACACCTCTGCTCGCGTCTGGCACCCACCCGCAAGAGCTCTCCTTCTGCCCTTGCGACATATCGCACCCCACCAGCAGTGATTACAACAACAACGAAACAGCCAGAACATGAAGGCTTCGTATTGCTTCTCAAGTTTTTTTTTCCTAGCAGCCTCCGCCCTCCTCCTGGGTCGGAACCAGGTCTCCGCGAAGCCCAGGAGCTACTGGGACGGATTCAGGGGGATTGTCAAGGCCTGTGACGATTTCGACGGAGAGGGAGAGATCGTGGCGAGCGGGACGATCACCTTCCTGCGCCCCCTCAACTGCACGACCCCCATGGTGAGAAGAGAGGCCACGCACCGAACGGGCGGGAGAACAGTATCGTGGCAAACAACCCACCGTATGTATCACGGACTACTGTAGAGCCAGCCGTTTGTTTACGCAAGGGTCTGGGGAGCTGGCAATTTTGGGGACACCGATAATCGCCTGTGAATTACCTAGTACCTGGTACCTCTATGTGTCCCTCCAAACCGAAAATAATACCAGGTATATTCATTTCACGCGTACGCGTGGGGGTGTTTTGTTCGTCACGTTGGACCGTTCTTTCGTGCCATCGATACATTGGGCACGCCCAGCCAGTGTCCGTGCCGATTCTTCGCCCTAGCGAGAAACCGGCTCCCTCTCTGTGACCATGTACTACGAAACAGAGGTAGCACTCTGTGGCGCTGATCTTGTGCATCCGCGTACAGCAGTACAGGATGCAGACGATTTTTGTTTTTTTTTCATCATCACTTCTTACTTTCCAGCCCAACTCGTAGGAGGTTTTACCCTCAACGGTCTTCTTCTGGACAAGCCGTGGTCACAGGTGTCGTCCCTTCCCCCCCCAGGTACGTTCCTTTATATTTTGTCGTGGATAGGGTTCAGCATTCGCACTGCTCGTCGATTTTCATCGAATGTACTCGCTAACTCATGCTCTCGCGTTCTCCGCTGATCAAATTTACGCAAGAAAAAGTCCCTACGAGCATGCACTCGGCGAGACTCGAACCCACGAAATTGATCTTGATAGGCTCGCGGACCACCTACTACGGGGGACCCATAGTAAATAGGACCTACGGCAAGACACAAAAACCTCAATATTTTCCTATTTTTACTAAAAAAAAATGGTCCTACTTAGGGCCCATCTTAACGGGGACTTTCGGCTCTTTCAATTTGACTTGATTTTTTATTTTCCAATTTAATTTAAGGGCCCATCTTATCGAGGACTTTCGGTTCTTTCAATTTTGACTACCTGGTATATATATATATATTTTTCCATTTCAGTTTACATCTGATTGAACGAAATTTGGTGTTCCTCAATAAGATGGACTCTTACTATGGTCCCCCGTAATACCAAACCACCGGGGATACGATGCCAAACCACCGGGGATACGATGCGCGGGAGTTTTCGATAGCTGTGTGGGTGTGATATGACGTCGCCTTCGTCTTCTTGAGCTCATTCATTGCTTTCCAAAAAATGGCAACACTACCACCACACCACCACCCACCCCCCAGCGCGCCCCGTGCACACGTGACCATCGAGGAAGACGCGTGCACAATAAGCAGCAGCAGAAGCAGCGACAGTAGCAGTAGGAGGAGGAGGAGGAGGAGGAGGAGGAGGAGGAGGAGAAAAAATGGTATCTCCGCCTCCATGAATCGGCCTCGTAGTCATCACTTACTTTATGAATGGGGTGTGACCTGACCTTCCCTTGCTCCGCCTTTTGGTTTGCCGTGTATGCCTGCTTGTGGCGTGGCCTTTGCCGCCGACCTCTTGATAAACACACAGCAACCCAATTTCTTCTCGCTTTCTCAGGCAGATTGCCCCCGTCAACCGCATGCACAGTAGCTACTAGTAACGCAGAGAGAGAGAGGGAGGGGGGGGGGGGGGGGGGGGCGCCCTCGTTCGCGAGGGGTCTCGTCGGCACGGTTTTCTGTCTGTTTGCTGATATTGCATTGCATCTAAGTAAGTTCGTACCGCTGTGTCTGAGAGTCGCCGAGGGTCAAACGGTTTTTAAAAAAATCCCCAAAGCGACGAGAATTTACCCCGAGGTCGAGAGGGTCACTCTCCAACTGAGCTTTTTTTTGTAAACGTACCGTTTTTTTTATTCGTGCGGAAATCCTACTTTTGATTGGTTTGATTCTCATCCCCTGACCTATTTTAGGAGTGTGGCAGGCACCATCCGCGGTTGTGCGATTTATTCCTCCCCAGCTCAAACGAACGTGTATTAAGAATTTCTGGATCGATCGGAAACGTCCAAAAAAATTGGGATTGAATGCTTTGAAAACAAACCCCGCCACCTTCCTGAAGCTATTTCCGTCTGAACTCTTCGCCAATCGACTGGGCGTTGCCATTTTCGGGAGGAAATACCATTTTTTTTCATTGTGCTTTAGTAAACTACCCGTCTAGATCCCGAAAATAGATTATAGGAGATTACTTCGTAATACTGTAGGTATCGGTAATTTGTTTCCGGTTGGCCTCGAAAGGTGGCGTTTTTTTTTTCTTTTTTTTCCTTTTCGCGTGCTTGAGTCTGCTATCAATAGTTGTATGTGGCCGCTGGCCGGTGTTTGTCATTAATCCAATCTTATTTTTTGCTCAAGTAAAAAAAGAACGACGTATTAAGAACAATAATTTTCGATTTCCTCCTCTCTTTTTGCCATCCGCGCGCTCTCTCCTCCTTCCGTACCCGTCCGCTAAATTATCACCATCGTCACTATCATAATCGTGCACATCGTGATCGTTATCATCTCCATCATGATCATGATCATCACCATCATCATCATCATCATCACCATCATCATCATCATCATCATCATCATCATCATCATCATCATCATCGCCACCATCATTGCCTTCATCATCGCCACGATCATGATCATCACCACCATGTACGAAGACACTCAACATGTACAACGCAACGGTCGTCCGCTCGCATGACGCGATCAACACAACGAACGTTCATTTCGTCGTGCACGCCGGCGGAAACCTCACCTTCGACGCCAAGGCCGTCGTTCTGGCGCGGGACGAGGTACGTTGTGGTTGTGAATCAGTTGAATAATACCGGTTGATACTGCCGGTATACGATACTGCGCTGCTGTCGTACGTATTGTTTGCTGCCTGTTGCTATCGCTGCTGTTGCCGCCAAGTATGATACAAAGTGTAGTACCAGCTACCAATCTGTCCGAAAAGGTAAGGTCCGTTTGTGTTTCTTCAGCAACAACAAAAACGACCTTGCGTTTCCGAACAGAGATAACGTGTTGACGGGGGACCATAGTAAATAGGACCTACGGTACACGCGAAAACCTATATATTTACCTATTTTTACTAACAATATTTGGTCCTATTTATTATGGTCCCCCGTCACTTTTTGTGTGCCAGTCAGTACACGCAGGGAGATCATGACGTTGAGACCGGTGCATGCATCACATTCGCACCAACACATGTCATTTATGAAACAGGGTTTAAATCCTCCCACGACTCGAAATGCGCTATCCTGAATTTTGCACAATCAAAAACGATACATCTGTTGTTGCGTTAATACCAGTTGCCAACTACCAGTTAGACCACAATTTGACACATCATGCCTACGTCGTAGATTACCATTCCTGAATATAGATTTTAGTTGCGCCCCTCCCCTCCTTTTACCCCTTGTGAGCCCTTTTTCAGATGTTCTTTACTGAAGGGTTTGAGCACTAACTACTGCTGTAGCGATTAGACTAGAGTCGTGCCCCCCTCCTCTTAAACCTTAGCTCGTTTACAGCTGCCTTGAACCAAGTTTTTGAAGACAA
The DNA here is from genome assembly GCA_031763025.1 of Macrocystis pyrifera. Taxonomy (NCBI): domain Eukaryota; class Phaeophyceae; order Laminariales; family Laminariaceae; genus Macrocystis; species Macrocystis pyrifera. The sequence continues at coordinate 4,080,169 of JASSKH010000031.1, forward strand.
ACTACTTGGAACATGACTTTTTATAGGGTGGTACCCGCCCCGAATGGCCCTCGAGCCACATGGACCTTCTTTACAAGCACGGTTCAGGGACGAACTACTTGAAATTAGACTAGGACCTTGCCTCCCTCCCTGAGCTCTTTCAGATGGTTCAATTGCCTACGTTTTGGGCACTACTATACCTTCTAGCAACTCGACTACAATGATCGTGATCTTCCCACCTCTTAACTCTTCAACCTTTTTAGAGCACTATTCAACCAACTTTCGGAGACAAACTACTACGGGGGGCCATAGTAAATAAGACTAAATATTTTAGATTAAAAGTAGGTAAATATATAGGTTTTTGTGTATACCGTAGGTTCTATTTACTATAGTCCCCCGTAATACATACTCGGACTTAGACTAGGATGCCCCCCCCCCCCCCCCCCCCCCCCCCGAATAACCGATAAGCCACATGGAGCTGCTTTCCAATCAATTTTCGGGAACAACCTACTCTCACTACTGCAGACAGGGGTCGTGTCGCTTCCCCCCCTCATAACCCTTAGCCCTTTCAGAGGCGTTTTTCAAGTACCTTTTGGGCACTAACTACCATTGGTAGTAATGAGACTCGAATCGTGCCTCCTCCCCCTCATAACCTTTCTTCCCTTAAGACTTGCCTTCGCCGTAATTTTCGGAGAATACACGCACGGAACCCTGTAGACTCGGATGGTGATGACCCTCAGTCTACGTGGAGCTACCTTGCAACCACATGTTGGGAACAAACTACTTATTAGAGTTTCTTTGCATAGGGTCTCTCCCTCCGGTCTAACCCTTCGCCCCTCTAGAGGTCGTTTTTTACCCAGTTTCAAGCACAACCTACTAGGAACTAGTACGGGGGGCTATAGTAAATGGGACCAAAATTTGTTGATGAAAAAAGTGAAATATAGAGGTTTTTGTGGGTACCGCAGGTCCTACTTACTATGGCCCTCCGTAATAGACTAGACGCGGAATCCCCCTTCCTCTTGACCGCTAACGCCTGCAAGACCTGCCTTGAAGCAAGTTTATAGAAAATATCTACACGGAATTATACTACTGCGGGATGATGCCCGCAGCCCAATGGCTCTCAGCTCGCATGGAGGTGCTTTCCAACCACATTTTGAGGACAAACTACTTGAAATTGGAGAAGGATAGTGCCCCCCCCCCCCCCCCCTTAACTCTCGGCCTTTTTAGAGGTTTCGTTCACCCACGTTTGGGACACTGACTACTATTGACAGGAACGAAACTATTAATAGAATAACCGTGTTCCTCCTGACCCTTCACCCTTATAGAGCCGCCTTGGACCAACTTTTCGGACGTCAATTACTTGGAATTAGAGTACCATATCACACTAGGGTGATAAGATCACACCCCCTCGGACGATTCTCAAAGCTGGGTTTCTGCACAACGGAGAGGGCGTACCGAGTACGGCGGGCGATGAGTCTAAAGATGCAACCTTCGCGACGAAATATTTCTAGAGGTACCATTTTCGTTGTGTGCGCCCCCGATGTTTTTGAGGAAACCGGGTCCGAAATTCGTCCCAGGGGGTGTGATATGTTATCACCCAGTGTGATACGGTAAGATAGCGCCCCTGACGACCCTCAAAGTCACGCGGAGCTGATTTTCCAACGATGTGTCGGGCACAAACTACTTTGGGAATATGGCAGGATCGTGATTCCCCCTGCTCCTAACCCCTAACCCCGTTTTAGCGCTGCCTTGAACCAAGGTTTCGGAAATAAAGTTCTTGGAATCGCTGTAGACTAGGATGGTACCCGCCTCCCAATAAACCTCAATCCACATGGCGCGGCTTTGCTACCGCTTCTCAGGGACAGCATGCTTGAAATTAGTCTACTATTAATACTGGGATATCCCCCCCCCCCCCCCTCTATTATCTACCTGGTACATGTATAGGTTGGGTTGGCGTCGGTTGGCGACGACGCTGTAAAACACGCCTCTCACTGCGTGAGCTAGACCGCCAGGGTACCGTTTTTTTCAACTTTATTTTCGGCGGTTACCACGGCTGGCGGTCGAGCTAGATCATTTTCGTGCGGGGATAACCTTTGCTCCGCACAAGGGGGATGATCGTATCACGTACTAATAGTGTGTATATGCTAAGACACCCACGCGGCAGCTATAGATAGTAAACCCATTGCTGCCTCCGCAAGTGGCCACACCAGAAATTAAATCAATTCATTGATGCTGTCCTCCATATGCAAGAAAATCCGTCTCTAAAGCGGTTCTTAGTAGGATGCAACTCACCCTTCATGCGACTCGCCCAACACCTCACGGCGCTTCTCGCTTGGTGCAAGCAATGTCTGCCTGATCGGTGAAAACCCGACGGGCTCCGTACCTGCATTGTAGGGATGCGAAGGTCTATGGTCATACGACTACGGCCATGCATGATAATGAGTACCCCCGCCCTCCCCCCCCTCGTAACCCTTACCTGGTAGTCCTTTTGGAGGTGTTTTCGCTCACGTTTGAAGCACTACGTACTCATAATTAGACAACAATCGTAACCCCCTCTCTCCATAACCCCTACCCCTGTTCGAGCTGCCTCAACTTGCGAAGATCAACCATTTTGAATTAGATTAGGATGGTGCCAGTCCAATAACAATCAAGCCGCATGAAGCTGCTTTGCGACCACTTTTTCGGGTACAAAATGCTCGAAATTAGACTAGGATAGTGTCCGTCCCCACCCTCTTAACGCTTAGCCCTTTCAGAGGTGCTTCTCACCCACGTTGGAGCTTTAATTACTCAGAACCAGAACAGAATCGTGATGCCCAGTCCTCTTAACCCGTAACCATTTGAAAGTCACCTTGCACCAACTTCCACGAGGTAAAACGCTTAGAATTAGACTAGGATGGTGCCCCCCCCTCCCCCTAGTGACCCTCGCGCCACAAAGAGTTGCTTTGCAAACTCTTTTCTGGGACAAACTCTTCTTGGAAGTACGACTATTAATAGGGCGGTGTCTCTTTTTTTCCCCTCCCCTTTCACCCTTGGCCTTTTTAGAGGTGTTTTTTACCCACGTACCATTACGGGGGTCCATAGTAAACAGGACCAAATACTGTGAGTAAAAATAAGTATATATATAGGATTTTGTGCGGACCGCAGGTCCTATTTACTATGGCCCCCCGTAATGCTAGGAATTACACTAGAGCCGTGCTCTGCCCCTCCTCTTAATCCCTACCCCCTTGGAGACCCGCCGAGAACCAAGTTTTGGGGAACTAACCGCGAGGAATTCGCTTAGGATGCCCCCACCCTAGTTAATGACCCTCATCCTACATGGAGCTCTGCTTTGCTGCCAATTTCCGGTGACAATCTACTAGAAGTTCGACCAGGACATTATCCGTAACCACTTCGTTGACACAAACTACTACTGCTGTAGGAAGTATAATACAATCGTGCTCCCCCCCTCCTGTTAACCCCCGATCTCTTTAAAGGCTTCCTTTCACCAACTTTTGGAGAAACAGCTACTTGGAAATAGGCCAAGATGGTGCCCCCCCCCGCTAATGATTTTCAAAGTACACAGACCTGCTCGGCAACCGCATTTCGGTGACAAACTACTTAAAAATCAGACTAGAATTGTCCCCGCCTCCCCGCCCTTAGCCCGTTTGGGGATGTTTTTCGCCCACTTTCTTGGCATAAACTAGTATTACGGGGGACCATAGTAAATAGGACCTACGGTACACACAAAAAAAAAACTATAAATTTACCTATTTTTCCTATCAATATTTGGTCCTATTTACTGTGGCCCCCCGTAATACCAGGTACTACAGTAGGCAGGAATTAGGCTAGAATCGTGCTCTCCCCCCCTCTCAGCCTCTAATCCCTTTTAGAGCTTGCCTTCAACCGAGTGTTGCGGAAACTGACTAGGAATTAGACTAGGATGGTGCCCCCACGCTGATGACCCTCAACGTTTCGGAGACAGAGTACTTGAGATTAGACTAGAACAATGTCCCTCCCCTCCCTCCTAACCCTGAGCCCATTTAGAGATGTTTTTTTGCTCACATTGTTTGCACGAACTACTTGGAATTATAGTAGAATCGTGCTCCCCCCTGAGCTTGACCCCTACTCCCTTTAATGGCTGCCTTGAACCAAGTTTTGGAAACTTAACTACCTGGAACTAGACTAGGACGGTGCTCCCCCCCAAAGGCACTGTTGTCACATGGAGGTAGGTGCTCCACAACCATCGGGGACAAAATACCTGTGAGGCGTTTTACGCTAGAATCACGCTAATTTTCCTGAGGCTCCTCACTTGACCTTAAGGAGCTCCATACCTCACCCGAAAACTGACTTCAGCAAAAATCAAATCGCTTCCCGATGAATAATCCCCCGGCCCAAATAGAATAATTTTTTTGAAACAAGATTTTCATTCGGACGATTTCGCGTTAAGGAGCCCCGTCATTCAGAAAACGTCTCGGCGGAAATGTGCTACCTATATCGTCCTGCAATTAGGCCAGAATCGTCCCGACTTCCCCTCCCTTAGCCCTTCCAGAGCTAGTCTTTCCCGCGTTTCGGGTAGACAGTAATCGGAATCAGACAAGATTTGTGACTTGCCCTCCCCTACCCCTTCTGGAGCGTCCTCGAAGCCACCTTCTGGGAATGCATCACTTGGAATTGCCGTAAACTAGTGTATGATGGTGCCCACCCCACAAATACACTCAAGTCACATGGAGCTGCTCTGCAACCACCGTTCGGGGGTTAGCTGCTTGGAGTTAGGATAGACAGTGCCCCACTCTACCGGACAGGACCCTTGAGCTAGACAGAGCTGCTTTGTAACCACATTTCCAGGACGAGGTACTTCGAATTACATGAGCATCGCCCCCCCCCCCCCCCCCCCCCCCCCCCCCCCAGCCCTTGCACTTTCACTGGTAGCGCTTTTAGAGTTGTTTTACACTCACGTTTCGAGCTGTAACAGCTTGAAACTAGAACAGAATCGCGATTCTCCGTCGTCTTAACCCGTCGCCATTTAAAAGCTGCCTTGCTCCAAATTTTCTGACCTGACATCAAGTATTTGGGATCAGACCAGGATGCCCCCCCCCCCCCCCCCCCCCCCCCCCCCCCCCCCTCCCCAAATGACCCTCAAGCCACACAGAGCTGCTCTGCAAACATTTTTCGGGGACAAATTTCTTGAAATCAGACTAAGACAGCGCCCTTCCCCCCTATTAACCCTTGGCTCTTAAAGAGGTGTGGGCACTAACTACTACCTGGTATGAAATATACTATTAATATATTCGTGCCCCCCCTCCTCTTAATTCTTGTAGGGTGGCTTCGATCAACGTTTACATTTACTGTAACTACTTAAACATATATATATATATATACAATACAATACAATATGCACACACATGTATGTATATACGTATTTTTTTGCACCCTCCGGCGGATTAGTGAAAATAAGACTCATACAGGGATGGTGCCCCCCCCCCCCCCCCAGGGCCCCTCAAGCCACATGGAACTCCTTCGTAACCACTTTTTGGGGACAACTTACTTGGAAATAGACTAGAATCGTGCCCCCCCCCCGCCCTTAACCCCTAGCAGGTATCCCCTTTCGTAGTGTTTGTTTGTCAACCCACGTTTTGGGAACCACAGCAAGCACTAGAGATTCGGCAAGATTCGGGCTCCCCTCTCCTCTTAACCTTCGTCTCTGTTCGAATTGCGTTGACCCATCTTTTCAGAGATTTCGTGCTTGGAATTACACTAAAGTAGTGCCCCCCCCAAAATATACTCTCGAAGAGCGTAGAGATGCTTTGCAACCACCTTTCGGCGACAAAATACGTGAATCTGGACTGAGATCGTGCTCCCCCCTCTCCTGAACCCCCAGCTGCCTTCAGAGCTGCTTTGAACCTGCTTTGGGAATTTAATTGCTTGCAGATATACTACTTGGGGATGGTGCTCCCTCCCTGAAATGACCCTCGAGCCACGTTGAAACGTCTTTGCTAACACTTTTCGTGACGAGCTAATTGAAATTAGAATAGAGTCGTGTCTCCCCGCTCCCCCCTTGGGAACTCGCGCAGAAGATTATTTGTGACTGCCGTCAACTTGTGTGCGTAGGTGAACGGTATACGTCGGACTTGAGAAAACTTGGAAGCAAATCCTTCTTGTTTTGGTGCCATTGGAATTTGAAGCTAGCGCAATACTAATTATAAGTCTATTTCGCTTTTTCACCCCATCATGACCCCCTGTATGCGCAATTCCTGGCCCAATTCCCCGCTGCTGCCACCGCCGCCACTGCCGCTGCTGCTGATGCTGCCTGCTGGTGCTGTTTGCTGCTTGCTGCTTGCTGCTGCTGCTGCTGCTGCTGCTTGCTGCGGCTGCTTTGCTGCAACTGCTTTGCTTTGATGCTTTGCTGCTGTTTGTTCCATAGGAGTCGGAGCTGCCTCTGCTCAAGACCTCCGGAAAGGTCAAGTTCGATGTCAAAGGATGGCATGAAGCTTACACCGATGGCGGCATCGTAAGTGTTCCGATGTTTGTCGGTGCTGGTTCGGCGCTGTCTACTTAAGGCTGCCGTGAAAATTTGCACCTGGTACCATACTATGTACCGACGGAGCGAGTCATTACTTCAAACGGCCGCCTCCAAATATGGGGCATGTCTCACTCTGTTGAGCGGGGTGAGGCAGAGTACCGCCTATTACTGGGGTCCATAGTTAATAGGACCTATGGCATAAATAAAAAACCTGTATGTTTAACTATTTTTACTAACAATATTTGGTCCCGTTAACTATGGTCCCCCGTAATAGCAAATATGACGCTGGAGATTCGTGCCGTCCTATGCATACCCGAATTTTCCTCATATTTTTATTTTTAGGTTTTTGTGCCATCTACCAGCGCATCCAGTTGACGAAGTTAATTTAATGCTTACCACCACGAGATCGTAACAATGGCGAGTTAACCTTATCGACGAATTATTGTGTTGACAATACATCATTTTCCATCCGCAACGTCTAGCTCAACCCTCGATCGCCCGGAGCCAGCAGGAAGAAGAAGCCGCGAACGGAAATGGAACGAGGGGGTTGTTTTCCTGCATGTTTACGTTGACTTAATTTATGTTGACTCCGTACCCTCCCTGTGCATGCCGCACTGCATGAACACACGACACGCGTGCAGGAGGATAAAGAAGGTGTTGTCCAAGTCTTGGAGGGCGGCAGCTTAGACTCCGTACAGGCTGTTCACTACGCGCCCAGCATCATGGTAGTCGCCGACCAGGAGGTAAGATATATATATATATATATATATATATATGTATATATTTATATGCCATACATGATCTCCTTAATTCGTTTCCACTTCTGTAACTTGGGAGTAGCTGCCAGTCCGTATATTGCAGCAGTGTGTATGTGATCTACAGCAGTGCCCGTCCTCTGACACAGGAATTTTCCTTACCCAGGCTACACAGTTTTTGGCAGTTAATACAATGTTTGCCACCCAACAATCAGACAAACATCGATATACCGTTAACATACATGCCTACCATGGAGAAAGGGTGTGCTCAACGCGGACGAAAGTCTTCAGTATTAACCGCTACATAATTTATTTTTTCCCCCTCCGGAATCTAACTTTTATATATTCCAGGTATATTTTATTTTCCCGGAAATCTAATAATATATATTTTTTCAAAACGCGCACCCGACGTTATGACATCGCGCCGCCCCACAAAGTTGAGAATCGACCACTCGATCGGTTGGAGTTACGGATGGCATGCTCGTATTACAGTAACAATTTTGTACAGTTCCAGGCTTGGTCTCTTGTGAGACTTTTTGTTGAGGAGAAGGCCGGCGATTTGTTCACCGATAGGAGAAGGCATGCTCGTATTACAGTAACAAATTTGTACAATTTCAGGCTTGGTTTCTTATGAGACTTTTTGTTTAGGAGAAGGCCGGCGATTTGTCTACCGATCTGGCCTGTCTTTATACGTTTGAACGTGGGAGAAAGGAAGTACGAGAGTTGTGTCGTCCTTCAAGCATGACACGAGAGTATGTTAGTCCCGGAAGAACCGCACGGAGACACGCCGCAACACTGCCAGGTAAAGGCGTTCGTTCCGGGTGCCTCACACCGCAATCGCATACCTCAGCGCCGTATCACCATCGGAGGGGTACGGAATATCGTACACGACGTTCCCACGGGACAACCAACGGTGGCAGAACCCCTAATCAACTAGCCTACAAGTTTGGGGACAACAAGGAATGGAAGGAACTCGCCAAAAGGATACGAATCAAACGAGCGACGACATTGACATCAGAGAAGGGTCAACGAGCATGGGTGTGATATCATGCCGCAGCAGAGAGAGACCCCATTGATCACTAACTCTATACGAAATAACCTCCGACGCGATGTTACGACAGTAATCTGCAACAGAAAATAGGGGACGCCAGCAGGGTGGATCCCTTTACGGGAAAGCCTCATTGTTGTGTGGGGAGACGGTGATTGAGTATCACTCCGTGAGCGATATCGCAGCTCTACAACAGCACGACAAAGTAGAAATAGGCTCGGAAAAAACAGACCATCCCGGCCGCCCATCGTTGGTAGCGAGGTGTACCGTCGACAACGGCATCAGTTTTGTCAGCGTTTATTTTACCGGGGTAGCTACTCTCTGCGACGAGATGCCGCGTTGATTGTCAGGCAATTAACTCGGGGGTAGTTCTTTGCCCTTAGTCTCGTTTCGGGGACAAAGCACTCAATTTCTGAAGTGGTTTGTCCCCAACACGGGATGCAGTCCTAAATCCCTTTAGGAGCGATGCTACAATTGTGGTAGCAGCTTAAGGCCATTTTTGTTCAGACTGTCGATGCATGCTAAGGCAGTAGCTGCTGCACCATTTTCTTACTATATAATTCTTCTGAGGCTCCTTTCTCACTTGAGGAGTTCTGAATACCACCTAAAGAAAAAAACGCCCCCAAGAAAAAATAATTGCCCTAAACCCGACAAGCAAATCGATCCCATGACCTTTTCGGTCCGTGTCGATATTTTTGGTTGAAAAACGAAACGGTATTCCCATTGACGTTAGGCAGTAGTTCATCTGTTGAGAAGCCCCATCAGTCCTGTGCATATATATAGAAACAGTTTGGCCCATAAAGTGCTACGAGCCTATCGTACAATGCATGCGACCGACCGACGGCTCCATAACCAAAAACAAGTGTTTTCACGGTACTGTTCGTGGTATACTTACGATTAGTAGGCTTCGACATCGGTCATCGGGTTTTGGGCTTTTTTAAAAACTTTTTTTTTTCTTCGTTCGACCCTTTTAGGGCAAACTTCAGTCGCGTTTTGGGGACAACATACTTAATAAACGAGAAACAGGGAACATAAAAAAAAATAAAAAGTTGACTGCAAAACCAGATGCCTCCCGGGTGGGGATGGCTCACATGATCGCGAGAAGATCTAGAAGAAACGCTGCGGCAGTCCCAAGCTGGGCCAGAATATTCGTTGGATGCGATTACGTCAGATGTGACGCGGTGACCGAGGCAGGGCAAGGGCAAGGGACAAAGGTGTTGAAAATTGAGGGGTTTTGGATAAAGGTGCAGAGCTCCTGAAGAGCGCGACTTAATCCTTGCAGAACTGCAGTCGGTCCCGTTCTGGTGATAAGCCAGTCTAATTCTGAGTAGTTTGTCACCGAAACGGGACTGCGGTTCTAATAAGGGAAAATAACCTTCAGGTGCTATGTATACTCGTAGCACGCGTCCGTGATGGTAGAAATGTTCTTGAATCGAATCTCTAACCTTAACAGCCAACCGCCTTGTTTTTTGTTTTTTTTTTTTCCCCCCCAGGAATGAATATGTCGTGTGATGAGTTGCTACAGCAGCAGTTGTTGTACAGCAGTGCTAATTGAGTGGGTTGTAGTTTTTTTTGTTTGTTAGCTGGGTCAGTGCTATTGAGTGTTGTAGTTTTTTTGTTTGTTTGCTGGGTCAAGCCGTGAGCACTGCTTGGGAGTAACTACGGTGCGTCCTGCAGTGCTTATTTTGGCTCATGTGCAATTGTGCGGGCGAGGCGGGGTGCATCCTGCACTGAGTTTAGTTTTGTGTTCGTCGTGACGTTTCAATGCTTCGAGCAAGAAAAGTCGACTTAGATTGTCTAACTTTCAGTGGTTTTGAAGTTTTGTCGGGCATTGTTTAACAACGAGGTTACCACAATACGGGAGTTCGACTGTTTTTTACGCAGCCCTAGAGCCCATCTTCACGGGGAACACTAAATTTCGTTCAATCAGATGTAAATTAAGTTAGAAAAAAAAAACCTAGTCAAATTGAAAGAACAGAAAGTCCTCGATATGATAAGATGAGCACTTGAATTAAATTAGAAAAAAATCAAGTCAAATTGAAAGAGACGAAAGTCCTCGTTAAGATGGGCCCTTAAGCTACGAAACTATTACCACTCGAGTTCCAAGTCTGTCTTCCCCAAACTTGGATACAGTTATATCGAGGTTGAGCGTGGCAGCACCAACCAAAAATGTCAGCAAAAAACGCCTTCTTAGCAGATCACGGGGTCACGAGAGACCAATAGCAGCAGATCACTCATCGCGAGCTAGTTTGGTGATCCTGAAAAACAACACGCAGTTTTCGGAAACCTTTGATGTTCGTAGCCTTTCCTCTTTCTGTGCACCAGGCCATGTAACACACGTGGGTCACTTTCAGGAAGGGGGAGGAAAATACGAAAAACGTCCTGAGGGTGAAATTGTGTCAAAAACCAAAGAATCGCGATTGAACCGTATCATACGTTTCCCGCCCCCGGACGTTTTACGCTTTTTTTTTTTCTCTGCCTGATAGTGGTTTAACGTTGAATGGCAAACACACGTGATCAGGTTTAGAGAGTCCTAGGGGGAGAACGGGAGCACACACTACGATTCCTCCGTACGTACGTTTCCCGCACTGAACGTTTTGTTTTTTTTTTCTTCGATGACCGTACCTAGTCTGTTGTCGGAGGGCAAACGTGACAAAAAACTCATATACGCCCCCTTCTTCATCTTTGGAACAATCTGCCCGCCCCCACCTCACCCATCGTCGATATTTTTGCCACGCCAAACCATGTGTGTGCGCGCTTGGTGTGGGCCACAGGCTCGCAACGATAAGGAAGAAACGTTCAAGCTGAGCCCGCTCTACGAGACCATGCTGAAGGATTTCCATGAGGGAAAAAGGTCGCCTCAACGCGACCCTGCCGACACCATTACCACCAGCGATGGTAGCAGCAACCCCGTGGGGAAAACGTCGCACAGCGTTGGGGTTGTCGCTGCGCGCAAGGTTTCGCGGGAAAACGCAGCTTCCTCCGAACTGACTGCGGAGTACAAAGCGTCGAGCCGAGTCACCCACGCGCTTAACCAGGTGATGGCTAAACGCAAAGCCAGCACAGACAACAACGCTGCCGCCGCCGCCGCCACCACCACCACCGATGTCAAGCCGGGCGTATCCCCAGCCCCGAAGCTACCTGCCCCCCCCTCCCCTGCCTCCGACAAGCCTTCTTCTCCGTCTTCTTCCCGCAAATACCACTGGGTGAAGAAGCCCGCCCCTTCGCTGCAGGTGGGCGAGAAGCTCACCGGATTCCTGAAATCCGAGGATGGGAGTTCGGCCTTCTGGCCGGGGGTTGACGGCTCCCTCCGGTTCGGGAAGTTCGCGACGCCGGTATCCGACCCTGAGTACGGCGTGGGGTACGGAGTTATTCGAGCGACCAACCTCCTGGGCTCCGAGAACGAGAAGGCGCGTGAGGCGTTGCTTATGCGAAGGGAACTGCGGGAGGAAGGGGGGGGAGGAGGTGGAGACGGGGGGGGGGTAACAAGAAGGAGGTAAAGGTTGGGGGCAGCTGGTGGTCCTGGCGGGGACCGTCCAAGCGGCGCCAGCGAGAGATAGCTACCGAGAACGCCGGGGAGGTCTGCGTTAGCGTGACCAACAAGGGTTGCGTGGTGAGTCAGCCATCATACCTGGCAGTTTCGAACATAGCAGTCCGTCGATAAACGGTGTAGTTTGTTTCATTTTGGAATTTTGGCTCTATTCTATCTGCTGTCCGCGCGTACGAGGGATCGGGATTTGAGCTGAATATCGCTGCAGGAGGGAAAATCCAATATTATCATACAAGCTATTACTGTGTCTATCTTTTTTCCATCTCCCATTTATTACTATTAGGCTTGCCATCCGACAATGTGCAGCATGATCTTCATCGTTGATCAATCAAAACATTCCTCAACGAAGAAATACCCGGATACAAAGGAAACCTATGCACGAGGTCTGTCTATCTTCCCATTTATTGTGTCCGTCACTCTTTTCTCCCTCCTTTCTAGTCGCACCTCAGATCCGGGGGTCATATGGCAGGCTTCCCCCCCCCCCCCCCGTCCCAATGAGGTTCGTGCCTTCGTGCTTATCGCAGGAAGACTTCATCCATTTCTTCCCTCGTCGACTCGCGTCGAATTGCGCCTATCCACGCTACGCGCTCTCCGCACTTGATTCCTGTATATATTTTTGAAAATGGGATTTTTTTGCCACGGTGGGATTTGAACTCGCGGAATCAACTCCAGCAGCATTCGAGGGTACCACTGACCCACCAGGGTTACCGGTATACTCTGTTATTAACTCTGGTTTTGGAATTTGAGAAGGAACAAATGAACACAACAAGTAGCAAGTACAGTCCCTCTCCATGTCCCGCCTTCACCGAACCGCAGGCTTGATTTTTGTTTGCAAAAAGTAACCGAGGATGGTGCCGACCTCCTCTCGAAGTCCGAGCCATTGCGCACACAAACTCATACAGCAAAAACAATTGACTACTCACGGCCTGTATTGGACCCCGATAGAAGTATTGCACAATATTTAAACATTAATGCCGCCCCCACACACCACACACCTTGCCCCATCTCCTCGTCTCCATGGCCATGCACGGCACCGTCCATTCCGACTGTTTTGTGCAGCAAGCTACGGTGGATGGGACAATGGTTCTCTCCAAGTCCGGACGGTTCGCTTGGGACTGGGTGAACCGCATGCCGTGGAACCGCCGTAAGGACGAGGGCTACGAAGTTCACGTGACCGGCGCTGGCATCGAAGTTCGACTCGAAGAGCGGGTCGTTTGGGGCATCACCGCCGACGAGTGGCTGGGTTAACCAGTCTACTGCTGGCACTGCGAAACGCATAAGGCTTACACTTGTTCCAGGTAGTTTGACCGGGTGCAGTTCTATCTAAAGGGGGTGACCCATTCACGCCTGTACCCGTATTTTCGGGGAAACAGTACATACAACAGGAATTGGATGAAGTTTTCAGTGGTACAAGAGATACGGCCCGTCCTCGATGACCTCCCCGGCTGCTGCGAATGGGTACAGAGTTGCTCCTCGTTTGATCAATGACGGAGTACTTTTGCAGTAGTACGTAAAAAGGTTGAATCCTGTCCTCGGTGGTCTCTGTGGTCGCCGCGAACGATCTTGCTTAGTTGCCCCAAACCTTTGTTTTGACCAGAGATTTATTTTGGTGTGGTGTAGAGTTTGGGAGGGGGGGGGGGGCATTTCCGCTGTGGTGCTGTGTGGCGTGTGGTAAGGTGTAGTGGGACAATTCGCATATTGATTTATTTTGGAAGGTGTAATGAGCGAGTTGCCGGTGCGGTTGTCGCTGTGCCCTATAGTACTGAAGTCTCGACAATGTTGTCGTTCACCCTTTTACCTCACGCGTATGGCTGCAAATATTGTTTTACTCCGGATTCAAGTCGGTTTCCCCTGAAGCGTGCGTGCCGTCACTCCTATCATAGTCGTACGTGCTCAAGATGGTTGAGTGCACCGTTCTGAGAGTTGTTACGGTAATGTTGGCATGTTCCGCCGTATCGAGGCAACACCATCAGTGAGTGCCGCAAACAAAACCTAACCCGGCGGGCTTTAGAAAGCCGCCACGAGTATCGAGCAGGCTTATGTCTTGAGAGGCAGCGCGCTCAGTGACTGACATAGACATAAAAACCGGCGTTATCACGAAAAGCAGTTTTTGGTTTTCAATATACCTGGTAGCAATGTATGAAAAATACCGGGTATTTACACTTGAGCTGTGAGATCGATTTCATGATCGAAACTCATTTTTGCAATCGAGAACTCACCCGAAATTGTATATCTAAGCAGTGTGTGGTAATTCGGTCACACAAAACGTCAGATGCTATTTTATTTGCACGCTTTAGCTAGCTGTGAGGCCTCGGGGAGTTTTTTTTTTTTTTTTCCGAGAATGCAGAAACACCGGAGCGGATTGGGCGAAAGCACGCGCTTGGAAGGGGTGAACCGCCCGTTGTTTCCCCCAGCAAGTTTGTTTACCTGCTAGCAACGTTGTGGAGGTGCTGCTGTTCGTTGTTATTTCGGTTGTGTTTAGCGTTTTTTAAAACCCAATATGAGAAGCCTTAACCATCCTCGGCTGTGAGGTCGAGAATTTCGTGGATACTCGGTTTTGCAAGCTGGATTTTCTCGCACGTTCGCGCGTTTTTTCGGTTGTGTTGTGTTGTGTTCGCTTTGGTTTGAATTATGTTTTGCAGTCTACCTTGATTTGGCTTTGCTTGGTTTTAGTTTGTAGTCTTTACTTTTTCATGTTTCAGTCCAACTCGGTAAGAGATTTTACGCTCGGCGTCCCCCACTAAACGCCTTTGTTTGTCCCTTCGCGCATAGCGATGCTTGGCATCTTCTCAGCTCCTTGATTTTTATCGAATTTTCCTGGCTCACGCAGATGTACGCAGTTAATGTAACATGCCTGGCGATCATGACAACCTGGTGCGTCAGAAAATAAGTACTTTGTATGTGCTGGTTGTAGGTTTTTAGGCGCTGAGACCATTGGAATACGGAGCCCGAAAGTCCTAAACAATACAGTTGATATGCGCCCACTGTGTAGATCGAACATTGGGGCTCGTTACCTGTTGGCATGTTGCGTGTGGAGGTTCTGACTCTGTACATCTGATCGACTAGAAGCCATTAACAATGAATCTAGGAGACTCGCCTTTTTGCGTGTGTCAAAGCCTCTGTTGTCCTTAGTATACTAGTTTTAGTATTGGTGGGCGGCCAGTGAAAGGGTCAACCCGCGGTCTCCCGGCATCTCTGATCAGTCCGCAGCAGGTGAAATGGTGAGGCTCGTGACCTGTTCGAATGTTTCTCGTCGAAGCTCCTGTCTCTTCTAGCGGATACAAACGCCTAGGCAAGACTGCATGATTTCAACAGTCGCTCATCCCCTGTGCCGTGATACCGACTAATTGTAGTGTGCTCCGTACTCAGTATCAGGCTGTTTTTTCTGCTGTAGAGCATATTAGACTCCTCGTGGTGTCGCGGTGTGTCGTACACAATTTGTGGAGGTGGCAAGGCGGCCAATGCATTAACCCGAAGAACCACTCGGATGATTTTAGAAAGAGGGAGAAGATAAAGTGAGGAGGGTGACGTGGGTAGGGGGAGGGAAAAGACTATACGGGAAGGGGAGGGAAGGGAAGGGAAGGGAAGGGAAGGGAAGGGAAGGGGAGGGAAGGGCGCGCGGAGAGCTGCGTAGTGAGTCTGCTACATAACAGCTGTTGCTGTCGGTTAGGGTCTTGACCTTGATGACGCGAAGGACGCCACTTGCCGTCTTGCCAGATTGCTCCACGATGGCTGTTGTGCCATTAACGTCGTTCAGTGCGCAGCCTTTGCTGTGATCAGGCTCAGTCAGTAAGACCGGTTTAATTGGCTGTGCTATCGTAGACCTCTTCGCGATGGTTGCAGTGGGAGGGTACTAACGAAGGCCATCACATCTCGGGAAGAAGGGCTTGTACAACGCACAATACACAATAACACCAGTTTACCGACTCTCTCTATATGTATTTTGCACCAATCGCTGCCGGAAGGGGTGGTACCCGTGGTTGTCTGCAAAACACGTCCGGCTTAAACAATGTCGAGGGTAAGCGGCAAAGGAAGAACACGACCCGACATTTTAAAAAAACGTTCAGAATGAAAACCAAACCAGAGGGCCGGGATTTCTGTTCGGATAATGAAACACATACCTGGTACGTTTTCATAACCGTTTAACTTGGTTTTAGCATGACCCATCACCCCTTGTCTGTCTATGCCTCGGGAATAGGGGGTCCAGTGTCGGACATTGTTTTTTTCGGCCCCGTTTTTTTATTTACACGGTAGCTGAGGCCGCCGCGGATCGCTCTGGAACCTACCGTCGAGTACGCGCGTAGGCGCGTCGGCCGAAGTCACTAAAGTCTCGGAGACAGAGCAAGGGCTTTGCTTGACAAAATATGTATTTCCAACTTCCAGAAGAATAATCTCAAATCGTCACGAACCCTGGGTACTTTTGCCGTATTTCGGGCCTAAATGGTTACTTGCCGCCTCTCGTGGGCACATAACGTCGATTAAAATCGTCGCCGTCGAACGTCTCCGCTTGTTGCACACGCGGCTTACACCATGATCGGAGAGGACAGAGCGGTACTATATATAGTAGATGTATATTGGAGTACACCATCCCCAAACACGCACAGATGGGCCAGTACCTGTCGTCAAAGGCCCTGCCACGGTATCCATACAGGAGAAAGCCGCAGCAACATTGTCACCGGCTGCACTCACACAGATGTATGAGTCGATCCCTACACTGCTGTCACAGACCCTTGTTACGCATCGTAATGCCACGTACCCAGGCCGTACCATCCCATTCGTCAGACCGCCTTGAAAGGGGCAGGCCATCTAGGCTCAGGGGTTTCCAGGAGTATAGATGATGAAGTGCAAAACCGAAACATCCGCCGACCAGTATCGATCAACAGCGCCTCCGCTAGGTGGGAGATACGACAGGTAGGTCCCGAATAGTCTATCATAAACTGCCAGGAAAAACAGCACATACATCCTAAATTCCATCATAAATTAATGCCAAGGTACACTGGCAATCCCAAACTTTACGATGAATCACTGACAAGGTAAAACGGCAATATGTATTTATACTTTCCAGCCTAACTCGTAGGAGGTTTTATCCTCAGCGATCTCCTGGACAAGCCGTGGTCACAGAGGTGTCGTCCCTTCTCCCCCGCGGTAGGTGCCTAAATTTTTCTGTCGCGCATAATAGTAAGGTTCAGCAATCCCGCACTGCTCGTCGATTAGTAGCTAACTCACGCTCTCGCGCGTTCCGCTAATGATTTTTAACGCAAGAAAAGTCCCTACGAGCATGCACTCGGTGAAACTCGAACCCACGAAATTGATCTTGGTAGGCACGCGGACCACCCTACCAAGGCCACCGGGGACGCATAGCCCAAATTCCATAATAAATCATTCATAAGATAAAAAGGCAATCCCGAATTCCACCATTAATTATTAGGAATCGTTCAGGTAGAACAGAACAGAAGCAGCAGTGCTCGAACCAGGGGTACCGCACGACTGGGAATGTGGGAGGGAGGCGCGGCTCCGCTTTATATGTTGACCTCGGCAGTGGAAATTAATGCATGACGAGCGAATGTGAAACATTCACATACTTCACCAGCAAGCACACTAACACAAATTACTACTAGTAACTGTTCTCCCGAGGCAAGTGCAACTTGTGTCCCAACCAGCTCGTTGGGGACAGACCGCTTACTTGGGATTATACCTATATCATACTGTATGCCCCAACCAACTCGTTGGGGGCAAACCACTTGGAAATAGAAAAAAAAAACACTCAGGACGAGAGTAGTAAAACGGCGTACTATTACAGGGGTCCATAGTTAACGGGACCAAATTTTGTTGGTAAAAATAGGTAAATATATACCAGTAGGTTTTTATGTATACCATAGGTCCTATTAACTATGTACCCCCGTAGTAGACGTCAAGTATTATATAATTGTACTATTAATACTACTGTATGTACAACACAACAGTAGGTTTTACAGTAGTAGGTTCTACTGTACGGATTCCTATAAAAAATCTTCGTGCACAGTAGTAGTTGTAGTTCACACAGTACCCTATTAAATATAAAAGTCCCCCATGCCTGGTAAAGTTGTTTAACGCTCTGAACGGAAATGTACATACCGTTTGATATTGATTTTTGTACCAAAGCTGTCCTTTACCTTTATTTCCGTCCAGAGCGGTATCTATCATGTCGCCGGATCCTGCTCTATGATGTAATCCGACCGTTTGACATTTTTGGATCCAATCAGATGCCTTGGTATCTTCGTTTTACCGATCTTGTGCAACTCTATTATCAAATCAATATGATACCACTGCACCACTGCAGCCCAGCCTATGCCTCCCTGTCATGCTGTCCGTCGGTACCTCTCTCACATATCGACTTCCACCGCCCGTAGGCCACAAACACTTCTTCTGCTCGCTTCTGGTACCCATCTGCAAGAGCTCTCCTTCTTCTGCCCTTGCGATTTATCGCACCCCACCGGCAGTGACAGCAGCAGCAGCAGACAGAAGAACATGAAATATTTTTCCTTCTCACGTTTTTTTTTCCTCGGAGTCTCCGCCCTCCTCCTGGTTCAGAACCAGGTTTCCGCCACGCCCAGGAGCTACTGGGATGGGTTCAGGGGGATAGTCAAGGCCTGTGACGATTTCGACGGAGAGGGGGAGATCGTGGCGAGCGGGACGATCACCTTCCTGCGTCCCCTAAAATGCAAGGCCCCCATGGTAAGAGAGAGACCACACACAGCACAGCCGAGACAACAGTATCATCGTAGCAAGCAACCCACCGTATCACGGATCAGAGCCAGCCGCTTGTTTTAACAAGTATCTCTGTGGCGTAGCTTTGTGACCACAGAACTTGTTTCCCTTCTAGGATTGAAGAACCGGCACGGACACTGGTTGAGTTGCATGTCGACGGGTAGAAAGAACGGCAGAACACACACACAAGGGTCTGGGGCATTTTGGGATGTTGGGATGAGGATATAATCGTCGGTGAATTATGTCTCTGTGCCCCTCCAAACCAAAGGGAATGCCACATTTCACTCGTGAGCGTGTGTGTGTGCTCTTCACGTGGAACCGTTCTTTCCGGCCTTCGATACAACAGGCACAGCTACTCAGTCAGTCTCCGTGCCGATCCTTCACCGTAGAGAGATACCGGCTCTCTCTCTGTGAACGTGAACTACGAAACAGAAGTATAGCACTCTGACACTCTGTTCTTGTGCATCCGCGTACATTGCAGGATACGATGCGCCGGAATTTTCGATAGCTGTTTGGGTATGGTACCACATCATGATCGTCTTCTTTAGTGCATCCAGTGCTTTTCAATCAGGCAACACTACCACTCACACACCACCACCCACCCCTCACGCGCCCTGTGGCCACGCGCAACCCTCTAGGAAGACGCGTGTACAATAAGCAGCAGCAGCAGGTAGGAGTAGGAGAAAAAATAGTGTATTCGGCTCCTATGACCGGTCTTGTAATCACTTCGTGTATGAATGTTACCTGCCCTTCGCTTGCCTTGCTTTTCGGTTTGCCGTGACTGCCTGCTGTATGGCTGTTGGTATTGACATATAGGGAACACACAACAACAGTTTTTATTATTATTAGGCTTGCCATCCGACAGTGTCCGGCATGAGCTGCACCGTTGATCAATCAAAACATTTCTGAAATAAGAAATACCTGGATACAAAGGAAACCTATGCACAAGGTCTATCTATCGTCTGTGTCTACTTCCTTTTATGCTCTATCTACGATACTCTATGTGTTGTCTTTACTCCTTCCTATATCTTACTATGAACTCGCCACTTTCTATTGTACAGTAGTAGTAGTTATTTACCCACATCGTGTGTTCTCTTCCGAACGGCTTGCCCCCATCAAGATCAACTGCATTACAAAGCAGCTACTCGTAGCGCAGAGAGAAAAAGAGAGAGGGCTGCCCTAGCTCGCGAGAGGTCCGGTCGATGTCGTCGTCGGCACTTTTCACGGCGGTTCATGACCTTCTTGTTGGTGTTGCATCGCCTCTACTTCTTACGAGTGTGAGTACATACATGCTGTTTCTGAGAGTCGTCCACGGTACAACGATTTTTTTTCAAATTTTCCAAAAAATGTACAAAAATTCCCCCGTGGTAGGGGGGTCAAACTCCAACTTTTTAATTCGTATAGAGTTCCTACTATTAATATACCCCCCGGGTTTGCTTTTCATCCCCTGACGTTTTAGGAGTGTGGTGCAGTGATGGACATCGGGGTCGAGATCGCCAATTTTTATCGCGATTTTCCCCTTTTTAATTCGGGAATCGCAGATTAGGAATTCGACGTGCCGATCCCGATCCTACATCGAGATCTTGCGATATTTATATTTTCCTCCTTCCCTCGAGAACGCTCACAGCACACGTTTGTCTGTACACGTAGCTGTATAGTGGCGTGAGTGTGCGGGGTCGTTTGATAATGTTTTTTTTGTTGTGTACCCTCGGAGTCGCATGCAGGTAGTATTGTAAATATTTAGATTACACCCGTGTCTGCTGGGTACCTGCTGCTCATGCTCGTCTGTCGTTTTGTTAACAATAATTGTGCATGTTTGGTATCTACCCCCTGTTCGGAAATATTGAGCGCGTTCATGGCTTGGGGTGGATGTCACAACGCACTCTACATTTCCGAACAGAGTGGGATACTCTTTTTTCGTATTGCCTCGCCGTCCTTCCCCTCTCTCTTGAGGTACTACGTACTGTATACTGCTGTGCGAGTGCCAGGTAGTGGTATACCATACTGCCTGGACGGGACTGTAATCCCCACTTTATAATGACACCACAAGATACCAAACGGGCCAAAGATTCTCGACCAGATTGCCACTGCTGTACGTCTACATTGACATCCCAATTTTTAGTTGAAAAATATGTACAAGGCGACAAAAACAAAAGCACAAAAAAAAACTGATTGACGGCACTCTTGCCGTTATCCTTGACGGACAGTCGTCATGATCAGATCCTTGACGGACAGCTGGCCAGGGCATCTCTGCACTAAAACGGATATATTTAGAGTAAAGCGGCCTTGACGGGCCAAAAACATCCCGGCATCTTGTCATCTTTGAGAAGACGCGTCAAGTTGCATCACTTCTTTAGACCGTTTGGGGACGGACCCAGTTGCCACTTGCTGCTGCCGTGCGCACGGCGACAATGCATAATACGGGTGCGATCTATTCGGGCGTGTGGTTTGAGCGTGCAGCACAGCCCAGTACGTCTAGCACCCTGCTGCGCTTGTGTGGTACTTTGTACCAGTAGTAGAGCACGGAGCTGCTCCGTGCATTGCGCATGGCGCAGGCTGTTGTTGCAGTCTGGGCGCATCCGTTTCCCCTCCAGTAGGCCGGACTGCTACAGCTACTAGCAGCAGTATGAATTAAATAGTACTGACTTGCAAGTCTTGTAATCTATACAACAGACAGCAGTCCTGGTGCTCCGTCATATTTCCAACCATTTCTGCCTCTGAGAAGCCCGAGAAAGATTCAACCATTTTTGCCTCTGAAGCCCGAAAAGAGGATGTCGAACAAACGGAACAAAAAAATTACCTGCTTGTGCTGTACTGTACTGTGCTGTACCTGGTATATACGACGCTGCGTAGATATCGGTCGGTGCGTATCTCGCCCCCAAGGGCCATAATCGACAACATATCCGAGGAAAGGGTTATTCTGCGGGAGCGATACGCGAGTATTTGCTTTGTTTTACTTGGTTTTAGAGTACCCTCCCTGTGCCTAGGTCTCGGAAAATGTTTACGTAGGGGGTGCGAGGGTATGATACACAAATA